>JABWTJ010000109.1:12500-723334 GCA_016801875.1 Solanum sitiens
TTTTCGAGCTTTTTCGTATTTTTCCGACTTTTAATTATTATTTTATAATTTATTTTTACGGTTTATTAACTTTTATGTCTCATTTTAAAAATTAAAATGTAATAAATTTTTTATTTTAAGGTTACTATATTTATTTGTGAATTTTCGGTGTTGATTTCATATTTTTTCGATATTTTTCCTATTTGTTATTAATTTATTACTAATTTTTCGGAAATTTCGGAAAAAATAAAAATTAAAAAAAATTGTTGGAAAATATTTTTTTATGTATATAAAAGTCATTTGTGAAAGCTGATGGGTGTTTGTACCTTAGAACGTGCATATTTGGGTTGTACATTTCCATTATGATTCTCTGGAAAATCCATGTCTACTCCTGTCACATGGGTAAAACTTTTTTAAGCATATATAAGGGGGGTAGAGGTGTTGGAGGCAGACTGAGGCGCAGGCAGGCAAACGGCATAGGCGTCCCGTGGGCTTAGTAGGCGTGCTGCGTGGGCGCTTGATGGCATGCATGGCTCGTCCGTGCTACGCCGTTGGGCGTTTACAAAAACACGTCGACGACGTCGGCGGGGCGAGTGACGCGAAGGCAGGCGGACGTCACGGGCGTCCTGTGGGCTTAGTAGGCGTGCTGCGTGGGCGCTTGATGGCATGCATGGCTTGTCCGTGCTACGTCTTTGGGCGTCTACAAAAACATGTCGACGACGTCGGCGGGGCGACTGAGGCGAAGGCGGGCGGACGTCGAGGGCGTCCTGTGGGCTTAGTAGGCGTGCTGCGTGGGCGCTTGATGGCATGCATGGCTCGTCCGTGCTACGCCGTTGGGTGTTTACAAAACATGTCGACGACGTCTTCGGGGCGTTTGAGGCGCAAAGCAGGTGGACGTCGTGGGCGTCCTGTGGGCTTAGTAGGCGTGCTGCGTGGGCGCTTGATGGCATGCATGGCTCGTCCGTGCTACGCCGTTGGGTGTCTACAAAAACACGTCGGCGACGTCTGTGGGGCGACTGAGGCGAAAACATGCGGACGTCAAGGGCGTCCTGTGGGCTTAGTAGGCGTGCTGCGTGGGCGCTTGATGGCATGCATGGCTCGTCCGTGCTACGCCGTTGGGTGTCTACAAAAACACGTCGGCGACGTCTGTGGGGCGACTGAGGCGAAAACATGCGGACGTCAAGGGCGTCCTGTGGGCTTAGTAGGCGTGCTGCGTGGGCGCTTGATGGCATGCATGGCTCGTCCGTGCTACGCCGTTGGGTGTTTACAAAACATGTCGACGACGTCTTCGGGGCGTTTGAGGCGCAAAAAGCAGGCGGACGTCGAGGGCGTCCTGTGGGCTTAGTAGGCGTGCTGCGTGGGCGCTTGATGGCATGCATGGCTCGTCCGTGCTACGCNCAGCCTTGTCGGCTGCCTACATCATTGTGTATTGTGTAGTGGCAGCCTTGTCGGCTTGCGTATGCTAGTATGCTTTGGATAGTGGCGGCCTTGTCGGCTCGCGTATGTTGTTACGGTTGAATGGTTATGACTCCTTATGAGGTAGATCCACTTTATATATATATGGCATTGGGGTTGGCTTGATTAGATTAAATTCCATATTGTCTTAGTTTCAGTTGGTTATACTTAGTAGGTTTGTTTATGAGTGTCCAAAACGGGCACTAGTCACGGCCCATCGGGTTGGGTCGTGACAATGATGAACCCTATTTCCCCTAAACCTAGGTTATGAATAAATTTTAATTGGTATAGTGATGATACAATTGACCTACTTCTTGTTTTAATGATTATTGATTGATGTATTACACCTATTAATGGATGTAATTGTTTGGTGATGGCTTTTGAAGGAGATCTGGTAAGTCTTCATGATCCTAACCTTTACTTCAAGTATTATGGCTTGTGATTGGTGATGTAGTTCAATCAAAGTATACCTTGTGAATAACCTACATAGGTTACGTATGATTATGAATTGAAATGTCTTGACTATGTGATTGTGTGATTATGCTTAAGATGAAATTATATAAGGTTGGTTATGGCTTGACTATGTGCCTTATTATGAAATGCGATGGTATGCTAATCTCACATATGAGGTTTGCCATGAAAGGATATTCTCATGCAATACATATTGAGCTAAATGACAATGACTATAGAAGGTATTAGACCCTATGACATAAACTAAGTGATGAGTAATAAAGAAAGACATTTCAAAAGGGACTCTAGCTTAGCACCAAGTGAACTTGTAGATGAGGGGTGGCGCCTTCCCAAGGATGGAAGGTAGGGTTCACCATAGTCCTCACAGGGTGGATAGCCTCATATTCCAAAAAGGGAATAGAGTGATGTTTCCATGACAACCCCCATGCTCCATAAACTATGTTGATACCATAGGAATACTAGCTACTGGATCCACCTAGACGCTATGTTCATGTTTGGTACTACTTTGGCCGGTATTCCACCTTCCATCGATGTAAGGTTTTACAACACCGGATTCCACACTTAGCTCTTGTGTTCTATGTCGGTTAAGGCATGTGTTCCCGAAAGTAAAATGAAGTAATGGACTATAAACTAACTAGGGTGACTTGAGAGGTTTTACTTAGCCTAGGTAGGCGTTTGGAACTCTACCTATGCCTTGCACTAGTTTGCCTTGAGGGAATCCTTAGGAGGTTGTTCTTGTGTTCTTATAATGTATATGCTATGAAGATGTTTACTTTACATGTTGATGATCCTATATGATGTTTGTTTCATTTATGAACATGTTATTGGTCTATATTGCTAAATATGATGATTGTTATTAATGATGCTATGTTATGTTAAGTTAGGCATTATTTGTGATCCTTTGTTTGGTTTACTTGATTGAGTAAGGTTATGGGGATTTGCTTTGTCATTGCACTTGTAGGCTAAATAGTGGGTTATGAGTAAGGGTCTTGCTTGTATTATGATGTTGTGAACTCTTGTATATTTTGACTTGACTATTACTTTTTGATGTTGGACTTGTGTTGTACATGGGTTTGACTTATGTCTTGTGTGAGTATTGGCTTATATGATTTCTTAATTGTGCATAAGGCTTTTCAAAAGTACTTTAGATTGGTTTTGATCAAATTCCATCTTTAGCATGATTTCACTTGTTTTATGTGAATATACCCATACATAGTACAAGTTTGTACTAACCCATGTTTGATTTTTACTACAAATGCAGCGTCCGACCGCTGATATTAGAGAAGGCTTTGAAAACAACCTGGATTGATATATTCCAAGTTTGATAGGTCCTCATATTCCGAGGATGATGTCATTATCTACCTATTGGATATTGTTTAGTCTTAAAGACACTTTGTTCATTCTCTTTAATTTTGGTACTATAACTGTAAGGCCTATACGTGGCTATTATTGTTGATGTAAGGGCTATGCCCAAATTTTGATACTCTTATCTAGATGGTTTAATATGATACAATGTTATAGACTTCTTATGAGACTATCTTACACTATGTAGGTGCAATAAAAGTAGAAGACTATGTAATCTTCTTATACGAAGGGTCTATGTATACTCAATAAATAAGTATTATGTGTAAGCGAGAGGTCTAAGTAAACCTCAATGTATAAGTAATCGAAAAGTTTTAAATTTTCCGCATTTTTAACTTATGAATGTAATGATATATTGTAAGAGGATAGTCTTAGTTCCCAAAGAGGACGACGACGCCGGTTACGTCTAGGGAGTGCTCCCCGGCTGTGACACTTGGCATCTCTATTCTTTCTCTTAACCCTTGCCTCTTCCACTTGTTGAGCATGAACCATGAGACAAAAAATGTTCATATTATCATGTAGCGTGGCCGAATGACACTCCTCTTGCAAATCATTCGACACCCCCATCACATAATGGCTCATTTCATCCCTAGGATCGAAACCAAAGAAGGAGCATACTTGGACAATTTAGTGAATTTCAAAGATTAATCAAGCATACTCATACCTCCTTGACGAAGGTTGATCAACTCCACCACTTTGGCTTCCCTCTTCTCCCTAGGAAAGAACCGATCAAGAAAAGCCTTCTTGAAGATCTCCCAAGTCACCGGTCCACCCCTTAGAGGCCTATTGTCCCTCCATTAGACCTACCAAGTTTGAGCCACATCTTTGAGTTGATAAGTGGCTAACTCGGCTTTTCAACTAGTGGTCAACCTCATAGCATAAAGGATCGTGTAGACTTCGTCAATGAACTCTTGGGGGTCTTCTTCAACCTTGGACCCATAAAAATTAGGAGGATTTATCCCAGTGAAATCCCTCAAACGGGAGTCCATGGTAGCAACTTGTTGATTTGGTCGGGGTACAACCTCCCGGTTGGCTTGAGCCGTCATGGCTTGGGCCGTCATGGCTTGGGCTTGAGTAGTGACGGCTTGGTATTGTAAAGTAATGGCTTGGGACATTTGTAAAAGTGCAGCCCTTATGTCACCATCCGTCAAAGGGGGAGGATTGACAGGAGCTTGGTCATCATTAGCATCTTCTTCAAGAGGAGGGACTTGATCACCACGGGGAGGAACTCCCGCATTGGCAATCTCTTCCTCAAGTCTTCAGGCAGCATTCCTTCGAGTATTCATTGCCTATAACAAAAATATAAGGTTTAGGTGAAAGCGCACAATAAGTATACTCTAGAGGCACGATATTGGATTTCCAAGAAAGAGAGAATTTCCTATGCATCTCATAGATTCCTATTCATAAGTGTGGCGCGCTTCACAATTATAATTACGAATCTACATAGACATGGTTCAGACATCTATATCAAAGATATTCAACCTCATGCTCTGATACCAAGTTTATCACATCCGGGGATCACCCCCTAGACGTAACCGACATCGGCATCCTCTTTGAGGACTAAGAATAGCCTCTTAGAATACATCATTACATTCATAGGTTAAAAATGCGGAAAAATTTAAAACTTTTCATTACTTCTACATGGAGGTTTACATAGACCTTTACATAAACATAATATATTCGTATCGAGTATACATAGACCCTTAGTATAGGAAGATTACATAGTCTTCTACTTTTATTGGATATAAGTATCTATAAGATAGAACATAGTCTTTAAAGAGTGTCTCATCGTAAAAACCATCTAACAAGATTATAGCAATTTGGGCATAGCCCATACATCAATGTAAAAGATCCACATATAGGCTATACAATCCGTACATAAATGAAAAGAGAAAGAACATAAGAGTCTTTAAACTAAAACAACTTCATAAGATCGATATTGGCACTGCCCTCGGAAAGTGAGGACCTACCCACGTGGATGATTGAGAAATTCCAAGTCTTATTCAAGGCCGTCTCAAAGAGCCTTCAACGACCTGAACCTAAAATTTTAGGAAAAAGGGAGGAATGGGGTTAGTACAACACTTATACTAAGTATGAGACATATGCAAAAAAAAGATAAAATCATGCTAAAAAGGGACATTTCATTAAAACATGTTATGTTACCTTTTGAAAGCCTTATGCATAATCAAGCAAACCATACCAATCAACAAGACATATTCATTAAGTACAAAGCATGTTCATCACAAGAATAACAATACTAAGTCTAGTCAAATCAACATGCATATAACATAATTGAACATATAGTTTAAGCAAGACAATCACCCATGAGCCCTCATTAAGTCAACAAGTGCAATGACCAAGCAAAGCCCCATAAGCATAGTCAATCAAGTAACACAACAAGAACCATGACCAATATCCAATTTCACATGACACATCATTTAAGAATACATATAATCATATTTTATCAATAGAGACCAAATACATATTCATAAGAACAACCAACATCACATAATGTCTTTTATATGTAAGATCATTATATACATATCATTTACATTTATAAGAATATACATACATAAGAACATCTTTTTAAGACTTCCCTCAAGGCTAACTTGTGCAATGTATAGGTAGAGTCCCATAGCCCTACCTATACTAAGCTAAACCTCTTAGTTCATCCTAGTTAGAGTTCATTCATTACTTCAATTTTACCTTTTGGGAATATCTTGCCTTAACCGACATAGACCACATGAGCTAATTCTGGAATTGGGTGTCATGGAACCCTACACCGAAAGAAGGTGAACTACTTTCCAAGGTAGTACCAATACATGAACATAGCATACTATGTGGATCCACTAGCTAGTAATTACTATGGGGGCAACATAGTTCAAGACCTAGGAGATATAATTGCAACCCTCTTTATGCTACATGCATTATAGTCTCCAATCTCAAAAGTACATTAGTGATCCTACCTTCCCAATGTTTGAAGAGACACTCCTCACTGTAGTTCACTCGGTGCTAAGATAGAGTCCCTTTTTGAAATGTATTTAAGTCTTTATTAACAATCATAGCTTAATTTAGGTCACAGGGTCTATCCGTTGTATAATCATCATCTTCATAGCTCAATAAGAAATGCATGAGTTTAAATCCTTTCATAACAATTCATATAAGTGAGGTTAGCACATTTACTTAGTCATTCATGATAAGGCACATTGGTAGTCATCACAATCCTTATAACATTTACATATTAGTCAACCTCACAACCATAGTAAATACATTTCTATTCAACATCATACCAACCCTATCAATCCTAATACAAGATATACTTCAATGCAACATCATCACTTAATCTCAAGTAACCACAATTTAAGTAAAGAATAGGGATCATAAGACTTACCAAGTCTCCTTAATAATCCATCATCAAGGTCTTACCATAAACCCTTAAATCAACCCAATAGGGGATTAATATCATCACACAACAATAACAAATATGATAAAAAGACCAATTGCATCAATATATCACAATTCATCACTAGTTCATAGCTTAAGATAAAAGACTTAGGTCAAATTCACAACATACTTCATAACCTATATCAACTACTCAAGAGCTAACATGATATTCCTATAATTCATCTTAATCTATTCATAATTGATACAATTACATCATATAATAGTAATTCAATCAATAACCAAGTCAATTAAACCAACATTACACAATTCATATTAAGAACATAACCTAGGGTTAAGGGGAATGGATCATCTTCTACAATTTAGACCAATCCTTCCAAGTAATACATAATTAATTAGAGTATATGTTAATCTATCAAACATATCCAAAAGAAATCATAAACAAGGTAATTCACAAGATCAATTTATAGATTGGGAATGACCCACATGAAACTCAACTTTTGAAATCACTTTGAAGGAACCATTTGGGAAAGGAGTCCCAAAGGTGAATTAGATCACATACCTTACTGTTTGATAAATAACTGATGGAGGAATTTTTCCCTTTACAGCCCTTACACCCTCCTCTAGATAGGTCTTCAATGGAGTTCTTCAAGTAGAGAGAGAAAGAAGAGAGAAGGAAGAGAATTTGGGTTTGTGAGTTATGAGAGCTTAGGTTAGTCTAATGGGGATGGGGTCATTATATGGGGTGTTAATTAAATTAATTAGACTCCCCTTAACCTCAAAATAACTAACTAACCCCTTAATTAATTAATTGGAACTAACTAAAACGTGCAGCAAATTAGACCGCTCACAAACGAGACCCCAATCGACGGTCCGTCTGTGAGATGAAGGCCACAGGACCCTCCGTCCTGTTAGTCCGTCGTTTTGGTAGGAGACTGGTCCAAGACCAGTCTCGGGGAAAATGTCCAAGTTTTCATAGACGAGGCAATCGACGACCCTGTAACGGCCTGTATTTTTGTATGTGGTAGTTCTATTCATGTTATACTTGACATATACTTATAGTGTAGGTGAGGGATCATGTTTCTTACATGATTAGTGTTGGTTTAAACTATCTTGGAAGGTGATGTAATGCCTTGCACGTTTTAGCTTATGTATTGCAAGTTAACTCCGATGGAAAGTATTTAAGTAATTATAGTAAGGTGGTAATTGAGCTAGTAGCTGCATCACCTACTTGATCTATATTATAGTTAAAGGGCCCAAGTTTGATTGACCAGATTTAGGCTTATATTTAAGGGCTCATTTGAAGCCCAAACCTATTAAAGAAAATGTGAATGAAAGAAGGCCCAACAGCCAAATCTGCCAATTGGCCATTATGGAAACGCCACACCGTCGAAAAAAAAAAAAAAACTAAGAAAGTACATGCCCTTCCTAAGATTTGTTTTCCATGTTATTGGGCCAATTGGTACCACCTACTTGCACTAATCTGCCCAAGCTGATTAAAAGAACAAAGGGAATAAAATTGGCCAGCACGGTCCAATATATTTGAAGTCCAAAAGGGCCAAGTTAAAGGACAAGCAGGTGGAGGCACCTACTTGACTTATATGGCCCAAAAATTGGTCAAGAAGTGTCGCGCCATAACCACCTCCTTTTTCAAAGGACAGGTTTTCAAGTCTTATTCTCCATTTTGAACTTGCAAATATTTCAGATTTTCTTAAGTTTCTTTCTTGGTCTCTCTTGGCTTCAATAAGCAGCCCTAAAACACCTTAGGGATTCTTGCGTGCTGTCTCATTTTCAAGTAAGAAGTTTGAAGGAGAGTTTGAATTCTTGAAGTACAAGTTTAGAGGATAAATTTCCAGAATTAAGGTAAGACTTCAACCCATTTGTTTTCCTCTCTTTGATCATGTTTGGATTGGATAATTTTGTATATATTTATCAAGAATTCATGGATGATGATAAATCTTTGAGTCAATATTCTCCTATTATGCTGAAAGATTTGAGATTGTTAGTGGCTGCCTTATGAATATTGTTGTTGAGGGCTGTTTGAGTATCTCTGGAAATGATGTTTGAAGTTGTATTAATGTGTAGAGGAAGGGTGTGGTGGTTCACCATTTATGTAAGGATTGTATGGGCTGCTCCATCAAATATTTTTAGCTACTTGTTTTGGAGCACTTATTGTGATTAGTGCTGATGTAGCTTTAATTCATGACTTATGTTGTAGCTTACACCCAATAAGGAAGGGCTGAATCGTGATAGTGGTATGGTCATAAATCTAAGGTAT
This sequence comes from Solanum sitiens, assembly GCA_016801875.1. NCBI lineage: Eukaryota > Viridiplantae > Streptophyta > Magnoliopsida > Solanales > Solanaceae > Solanum > Solanum sitiens. The sequence goes on from JABWTJ010000109.1 coordinate 21,448, forward strand.
TGTAAGGCTATTCGATTCTAATCCTTTTGGCATGAAATCTGCCACTGAATTAATATCAATGGACAGTGATTCTCATAAGTTCTATTTATCGAAAAGAAAGCATGGTGGCAGCGTACTATATCCAAATAAGTCCACAATCTTTCTTTCCCCAATTTTAAGTACAGGGAACTACTTCCATTATCTGTTCACTACTCTATACTTGTGTAATTTCCCCTTGTGCTGTTATAGAAATGGTATTTGCAAAAGAAAGTTTAATGAATCCTTCTCCTAAGCCAATTGATGTCAATTGTGCCATTAAGGTCTTAAGTAAGGTGTTGATGTTTCATAGGTAAGGTGTTGATGTTTCATAGCTCCTTATGTCATTGTTACTGCCTCAAAGTATTGTTTTCCCACTACTGTTCCGTAATTTCATGTCTCCAAGATGATTATGACCACCAAATCAACATCTCAAAGTGTTACGATTATCCAAAATAACATCTCAAAAGAGTTATGAACTGATTAACAATAATCTCAAAGATTAAAGAATCTAAGTGAAGAAATCTATTAATTAAGGGTGGCAGCTCAGGGGCGAAAGCCTAGCATGGGCCGATCCCTATTGGTATAGAAGGGTGGCAGCTCAGGGGCGAAAGCCTAGCATGGGCCGATCCCAAGTTGTGTAATTATGAGGACCGCATCCCAGGGGTTAATACGCCTAGCATGGGTCATCCTCTTCTACCACTGATCAGCTGGTCACTTGTATCACATGCCCAACAAAGATTATAACATACAAAGAAGGTAAAGAAAAGAATGTATCTTACTTGATTCCACAAGAGTAAGCAAAGGTGGTCTTCTCTCCTAATCTATGCACTCATATGTTGCTACTTGATTTCATTTGTGCCTTGTATTACATATACTTTTTGCCTTACATATTCAGTACATTTTTCGTACTGACGTCCCGTATTGGGGACGCTGCATTTCATGCTGCAGGCTCAGGTACTCCAGTTAGTAGACCTCCTCAGTAGAAGCACTCGAAATTCTGCTACTTTTGGTGAGCTTCAAGTTGATTCGGAGCTTTATTAAGTCCTTGGTAAATTCGTTTGGTATTGTATTGTAGTTAAGGGTAAGGCGGGGTCTGTCCCGACCTACTCTAGTCTTTTATCTTTTAGAGGCTTTGTAGACATATGTACATGGTTCAGTTGTGTATTAAGGAGTTGTGGCCTAAACAGCCAAGTCTTGTATATAACTTTTGAATCTACTTACGTTGGTTTGTATCGCTGCATCCAAAGTTAACTTGTCTCAATTGTTATAGTATATGCTCAGTAAGAACAGGTTGTAGGTTGGTTCTCTCGGGCCTTTAGGGCATCGGGTGCCTGTCCGTCTTAATGGGTTTTGAGGCGTGACAAATCTATTAGTCATTACCTAACCATAATGAACCTACCAAAGATTTGTCCACTAGGGCTGCTACTCTATGGTAAATATAGATAGCTCAATGACTTCCTTAGAGATGGTTTCATGTCGTCCGGGCCATCCTATCCCAAAGTCAACCATTCACACAATAAGGATACCATTACAGCTTTCAACTTAAAGGATATCTCAACCTCATTTCTATGTAGAGGGCTCCACGTATTAGTCATACTTAGAATGGCACCATCTTAGGTCTACCGATCCTAGACATTCATTTAACATTCATCCATACACATACAAGACAAAGGTGCATAATCCCACTAATTGAAGATGTTCATATTCACATACTTAGTATGTATCAATTAGAGGGACATAGTCTACCAATCAAGACACAGACACGATCATCATATCACATATTCAACAATATTCAAGTATCATGCAGGAACAACCAAGTTTACCTAGAAAGATATACTAGAAATACAACTAGACTAGCATGATCATCTACAATCAATTGGGAGACCACATGCTTTCACTTTACAGATATGCATAATCATAATCATACTTCACATTGATCAACATCACAAGTCATAACATGATAATATCACCATTCATAAAAGTAATGCCGACAAGGCCATGTTCTTCACAATTATAACACATAAGGTCCTCCATCATATGTGGACGATATCAATCAACACAATTCAAGACATATACTAAACAATATAGAGGGAAGTAGGTCAACATACCATCATTCCATCAAGAAAACCTCAAATCTATAGCCATTTCAACCAATTCAACTCACAAAGGCTCTTACCAATATCCATACACACCAATCCAATCCAATAATCAAACCATACAATGAATAAACATAATACAACATGGGAATTACCAAATTGAGGTAGCCTATATACAATTCTAACATGCTATATGCTTAATTCAATAGCCCAAAGTTATTTACACAAGAAATCATTACAATAGATTTATGATCACATCACCCATAATATAACCAAAATAAGAATTTCATGATTTGCATTGGTTCGTAGAGTTTTGACTTAAAATCATCAAGTTAACATCAATTCAATCATAAATATTATGCAAGAACCCATGACTAGATTCCATTTAGAAATTCATACTTTGAGAAAGTCTAAGGAAAAGCTTTTTGAAGTTTGTCTCCTTGAAGAAATAAATTTCAAGGATGAAACACCATACCTTGATTGATGATTAACCATGAAAATGATAAAGAATTGAGGGAGAAATCAAGGTCAAAGTTCTAATCTCACTTTAAGCTTCAATAGAGTTCTGAAGGATTCTTTTGAAGTCTTGGTTTTTTTTTTTTGAAATAATGAACCCACCTGAACGTTCAAGACTTATTAACCCACTTAAAATACCTAAAATACCCTTAAGTATGCGCCCAAACTATTTTTAGAACTATTACACCCTCGAAATGAAATAGGCCAAACTAGATCTTCGCATGTGTTTCATAAGTTAATAATGTATTAAAATTGGGTATTTTAGCATTAGAAGTCAGTTGGTAAAGTTTTAGACTGCTTAGAAGTCAAACGTCCAAGAACGTCCACGACATTCGGAAAATGTCGCTTGGAATGTGCTAGTGTGTCCTTGATTTTGGTTCATGTTTTTAGGTAGTGATTGGTGTCCAAAACTAGTGGGTATGACCCTAGTACCTATAATAATGTGCCAAGTGTCAAAACATTTGAGTACTACTCCTCGGGGACCACCCTCAGGGTCTCAAATGAGGACCCAAACATTGGACATAGGAGCAGCCTGCAGGGACAGAATTTGAAGCATACCTCGCGTCGCGCGCCTTTCCCTTAAGTTGCCTATGCTAGTGGCACGAGGTCCACTACCTCAAAGTGCTGAAAATCAAGAACCCATCAGCTCCGTCTATGACGCGCAGTCAAGTCCCAGATTTAGCCGCGTCGTTTTTAAGTCAAATTAGAACTTGGAAAAGAGTCTAAATAGTGTACGGGTATTTTGGGAACTTTAAGGATCATTTGTGGACTGATTTCTGTCATTTTAAACCTCATTTAACCCACCATTTCAAACCCTAAAGATCAAATAAAAAATCTCTCCAAAACTCTTCCTCCAAAAACGTCCATTTTCAAGAAGCTTCAAGCTCCAAGGAAGAAGACCAAGTTCTTCAAGTTTTATTCACCAAATTTTGTGGGTTTATTCATATTGAGGTTTGGTAGTTCATCCTTGACTCTTCTTCCATTCAGGGAGTCCATTTCAAGACTTTTCAAAAAGGGTTTCCACACTCCAAATTCTTCCATTTTGAACTCTAAGAAAGGGTCTTGAATGAAAATAATTTAGAGAATGTAATATGATATTTTTCAATGTTATTTTATGATTTAAGGTTAAAATTTCAATGACCCTATGATCAATCCAATTTCTCAACTTTTGGCTTATGAAGTGGGTTTAAGGTGCTTGGTTTGATAATGTTAGAGCTATGATTTTCTCTACATTGTGATGTGATTAGCTACTGCCTTATTATGCTTATTTATGATGTCTTTGGTGAAATATGAAGGAAAGGTTTTAATGTCTTGGATGAGGGGTAAGTTATTTTATCTTGGTTAAGTTTTATTGAAGTAACTCTTAAGTGGTATGGTCCACCTTTGGTGGCGGTGTTTACTTGAAAGTATATGAAGTTATATCTGCATTTTGAGAATGTACTTGAAGGCATGATATGTGAAGTGAAGTGATGATTTGATATGAATATGTATGGTATGTGTTAGAAGGTTAAAATTAAGTATGCACTTGACATGTGAAGTATGATAATATGTATATTGTGATAAATGTGGGTATGAGCATGTCTAGAAACCAATGTTATGAATGATGGCTATTATGTGAAAGGTGTGCTCAGATATACTCACACACACACTTGAATGCATGAATGAAGCCAATGAATGAAAATGGGGGATTGTAGGGTAGACACTCTTCGTGAGTAGAGATGAAGTGTCTAGACCATCTGTACTATTCCTAAGTATGAAAAGGGAGATTTTGGGGTGAACACACTTCGTGAGTTGAGATGATGTGTTTAGTAGCAACCTCACTATTCCTGATGATCTTTCCAAAGATAGGTTGGAGGTTGGATAACATTCGTGAGTTAAGGTGGGGTGTTCAATAGTTATCTCTTAACATATGCTTAATGAATGTTTAACAATCCATGAGGGAGTTAGGCTTAGCACTGAGAGGATTTGAAGAAGAGGTGGGTACACTTCGTGAGTAGATATGTTGTATCAAATATACCTCTTTAGATGGATGCTCCTCGTTAGTAGAGATTGAGTTACTTAGTAGAAATCTCCTTATCCCATAACTATGCGCCTGCGTAGGTGTAGCTCTTGGAGAATCCATGCAAAGGATAAAGAATATGACCCTACCTTAGGCAAGTAGGGATATCTCATCCGGTAAGGGTTGGTACCGGGATTCCTTGTAAAGCTCTCATAGTCTATGTTGGTTAAATCTAGCCCCCACAAATGTATGTAAATGAACTAAGTCTTCTTAAGGGTGTACTACGTAGGGTAGGTGGTAAAATGGGACTCCAACTATCCATTGCACAACTAGACATTTGGAGGGAATCTTGGTGTGTCCTTATATGAAATGTATGAATGGGTCATGATATGATGCAAATGAAAGTAATGTGATTTTATGTTTAACGTTAAGGAAGCATGTTGATTTTATGACTTGTATGATGAAAGCTTAGTATGTGATGAATGTGATGTGTCTATTCTAAGGTTATTCCTAAGGAGTACTAAGTGGAAGTGTTAGTATGGGATTCTACTTTCACATTGCACCAATTGTAAATTGGGGATTTCCTTTGAGGATTGTTCTTATGCGAAGTTGCTAAGTATATGTATGCTTCTATAGTGTCTTTAATATTGAATGGTTACTTGTATGAATGAAATGAAGTATTATTATCCTTTTTAGTCTTAAGGATCTCTTACGTAGGTATTGAGGAAATTTCATGGGCAATTTCCTTATGTCTAACTTAGGGGAGCCTTAGGATAACTTAGCATAGGAGTAGTTCATGTGTGACTTTTGGTTTTACTGTAAGTATGTTCCTATGTTAATAAAAATTGGAGTTTTACCTTATGTGCTAAATGATGATACTATATGATGTTTAGTAACTTAATTCATGAAGTTTTTATCAAAATAGCATAACTTGTATGTTTAAAACAAATTGTCCCTTCTGCATAATGCCATTCTTAGTTCAATGTTTATACTAACCACATACTTTTCTATACTCTATAAGTATAGTTTGGAGTCAAGTTTAAGGGTAGAAGGCAATCTTGTGAATCGAATCTCTCAAGACTAAGTATGTACTCATATATTCGAGGGCATATTCTTCATTTCATTAGTTCTTCTTTAAGACTTGTATAAGACTTATTATGTATTTTCTTTCAATGTTAAAGGGTCGTGTCCCTAAGATATTTATGCCGTGTCTTTAAGTTGGCTTGTGACGATGAGAGTATCCTTTAGTATTTATAAAAGATGTTTTTCTTATTATTGTTTATCGTAAAAAATTTTAATTCCGCACTACTTTTCATGTCTTAGGTAATGAATGATAGCTAAGAGGATATTACAAGACCTTTGAAAGGTCCAGTATGCCTTGTTCCAACCTAAGGGTTTCCCTAACTTCTAGGGTGTACTTGCGGGTCGTAACAGACTTGGTATCAGAGCATATGGTTTTGGGAAATTTTTTAGGGTTCAAAAGTCTCACAAGACAAGTCTAGTATAGTCTTGTTCATCCGTGTGAGTCATGACTCATCCATAAGCGAGAGTCTATAAGGAGATAGAAGTTTCACTTACTTCATTACTCTAGTATCGTGTCATAGAGTTGAGTTTATAAGTTCCTCTTCTCAACCTCTTCTCTTGTGTTTATAGGACATGAATACGAGAAGGACACCCGCTAGAAGGGAGGAGGGAGAAGTAGCTAATGAGAGAATTCCTCTCCGGAATGAGAAAGTCCCTATGGTTCACCAAGAGGATGTGAATGAGGTGGTTCCCCATCGGAAACCTCAAGGACCTCAAGTGCTCCAAATTCCTCCAATGCCCCAAGGTACTCAAGCTCCCTATGTTAAAGGGTATATGACTAATAAAGAGATAAGGGCTGGTTTTAGGGCTTTCAATCAACTCATGATGACTCAATATCATGTTGTCACTAATCATGTGGTTGCCCAAGCTAACCTAAGAATTGGACCTCAATGTAATGCAAGTACTCCCGCTTCTTGAATCCAGGATTTCATGAGGATGAACCCTCCTACTTTCCATGGCACTAACGTGGATGAATATCCACAAGGCTTCATAGATGAGTTGTTCAAGGTGGTGGATGCTTTGGGTGTGAATCCTAGAGAGAAAGCAGAGTTAGCCGTTTATCAACTAAATGATGTGGCACAAGTGTGGTTTTATCAATGGAGGGATGAGAGGCCCTTAAGGGAAAGTCCGGTAGATTGGGAAGTGTTCAAAACGTCCTTTGTTGATAGGTTCTTTCCCATAGAGTTGAGGTAGAGGAAGTTAGTGGAATTCATGAACCGTCATCAAGGGGGAATGAGTGTGAAGGATTATTCTGTCAAGTTCACCCAACCCTCTAAGTATGCCCCAACCTTGGTAGCCAACTCTAGGGATAGAATGAATAAGTTCGTGATGGGGTGTCTAGTATGGTTGAAAAACAATGTCGTACGACTATGCTGCAAAATGATATGGATGTCTCTAGGCTCATGGTATATGCTCAACAAATTGAGGAGTCCAAGCTTTGGAAGATTACTAGATATTGAAAGAGGCCTAGACCGGATAAGTCAAGTCAACCTAAGGATAAGATGAGGTTCTATAATCAAGACTCTTCCACGGGGAACAAGGATAGGGTTTCCAACCAAAATTCTTCAGGAGGTGGTTATGCTTTTTAGAGACATAGGTGTACTATTTGTGGGAAGCAACACTTGGGTGTCTTGACGGCATGGATGGTTGCTTTGAATGGGGTTTTAGGGGCTATAACATGAGAGATTGCCCTACCCTCAAGGCAAAAGAGAAAGAGGTCAACCAACCTCCTCATGGTTGTCCGGATCCCAATGCTGCAAAGGGGAGTCGTTTCTATGCACTCGGAGCTAAAAAAGCACCTAATCCGGAGTGAAGTCCTTGGTATGTCCTAAGTCCCTTATGATTGTTTTGATTTGCTTTAGATTAGATTAACCTAAGTGGGGGGGAATGAGTTCAGTAAGGAGGTAGTTGATATCCTTATCTTTCCTTTTATTCTGACTCAAGCTTGAGGCCAAAATCCTTTGTAGTTTGGTTTTTTTTTAGTCTCGCATTAGTATGAGTTGCATGTCTCCTTATGTTATGAGTTTCATTGAATATGTGATGTTTTGGCATGCTCTTAATGTTATCATATTCATATGAATAGAGTGGTAGTTAATCTATCTTTCCTTTATAATGTGTAGCTAATGATATTGCCTAATTTCTTCAATGTTTTTATGCTATGTGTCACGACCCACATATATACCCTAGATGTTTGGGTATCTTTAGGTCGCAACCGGCATACTTGACCTCTTGGAGATCTTGTACAAGCCCTTTTGTAATGTTCATCGCATATACATAATGAAAAGTAGTGCGGAATTAAAACTTTCACAAAACATTAGAATATCTTTAATAACATCTTTCACTAGAAATCATAGGAAATACTAAATCTCAATCTCATCAAATCTTAGACACGAGAATACTTGGGACACGGCCCATACATCAAAATACAGAAATACTTAGTCTATTACATATCTTAGATATAAGAGAAACCTAAGATAACTATGCCCTCGGACATACTTCAACTTCAATTGAATGATGCTATAATCCAAGCCTTGCTTCCAGATGCTCTTCACCTACAAACCACTGTAGAGATAGAAATATATATGGAATTAGTACAAACACATGTACTAAGTATGGCATAATGCATAAAAATCATGAAAGCGGATATTTATTAGAAATATGATCTTTTTGTTATAAGAAAAACATTTAACACCTTAGAAACACATAATATAACACATAAGCATTTTATCACATTATTAGAAAACTTACAGTGAACCCATGTCACTTTAAAGTGACTAAATTAATTGGTATAGTGAAGTTTCTCGACTTCACAAAGAACACTTTCTAGCATGCAATATTCTCACTAAAAGATATACTAAGACTCACTTAAGTATGACAAAGAGAGACCGCCCGTACACGGTCTCTAAGCATGCCTAAATTATCCTCAATACTACTTATAATGAGACACATACATTTACAAGACACCAAAACACATAACATGTATAATATGACATTCTCCTTACCAAGGCTATCAAAAGACTTACTTAAGTACTACTAGAAAAGAACGCCCATACACCCTTTTCAAGGTTACAAAAATAATCCTTAAGACTCCCTAAGTTTAGATCATGCCTAAAGTATTAGCCAACTTCCCTAACTAGAGTCATTCTCAAGACTTCCCTAGATAAGACATGAAGATAACATCCCTTATGCCCCCTTCAAACTTTAACTAGGAAATCCTTAAAGTCACTCTAGATCAGGTACCCATTCATTTACATGCTTTCTAACATAAGTCATCAATTCATTAGTTCATTAAGAGACACTCATCACATAGAGGACATTCAAATAATGGTCTTGGAGAAGACGTAGGGACTCTCACAAACATATTCAAAGCCTAAGTGCAATGTCTAGGTAGGTCCCGTACCACCACCTAAAATTCATAGACTTCTCAAATACTAGTAGTTATACCATAATATGAAAATAGGAAATAACCGACATAGACCACGTTAGCAAAGCATGGAATCCGAAGTTGTAACATACTCTGATGGAGGGTGTTCTACTTGCCAATGTTAGAACTTGGACACATCCCATGTAGGCACATGGTTAAGGAATATGAAGGGAGTACTTTGAACTCTAGTCTCGTTCTTCACTAGAGCTACTTCCCTTACCATACGCACTCGGTGCTAGCCTTTATTCTCATAGAGTAAATTCCCATTAAAGATCACATGAAGAGGTTCCATGTCTAGTTCATAACCTAATAACATTCACCCTACCGAAGAGGTCAGAAGATAGCTTAATGAATTTCCTAAGGATGATATGATGTCGTTCAAGCCAACCAACCTTAAGTCCATCGTTCATTACAAGAAGGATCCATTACGACTTTCTACTTCAAGGTTCATAACATTACCACTTGGTTCAAGGTTTCACATAAACCACTCTCTTAGAATAATTCAAGCTCTCATTTAATTCATACATACATAACTAAGAGGCTTTGGCATCCTAAGTCAAGACATCTCATATTCACATAAACTTGAAAAGGCAATAGATCATTGTTCAAGAACGTAAACCTAAACTTGGTAGGATCCTTGAGCCACATTCCTGTAAATTAGTAACCATAAGAAGAATAAAACGATCAGGTTAAAAAGGATTTTGGAGTACTAACTTAGGTAGCGGAAATAAAAAAAATGTCAGGAAAGTCTAGAAGTCAAAATTAGGAATTTTATAACTCACGCAGTAAGCAAACTGGTTAAGTTTGATACTCACTGTTGGTCGTTGATACTTGGCTAACCAGCTCCTTGTCCAATTTCTGAGCAACTAGACCCTTCTTAAATAACATGTGCTGGGAGGATTAGTTACATGGATTACAATCCAGCATACTATCAACCTCAAAAGAGCCAGGCAAACTGCACTAAGTAACTGTTGATGGGTGAGAAGCGTTGGTTGTTGAAGTGTTCCTCCAACTTTAGGAGTCATTTCTGGCTGCAGAGGACCAAAGAACAAAGGCTGCAAGAATAGCAATAGCTTAGTATACAACACCACAATAGAAGTGCTTCACTGATTTTATCGACCATAAGGTGCCTTTTTTATTATTTATATGACTGAAAGTCAATGGCAGAGAGGTATAAATGAGATATAATTGCATAAACGTTCAGAAACACTTAAAAGCATTTTAACTGGCAGCAAGTGGAGTGCTTGAAACATAATGTCGATTGTGGATGGCCTCCTATAGGTAGAACAGGAGAAGGAGAAAAGTTCTTTTGACAAAACAGGAGTAGCCTGATTGTTTTGTTAACTAAGTATACTTGGAAGGTGACACTGAACATGGAGGCAGTGGAGATTGTTATGTGATAGAGTCGCAGATGTTGATTAGCCCATGGATTCCTTGATGGAGAAAAGGTGGATGTAGTGGAAGACCTGGAAGTTGGTTTTAAAGGTGAAAACGGTCTTGAATGGATCCATGGAGAAAGGAGAAACATCTGAGGCACTAGATTCAACTCCACTTCAAGTGCACAGGAGTTTATCAACAATGTATTGGGGGAAATATATGGAAAATGAACTGTTATGACTTCTGAAATGGGTAGATGCAGTTGCTGTAGAATTTTTCATTTTATTATGTCAAGCCCTGTTCTTTCCACTGTAAATGTATTCAAAATGAGGATAAAAAGGTTGATCAACAGTTGATTGGTTAAATACAAGTGAATGAAAGGCCTAGTGTTGTCGATGACACTCCCTGTGTATTGGAAACACTAAATGAAGACTAACCTTTCTGACCTGGAAATTCACCCACCATGAAGTATAAAAAGTGTTAATTGAATGCAAGGTAGATTTCATTGATATCTACAGATAAGAAAACAAGTTACGGACACCTTTATTACCTAACTGTAGTCCTCAAACCTCAACTCCTCCTGGCTTGTTTCTTGATAAGTCTGCATTCCACTAATGGATTGAACTTCTCCACCTCCGGTCTTGTGCAATCTATCTCTGGAGTTGCAATAAATAATGTTGTTGTACTTCCTTTCAGACTAATAATAAATGCGGACTTCCCAAGACCAGAGCTCTTGAGCAGAGGGTGTTGTACTTTCTTTTCCTAGTTTGTGAATTCGATCAAGATTGAACACTTAGGATATTGAAAAATATGAAGTAGGAACAAATAGTACTTAGTAGTATTTAATAAAAGCTCAACAAGGATTTCAGATGAATATAGAACCTGATTTCAACTAAATTGTTTCATATGCTTATGTAGTAATGTAGACTATGTGTACTCTTAGGATTACAATATATATATATATAATGGATTTGGAAAAAGGTATATTACAGAGTATCATTCGCACATTCAGTTTTCTGGATTCAATAAAGAGAAATTGAAAAGTAACATGCAAGTAATCAAAAGAAAACTTACAAAATAAACCATAAACAGAGGACACAATGCATCAAAAGCCCTAAAGAATATCGACGACAAACGCAGAAAACAAAGAAGAAGAAGAAGAAGAAAGAAGAAGAGCCCTTTTGATATATATATAGAGTGAAGAATAAGAAAATACGCAGATATTAAACCAAAAGAGCGTTGCTGGCTATTTAAGCTAATATCTTTAAAAACACGTTGTTTTCCTCAATTATATTTACTTAAAATAATTAATAAACTAGATACAAACGCATATTATTTTTATTTTATTTAACAAGATTAGGAAAGTTAACTAAATTTTTAAATATTTTTTATTGTTAATTATTTATATAATATTTTTCAAAGTACTTTTCTAGTAATATATGTGGCACATGTGATATTTAGATAATTCTTCAATTTTTAAATATTTTAAGTTGTTAATTATTGTGATTTATGGTATTCTTAATTAATATAATTTTCAAATAATATATATTACTACCCCTCTCTTAAATTTATGTGACATAGGTTAAACTTCAAAAGATAATGAATTTTATAATATACTTGTTTAAATATTTTAAATTGTTAATTATTGTGATTTATGGTATTCTTAGTTAATATAATTTTCAAATAGTATATATTATTACCCATCTCTTAAATTTATGTGAAATAGGTGAAACTTTGAAATATAATCATTTTTTAAAATATTTTAAGTCGTTAATTATTGTGATTTGTAGTAATTTTTGACATAATTTTTAAGTAATATATGTTACTCCCTCAATCCAAATTTATTTCGCATAGGCAAAATTTTGAGAGTAAACTAATTTTTTATAAGTAATTTCTAAAGGTCTACTTATGATTATTATTTTCTCTGAAAAGTAAAATATTGCTCAAAAAAGGTGACTCATAGTCCTTTCGAGTATTATCTTAATATACAAATTGTATTTCTGTAACACAGTGTTTTCAAAAATATTTTTGGGGCGAGTTTCGGGGCGAGGCGTACCAAAAACGCTCTGGGGCGTAAATTAAAAACGTAGATCCATAAGGCGTAAGTCCTAAAATTTGAGGCGTAAGCCCTGAACATAAAAACGTAAGTCCTGGACGTAAAAACGTACGCCCGGACGTTTTTAACTTATTTTTTTAATTTTGATCATATTTTTATTATTGGTTAATGATATTTCTCAAATAATAATTTAAATCATTTTTTCTTCATTATTGAATATTAATTCTTATCTCACATAAAAATCATAATTTATTGAAAAGTTTACTTTTGCTTATTTTATTAGTAATAAAACTATAAAATTGAGTATACATGCGACTACGCCCCGTAGATTCATGGGACTTACGCCCCGTGTCTTGAGGCTTACGCCTCGCCTCACGCCCTCGCCTTTTAAAACACTGATGTAACACAATATACTAAGAAAAAATAAACAAAGATCTACTACATGCAAAATAGAGAAATTTTGAGGAAAAGGACAAATTGGTCAGTTGACCGAATGAAAGTAAGCTCGTGAAATGCGCTCTTTTATTTTGTATATATATTAATTCAAATTATTTCATTTTGTTATAGGGTGAAAATGTTTTGGTATGTCAATATTTTGGAATGGTGGTATATATACAGAAAAAACAAAGAGAAAGAACCATTTTAATCGTCAATGTTTTGGAATGGTGGCATATATATAGAGAACAAAGAAGAAGAAGAAAAGTTGCATAATCTTTTTCATGTTTTGCTTGCTATCTAAGTTAATATCCTTTTCAGTTTACTGTTCAAGTTAATGTTCTTCTCATACATGATTAATTTTCATCCATTTTTTCATTTTTCTGAAATTATGATACATCAAAAAAGTTTTTTTTTAGAATGTGCCTTTTTTCGCTGCAAAATTTCAAGGCCAAATTTCTAAAATAGTAATCATTTAATAAAACTAAAATAATAATAATAATAATAGTAATTTTTCTTTTCATTTGGTTAAATTTTTATAATCACTGAATATCTACAAATCACCATCACCACCGTATTAAATTCTCACTAACATTAGCCACCATTAACAATCATCAATCATAACCATCATTACAATTTACAACCACCAATTAAAAACAACAATCACCACAATAACTATACAATATATTGCAAACTATTGTTATTAGCAATCACTATCAACTATCACGATCAACAACAACAATTAATTAATATTGTCATCCACCATTACTACTAGATCACTCAATATCATCACCGTCTCCCAACATAATCCCAATCGACACCTTCCACCATCATTGCTTAGACCATCGCCTTTAATTGGTCATATAATTCTTTCATGGTTTCTTAATATAATATAAAATATATCTAATATTTTATTTTATATTTATATTTATTAATTCTAAAGAAAGGAATTTTTTATATATTCACATGTTGAAAATAAATTAACCTTAATTGTTTAGTATTACAATTTTAGTACGATATCTTAATATTTAGTGTGTATTAATTTAAATTTTTTTAATCTTGAATAAAACAATTAAGATTTAAGGCACCGAAAGGAATACAAGGATTAATTGAGATTCAAATAATAAATAAGAATAATCATAATCATTCTTTTAAATAAAATTTTTTTTACCCAAAAGAAAAATTTGACAACTAAAATGAACCCAAGAGTAGCACAAGATATTACAAATATTTCTTGATATTGATTATTGATCAACACATAAAAACGATTCTTCCAAATTTTATTTAAAATCAATTCCTTATAATATCCCTTAAAAAATCAACCCTTAGAAACTATTTAATTTAGCATCCATAAAACGTTTTCCTCAAGTCTATTTAAGTTATTTTTTAAAAAACAAATTCGACCAAATTCCTTTTATTCTATTCTAAAATAATTGACCGCCTCATACACTTGGAAATTATTTAATTAGCATTCATAAATTGCACCCCCGAAAATCCAGTAAGATGAATTCCGCACCCCCGAAAATTGGTATCAGAGCTATGGATAATAAGAAAAATAGTAAGAAACATACTAGTAGAAAGTTAAGAAAAATAAGAAGAAAATTAAATAAATTATATCCGAAATATAAACAACTCAATATTACAAAAATTAATAACGTAAAATTAGATCAATTAATAGATACTATTTCTAAAATAGAATATAAATATATTAAATATTTAAAAATACAATGAATGACGAATATAGACAAGAACTTAATAAAATAATTATGGCAAAAAGAAAAGAGTTAAGACATAGGCAAATAGACTTTATAATAATATATTTGCAGGAGTCTGTAACAAATCTATAATAATGCAAAGAAAGAATATTTTATATCTAGAAATACAAATAGATAATTTAGAATATAAACTACAACATAAATTATAAATGAACAAGGAAGAATATGCAATAGATGAAAAAACATATGAAAACTATGAAGGATTAAAAATAAAGATAATAATTTCTAATCTAGGAAGAAGATATAAGAAAATAGGTGACAATTTGAGTTTAATGTTAGAAAAAGAAACGGTAAAATTGGAAGATAGTTTAACTGCTATGGTAAGAATAGCAAAAGAAAATGAAGAGATAGATAGAAAAATAGAAACTGAAAAAATAAAACAACAAGCGAAAAAAGAAGTACAACAATTAGAAGAAGTAAAAAATACTAAAATAATAGAACTAGAAAAAGAATTGGCAATGTTAAAAGAAATGTATGAAATGAAACAAAAACAAAAAAACAAAAAAAGAAAATTAGTAAATGAGATAAGTAAATTTAAAGAAAAACTACAATTAGAAGACAAATTAGAAGAAAATCAAGATAATCTACCTGAAATAAGAATTGATGATATCAATAATGATCTAGAAGAACAATATTCAGAGACAAGCGAAACATATACAGAACTTTTGGAAAATATAGGTAATACAAAAAATATAGAAGTAAATACGGGAAACATAAACATGGATGAAAATCCTAGTACATCAGGAATAAAGAATCCAAAAGATCTAAATCCAAAATACTATTATGTAAACTATGAAAAATATGATAGAGAAAAAACTTTATGGGATAAAAGGCTAAATAAATGGACACCTAAACCAACAACTGAACAACATAACTTTTTAGATTTAGACTGTGTAGCAGATATAAATAAAACAATTCAATTATGGATGAGATATATATCAAAACAATTAATAGATAACAAAATAGGAATGACAGAAACACCAGGATGCATAGAAAGAACACTTATAGGAACAGTAAAATTATGGTTACAAAATCTAACTAATGAAAGTTTAAAAACCTTAAGGAATAATAAAAAATTTGATGGAGAAATAGCTACTACATCTATGGAAATATTATATATATATATATGAAATAGCTATAAGAAATGAATTTAGTAGTATGACAACAGAAGTAGAAGAACAAAATAAAGAAAAAGTTATAAATAGAAATTTAATGACAAAATTAGCAATATGTAATGTGTTATATAGATGAATATACATGTGCATTTAGGGAATATTATTATAAAGGAACATATAACATGGAAGAAAGTAAGGAAATAAGAAAATTACATTTTACAAAATTACCAGAACCTTTTAGTTCAAAAATAATTAAAAGTTGGAATGAAGTAGAATTAACAGATACCTTAGGAGCTAGAATGAAATTCTTACAAAGATGGTTTACAGAACTATGCGAAAAGCATAAAGACATAAAAATGGAAAAAGTATTAGTAAAAAATTTAGCATGTTGTAAAAATAAAATAGCACCTCAATTTGGTTGTACAAATAGGTATTATAAAAAGAAGTATAATAAAAATAAAAACTATAAAAAATATAGATCAACATATAAGTATAAAAATCCAAAAAAAAAATATTATGTAAAAAATTATAAAACTAAAAGACCATATAGACCAAAGAGGAAATTAACGGAGTGTATTTGCTATAATTGTGGAAAATAGGACATATAGCTAAAGATTGTAAATTACCTAAAAATCCAAAGAAAAAACAGATATCAGAAATAATTATGGAAAATGAAAAATATACACAAATAGAGTATGTAGATTATGACTTAGAAAGTGAAGATAGTATATATGAAATATCAGAAAATGAAATAGATAATGATATAGAATTAGAATCAGATAATGAATTCTATAATATAAAAAATGACTGAAGCAGATATACAAATAATAAATAAAGAAGAACGTCAAGATGAAGAATCTTTAGAACAAAAAATAATATTTGATAATAGTATATTTGAACAAATAAAAGGAAAAAAATTAGATTTAAGTGTAGAAAAAATATTGGAAGTACCAAAAATAAAAAATTGGTTTAAAAGACAAAAAGAAAAATATTATGTGGTAAGTCAAAGAGAACATATCATAGATTGTAAGTATACCAAAGGAAAAGCTAAAATACCAATAATAAATAAAAGGATAATAAATAAAGAAATACAAGAGATTAATGCAAGAAATCCAATTAAATATGTACATTTAGAAGGAACTGAAATATTAATAAAAGCATGTTTTAGAGAAGGAATAGATACACCTATAGAAATATATTTAGCAGATGATAGAATTATACAACCTATAGAAAAAAGTATAATAAGTGCAGTAAAAGGTAATTTAATATATCAAAAATTTAAATTTATAATAAGTGCTAACTACTCAGTAGCAATTAATGACAGAAATATAGATAAATCACTAGTATTATATTGGAAAATGTCAGGAATAGAACTAGCACCAGGAAGTAAAATATTTACAGCCAGATGTAAAAATTTATATGTTTTAACAACAAAGCATAAAATAACAGCAAAAAATAAAATAAATAAAATAAAAATAGAAAACCACTTTGAAAAGATAGTTACAGTTATAGATAATAATGGTTATAGTTATAATGAAATTGACATGGAAGGAGATTTAGAAACAGTACAAGAAAGATTAAGTACATCAAAAAGAATGAACACAAGTTATGACATACCACAAATATCATCAAAAATGAGTACTTCAAGTACCTCAAGAAGAATAGATAAAATTCCACAAAAATAAAAGAAGAAATAAAACCGTATCATTATTATATAACAGGAATAATGGAACAACAAAAATATTTAATATTAATAAATACAGGACAGGAAGAAAACTATATTACGAGTGAATTAGTAATGGAAGATAAAATAATAACTACAGAACAATCATGCCCAGAATTACCAAAAGTATTAATCAATACTGAAGAAACTACGGAAAAAGAGATAATAATTGGAGGAATACCAATAGTGATAAAATTTAAAATATATCAAGGAAATGAAAATATAACTTTAGGAATAAAATGGTTAGAACAAGTTAAACCATATAATCTGGAAGATAAGCAGTTGACAATAAATTATGAAAATAAAAGAGTAATAATAAAAAGAACTTTAATATAATAAAAATATGAAAATATATATACTTGCAAAAATAATAATAGAAGGATATTATAATAGATATTATAACCAATGATAAACACGGGAGCAGAAGCTAACATATGTAAATACAATTGTTTACCGGAAGAAAAATGGGAAAAATTAAAAACACCAATAGTAGTAACAGGATTTAATAATGAAGGAAGTATGATCACATACAAGGCAAAAAATATAAAAATACAAATATGGGATAAGATATTAACTATAGAAGAAATATATAACTTTGAATTAACCACAAAAGATATGCTATTAGGAATGCCATTTTTAGAAAAATTATATCCACATATAATAACAAAAACACAATGGTGGTTCACAACACCCTGTAAACAAAAAATAGGAGCAAAAAGAGTAAATAACAAAAGACGAAAAACAACAGAATGGATAAAAGGTAGTGAAAAAATTATACAAAAATTAGAAAATATAAAAGAAGAAGACACTAAAATAGAATTAATAATATTCTCTATAGATAAAGTAAAAATAATCCAAGAAAAGTTAGACTTATTATATAATGAAGATCCTTTGCAAGGATGGGAAAAACATAAAACAAAAGTAAAAGTTGAGTTAATTGATGATAATAGTATAATAACCCAAAAAACATTAAAATATAATTTTAGTGATTTAACTGAATTCAAGATACATATAAATGAATTACTAGAAAAAAAATATATACAAGAAAGTAATAGTAAGCATAAAAGCCCGGCATTTATTGTATATAAACATAGTGAACAAAAAGAGGAAAAAGTAGGATGGTTATTGATTATAGAAATTTAAATGCAAAAACTAAAACATATAATTATCCAATACCAAATAAAATATTAAAAATAAGACAAATACAAGGATATAATTACTTTAGTAAATTTGATTGTAAATCAGGATTTTACCATTTAAAGCTAGAAGAAGAATCTAAAAAACTCACAGCATTCACAGTACCACAAGGATTTTATGAATGGAATGTATTACCATTTGGATATAAAAATGCACCAAGCAGATATCAACATTTTATGGATAACTATTTTAAACAATTAGAAAATTGTGTAGTATATATTGATGATATATTACTATATTCTAAAACTCAAGATGAACATATAAAGTTACTAAAATAATTCATACATATTATAGAATATTTAGGTATAAGCTTGAGTAAAAAGAAAGCAGAAATAATGAAAAAACAAATAGAATTTTTAGGAATACAAATAGATAAGAATGGAATAAAAATGCAAACACATGTAGTACAAAAAATAATAAATTCTAATGACCAACTAGATACAAAAAAGAAATTACAATCATTTTTAGGATTAGTTAATCAAGTAAGAAATACATACCAAAATTAGCAGAAAACTTGAAGCCATTACAACAAAAATTAAAGAAAGACATAGAATATCAGTTTGATAAAAAAGACCAAGCACAAATACAAAAGATAAAATTATTATGTAAAAACTTACCTAAACTATATTTTCCAGATGAAAATAAAAAATTTACCTATATAATAGAAACGGATGCGAGTGAAAAAAGCTATGGAGGAGTCTTAAAATATAAATATGATAAAAATGAAATAGAACATCACTGTAGATATTATTCAGGAACATTTACAAATACGAAAATGAAATGAGAAATAAATAGGAAAGAGTTATATTCAGTATATAAATGTTTATTAGCATTTGAACCATATATTGTATATAACAAATTTATTATAAGAACAGATAATACACAGGTAAAATGGTGGTTAACAAGGAAAATACAAGATTCTGTAACAACAAAAGAAATAAGGAGATTGGTATTAAATATATTAAATTTTACATTCACAATTGAAGTAATAAAAACTGATAAGAATGTCATTGCAGATTACTTATCAAGACAAAGCTACTCAGACTGAAAATAAAGAAGAAGATACAATCGAAAAGATACTCAAATCTATTACTACACTTTGTATAAAAGTGGACAGTATTGATAATGAGATACAAAAGCTAAAGACTAATGAAGATAATCTGAAGTCTAAAGCTAATATAAGTCAGCAGCATGACTATAAAAATGCGGATCTACGTCGATCGAAAGACGGTAAAATTCCAGAGCTAAAAGGAGACGATGGGAAACTCCTTAAAACCCATAATGTTTGCTTAAATACAGCTGCATGTACAAGTAAAAGAGTTAGTGAAAAACCAAAAAATTCAAACCTAAATCAGTTATTTGTAAAACCATTTATTCAAAACACATCCAGACGTATACCCACAAAACCACAAACATCTACCTATGCAGACAGTTTACAAAATGAGAGAAAAACATATAATTATATTGCACGAACCTATATTGAAAACATATACAAAATCCAAACCTACTTACACCATAATCCTAAATCAACTACAGCCCAAAACCCAAACCAAGATTATATAACCCAGAAATTACAAGGATACAATAGATTAATAGCACAACCAAAAACTAATTCCAATTTTGTAAAGACATGTTACAATTATGGATTATTAAGTACTGTATATACATACGATGGAGAAGAAATTAGTGGAATACCAGAACTACATAAAGCATTTATTACGTATAAAAGAGTTACAAAAGGGATTTATTCTATATAAAATTCTATACAGCACCAGCAGAGATATTATATGAGGAGGTAAAATCTCCAATACAGGTTATTAAGATAGGATTAAGAAAAGATATGATTATACCAGAAGATATTGGACAACAAGAAGAAATACCTAAAACAGAGATACCATGTTTTTATGCTAATAAAAGAATAATTGGCATATCAACTATAATTCAAGAATTAGCTAATAATTATTTAAATGGAAATGCTATATGGAGTTATTACGCCAGAGATCAGGTAATGATATATTCAAATTCAAGAGAATTAAGAAGATCAGATATGGATGAAGTCCAAATGTGGATTTTATAATTATTAAAGCCAGAGGAACAACCTACAACAAGAGCATTGAAGAAAGGATTTATTTCAGAAGATTTATTAATCAGATATTGCAAACTAATTGGACATAAATATCCAGATCACAGATGTTCAAAATGTAATGGAGAAGATAATATTATTCCAGATGTCGATTTGGAGTCAAGATGATGGAGTAAAGATAAAGACAAGATAAGTGGCAGACAAGATAAAAAGATAAAGGCGGACAAGATATAAAGAAGAAACCACAGATTAGATATGTTTTTTAACGTTTTGTATACAATAATGTAAAATTTGCTTTTTCAGATAGCTTTTACTTTTTTGAAAGGCCAAAGTGTGAATAGTAAAGGCCAAGTAGGAAAAGTCGTAAAGTAAATAGTAGGCGCACTTATGTGAATAGTATAGGATCAGAATTGTCAATATATAGAGTTGTAAATTGTAAATGAAAGAGGGAGGCAATGCGAAAGCAACACTTAAGTTAATAGAATCTCTCAACTTTCAAAAAACTCACTCAGCTAAAGATAAATAATAAATATATAGAGAAATCTGAAATCAAGTTAAATATTTCAGATAGCATGGCAAATAAAGACGCAAAGGCATATTGTTTAAAAGATATGCAGAATTAATTTCATATATTCCTGAATATCATATATATGATTGAATAAATTTATGTTAGTTATTATGTACTAGAGTTATTTGAATCATGAATTCTAGTTTGCTAGTAAACTGGAAACAGGGAGAAAACTGTTAGACTATGCCATCCCATAGTGGAAACCGGTAGGCGAGGAAAGCCATGTAGGGAAGTACACAAGGTTGAGGCGCTGATAAGCAGAAAGTATATGCTAAAGTACGATTCTAGTAGTGACCGGAAAACATGATAAAAATAATTTGGTTCATAATAATCTAATAAGAATTTAATCAATTATGAATATGATAGGAAGGAATAATTGAAATAAAAACCTGCATGAATAATAGACAATGAATACATGTTTGCATGATGAAATGATAAGAAGCTATGAAACTTTAATCTTATATATACTTAAAGATATAAAAATAGTTGACATAAAGAGAATTATATGGGAAAAAATATTTAATTATGAATTAGAAGATATATTAAACCAACAATGGTATGAAATAGACCTACAAGAATTAGATCTAGAAAGAATAGATATATATGATTTAGAAATAGATTCAGATTAAAATGAACTATGAATATTTAGAATATTGGATAGAAGTTATGAAAAATATAAACTTATTAAAACAGTTAATGAAAGAAAATTTATATATGTACCAAAGAACCCAAGATATGTTATATCTAGAATATATCATAAATAACATTAAAGAAATATCCAGATTGAAGCAACTATCAGAAGAATATTATGAAAAATGTATTACCAGTAAGATGAATTCCGCACCCCCGAAAGTCCAGTAAGATGAATTCCGCACCCCTCCTTGTATTTGTATTATTTTTAATATTTTATTTGGTATTGGATAATTATATGTTTTAGTTTTTGCATTTAAATTTCTATAATCAATAACTATCCTACTTTTTCCTTTTTTTTGTTTACTATGTTTATTTACAATAAATGCCGGGCTTGTATGCTTACTATTACTTTCTTGTATATATCTTTTTTCTAGTAATTCATTTATATGTATCTTGAATTCAGTTAAATCATTAAAATTATATTTTAATGGTTTTTGGGTCCATTTTAGGTATTCTCTAAAAGCTTTGACAAAATTCTCATTAAAAAAGTCAATTATTAGCATTAATAAAATGAGTTATTTTATTAAACATTTGTTCAATAATTTACTAGACAAAGATGATTTTGGAAAAAAAGTTATAATAAATTTATAGAATTTTAAATTCCACAACCATATTTGGACAACTTTTTAATGTTACATTACTACCATGCAAATCTGAATTAGAGACGCAAATACATTTTTGGACAATGAATAATTATAAAGATATGCAGAAGCAAGACTTTTAATTTTAGACCATTAAAATTATCACCTTACTTGTTAAAATCAACTAATTGAAGAGTGAAAGGTACTATTTGGTCAACCATTGTCAAAGCTAGAAATGGAAATTTATAGCCAAAGCAATTACCATTCTTGAAACAAAGCAAGTAGATAATAAATTGTCCTAATGAAATCACTCAACATAATCAATCACACACGCTTAATTTTGATGAACAAATTACTCTATATTTGTGCTGACAGCAAGGTTACCCTGATTGTGTTGTTTTAGTTATCCTTTAGGAATCAATATGCCATTATTAATCAATGCCATTATGCATTGATCACATGTAAGAGGATTTTATCGTAACATAAAAACTAAATACTTCTCCATAAAAAGATTAAACAAAGAATATGTAAGGCTCTTCCCCGTAACATATTAGTGGTGGACCTGCAGCTGAGAATCTAGCAAGTTACATCATCACAAAGAGGCAGAGGCTAAGCTAGAATATCTGTGTTGGACCTGCAGCTGAAGACAGACAAAGAAGCCCACAATTTAGTCATTAATACGCTTGAAACATGATGTGTGAGAATGTGAAAACCATAAAAACAGCACATCAATAATGCACTACTTCGAACAAGTTTGACATATGAACTGAAAACATCACAACTCTTAAGTGCAATAAATAATGTTTTCACTAGATTAAGCTGATTGAATCAAGATTGATTTTCAGAAGAGATGGGAATAGTGAAAAACAACCAACATAAGCTTAAAGCAACACACTGAGACATCACTGACTGTTGAAACTTATACATCCTGTACTTGGGGCAAAGGACTCCCTCCTGTATCTAATATACCGTACCTATTTCATATTCTAGTAAACCAGCAAGTAAGGGAAATACCATTATTACTAGTATCAATTTGTCAAACACAATCTTATCTATAGTATATTCAAACGTTTTCAAGTCATGTTGGATAGGATGTTAAAAAGAGAGATCTGGCAAGGAGACACCTGATATGTCACACCTCATGTCACTAGATGGATACAACAAAAAATATGCGCACAACTAAAATCAGCAATCTTCTCCTCTTCCCAGGTCAAAACACATTTTTTGGTATCACAGAGCAGTAGATAACAGAGTACATACAGGAGCGGCTCAAGCGTATTAATGGCCTAAAGCAAAAATCAAACGGGGCCTTAAATTTAAATTGTTAATAACTTTTATATAATTTATTTCTTCTAGTTTTCATGTGATAAAATAACTATTCTTATTTTAAATTATTATTCATTAGATATAGTGCTCCAAATATGTCAGATTTCTTCTAATTATCCCTTCATTCTTCATGAAATATTTACTTTTTCTAGTAATAGTATTCAATATTGGTTAAAAAATAATAACTTATAACCTATTATTATAAAAAAATTGAGGCCTCTTAAATTTTGAGGCCTAAGGCACATGTCTTTTTTTTAACACTGTCGAGTCACCCCTGAGAACATAAAGCCAGTGATATTCCATATATTATGCATGTGTAATATATTAGTAATCTTGAATACAAAATAAGTACTTTTACATCACTAAGCATGATGAGCTTAAATGAATAAAGATTCTTAGAGTCACCCCAACTAGCTTGACGTGAGGCATGATAGTGGTTGTTAATTGAAAGTCAGTAAGAATGACATAACGAAAAATACATATGCTTAGATACATGAAATTATGTCAATAAATGTGCAAGCATAGTAAGATAGAAAAAATAAGTGCCGCTGCTGTGGGGTCCATCCCCATGTACCAAACTTTGAATTGTTTTCTGCCAATTTCAAAGTTTGGCAGAGTTGGTAAAGAAAAAAATTGTTTTTCTTCAATTTCAAAGTTTGGCAGAGTTGGTAAAGAAAAAATTATTTTTTCTTCAATTTCAAAGTTTGGCAAGAGTTGGTAAGCTATGAAGAAGAAAAATTTGTTTTTTCTTCTGTAGCACATTTGGAGGGTAGTGTATTTGTTCTCTATAAAAGGGAGGACAATTCTTCATTCTCAATGTACAAGAAAAATTACAAAGGAGAGAAAAGAAGAGTGAGGCATCACAGAAGAAAATAATCTGTGAGAAAAAAATAGAGAGTGCGAGCGATATTGTAGTGAGGTGAAAAAATCAAAAGAGGGTTATTTCTTTTGAGTGTGTAGTGGTCTTTGGAGTTTTAATCAGACCTACAAGTGTAAAAATCCTTACTATAGTGATATTCGTTGCTCCTCTCGGGTCGTGGTTTTTCCCTTATTTAGGAGGGTTTCCACGTAAAATCTTGGTGTCATTATTTCTCTATTTATTCTCGTTGATTAACCGTATTGTTGTGTTCCGCTTTTATTGCTTTTATTACCGCAAATATTATTTCTGTTACGAGTTTATTCCCATCAATTGGTATCAGAGCACAGGTTCTGCTCATTTACATAAATATTTTTTGCAGCTTATTGTACTATACTCAGTGGAAAAAAAATGTCTAGAGTAAAGTACGAGGTAGAAAAATTCAACGGTGATAGCGGTTTCTCAATGTGGCAGAGAAGGATGAGAGACTTGCTCATCCAACAGGGTTTGCACAAGGCACTAGGCGGCAAATCCAAAAAGCCCGAATCCATGAAACTTGGGGATTGGGAAGAAATGGATGAAAAGGCTGCTAGTGCAATCAGATTGCACTTAACAGATGATGTAGTTAATAACATCATCGATGAAGAGAGTGCATGTGGCATTTGGACAAAGTTAGAAAATCTATACATGTCCAAAACGCTGACAAATAAATTGTACCTAAAGAAGCAGTTATATGCGCTACATATGGGTGAAGGTACAAATTTTTTTTCTCATTTAAATGTACTTAATGGACTAATCACGCAGCTAGCAAACCTCGGAGTAAAGACCGAGGATGAAGATAAAGCCATAGTGCTCCTAAACTCGTTGTCATCTTCCTACGATACTTTAGCAACAACCATTTTACATGGTAAGGACTCTATTGAGTTGAAGGATGTCACATCAGCCCTTTTGCTTAATGAGAAGATGATAAAAAGGCCTGAAAATCACGGACAGGCTCTCATCACGGAAAGTAGAGGCAGAAGTTACCAAAGGAGATCAAGTATCTATGGTAGATCCGGAGCTTGTGGAAAGTCCAAGGTTCGATCAAAATCGAAGGCCAGAAATTGCTACAATTGCGATCAACCAGGACACTTTAAAAGAGATTGTCCAAATCTAAAAAGGGGCAAAGATGAAAGCAGTGGCCAGAAGAATGATGACAATACAACTGCTATGGTGCAAAATAATGACAGTGTTGTTCTCCTCATAAATGAGGAAGAAGAATGCATGCACTTGACAGGTGTAGAGTCGGAATGGGTGGTCGACACAGCATCATCTTACCATGCCACATCGGTAAGAGATCTTTTTTACAGATATGTAGCCGGTGATTTTGGCAATGTGAAAATGGGTAACACTAGTTACTCAAAGATTGCGGGGATCGGAGACATTTGGTTAAAGACAAATGTTGGATGCACATTAGTGTTGAAAGATGTGCGCCACGTACCTGATTTGCGGATGAACTTGATCTCGGGAGTTGCTTTGGACCGAGATAGATATGAGAACTACTTTGCAAATCAAAAATGGAGACTCACCAAAGAGGCATTGGTGATTGCAAAAGAAGTTGCTCGTGGCACGTTGTACAGGACAAATGCAGAAATATGCCAAGGTGAATTAAATGCGGCTCACGAAGAGAATTCTGCAGATTTATGGCATAAAAGAATGGGTCATATGAGCGAGAAGGGATTGCAAATTTTTTCCAAAAAATCACTCATTTCTTTTGCCAAAGGTACAACGATAAAACCTTGTAACTACTGCTTATTTGGTAAACAACATAGAGTCTCATTTCAGACATCATCTGAAAGAAAGTCGAATATACTTGATTTGGTATATTATGATGTTTGTGGTACAATGGAGATAGAATCGATAGGAGGTAATAAATACTTTGTTACCTTTATTGATGACGCTTCTCGAAAATTGTGGGTTTATATCTTGAGAACCAAAGATCAGGTGTTTCAAAAGTTTCATGCTCTGGTGGAAAGAGAGACAGGTCAGAAGCTAAAATGTCTCCGAACTGACAATGGAGGTGAGTAAACTTCAAGAGAATTTGAAGAGTACTATTCAAACCATGGAATCAGACATGAAAAGACAGTTCCTGGAACCCCACAACACAATGGTATAGCTGAGAGAATGAATCGCACCATTGTTGAGAAGGTAAGAAGCATGCTCAGAATGGCTAAATTACCCAAGACATTCTGGGGTGAAGCAGTTCGGACAGCGTGTTATCTTATCAATCGTAGTCCATCAGTTCCGTTGGAGTTTGACATTTCGGAGAGAGTTTGGACCAACAAGGAGATGTCTTACTCGCACCTAAAGGTGTTCGGTTGCAAAGCTTTTGCACATGTACCGAAGGAGCAGAGAACCAAGCTAGATGATAAATCAGTTCCTTGCATATTCATCGGATACGGAGATGAAGAGTTCGGGTACAGACTATGGGATCTTGTAAAGAAGAAGGTCATCAGAAGCAGAGATATAATCTTTCGAGAAAGTGAAGTTGGAACTGCTGATGATCTATCCGAGAAGGCCAAGAAAAAGAATGGTATAGTCCCTAATCTTGTTACCATTCCTTCTTCTTCTAACCATCCCATAAGTGCAGAAAGTACGATCGATGAAGTTGCTGAGCATGAAGAGCAACCTGATGAGATTGTTGAGTAGGGGGAACAACTTGGTGATAATACCGAGCAAATGGAGTACTCAGAAGAAGAAGAACAATCTAAAGCTCTGAGGAGATCAGAAAGACAAAGGGTAGAGTCATCCAAATACCCTTCCTCAGATTATGTCCTTATCAATGTTGAAGGGGAGCCAGAAAATCTTAAGGAGGTGTTGTCTCATCCAGAAAAGAGCCAATGGATGAAAGCCATGCACGAAGAGATGGAATCTCTACAGAAAAATGGCACGTACCAGCTAGTTGAACTTCCAAAAGGCAAAAGACTGCTTAAGTGCAAGTGGGTCTTTAAACTCAAGAAAGATGGAAATGGCAAGTTGGTCAGGTACAAAGCTCGATTGGTTGTAAAAGGCTTCGAACAAAAGAAAGGTATTGATTTTGATGAAATTTTTTCACCTGTTGTCAAAATGACTTCTATTCAAACTATTTTGAGCCTAGCAGCTAGTCTAGATCTTGAAGTGGAGCAATTGGATGTGAAAACTGCATTTCTTCACGGAGATTTGGAGGAAGAGATTTATATGGAGCAACCAGAGGGATTTGAAGTATCATGAAAGATACACATGGTGTGGAAATTGAATAAGAGTCTTTATGGGTTGAAACAGGCTCCAAGGCAATGGTATAAAAAGTTTGACTCTTTCATGAAAAGTCAAACGTACACAAAGACCTATTCTGATCCATGTGTGTACTTCAAAATATTTTCTGACAACAATTTTATTTTTTTGTTGTTGTATGTGGATGACATGTTAATTGTAGGACAATACAAAGAGCTGATTGCAAATTTGAAGAAAGATTTGTCCAAGTCATTTGACATGAAGGACTTGGGCCTAGCACAACAAATTTTAGGGATGAAGATTGTTCGAGAACGAACAAAAAGAAAGTTGTGGCTATCTCAAGAGAAGTACATTGAACGTGTACTAGAACGCTTCAACATGAAGAGTGCTAAACCTGTTAGCACGCCTCTTGCGAGTCATCTGAAGTTGAGCAAACAGATGTGTCCTACAATAAAAGATGAGAAAGAGAAAATGGCTAAAGTTCCTTATTCTTCGAGTTTGATGTATGCGATGGTATGTACAAGACCTGATATTGCTTATGCAGTTGGTGTTGTTAGCAGATTCCTTGAAAATCCTGGAAAAGAACACTGGGAGGCAGTTAAGTGGATACTCAGGTACCTAAGAGGTACCACAAGAGATTGCTTGTGTTTTGAAGGATCTGATCCAATCTTGAAGGGCTATACTGATGCTGATATGGCAGGTGACCTCGATAATAGAAAATCCACTACTGGATATTTGTTTACATTTTCAGCGGGAGCTATATCATGGCAGTCAAAATTGCAGAAGTGTGTCGCACTCTCTACAACTAAGGCAGAATATATTGCAGCTACTGAAGCTGGCAAAGAGATGGTATGGCTGAAACGATTTCTTCAAGAACTTGGATTGCATCAGAAAGAGTATGTCATCTATTGTGACAGTCAGAGTGCAATAGACTTGAGCAAGAACACCATGTATCATGCAAGGACGAAGCATATCGACGTGAGATATCACTGGATTCGTGAAAAGATAGAGGACGGATCTGTGCAGGTCATGAAGATCCCTACTAGTGAAAACCCTTCAGATATGCTGACCAAGGTGGTATCAAGAGACAAGTTTGAGCTATGCAAAGAACTTGTCGGCATGCACTCAAGCTAGAAACCTAGAGCTACCTCCTTCAGGTGAATGGGTCTGGAGGGGGAGATTGTGGGGTCCATCCCCATGTACCAAACTTTGAATTGTTTTCTGCCAATTTTAAAGTTTGGCAGAGTTGGTAAAGAAAAATATTGTTTTTCTTCAATTTCAAAGTTTGACAGAGTTGATAAAGAAAAAAATATTTTTTCTTCAATTTCAAAGTTTGGCAAGAGTTGGTAAGCTATGAAGAAGAAAAATTTGTTTTTTCTTCTGTAGCACATTTGGAGGGTAGTGTATTTATTCTCTATAAAAGGGAGGACAATTCTTTATTCTCAATGTACAAGAAAAATTACAAAGGAGAGAAAAGAAGAGTGAGGCATCACAGAAGAAAATAATCTGTGAGAAAAAAATAGAGAGTGCGAGCGATATTGTAGTGAGGTGGAAAAATCAAAAGAGGGTTATTTCGTTTGAGTGTGTAGTGGTCTTTGGAGTTTTACTCAGACCTACAAGTGTAAAAATCCTTACTATAGTGATATTCGTTGCTCCTCTCGGGTCATGGTTTTTCCCTTATTTAGGAGGGTTTCCACGTAAAATCTTGGTGTCATTATTTCTCTATTTATTCTCGTTGATTAACCGTATTGTTGTGTTCCGCTTTTATTGCTTTTATTACAGCAAATATTATTTCTGTTACGAGTTTATTCCCAACAGCTGCTGCATCTCAGTAGCGGGGACTCGCCTGGAAAAGGAAACATCCATATCTGAGTCCATTAAACAATAAAAAGGTTGCCAAGACCGTAATAGATTATCTGCACTTCAAGAACAAGGAAATATTATTTAGATAAGTCGATACCATCTTACCAAAATATTATGCGTCGAGTCTTCAGGACTAACAGATAACGACCTCTTAAATTGACAATAAAAGTGCCAAGAAAAAACATGAGAACATTCATGATTTGGAAGCTCACTAAGGTGTGTTGAAACAGTCAATTGGGAAGTTTTTGGCAACTGATTTTCTTTTCACTTGGTTATTTGGCAACTCTCTTCTTTGTTCACTTTTAGATATTTCAATTAACATACTGAAAATATTTAACTCTACCTTGCCTTAATAATCGTTGCTTAACAAGCCTTGACAACTAGACTAAAGACCTAAAATTATGAAGATTCACCAAATCCAGCATTCACCCATCCACTCCACCCCCAAATCCCCACCCCCATTTCTTTTATGGAGAATCTAAGACTTCTATCTTTGGAGTTCGATTTTCAATAGTTGAGAAATTACAGTAATCAAAATTGATGTGCTGTCACATAAGGGGATTCAGAATAGATCAAAATTCATGACCCTCTATTATGATTAATCTTTTTCCATAAATAGATGACCAGCTGTAGTCTACTGAATTCTTATCTGTCTATATATTTTTCT
This sequence comes from Solanum sitiens, assembly GCA_016801875.1. Taxonomy (NCBI): domain Eukaryota; kingdom Viridiplantae; phylum Streptophyta; class Magnoliopsida; order Solanales; family Solanaceae; genus Solanum; species Solanum sitiens. The sequence goes on from JABWTJ010000109.1 coordinate 52,148, forward strand.
CCGTCACCTCAGTCTGACATCCTAGATTTTGAAACGAAATCCATCTTTAAAGTTAGCAGCAGTACATTCAACCTGATTTGAACTGGAATCATTCAGAACCAGATTTTATGGATAAACAAGGACCATGTTGCCATTGCGGCATCGAGCGTAAGTTCTATTAACCACCAAGATCCCACCTTTTATGTTTATCAATAATCTCATGCTTTACAGGATAATTGATTCAGTGATGCTTAGAATTTATGTGTCTGATGTTAAGCAAATAAACTTTGAAGACTCACATGCCTGAAAAACTAACTAAACAAATTCCCCTAAATTGCCGATCTGTTAAACATATAACATAGCATACTTAAATTTTCTCACCTCTCGAGCCAAATGTTAATTAATTTTCAAAACAGGAACTGAGAAGCTGTGGGCATCTTGAATAAATTGTAGATTTGGTCCCCAATCCCTAGCATAGATACACATTTTAGACCCCGCTATCTTCCTCTTCATATTTGTCACCAACGACCCTCCTCCACAACAACTGTTTGTCATTGGCATATCTCCACTACCAGTCCATTCTTAGAGCTTTGCTTTGAAATTCCAGATTCTTTATCATTGGTACCCTTTCTTTCTTTGTTTCCCTGCCACAAAAACTTTCTCTTAATGTTGTCCAACCTTTTGATAATCCCTGGTAGGATGGGAAATAAAGGAATCATAAAAGTTGGGATAGCCTCAAGGACTGAATTAATGAGTCAGTCTTCCTCGTAAGGAGAGGTATAAGTTTTCCATCTGGCTAGCTTTTTCTCACACTCTCTATCACTCTATCCCACTGTCATATTAGATGATAGTGTTTCTCCTTAAAATATCATGAATATAAATGTAGTCTGCCAAGAGGTTAACTATTTTGCATGGTTCCTTAACGCATCATCCAAATCCTTTTCAATCTTTCCACCATAAAGTGGAGAAGAAAATGTGTGTATAAAAGCAGTTGACACATCCTTAAAGTCTATATATGTTTCACAGAAAGATATTACTCTTGTTTTGCCAAAGATATTCCCCGCTATATGTACTCTAGTTTCGTGACGATTTTGTTCTCGTGCAGTACATTCTAAACCTTTTACAGAAAATCTTAATTTTCAATGATCATTGGGCTTTAGTTTCTGAGATAAGTTACCTGTAAGATTTTATTCATATTTTGTCCCATTTAAATGCTAATTAATTGTGAACTCAAATAGAAACTCCCCTATGGAGACCTGGGCCAACTGCAAAACCAGTGCTTTGCAATGCATGTGGATCAAGATGAGAAACTAGGGGGACACTAGATGACTATCTTCCAGAACATGCAAGCAAAGGAAAACAGAGATATCAGTTACCTTCTGAGATGAAGACGCATCTCATAGCTCGTGATGACCAAAAGCTGGAAGTTGGCGAAGAGGTTTCTGGACAGGATGACTCTTCAGGTTGTCTTGAAGAGAAAATGATTCATATATCAAGCTTAGGTTCAGCAGGATCATCCTCAGACAAATGCATGCAGATGCAAGAAACAAATGGTAACAAAAATTCACTTACATTTACATGATGGACTTGACCTATACCATCTCTTTTGACTCTTGCTGCCTCCTCTCCTAACCCAGCTCTTTAACAACTCTGAAGTATATTCTGGCACTGTCCAGTTCAGACTAGAGATGCTGAGAAACAAATTCCAGATTTGCTTAGTAAATTACAAAGCAAGAATAGGTGGCTATCTGTTTCTCTCGTTAAATTGCATAAAAAGCACCTAAGGACTAGCTGTCTGCCCTTCTTCTGTAGTATTTCCTGTGTTAAAAATGCCCTCTTTATCACTAGCCAAGTGAGACATTTCACTTTTGTAGGAGTGGCCCCATTCCAGAAATAATTCCAGAGATGTTTTGGATCCCCAACCATCAGCTAAATAAACACCACTTTTTTTAAATGTTTTCACACCATTTTGTTTGTGGAATTTGTATCCATACTTATTCCACCTATCTTCTCTAGTAATTCTGCAACCCTTTCCATCTCCCAATAATTTACAAGTCTTCTGAAGGCTAAATCCCATCACTGTTCTGGCCCAACAGGCACCTACATTAGCATCAGGATTCACATAAATTTGGAAGAGATTCCCAAGAGGGGATTTTTCTATCCAGAAATCCTTCCAGAATCTTATTTGACTGTCATTTTGCACTTCGATATATAACTCTGCCTTCATTTGAGGCCACAAACTACTGATTGTTCTCCATACTCCAACACCCCATAAGGTTCAACTGTGTTCTCTGTACACCAGGGGGTTAGCTCACCGTACTCGGCTTTAATCACCTCTTTCCAGAAAGTATTTCCCTCCTCAATGTACCTCCACAACGACTTCAGAAGCAGACTTCCAAATTTCTAATAGCCCCCCCCCCCACACACACAGTGCTCTCTTTGTTAAGGAGTTCAATAGTTTACCACAGGAGAGTAGTTTAGATTCCCTGAAGGGACCTCCAAAGGTTTATCTTGGAGTCTATGTCCTGAATCAAATCCTTTATTAAGCGTAAGGGTTTTAAGAAAGTGGAAAACTAATATCTTTAACTAAACAAATTTTAATAACAGCTTACCCCCCACCCCCTCACGAAAAAAAAAAGATCTATTGTATTCGTACCTTACTGTTTTAGGTGCATTAACGTTCACCTTTTTTTGGGAGAAGCAGACAAAGATCCTCACTTGAATCCAGATAGTGCCCCAAGAAGAAAGAGATCAAAGCTTAGACAAAGCATTTTGTCACCTGCTCAAAGACTCAAGAGGACAGTTGATAACAATCTCCAGGCACCAGACTTTGAAATCATATCTGACGAAGATGAACCTGTTACTCTAATTTATGCAAGGAACAAATACATTCCTCTTAATGAGATCGGTCTTGGAGCTATGCTGCTTGTAACACCAACTACTACTACAGAACACTCGACGCCTCTATCAGCAATGGCAGAAGATACTGTCTCTTTTTCAATGGATGTTTCTAAATAAAATTCATCTATTAGGGAATTTTTAGATGCATGAATATCATTCAAGTTGGTATGTGAAGCCAGCTCTGATTGTCTAGCTAGTGCAATGTTGGCTAAATACAATTTGGGGTGTTCCAACTTTACGGATTTCCCAACGCGCAATAGTCTGGGTGTTTTGAGACCATCTAGTTTGTCTTGTTCTGGATATTTGTAGTTTCTTCCGTTTTATTGAATGGAATTTTTAGACTTGTCAATTCTGCTTTTTTGATGCATTTAATATGTCAAATCCGAAGTGTATCACGCGTACTTTCCTACAAGTTTGTCAGTTTGTGTGAAGTCCACGGTAGACTAAAATTCTGACATCACAAAGGCCATTTGACTTACATATGCTTGACATTACAATTGTAATGTCTTGCATTGTACTTGTCTAAGAAGAAACAACATTGTACTAGATCATGTGGCTATGCAAAATGAAACTACTGGAAATTAGGATGGAAAAGGAAATGCATGTGAAAATAGACTCTTTCCACCTCATATGGATACTACATCAAGGGTATGTCAATAAATAGTTCTAAAAATGCTGCTGCGGTTGAATTTCTTCAGTATATGGAGATGAACATCTTATTATTGAGGATTAAGTATATTAGCATCAGGATAAGGTATGCTCAACCACAAAAAGTTTAAAAATAAGTCTACGAAAAGGTCTCTTCGATCTACTTTTAAGTTATTAGGATAATTCGATAAGACACTACACCTTCCAATAATAACTACACTAAAGAGAAGCTAGAGATCCATTATTAAATAATCCAAGGGCAATTGAAACCGAGAATATTTTAGTATTGAGTTTCATTAATGCCCCCAAGTGGCAACATACCTGTTATTTGTAAGTTTTGATGATGTGAGAAACTCAGGGACCTTGTAAAGGTACCAGGTTCCCTACATGAACAAGCCGTTGACTCCAAGTTGGAGAAAGTACAAAAAGTTAGTGAACAGTCTCCAACAGTGGCAGAAGTGACAGACGCGGCAAAAACGTCAGAACTTTCCAACCAATGGCATGGGTTTAAGGAAAGTGACTTGTCTATACAATGTCATCTTTCCTTAAACTTTTTCTTTGGCTTTTGCAACTTGAATAAGTACTTTCAAGAACATTTGCACAGGCCATAGAAATCAAAAGGTGAAGAATTATTCAAGAACAACTAAAAACTCAGAAGCATAACGTGTGGTTGTTTGAGAATACATTCTTGAGGTCTTACATTGTAAACTATTCCTATATCTATCTAGTGTGGTGGTGTTGAAACTGTAAGTTATCTAGAAGGGATAGCTTAGTGGGTAGAATAACTTCTACTTAGGCTCATCAAGCAACTGTATTGCTTGATTGTGAGATTAAAAACTTTCTCTCACATTTGTGTAACTGGTTTTACTTTTGCTTGTGAAGATTAGTGAAACACTTTTTGAAAATCCTGTGTGACAGGTCGTGGTTTTACTCCCTTGAGCAAGGAGGTTTCCACGTAAAACTGCTATGTTGTTAAACTGCATTTACTTTCTGTTCATACTTGTTTGTGTGTCAAGGGACCTGGTCCATTGACTGATAAGTGGATGCATAGATTCTAACAAGTGGTATCAGAGCAGGCACTTTCTATCTGGTTAACACCAAGAAAGTGACATTTGCTTTAGGATGGCTGCTCCACTTAATCTTGACGAAGGTCAGTCTTCAACTAGACCACCTCGTTTCAGTGGACACTTCTATAGTTGGTGGAAAGTCAGAATGCATGATTTTCTTATGGCTGAAGACAGTGAGCTATGGGACATTGTCTTAGATGGACCATTTATTCCAATGATTGAAAAGAAAGATGGAGAAACAACTAGGTTTGTTCCAAAGCCTAGACAAAAATATGATGAAGCTGATAGAAAGAAGATAGAAAAGGGTTACAAGGCCTTTCACTTCTTGTCTGTGGGATAGGGCCAGATGAGTTCAATCGTGTCTCAGCCTGTGAGTCTGCAAAAGAGATCTGGGATTGCTTGAAGACTGTTCATGAGGGAACTGAACAAGTAAAAGAGTCAAAGATTGATATGCTCACTTCTTTGTATGAAAATTTCAAGATGAAAGAAGGTGAAACCATTCATGAGATGTTCACCAAACTGTCATCCATTACAAATGAGTTGAGAAGCCTTGGAGAACCTATCAGTATGAGCAAGCAAGTTAGGAAGGTGCTTCGAATCCTTCCCAAGTCATGGGAAAGTAAGGTTGATGCTATTACTGAAGCAAAAGATCTGAAGTGTTAACAATGGATGCTCTCATTGGAAATCTGAAGACTCATGAGATGAATCGAAATTATGACCAGTCAAAGAAGGAAGTGAAAAAGGATAAGTCCTTGATGCTGAAATACAAATCTGAAGAAGATTCCAGTGATGATGATATGGCTTATCTCATCAATAGATTTCAAAAAATCGTGAGAAAGAACAAAGGTTTTAAAAGGGGAGAAAATGGTCCTCGAACTGCCACCCAAAATGATACATGTTACAAGTGTGGAAAAGCTGGGCACTTTATGAGAGAATGTCCATTACTCAAGGCTAAAAATAAAGAATATCAAAAGTCAAAAGGTGATAAAGAAAAGAGAAGGGACCTGGTACTCAACAAAAATGATCGGAAAGCTGCTGCTGATTATGTGATGAAAAAGGTGCTTGCTGCATGGGGAGACTCTTCAAGTGACTCAGAAGATCCTGTTGAATCAAATGATGTGTCTATGGTGGTGGTTCATGATGAGGAAACAATATTCAATGAGATGTTTGCTTTCATGGCTCATTCAGAAAATGAAGAAGAGGAGGATAAGGTAACTCTTCTTGATATGAAACATGACTTGAGTACTTATTCTCTTAAAAAATTGAGAACATTAGCAAATGTTATGATTGATTCAGTAATTGAGTTAACCTCTGAAAGAGACATTATGAATGCTAAACTTGACAGTTTAACTGAAAACAAAGATAAAATGGAAGAGAAATTGTTGAAAATGGAAGATAAAATGGCTTCTCTGGAATGTGACAAGACTGATCTTAAAAACAGTTATATCAGAAAAATGAAGAAGCTAAAGAGCAAAATGGAAGGTCAAATGGTTTACAAGTTGAAATTGAAGAAAAACTGAAAACCTCTGAGGAAAATCTTAGGCTGACTTTGGAGAAGAGCAACAACTTAGAAAAGGATATTGTCAAACTTAAAGAAGAACTTGAAAAATCTCTTAAGTGGACAAAATCGTCTAAGTTGCTGTCTGGTGTAAAAAATCAAAGCAATTTCAATAAGATGGGTCTAGGAAATCTGAATATTACTCCTCCCTTTAATCCTCACAGCAAGTATGTTTTTGTGTCTGACAATTTGCTCTGTCTTCACTGTGGTAAAAATGGGCATTTAAAAGAAGAATGTACTGGGTGGAGAAAGTCTCATGAGAAACTCTCTAAGTACACAGAGAAGCAAGGAGTAACAAAAGAGAGACCTGGTCCCCCAAAACAAGTTTCAGCTAAAAGGTTTTCAAACAAAGGATCTGATTCTGCTCCAAAATCTTTTTTCAAAAAGAGTCAAAAACTACCCTATTGGACTAGAAACAATGTGATTACTCCATTGTCTATTTTCTGGGAACTCAAATTGAAATGGGTTCCCAAGCCTAACAAGTGATTCTTGTTGCAGGTGAGTGAGAGGAGCAGCAGTCAATGTTGGTATATGGACAGCGGATGCTCTAAACATATGACTGGCGATATCAAAAATTTCCTCTCACTCAAGACACTTCAAGGTGGAGGTGTCACTTTTGGTGATGGAAAGAAGGGGTACATTTTGGGGGTTGGTAAAGTGGGAAAATCTCTTGGAGAATCAATTGATAATGTGTATCATGTTGATGGATTGAAGTACAGTCTCTTGAGTGTATCTCAAATTTGTGACAAGGGAAATGAAGTGAAGTTTACTTCTGAGAAGTGCACTGTGGTTAATCTAACCACAAAGAAAGTGATTCTTACTGCCTTTAGAAGTAAAAACATGTATGTGGCCAACTTAGAAAAGTCTCATGGAGATGATCTGACATGTCTTAGTGCTCAAAATGAAAATGCTGATATGTGGCATCGAAGACTAGGGCATGTGAGCTCATCTTTATTGAATAAACTGATTTCTAAGGACCTGGTCCTAGGTTTGCCAAAGTTAAAGTTTTGTGAAAACAAAATATGTGAAGCATGTGTCAAAGGAAAACAAATCAGATCATCCTTCAAGTCAAAGAAGCAAGTAACATCATCAAGAGTACTGGAGCTGTTACACATGGATCTATGTGGACCTTTGAAGGTTCAAAGTAGAAAGGGTAAGAAATACATTTTGGTGATAGTTTATGATTACTCTAGATACACATGGACAAGATTCCTAAGATCAAAAGCAGAAACACCTGAAGAATTGGTAGTGTTCTTCAAAATGATTCAAACGAAATTGAATCAAGTAATTGTTGGAATTAGATCTGATCATGGAACTAAGTTTGAAAACTCAAAACTTGATCAATTCTGCATGGAGAATGGTATTAGTCATAATTTTTCTTCTCCTAGAACTCCTCAACAAAATGGAGTAGTGGAAAGAAAAAACAGAACCTTGGTGAACATTGCTAGAACTATGATTATTGAGTCAAATCTTCCTCAAAGTTTCTGGCCTGAAGCTGTTAACACAGCATGTCATGTTACTAACTGGTGTCTGATAAGGTCTTTATTGAATAAGACTCCCTATGAGTTGCTCAATAATAGAAAACCTATGATGAGTTATCTTAGGGCTTTTGGGTGCAGATGGTTTGTGCTTAACAATGGAAAAGATGATCTGGGAAAATTTGATCCTAGAAGTGATGAAGGAGTGTTCGTTGGATACTCTTCATCAAGTAAAGCATACAGAATTTTCAACAAAAGAACTCAATGTATTGAAGAAAGTATTCATGTTGTGTTTGATGAAGATGGAAGTGTGAGAAGTGATGCATCAAATGATGAAGATGAGTTGAGCAAGTTGTTTAATTCACAAAAAATTGAAAGAAGTGAAGCCTGTGAAAATAATCAGTTGAAGAATAACAATGATAATGATAATCATAGTCTGTCTGAAAAGACTGATGAAGTTGAAAAGTGTGATGAGGGACCTGGTACTACTCTGAACTCCAGTCAGAATACCTCCAACTCTCCAGAAAATAATGAGCTCCATGAAGAAGAAGAACATGCTGATCAGCTGAACCAGTTGACTTTGAGACCAGGATGGAAACATAGTTCATCACATCCTCTTGATAATCTGATTTCTCCCTTGAGTTCTGGAATTCACACTAGATCAAAAACAAGAAATCTAGTTACATTCTCAGCATTCATATCATCTATTGAACCCAAGAATGTGAAAGAAGCATTAAGTGATGCAGATTGGATTAATTCAATGCAAGAAGAACTTCATCAGTTTGAAAGAAGTAAGGTATGGTACCTGGTTCCTCGACCTGTTGGCAGAACAGTGATAGGAACCAGATGGGTCTTCAGGAACAAGCTTGATGAAAATGGTGAAATCACTAGAAACAAATCCAGATTAGTTGTTCAAGGATACAATCAGGAAGAAGGGATAGATTATGATGAAACTTTTGCACCTGTTGCAAAGATGAAAGCCATCAGAATTCTAATAGCTGTTGCAGCATTCATGGGTTTCAAGCTGTATCAAATGGATGTCAAAAGTGCGTTTCTACATGGAGACCTGAAAGAGGAGGTGTTTATTAAACAACCTCCTGGGTTTGAAGATGTTGAGCTACCAGATCATGTGTTCAGATTAAAGAAGGCTCTGTATGGGTTGAAACAGGCTCCTAGAGCTTGGTATGAAAGGTTGTCAAATTGTTTGTTGAAAAATGGGTTCAGAAGAGGAAAAATAGACAATGCCTTATTCTTATTGAAAAGAGTAAAGGAATTGCTTATTATTCAAGTGTATGTGGATGACATAATTTTTGGAGCTACATCAGAACATCTGTGTGAAGCATTCTCATCTTTAATGGGAAAGGAATTTGAGATGAGCATGATGGGTGAATTGACATTCTTTCTGGGACTACAAATCAAGCAATCATCAAACGGAATCTCAATCAGTCAAGAGAAGTACATTAAGGAGTTGTTGAAGAAATTCAATATGTTTGATTCAAAACCTATTGATACTCCTATGGGGACAAACTCCAAGCTTATAGCAGATGAATCTGATTCTCTTGTGAATCAAACCATGTATAGGGGAATTATTGGTTCTTTGTTGTATTTGACTGCTAGCAGACCTGACATTGTATACAGTGTTGGAATATGTGCTAGATTCCAAGCATGTCCTCGTGATTCTCATTTAAAGGCTGCAAAACGTATTCTAAGATATTTGAAAAAGACAGGGGACCTGGTCCTCTTCTATCCAGCAGGTGACACTTTTGATCTTGTTGGTTTTACAGATGTTGATTTTGCTGGTTATCAAATTAACAGGAAGAGTACTTCTGGAATGGCTCATTTCCTTGGATCTTCACTCATTTCTTGGGGAACTAAGAAACAGAATTCTGTAGCTCTCTCAACAGCTGAAGTAGAATATGTAGCAGCTGCTGCATGTTGTTCACAATTGTTATGGATAAAGCAACATTTAGAGGATTTTGGTGTAATCATCAAAGCTATTCCTCTTATGTGTGACAATACGAGTGCAGTCAGTATGGGAAAGAATCCAGTTCAACACAAGAGAACTAAGAACATTGATGTTAGGCATCATTTTCTGAGAGACAATGTGGAAAAGGGGAATATTGTGCTTACATATTGTCCAACAGAGGAACAAATTGCAGATATCTTCACCAAGGCTCTCAGCAAAGATCTATTTGAAAGAAATAGGTTGAAGTTGGGCATGATGTCCTCTCACTGATTTTCAAAAATTCAATAGTTGAAATTCCTTTGATGGCTAAACTTGTAGTACAGGTATCCTTTGTGTCAATAATATATTATCTGGATTAGATCATTTTTTTGTACCTATTGTAGGTATAAATTCAGCGAGGAATAGCTAAACAAAGATATGGCTAGAACAGTTGAGGAATGAAGATAAAGTTGTATTATGGGACCTGGTCCTAGTCAAGGTTAGCATCTTTTACATTAATTTTAAACTGAAACTTATGACCGTTGATCAAGTCATGTGTCAGTCATCGGTCATTCTGACCGTTAGTCCCATCGCTTATTGTTCAAGTGACGCATCAAATCAAGGGACCTGGCACCGTTTCATCTTTTTAAAAACCCTCTTTCTTTCCATTTCCATTCTTCAATGTGTCGTTTAACATTTCTCTACTAAAAGAAGAAAAAGAAGTGAAAAGTCGATATCTGGTTTTATCTCATTCTCCTTGACTTCGTAAAGTTGCTACTCTTCTCTTCTTCTGGTTAAGATGTTTGATCCTTCATCCGCCTCTAAGCAAATTCTTACTGCTCTCAGTGAAATTGAACCTATTGCCTTCTATTCTCCTTCTGCAGAAAGGTCTAGGTCTAGTGTTCCTTCAAGTCCTCCCCAAGATATTCCTGACAACCCTTTTCACTCCATATATCTGAACAGTTCTAGTGTTCCTATTGGACCTGGTCCTCATCATGAAATGCTGCCAGATGCTCTGTTTGAAGGAGACTTGCCAAGAAACAAATCTTCTGAGTCAAACATTCTCGCTGCAAGTGAAGAGCTGGTAATTGAAAGTCTTGCAATGATGAGGAAAGAGGTCAGGGTAGAACAAAATGAACCTTTTCAAGGGGAAGAGGCCAGAGAAACTCAACCCATTTTTGATAAAACTCCTGATTTTGGGAGGTATCCATCTTCAAACTCCTCTGACTCTGAAGGTAATGATGAATCTATCAAATGGAAGGTTGAGAAGTGGAGTGGTAGTGTGTCAAGGAAGGGAAAAGAAAAATTAGTAGAAGAGGTGCCTAGAAGGAGACCTACTACTAGATCTGATGCGAGAAAGTTGTTGGCTGATGCCTTAAAGGCTAGTGCAAGGTCTACAGCAGAAATCAGGAGTGCTAGAACATTCAAAGTGTCTAACTTCAAAATGCCTAAATCTGGAGTGATAGAGGTGTCTGCTGAAGAGACATAAAAGAAGAGTAGGAAGAAAAGGTCAGAAAAAACAAAGTCAAAAGATTTCAAAAAAGAGGAGAAAATGAGTTCTATATGAAAAAGGAAAAGATCACAGGGATCTGGTACCCAAAGTAAAGTTGAAGAGGAGGTCACCAAACAAGAGACTGTTGACAACTTGAGAAAGTAGTCTGTGCTGGCGGGGAGAGTTTTTGACATGGGAATAATCAACCTTCCTGGAATGGACTCTCTGCATGATATAGTGGAAATCCAGTCATGGATACATCTCTTCAACAAAAAATCTCCTATTCTTCATGAAGAGGAAGTGCGTGAATTTTACTACAACATTTAATTCCAGGAAGATGGGAGTGTCCATACCAGAGTGAATGATATTGCAGTGCAACTGGATGAGGTTCTGTTGGGGAAAATTCTTAGGGTGCCTCGAGAGGGTACCAGGTCTGTGATTGGGAAAATTTGTTCGACTAAGTTTGTGGCATTGGTCTCAAAGCTTCCCACAATAAAGTGTGCAGGGGTTTTTAAGAAGGTGATGAAAAGTGAGTATCAGTTGGTGTTTGAATTTGTAAACAAAATCCTTCTTCCTCGAACTGAAAAGAGGACCTCAGCTACTTCTGCTGATTTGTACGTGATGGAGTTGTTGTGCAAATTTGAACCTCTGAATCTCCCAGGGCTCATCCTTGAACACATGTACAAGATTGTCATCGAGAAAAAAGGAATACATGGAATGGGATATGGATACTTTCTTACTGAAGTATTCAAATACTTTAACATTCCTTTGAGCGTTGGCAAGGTTGGTACAGTGAAACAAGCTTTTTCAGAGACTACTCTGGTTGAATGTGAGTGCATTGAAGGGAAAGGGAATCCCAAGAGCAAGATGGCTCAACTCATAGAAGACCAAAACCAACTCAAGCATGAAGTTGAAGAATTAACTATGCGATTGAGTGGAAGAGATGCTAAAATTGCTATACTCAAAGCTGAGCTGATCACTGCACAGACAGAGGGACCTGGTACTTCTGTGGTTCAAGCCCTGGAAAGGGAAAATGCAGAGCTGAGGGCGAAGGTCATTGCCTTACAAGAAAAGGCAATAAAGGATAATGATGCTGCAAATGACAGACTCACTCTCATTATTCAGTCCCTTTCTCATGAACCTCCCCCTTCTTAGTCTGTCCAAATCATTTTCTGTGTCTTCCTTGTGTGGCTTGTCTTGTTGTCATTGGATTCTCAGTTTACTATTAATGTATTAAGTGTTTATCTTGGAATGCTATTTATCTTATTCCTCCGGTGTTCTAGCTACTATCTCTTGTGAATGCTTTCCTTTTTGTTTGATTGCTATCAAGCTTTGGTCTTCTCTGATATTATTATTGATCTCTCTGGTTTACTGTATCTCTTTTTTATGATGCCAAAAGGGGGAATTATAACTGATAAGTGGTAGCTGGACATGGTTGTGAGGAGAAATACAAGTGAGGGGGAATTATAACTGATAAGTGGTAGCTGGACATGGTTGTGAGGAGAAATACAAGTGAGGGGGAATACAGTCAGAATATTTTTGTTCTTTTCTTTCCAGGAGGATGGACAAGTAATTCAGGGGGAACTCGTTATGAAGTTGGAAGAGTGTCTGGAGCATTGTTTGTCATCATCAAAAAGGGGGGAAATGTTATTTGTAAGTTTTGATGATGTGACAAACTCAGGGACCTTGTAAAGGTACCAGGTTCCCTACATGAACAAGCCGTTGACTCCAAGTTGGAGAAAGTACAAAAAGTTGGTGCACAGTCTCCAACAGTGCCAGAAGTGACAGACGCGGCAGAAACGTCAGAACTTTCCAACCAATGGCATGGGTTTAAGGAAAGTGACTTGTCTATACAATGTCATCTTTCCTTAAACTTTTTCTTTGGCTTTTGCAACTTGAACAAGTACTTTCAAGAACATTTGCACAGGCCATAGAAATCAAAAGGTGAAGAATTATTCCAGAACAACTAAAAACTCAGAAGCATAACGTGTGGTTGTTTGAGAATACATTCTTGAGGTCTTACATTGTAAACTATTCCTATATCTATAAAGGAATTAGTGTGGTGGTGTTGAAACTGTAAGTTATCTAGAAGGGATAGCTTAGTGGGTAGAATAACTTCTACTTAGGCTCATCAAGCAATAGAGGTATTGCTTCATTGTGAGATTAAAAACTTTCTCTCACATTTGTGTAACTGGTTTTACTTTTGCTTGTGAAGATTAGTGAAACAGTTTTTGAAAATCCTGTGTGACAGGTCCTGGTTTTACTCCCTTGAGCAAGGAGGTTTCCACGTAAAACTGTTGTGTTGTTAAACTGTATTTACTTTCTGTTCATACTTGTTTGTGTGTCAAGGGACCTGGTCCATTGACTGATAAGTGGACGCATAGATTCTAACAATACCACTCTTTGAAATAAATTTATAATAAATTTATACTTTTATATTACTTAGTAGACGTTGAAGTAAAAATAAATAGACATAGTAAACGTTAAACGACAACACTCCTTTGTGACATTCCACAACTTATACTGCTACTTTACCAATAAACATGGCAGAAAACAAAACAATGGATTAACTATTCGAACCATAAAACTTCTTAGAAGGCCATGAAGTACTAAAACGGAAGAAAGGGGCGAAGAGAGTGAAATATATTACTCCTTAGAAAAGGAAAATGGGACTAATATCAGAAAATTAAATAAAAAATCTTCTAGTTAAGATAATAGCTGCATTATTAATTATCCCGTTTGTGAGGTGTTTCCATTCATTCCAATAAACTGAAACAGAAAATATGGAAAGCACCCGAAGTAGTAAACAACTAATAGACTCATCACACAGAGGTAGAGACATAATTTAATCTGTTGAAAACACAATTCAAGAATCAATTTATTTATTTCTACGAATACAATACACTTTTTATTTATATCTATGGATACAATTTATTTAATTTCTACGGACAGTAAATTTGGAAGCACTTTTGAACCATATTAATTTATTTGAAATCTCAACTATTAGTTGATTAAGTTCGAAACCCAACAAAATTCAAGGTACCACACAAGAAAGAGTTGATGAACAAATTGTTGCAAATCATTCATCAATTTACTCATATTTTCCTCTGATGATTTTCATCACATACATACATCAATATTATTTGTATAATTTTAGAACATTAATACTCTTTAATTAAGCTACATGTTTTATTCATTAAAAAAAAGACTAATTTCCTGTGAATTGTCACAACAATTTCTACCTTCATGTTTCTTCAGTCATAATTCACAACCATTCATTCCTTGTAAATTCTTGGGGTTCTCTTTTATGTGACTGATTCATCCCCAATGCATTGATATGTTTCGCCGAATTTCTTAGCATTATAATTTAGGTTTGACTTTCGATTAAAGAAGAAAAGAAGAGAACAAAGAAATATGTAATTATCTATAAATACTCAAGCATGAATATTGAATTACTATGATACCCCCAATTAAAAATACTCAATTTATTTAATTATGTTATATTAAAAGTTTATACCTTTTTCACATTAACGGATTGTGACTTTTGCGATGAGTTGTCTTTTTCAAAAGGGTTGTGACTTTTTTAACGGGTTGTGACATTTCCAATGAGTTGTGACTTTTTCAAAGGCTATGATACTTTTTAACGAGTTGTGACGTTACCAAAGTGTCATGCCTTATCCGATGAGTTTTGACTTTTTCAAAGGGATACGACTTTACTGAAGAGCAGTGACTTTTTGGAAGGGCTGTGACTTATCCGAGGAGTTTCTTCAGACATTTAAACTACAATTTTTTTAGGTTTTATACTCTTCTTTTTCTTCTTAAAATCTCAACTATTAGTTGCAATTGTTGATTAAGTTCGAAACCTAACAAAATTCGAGGTACAACATAAGAAAGAGTTGGTGAACAAATTATAGCAAATCATTAATCAATTCACACTCATATTTTCCTCTGACGATTTTCATCACGTACATACATCAATATTATTTAAATAATTTTAGAACATTAATACTCTTTAATTAACCTACATGATTTATTCATTAAAAAAGACTAATTTCCTGTGAATAGTCACAACAATTTCTACCTTCGTATTTCGTCAATCATAAATCACAACCATTCATTCCTTATACATTCTTGGGGATCTCTTTCTGTGACAATTTGAGATCATCTAAAATTTCATAAACTATTCATCCCCAATCCATTGATATGTTTTGCCAAAGTTTTTAGCATTGTAATTTAGGTATTGACTTTCTATTAAAGAAGAAAAGAAGAGAACAAATAAATATGCAATTATCTATGAACTTTGCTTCACACATAAATATTCTATATAAAAAGCGCTGGAACTTTAATTTAATTTTCTTATTTTTTTACCTGAATAATTTCTTTTGTGTTTTTCATTTGACAGAGTCTTTAAATATACACATTGTTTATTTTTTTTTAATAAAATAAATAGATGAAGATGTGGGCGAGAATATAATAATAATAAAAATACAAAAAAGCACATGATTGGGGTAATATATTTCTTGTTTGTATTTCCATTTATTATTCTTTTAACATCAAATGAAGGAGTTTCTTTCCAATTTTTCTAAAACACCGGGCATCAACATAGTTCATTGAATTAGTAGTTTTGATGTTAAGTCTATTGTTTCAAAAATAATTTTTCGATTTTACTTATGATATGATAATATTACCATGATAATAATTATATTATTATAGATATGGATGTAAAAATGAACGGAGAAAGTAAAGTGTTGGTGGCAAGAGATCTCAATCAAATGAAACACTAGGGTGAATATATCATGAACATATATTTTCACGTTCCTTCGTCATTGACTATGAATTGATCCACATATATTTACTTTTATATATTTATGTTGGATTAATTTTTTAAAGTATGAATTTCTTGTTATTTTGATCTAAGAAAATGATAAAAATAAAAATAAAATAGTAATTGCTCATAAAATGATTTTAAATCAAATTAAAAAATTCTATAAATAATACTGTAAATTTTCTTCATCATCTAATTTTTATTTTAAAAAGTTTACTGATTTATATCACGATAAAACAAATATAAGATACTAGATACTCTCGGAAGACAACATCTATATGAAATGAATGCGGCAAAATAAAGGATAATTTTCTTTAAAACTAATTATTGACGTAATATACTTTTCTCTTCACTATTTAAGTACACTTTTATTTTTATAAAATTACATCTATATCATAGCCTTACTCTAATATTAATTGAATAATAATATTACAATATTTTACAGTCATAACCTCAAGAGAAAAAGTTAGTGCTGATTATTTTTTATCTTGGTATTATTTTTCTATTTTATTGTTTAAGTTTATTACCAAATTGAGTAAAGTAAAGAACAATACTAAATAAATTTCACTTTCTCTCCATATTTAAATTTTTTGAAGTGCATTTATAAATATTTCAATGATATCTGGTCGGTCATTGTTCACTCAAAAAAATAATTAACTCTATGAAAATCTATATTAATCATTTAAAAGAACTAGTCCAATATTCTTCCAGTAATAATTATTAACTAAAAAACATTAAATTTAGTAATATTAATCCTATTTTACAACATCGTACGTGCCGTGATACTAGTTACCTTAAAAGCATGAACTCCTAACTTGAATGTTAAATTTACTATAATATCCCTAAATTAGGTTGTGACCTTTTTGATGAGTTGTGACTTATCTAACAAGTTGTGACTTTTTCCGAAGGGTTGTGATTTTCCGATGAGTTGTGACTTTTCCAAAGAATTGTGACTTTTTCAAAGGATTATGACTTCTCAAAAGGTCATGAATTTTTCGATAAGACACAAAAAATACATGTTCATACCACCTTTTGTTGACTATAAATAGAAGGTCCTCCTCTCATTTTTTTCAACCACAATTTTGTTGAATCTTCTACTCTTCTTCTTCTTGCATTTTAAAAGATTTCGTGTGATTTATTGTCATTGGGTGAGTTCGAATTAGGCTGTAAGTGGTGCCCTTGCTCTTAGTATATGCTGATTACTGTCGCGAGTTATGAGTGGATAAAAAGATTTATTTTTGATAAAACCATAAAATGTAAATTTTTGTCTGTGTATTACTTGTGCCATTAGTTGTTTTACAGCCTGGTGGTACCTTTTCTACAATAATTTTATCATGTCAAAATTAAATCTATTGCTAATGGTGGTCCATTTGTAATTTGCTAAGTGCATGATTATGGTGTAAACTCCCCCCCTTTGATGATATGCTTCAATGTTCTACCAACAATAGAAGAATTAAGCAAAAAGAGGAGAAACATATTTGTCTTTTCCTTTCACTCAAGTTTTCTCGGGGTAGGTTTTAGTATTTATGTCAAAGTATTATATATATCACAAATGTATTATAGAGTTAACAAGATCTTCTAACTTCAAAATATATTATTTTAAATTGTTCCGAGTTTTTTTTTTTAAACACTCACAACAAATGTGAAAATATGTGATTCATTTAAAAATTATCATTTACAAAGTAAATTTTATTTTCAATAATATGGAATAATCATTTTAATTTTGTCCCTACTAAATTAATTAAAAGTCCTATTATTTACGTTAATATAAAATTTATTAGAAATACACCTATTGCACATTAATTCTTTAGTTATATATTAGAAATTCTATTAGTTATTACTGATTATTGCAAATGTCATTCACACTCTTTAAAAATCTTTTGTTATAAAATTATGAATTCTCATAGTTCATTAACTAGGTAATTTCACGCGCTTTACGCGGTTATAATAATAATTGCATTGGCTATGCAATGAATTTTTTACTAATATCCATAAATTAAAGATAATGGAAAAATAGGTTCTTAAAAAATATTAGCAATATTCCAACATGAATTTGATTATTTCTCATAATCACATAACTCAAGAACATCTAATAAATGAATTATTCACAAAATAATAAATCATTGGTTGTTTAATAAACATTCAAAGGAAAATAAAGAAGAAAATAAGAATATATATACAAAGACATTTTGTAATATAAAGAAACATTTAAGTTGCATAGATGATAACTGAGAATTCTTGAAACTGAATACAATAATTTTTTCTGCACAATGAATATACATATTTATATGCGTAAATATTCAATATAACCGGAGACAATAACTTTGCAGAAACATAAAAGCAGAGCTTAAAACATGTACTCAAAAGCAACAATTAATATCATAAGCATAAATTAATGAGTGTAAAAAACATACCAGGATATGTAAAGATAGAATTAAATAAAAAGGAAAAAATTATTTACCAAAAGGTTAAAAGAATTACATTCTCTCAGTATGAAACAATTTTACTCACCAACTTTTTGATAAAAAATAATGGTGTCAGTAAGTCACTCAAGAGGAGCAAAATACATAAATATTTAATTTTGTGAAAGTAGAAGAAGAAGATTGAAATTTTTGTTGTTTTAAAATTAGAGGAAATACCATATTTATAGACAACAAAGGGTAGTGTGAACAACTGTTTATTGTGCCTTATCAGAAAAGTTATAACTATTTGGTAAAGTTGCAACCTTTCAAAAGTTCGCAATCTTTCATAAAAATCACTACTTTTCATAAAGTCACAACTTTTTATTAAAGTCACAACTTTTCATACAAATTTTGAAATTTGACGGGTCAGGCCGAGCTAATCCATTTTTGGTGTGAGCTAGAAAATGATTGGTCCAGCCCACAAATACGTGGACTATGGGCTTGTTGGGTCAGCCCTCTTTTGGTAAAAGTAATGTTTTTATAAATACTCACAACAAATGTGAAAATATGTGATTCATTTGAAAATTATCATTTACAAAGTAAATTTTATTTTCAATAATATGGAATACTCATTTTCATATTGTCCCTACTAAATTAATTAAAAGTCCTATTTATTTACGTTAATATAAAATTTATTACAAATACACCTATTGCACATTAATTCTTTAGTTATATAGTAGAAATTCTCTTAGTTATTACTGATTATTGCAAATGTCATTCACACTCTTTAAAAATCTTTTGTTATAAAATTGTGAATTCTCATAGTTCATTAACTAGGTAATTTTCCGCGCTTTACGCGGTTATAATAATAATTGCATTGACTTTGCAATGATTTTTTTACTAATATCCATAAATTAAAAATAATAGAAAAATAGGTTCTTAAAAAATATTAGCAATATTCCAACATGAATTTGATTATTTGTCATTATCACATAACTCAAGAACATCTAATAAATGAATTATTCACAAAATAATAAATCATTGGTTGTTTAATAAACATTCAAAGGAAAATAAAGAAGAAAATAAGAATCTATACACAAAGGCATTATGTAATATAAAGAAACATTTAAGTTGCATAGATTATAAGTGAGATTTTTTTAAACTGAGTACAATAATTTTTTTCTGCACAATGAATGTACATATTATATACGTATACGTTCAATATAACCGGAGACAATAACTTTGCAGAAACATAAAAACAGTTTAAAACGTGTATTCAAAAGCAACGATTAATATCATAAGCATAAATTAATGAGTGTAAAAAAAATACCATGATATGTAAAAATAGTATCAAATAAAAAGGAAAAAAATTCAGTCTATTGAATGGACAATGTCCCCTTAAAAAAATGATTCTCATCCACCAATTTTATTCACCAACTTATTGATAAAAAAAAATAATGGTATCAGTAATTCACTCAAGAGGAGCAAAGTACACAAATATTTAATTTTGCGGAAGTAGAAGAAGAAGATTGGAATTTTTGTTGTTTTCAAATGAGAGAAAATCTCTCTATCCATAGACAACAAAGGGTAGTGTGAACAACTGTTTATTGTGCCTTATCAGAAAAGTTACAACTATTTGGTAAAGTTGCAACCTTTCAAAAAGTTCACAACCTTTCATAAAAATCACTACTTTTTATAAAGTCGCAACTATTCATTAAAGTCACAACTTTTCATTAAAGTTACAACTTTTCATAAAAGTCACAAATTTTGATAAAAGTAGCAACTCTTTATCAAATTCACAACTTTTTATAAAACTCACATCTTTTCATAAAAGAGGAAGGCTAGTATTGGAAATAAATAAATTTAAAAGAAATTCTTGCTTGTGGTGGCGCCACATAGGCGGGCCTAGGGTTCTCTTTTATATAAATATATGATTATTTCTATCTTTCATCTTTTCTTATCTTAACTTTTGACCAATAATTATTCATATTATAATACCGCCCCCTATATATGTGAAACAGAGTGTTGCTATTTTTCCTTGGATGAATCATGATTTATTGAATAAATTAAATATTGTTTACAAGTATATGAACTATATCTTTGTTGGGTGTAAGATAAATAAGTGATTATATATATGAGTCCAGAGATAGAATATATTCTTTCATTTCCGCTTTTAGTTTTTCCGGTAAAAAAAAGAGAACATTTCTCAGTTAACTATGGACAATAGGATAACTAGCTTTGATTTATTTACACATTCAATTGAGAAGTCAATATGAGAGATAACAACAAGAACATCATTTATTAAATAAAAATTTATATACGAAAATTAGTTCTAAAAAATAAAATGTAGTTGTTCTTTTCACATGTTCATATGACATATGAACATTTTAATGTGAAATACTCGTGCAAACACATTTGGTTAGATAACAAGAAAAATATACAATATATATCGTCTATAAGGTAATATTATTGAGATACGGCCAATTACATGATTGAACCTCACCAAATTAAAATAAATATATGCATTTAATTAATAAAACTTACCATCTTCATGGGTTCGCGTGAATAAGAGGTATATGATGATCCACATTGCACATTCACAAAAAAATCTATAATTCTATTTTGTGTAAAGTTTATAATTAAAATCTTTGCTTAAATAAACAAATACTATTTACTATAACATATATTTTTTGAATTGGTAATCACGTGCAACACACGTGTCAAAAAACTAGTTTTCATAAAAGGACCAACAATAGTCTACCAAATTCTTATTTGTCTATATATACTGTGACCCATCACCTTATTTCAGACATTTTAAATTTTGAGAGCAAATCGAACTCTAACGGTTAGCATCAGCAAATTTAACCTGATTTGAACTGAATAATTCATTATCAGATCTTATGGGTAGACAATGTCTATGTCTCCATTGTGGCATCAAGCATAAGTTATATTCACCTCTAATATCCCGTCTTTTATGTTTATCAATAGTCTCATGCTTTACGGGATACTTGATTCAGTTATGCTTAAGATTTATGTACCTGATGATCAGCAAATAAATTTTGAAGACTCACGTGCAGAAACACTAAATACCCAAATATCCATAAAATGGTGAATCTGTTAAAAAGTAAAATATAGAGTACATTAATTTTCTCATCTCTCGAGCCAAATGTTAATTAGTTTTCAATACATCTACCATCTGTCCAACATGAACTAATGTCATTTAGGATAAATTTTGGATTTGGTCCCCAATTCCTACCATCCATGCACATTTAGTTCCCAATTATTTAATCTTTTGACAACCATCGTCCTTACTTTTAGATGATGTTCCCCCCAAAATAAAACTCTTCACGACCCCCTAGGGTTTTTACATGCACCATAAGCATTAAAAACCCCTTACCCCATACAACAATGTAGCTCTAACCACTACTTTATGGAACATAACTTTAAGCCATTGCAACACATTTTTATCACAAAGTATCCCGGGATGCATGCCTTCAATTTACCCACCCTACTCCAATATGATGTGCGACATCATAAACCTATAATTATGGACCCAAGATACTTGAAGTTTCCGCTCTTGGTCTTGGATAAAATTTGTGAGTGGTAGCTCACTTCCACCTTTGCCTCAAGTGTTACATCATTGAAGTTACACGCGAAAAACTTTATTTTACTTTTGCTTAACCTGGATACTTAAGACTCTGAGATCTCACTTCCAATTTTTCGTTAACTCTACGTCGTGTCTTGTTATTCCATACTATGTCATCTGCGAATGGAAAAAACCACAATACCTTCCATTGAATATATAATGTCAATTCATCCATCACTAAGGCAAAAATGAACAATCTAAGGGTTCTCTAGTGCAACCCCATCATTACCGAAAAATGTTCCAAGCATCCTCCCAATAATATTATATGTTGTCTAACATTATCTTTGTCAAAAAAAATATATATTATATGTTGTCACCCATGCTAAAAAAGCATAAATGTTGCACTTAACTAAATATTTGGTTATTTACTTCCTACTCAATACATTTTTTCCTTCTTATTATAGTGGTGCACCCATGTTCTAGAAATCCTAGATTATTTTGTCTAAATCCATTTTTTCCTTCAGATTGCGCAACACCTTATTCTTGCTTGCTTGCTTACTGTTTTCCTTAATCTGATATATTGCAGCGCCGTTATAAACACTACTGCATTTTTTGGTTCCTACTTTGAACAATATCTTTTCTATAGTTTATTACTTTTATTTATTTTCGTCATTGTATTGTGTGACTGTCAATGTTAAGATTCAGGGTATTTGTTGTTAAGGGTTGCCCCTTTTTTGTTGTTTATTGCACACTTGATTACTCTATAACTAGTATTAGTGGCTTCATGGTTTGATGCAGTATATGGTCATGTACTTGATTGGTAGCGGGGGCGGGGGGCTAGGTTGGTGAGGGTACCAAGGGAGATCTTTGATTGAGAGATGGGTCTTGAATAGGGACATTGACAAGGAAATCGATACAGTTAGTGAAGATTCTTATGAAGAGAAAGATCAATAAAGGTTGTGTACAAGAAACCAGATGGGTAGGAACCAAAGTCATTATGGTACTAATGAAGATCGAGTAGAAATAAAGTAGGCTTTTAGTAGACAAGAAACCAAGGAGAAAGCGGTAGATATTAGGAGGGTGAATGATAATTTAATGCTCATTAAGCTAGATTTGGGAGGGATATGTGCAGCAAACGAGTTTGGACGAGGAGGTCAAAAAAACTTCTTTGTTCTGGGAGGAGTAAGACTAGGTTGTGAGAGTTATCCCGCGTGTTGAGAAACTAATTTTTTGAGGGGATTTTAGAAGTCTCATAGGGACCACTTCGAAAGGATATGATGATGTACAAGGCACTTTCGTCTTTAGAGATAGAAATGAAGGAGTTTTCTTTTAAACTTCGTGAAAGCTATCGAGATGATCAGAGCTGATTCCAATTTCTAGAAGAGGGAGTACCTTTTGTAGTGTGGTGGCTAAGACTCAGCTAGATTCTTTGCTCCTTAGAAAATTTGATAGAGGTTTATGCAATGACTGGATCTTACAACCAAACATAAGCTCGTGATTATGGCTAAGTTCAACTTTCTTGTATGGTTACTTAACATGGTGATGAAAATGTGATTAAAGAAACAGTTGAAGCAATCCTTAAAAGTCAACGCAGGTTTCACACAAGGAAATTTCCTCTTGTTTTTAATATTATACATACTCTAGTTTCATGACACTTTCGTTCTCGTGCAATACATTCTCTACATTTTTTTGTAGAAAAATCTTTATTGTCAATAGAGTTGTCAATATGGCTGGCGCACCCCATCCGGGCTAATCCATACAAATTTTGAAATTTGACGGGTCAGGCCGGGCTAACCCATTTTTGGTGTGAGCTAGAAAATGATTGGTCCAGCCCACAAGTACGTGGACTATGGGCTTGTTGGGTCAGCCCTCCTTTGGTAAAAGTAATTTTTTTATAATACACTCACAACAAATGTGAAAATATGTGATTCATTTAAAAATTATCATTTACAAAGTAAATTTTATTTTCAATAATATGGAATAATCATTTTCATTTTGTCCCTACTAAATTAATTAAAAGTCCTATTTATTTACGTTAATATAAAATTTATTAGAAATACACCTATTGCACATTAATTATTTAGTTATATATTAGAAATTCTCTTAGTTATTACTGATTATTGCAAATGTCATTCACACTCTTTAAAAATCTTTTGTTATAAAATTATGAATTCTCATAGTTCATTAACTAGGTAATTTCCCGCGCTTTATGCGGTTATAATAATAATTGCATTGGCTATGCAATGAATTTTTTACTAATATCCATAAATTAAAGATAATGGAAAAATAGGTTCTTAAAAAATATTAGCAATATTCCAACATGAATTTCATTATTTGTCATTATCACATAACTCAAGAACATCTAATAAATAAATTATTCACAAAATAATAAATCATTGGTTGTTTAAGAAACATTCAAAGGAAAATAAAGAAGAAAATAAGAATCTATACACAAAGGCATTATGTAATATAAAGAAACATTTAAGTTGCATAGATTATAAGTGAGAATTTTTCAACTGAGTACAATAATTTTTTTCTGCACAATGAATGTACATATTATATGTGTATACATTCAATATAACCGGAGACAATAACTTTGCAGAAACATAAAATAATTTAAAACGTGTATTCAAAAGCAACGATTAATATCATAAGCATAAATTAATGAGTGTAAAAAAATATACCATGATATGTAAAAATAGAATCAAATAAAAAGGAAAATAATTGAGTCTATTGAATGCACAATGTCCCCTTAAAAAAATGATTCCCATCCAATATTCCTCTCAGGATGAAACAATTTTATTCACCAACTTATTGATAGAAAAAAACAATGGTATCAGTAATTCACTCAAGACGAGCAAAATACACAAATATTTAATTTTGCGGAAGTAGAAGAAGAAGATTGGATTTTTTGTTGTTTTCAAATGAGAGAAAATCCCTCTATCTATAGACAACAAAGTGTAGTGTGAACAACTGTTTATTGTGCCTTATCAAATAAGTTACAACTATTTGGTAAAGTTGCAACCTTTCAGAAAGTTCACAACATTTCATAAAAACCGCTACTTTTCATAAAGTCGCAACTATTCATTAAAGTCACAACTTTTCATTAAAGTTACAGCTTTTCATAAAAGTCACAAATTTTGATAAAAGTAGCAACTCTTTGTCAAATTCACAACTTTTTATAAAACTCACATCTTTTCATAAAAGAGAAAGACTAGCTTTGCAAATAAATAAATTTAAAAGAAACTCTTGCGTGTGGTGGCGTTACATAAGGCGGGCCTAGGGTTCTTTTTTATATAAATATATGATTATTTCTATTTTTCATCCTTTCTTATCTTAACTTTTGACCAATAATTTTTCATATTATTATACCGCCCCTATATATAAACTATATCTTTGTTGGGTGTAAGATAATAAGTGATTATATATATGAGTTCACACATAGAATATATTCTTTCATTTCAGCTTTTAGTTTTTTCAGTAAAAAAAGGAGAACATTTCACAGTTAACTATGGACAGTAAGATAACCATCTTTGATTTATTTACACAGTCAATTGAGAAGTCAATATGAGCGCCAACAATAAGAACATCATTTATTGAATAAAAATTTATATACAAAAATTAGTTCTAAAAAATAAATATATTTGTTCTTTTCACATGTTCATATAACATATGAACAGTTTAATTTGAAATACCCGTGCGAACACATTTGGTTAGATGACAAGAAAAAATACATAATATATATCGTCTATAAGGTAATATTATTGAGATACGATCAATTACATGATTGAACCTCAACAAATTGAAATAAATATATGCATTTAACTAATAAAAATTTTCACTGACCATCTTCATGGGTTCGCGTGAATAAGAGGTACATATGATGATCCACATTGCACATTCACAAAAAAATCTACAATTTTATTTTGTGGAAAGTTTATTATTCAAATCTTTGCTTAAATAAACAAGTACTATTTACTATGACATATATTTTTTTGAATTGGTAATCATGTGCAACACACGTGTCAAAAAACTAGTTTTCATAAAAGGAGCAACACTGGTCTACGAAATCTTATTTGTCTATATATAATGTGACCCATCACCTTACTCAAACATTTTAGATTTTGAGAGCAAATCGAACTCTAACGGTTAGCATCAACAAATTTAACTTGATTTGAATTGAATAATTCATTATCAGATCTTTTGGGTAGACAAGGTCTATGTCTCCATTGCGGCATCAAGCATAAGTTATATTCACCGCTTATATCCCGTCATTTATGTTTATCAATAGTCTCATGCTTTACTGGACACTTGATTCAGTTATGCTTAAGATTTATGTACCTGATGATCAGCAAATAAATTTTGAAGACTCATGTGCAGAAATACTAAATACCCAAATATCCATAAAATGGTGAATCTGTTAAAAATAAATATAGGGTACATTAATTTTCTCATCTGTCGAGCCAAATGTTGATTAATTTTCAGTACATCTACCATCAGTTTAACATGAAGTGAGGTCATTTAGGATAAATATTGGATTTCGTCCCCAATTCCTACCATCCATGCACATTTAGTTCCCAATTATTTAATCTTTTGACAACCATCGTCTTTACTTTTTAGATGATGTTCCCCCCAAAATACAACTCTTTCATGACTCCCTAGGGTTTTTACATGCACTATATGCATTAACAACCCCTTATCCCATACAACAATGTAGGTCTAACCACTACTTTATGGAACATTCCTTTAAGCCATGGCAACACATTTTTATCGCATAGTATCCCGGGATGTGCGACATGATAAGCCTATAATAATGGACCCAAGATAATTGAAGTTTCCGCTCTTGGTCTTGGATAAAATTTTTGAGTGGTTGAAGTTTTGGCTAAAATCATCCCTAGAGTATGACCAAAACCTAAAGTACATACTTATGCTATATAAGTGAACAAAAAACATCTCTGAACTATCCAAAAAATTGCAAGATTCATCCTTTGTGTATTTTTTTTTAAGAAACTCACGCTCTAACAATAAATATGTCAAGTCGAATGAATATATGTACACATGGTTAAGCAAATCAAGTTAAAGTGATTTTTTTAATTTTTCAAAATTTCGGGTTTAAATTATATTCAGACAAAATATATTCAAATTCTAAATATTCTTTGGAAAAAACAAATACTGCTCCAACTTCAACAATTTCAAATAAAGTAATTATTTTTGTATTTTAATAACTAAACACCTCCGTAATTTTACTAAATTTCCAGCATTTCTATACATTGTAAAATGTGAACATTGTATTTATAGTATATACACCTCAATATTTTACTAAAAAAAATTCTAAATAGTTGGATGTAATATACTTGAAATGATTTTTTTACATAATCTTTCTAACCTTCGGAACGTACTCTATAAACTAAGAACACACAAAATTTTAATTCAAGATTCATTTCCTATCCGTATCCTTATTCTTTTTAGGTGACTTTAATCTTTTCTTTGTTGCCAAGACATGACCAACTTAAAAAAAAATATATTGGTTCAATCGGTTTCTGAATAAAAATAGACTGAAAGATGATTCTTATTATTTTTTGGATAGTATATCGTTGTATTTTGCTCACGAAGATAATATAAGGATGTACATTAGATTTGAGTCATAGTTGAGGGATGATTTTAGCAAAAACTCTGATTGCTCACTTCCACCTTTGCCTCAAGTGTTACATCATTGAAGTTACACTCGGAATACTTTATTTTTACTTTTGCTTAACCTGGAAACTTAAGACTCTGAGATCTGTCTCAAAACTTCCAGTTTTTCGTTAACTCTACGCCGTGTCTCGTTATTCCATACTATTTCATCTGCGAATGGGAAAAATCACAATACCTTCCATTAAATATATAGTGGCAATTCATCCATCACTAAGGCAAAAATGAACAAGCTAAGGGTCGATCTCTAGTGCAACCCCATCATTACCGAAAAATGTTTCAAGCATCCTCCCAATAATATTATATGTTGGCACCCATGCTAAAAAAACATAAATGGTGCACTTAGTTAAATATTTGGTTATTTATTTCCTACTCATACATTTTTCCCTTCTTATTTTAGTGGTGCACCAATGTTCTAGAAATTCTAGATTCGTTTGTCTAAATTCTTTTTTCCTTCAGATTGCGCAACACCTTATTGTTGCTTGCTTGTTTACTGATTTCGTTAATCTGATATATTGCAGCGCCGTTATAAACACTACTGCATTTTTTGGTCCCACTTTGAACAATATCTTTTCTATAGTTTATTACTTCTATTTATTTCATCATTGTATTGTGTCACTGTCAATGTTAAGATTCATGGCATTTGTTGTAATGGGTTGCCCATTTTTTGTTGTTTATTGCACACTTGATTACTCTATAACTGGCGTTAGTGGCTTCATGGTTTGATGTAGTTTATGGTCATGTACTTGATTGGCAGCGGGGGCGGGGGGCTAGGGTGGTGAGGGTACCAAGGGAGATCCTAGGTTGAGAGCTTGAATAGGGTCATTGACAAGGAAATCGATACAGTTAGTGAAGATTCTTATGAAGAGAAAGATCAATAAAGCTTGTATACAAGAAACCAGATGGGTAGGAACCAAGGTCATTGTGGTACTAATGAAGATCGAGGAGTAGAATAGAGAAGGCTTTTAGTAGACAAGGAACTCAAGGAGAAAGCGGTAGAAATTAGGAGGGTGAATGATAAATTAATGTTCGTTAAGCTAGTTTTGGGAGGGATATGTGCAGCAAACGAGTTTGGACAAGGAGGTCAAAAAAACTTCTTTATTCTGGGAGGAGTAAGACTAGGTTGTGACAGTTCCGCGTGTTGAGAAACTAATTTTTTGAGGGCATTTTAGAAGTCGCATAGGTACCACTTCGAGAGGATATGATGATGTACAAGGCACTTTCGACTTTAGGGATAGAAATGAAGGAGTTTTCTTTTAAACTTCGCGAATCGAGATGATGAGAGCTAATTCCAGTTTCTAGAAGAGGGAGGACCTTTTGTATTGTGGTGGCTAAGACTCGGCTAGATTCTTTGCTCCTTAGAAAATTTTATAGAGGTTTATACAATGACTGGATCTTACAACCAAACATAACCTCGTGGTTATGGCTAAGTTCAACTTTCTTGTATGGTTCCTTAACATGGTGATGAAAATGTGATTAAAGAAAGAGTTGAAAGCAATCCTTAAAAGTTAATCCAGGTTTCACACAAGGAAATTTCCTCTTGTTTTAAATATTATACATACTCTAGTTTCATGACACTTTCGTTCTCTTGCAATACATGTTTTGAAATTTGAAGAGTCAGGTCTGACTAGTCCTTTTTTTTCTGTGAGCTAAAAAATGATTGGCCCAGCCCACAAGTACGTGGGCTACGAGCTTGTTGGGTCAACCCTCTGTTGGTAAAAGTAATTTTTTATAATATTTTAAATTAAATTATAATTTAAAATTATCATTATAAATATCGATAAAATAATATATAGTGTTAGCATAATACTTGTTAATCAAATTCACAAATAAAATTATATTTATAATATTTATTAGGTTTGATTTTAAGTTTAAGCATAAATAGCTAAATAAATGTATTAACCTAATTGTTTTTCTAATGATTATAATAAAACACAAAAATTATGACAATATTTCATAGGCTTACAACCTATGTAGTGATCCTAGAAATAGTGGGGAATTTTATTTTATGTAATACATATTTTATAAATATAATTAGACTCTTGTTATTTTTAATAGGGGAACTTTCACATATAACCTCTTAAAAATAGCCTAATTACTCTCCATAGCTATTGTTTAATAATTACAATTCATAGTTACATGTTATATGAAGGAGAGAGGCGAGCGAGACTGGAGAGAGAGGGGGGAAACGATTGGGAGAAAGGTGAATTGTATATGTATATTGGTTAGATAATTGTATATTATACATATGTATTTGTATATATGGCAAGAGAGATTGAGAGAGGGAGAAGAGAGGCAAGTGATAGAGGGCAGAGAGTGGGAGAGAGGTGAATCATCCCACTAAGGGTCATCTACTACCACTTAAAGTTGTCATCATAATTCATTTGAACACCTTAACTAAGGGTTGTACATATTGAGCACTTTTATCATTTCGAATTGATACCTATTTGACAATTTTTTACAATCATCCAAAAATATTAAGGGTGTGAGATATACTTGCAATGAAGTGGCACAAGGACAAATCAAATCATAACATGTGTCATTTGAATCCAAAAAATTGTTTAAATATATATTTTAAATGATAAAAGTAAAATAAAATTTTGTACCCCTAAAAAATCCACCCACCCACCCAAACCTTCCCACGTTACCCATTAGAATTTAGGCCTCCCGGTGTTGTCTTTGTTACTTCTTCTTCTTCGTCACAAATTAACAGTGATATATTATTTAGATTCAATTTTTTTTAAAAGAAAATTCAATAGTTATATTGTTGCCCAATCCATCCAAATTCTTTTCCTTTTACCCATCAGAACAACCACTTTTATCTTCTTCTTTTTCTTCTTTATATAATAAACGGATAAACAATGAAGAAATACCCAATATATTTAATTTTGATAGAATCAAAATTTTCTATTCGTTATGTATATCTTTTTCATTAGTAATCATTTATTACAATTATAACAAACTTTTACCATTAGAATGAATTGATGTTTTGCCGGAATATTGAAGATGTAGATCTACATAAAAAAAGAAGGAAAAAATAGAAGAAAAAGAACGGAAGAGGGTGAGAGAAAGAGAAGGGAGGAGGGGGTGGGGTGGGGTGTATGCCTGCGTAAAAAAAATTATGGAGACGGTCAATATGAATAGTATAGGGGGTGTAATTTGGGCAGGGGAAGAAAGAGTACATTTTAATTTTTTTTATCCCTTTTCATTAGTTTTAGTAAATAAGTTCGAAAAAAATATATATATTAATTTCAATTGATTTACGCGCCTAGAGAGAGTGTAACACACCTTTTTGACATGTTAGCATTTTGTGTCTAATAGAAATGATTTTTGAACAAATAAAGTGTTCAACAGGCACAAAGATAAGTTGAGGTGTTCAAATGAAATATGCGAAAAACTTTAAGGGGCGACACATGACTTAAGTCATTATATATTATACATATGTATTTGTATATATGACAAGCGAGATTGCGAGAGGGAGGATAGAGGCGAGAGAGATTGAGAGGAGGAGAGAGGCGAGCGAGAGAGGGCGGAGAGTGGGAGAGAGGTGAATTGTATATATATATATATATATGTATATAGGTTAAATAATTATATATTATATCCTGGCGAATTTTACATATACAAATGTGACTAATTATACAAACTCGATGTCAGCCCACGTAATCAATGTACAATATTAGTCGCGAGTGGTAATTACAGCAAATTATAGCTATGATGAGTAATTAAATAGTATAAGTTTGCTTCGCCGCGTAATTTTCCCTTTTTATAATACTCTATTTTATTTAGCCCAAAGACCGACCCTATCCATATTTTTCAAGCCCCACAATCGATAGGCTTATTCAGGCCGGACTAAGAAATTCTTTTCTTAAATGGGCTCCAAAAATCGTAGCCCAACCCTATCAAATCACGGATTGATCCAGGCCGACCCAACGGGCCTAGCCCATATTGACAACTCTAAATTTGTCAATGATCATTGTGCTTTAGTTTAAACACTAATTAATTTTGAAATCAAACAGAAACCCCCATTGAAGACCTGGGCCACCTGAAAAAACAGAAACCCCCCATTGGAGACCTAGGCCACCTGAAAAACCAGTGTCTGGAATGCTTGTGGAACAAGGTGGCGCGTTAGGGCGACACTACAGAACTATATTCCCAGACATGCAAACAGAGAAAAACAGAGCATGCAGATGGAAGAAACAAATGGTAAAATACTTCCACACACATAGAGAGCACTTAACTTGTCTCAGCGAATATGATGCAAATATGATGCATGTTCTGAATAAAATCCTTTCTTAAGCATTCAAGTATTAAGAAACTGGAAACTAATATCTTTCTGCTTAATTTCTGGCCAATTTCTTTCTTCAGTTTTGCATGATAGTAATCGCAAAACTCTTAGGGCACGTTTGGTTGGGAACGAGTTATCACGGGATTATTATCCCACCCTCAATGTGGAGTAAAAATAACACTACAATCCCTGGATAACTACTTCGGGATAAGTTATCATGTGATCTTATCCCAACTAAACATGGGATAAGCTCATCCTAAAATTAATCCCAAGATTAGTTATCCCTTATCTTTCGTACCAAACGAGCCCTTAGTCAAAAAGAAATTATGAGATAGGTGAAATTCAGCAACCAAATCATTGTAGATGCACCTTACCAAAAAGTAATTCTGCAGTGCATAGTATTCTGATTCAAAAGAAAAGAAAGAAACAGTTAACCCAATAATACTATTGATTCCAAATACAAACTTCTCTTATTCTATATTGATTGAAAATGGATAAATTTGAACCACCCCCAAAAAAGGAGCGGAAAACAGGGGAGAATCTACAGAACATACACAATAAATTTAACCGTGAGACAGAAATTTTTTAGCATTCTTCCACTGTCCAAGTGGTTGTTTTATGTTGGTATCTAATATTCAAAAGAATCATTTACACCATAAGCTCTAATAAAACTTGATAAGCATCTATCAAGATTCACGAGAAATGAATTATTTTTATGCAGGAAATTCCTATCGTTTTCTGATTACTGTGATGTGCTTGTCAAATTATGTAATGTCAAATCACATTTAGGATTTCACCAAATAAGCCGTAGGGAAGTAATTACTATATGATACTATACAAGCACAATCTTTGGTTTCCTTCTTGCTAAATGGTCATTTATTATTGTGTCTCTCCTAAATTTTGAGATCTAACTTTCATTTACACAATGAACTGAAATTGAGGATTTTCAATAAAGATATGAACTGACTAGTCCAACTATACTTTAACCATACAAATAATACTAGCTTGACCAAAAATAATTCTACTGTATTAATACCTTATTGTTTTATGTTGACTAATATTTACCTTTTGTTGGGAGAAGCAGACAAAGATCCTATCTGGAATCCTAACAGTGTCCCAAAACGAAAGAGATCAGAGCTTACACAACGCATTTTGGCACCTTTGAAAAGACTCCAGAGGCAACTTTATAACATTCTACAGGAATCAGAATTTGGAAACATACCAGACGGTGGTGAAAATGCTACTCTAATTTAAGCAAGGAACAAATACATTCCCCCTAATGAGATTGGTCTTGGAGGTATGCTCCTCGTATCACCAACTACTACTACAGAACGCTCAATGTCTCTATCTCCAATGGAAGAAGATAATGCTTGTTGCTCAATGAATGTTTCTGTAGAAAATCCAAATCTCTAAGTGAATTTTGAGGTGCATGAATAGATTCAATAGGGCAGTCCGGTAAACTAAAGCTCTCGCTATGTGCGGGGGTGGAGGGGGTGGGGGGGTGTTCCTGGAAGGTTCCATATTATTGGATGGAATTTCCAAGAATTTAGATATGTCAAATTCTACTTTTTGGGTGCATTTAATATGTTTATCACCATGTGCTTACCTACAAGTTTGTTAGTTTTTGTGGACCTCGTGGTAGAATTACATTGTGACATTTCAAAGGGCATTTGACTTACGTATGCTTTTCATTACAACTTCAATGTCTTGCATTGTACTTTGTTTCAGAATAAATAATAGTATAATGGATCATGTGGCTATCCAAAATGAAAATACTGGAACTGAGGGTGGAAAATATTATTCCTTCTAAACACCTTTTTCTCTAACCAGGAAAGCAGCAAATTAACCTAATAGCTGCATCCTCTAATTAAGAACTTAGCATACTCCACACCATCAAATAAACACTGACCTAAATACTACTATCAAAATATAATTGCAGTAATATTCTTGCTTGGATTAAAAATTTCTACTTGACATATTTATATGGGAGAGTTCTTGGGTTCTCCTAAATTGTCTTGAAACGAGATTCTCCAATCCTGGATACGGAATCTTGAATAAATAAACTTTCAATACGGAATCTTGAGTAAAGTTTCGATAAGAAAGATTAGGGGCAAAAAAAATAGTTGAATAGATATTGGGCTCCTTATCTTACTCAATCCCTCTAATGCCATAAAGG
This sequence comes from Solanum sitiens, assembly GCA_016801875.1. Classification (NCBI taxonomy): domain Eukaryota; kingdom Viridiplantae; phylum Streptophyta; class Magnoliopsida; order Solanales; family Solanaceae; genus Solanum; species Solanum sitiens. The sequence goes on from JABWTJ010000109.1 coordinate 86,184, forward strand.
GATAAATACATGAAATTCTGTCAATGGTGGCATATAAATGTGCAAGCATGGTAAGATGGAAAAAATAAGTGTCGTTGTTGCATCTTAGTAGCAGGGAAACTCTCACCTAAAAAAGGAAACATTCATAACCAAGTCAATTAAACAATAAACGGTTGCGAAGCCCATAATAGGATATCTGCATTTCAAGAACAAGGAAATCATTTTCAGGACTAATGTTGAGATGAAGACCTCTTTAAGTAACATTAAAACTGCCAACAAAAACATGAGAACATTCATGATTTGGCAACTGATTAAGGTGTGTTGAAACAGTCTATTAGGAAGGTTTTGGAGACTGATTTACTTTTCATTTCTTTCTGGAAAAGAAGGTTATGAAACAGTAAATTCGTTTACAAGAAGAGAGTCGACACAAAAGTTTCTTTGGTTTTGTTTTCTTTTGAAAATGTATGTGAAAGAGTTGGTTTTGGTTCTTGTGGAATCAAACTAAATGGAAGATGAATTAACATGAATATTTGGTAGGAAGATAATTAGTACAAAATAAAAGTCAAAGATTGTATCTTGGTAGGTGAAATTTAGGCAAACCATAAAATGGTTTCATATTCTTAACCTTGACAATTTTGACACATAGTGATGTCATGGATGACATCAATAGGATGAGTTTATTCCTATAAATAGGTAGCTCTTAATTCATTTTCAAATCATCCTCTCACTTGCCTTCTCACCTTCTAAGGCATTTGTGTTCTTTCTCTTGTAGTATTTCACTTGTATTCTTTGTAGAGTGAAATAAATATTGGTGCAGTTGTTCTTTGGTGGACATAGGGTCATTTTGATCCGAACCACGTTAAATATTGTTGTTCTTCCTTGTTCTTTAGTTTCACGTTTCCGCTAATAATTGGTATCAGAGCCAAGGTTCTGTTTGATTATGCTCTGTGGTTGCAGCACAGTCTGAACTTCCACATCAGAAAAGGATTACTTTGGTTTTATGTAGTTCCAAATACATTGTAGTAGAAAAGGAAGAACAAGTAAAAAAAAAATGAGTTCCATGAAGTTTGAAATTGATAGATTTAGTGGGCGCAACAACTTCAATATCTGGAAAATCCAGATGATAGCGTTACTGTGGAGGGAAGGTTCAATCCATGCTATTGACGAAAAGTACCCCGATAAGATATCAGATTCCGACAAGGAAAAGATTGAAGGAGATGCATTGAGTGCAATCCAACTGTCCCTTGCACCTAACGTACTTTGTGAAGTGAGTACAAGTACCGAAGAGACGGCCAAAGAGTTATGGGAAAAGCTGGAAGGGCTTTACCAGGACCACTCAGTAACAACAAGAATGTTGTTACAACGGCGTCTTTATACATTTAAGATGGATTCAGGTACTTTGTTGCAAGACCATCTAGATGCGTTCAATAAACTTGTGATGGACTTACAAACTGCTGGAACTAAAAAGGACGAGGAAACGCTTACATGTTCTTTGCTATTTTCATTGACTTCAAAATATCGTGATATTGAGAATTCAATGATTATAGCAAACAACATATTAAACTTGAGCAAGTGCGGCAAGCACTAAACTCTTGTGATATGCGGATGCATTTAGAAGGAGACAAAAGTGACGAAGCTAGTGGACTCTTTGTAATAGATCGTACTAGTCAACAGGGAAGGAGCAAATCAAAGTACAGATCAAAGTCTCGTGTGAACAAAAAGAATGCAGAATGTTGGGGCTGTCACAAGAAGGGGCACTTTGAACGAGATTGCCCTATGTCGAAGTCCAAAGAAAAGGCGAGCGCATCCATTGTTGAGCAAGTACGTGATAATGATGATGATTATAACATCATGCAATAGTGGAGTCTATGACAACAAATGGGTCTTAGACTCTGGTTGTACTCTGCATATGACATTCCGAAAAGATTGGTTCAGCAGCTATGAAACAAGTAGAGGAACTGTATTAATGGGCAATAATGCAACTTGTAAAATAGTTGGCATTGGTTCAGTTCATGTTCGCTGCCATGATGGAATCGTGAGGACTATTACAGAAGTCCGTCATGTTCCTGATCTAAAGAAGAATTTGATCTCCCTGGGTACTTTAGATAAACAAGGCTATAAGTACATGAGTGAAGGAGGAACTATGAAAGTGACTAAAGGGTATTTAGTCATGTTGAAGGCCAAGCTGGAGGATGGCCTCTACACACTTGCGGGAAGCATCATTATTGGCTCTGTAAATGCATATACAGTGCAGTTATCTAATGATGACAAGGCAAAATTATGGCACATGAGACTAGGCCATATGAGCACACGAGGATTGGAGATGTTGAGCAACCGCAACCTTTTGAATGGTGAGAAGATCAGCACACTTGAATTTTGTAAGCACTGCATCTTAGGGAAGCAGAAAAAGGTCAGCTTCAGCACTGGCAAGCGCAAGACGGGAGGGGTGCTAGACTACATCCATTCAGATTTATGGGTTCCCTCTAAGCTTCCATCGAAGGGAGGAAAGAGGTATCTTCTCACATTCATTGATGATTTTTCACGAAAGGTTTGGGTGCGTTTCCTGATGACAAAAGGTGATGCTTTTGAAGCATTTAAAGAGTGGAAGATTTTGGTTGAAAATCAAATGGAGAGGAAAATCAAGTATCTTCGCACGGACAATGGCTTGGAGTTTTGCAGTGAAGAGTTCAATGATTTCTGCAAGGTTCATGGGATCGCAAGGCATAAGACGGTCAGGCACACACCACAACAGAATGGAGTTGCTGAGAGAATGAACAGAACTCTTCAGATGGTTTTGGTTCTTGTGGAATCAAACTAAATGGAAGATGAGTTAACATGAATATTTGGTAGGAAGATAAATAGTACAAAATAAAAGTCAAAGATAGTATCTTGGTAGGTGAAATTTAGGCAAACCATAAAATGGTTTCATATTCTTAACCTTGACAATTTTGACACATAGTGATGTCATGGATGACATCAATAGGATGAATTTATTCCTATAAATAGGTAGCTCTTAATTTATTTTCAAATCATCCTCTCACTTGCCTTCTCACCTTCTAAGGCATTTGTGTTCTCTCTCTTGTAGTATTTCACTTGTATTCTTTGTAGAGTGAAATAAATATTGGTGCAGTTGTTCTTTGGTGGACGTAGGATCATTTTGATCCGAACCACGTTAAAAATTGTTGTTCTTCCTTGTTCTTTAGTTTCACGTTTCCGCTAACACTGCTAGTATCACCAAATACTACTACAGAACGCTCGACGCCTCTATCAGCAAGGGCCGTTCCTCCTAATGAGATTGGTCATGAACCTATGCTGCTAGTATCGCCAACTACTACTATAGAACACTCGACGCCTCAATTAGTAATGGCAAAAGATAGTGTCTCTTGCTCAATGGATGTTTCTAAATAAAATCCATCTATAAGTGAATTTTAGATGCATGCATAACATTTAAGTTGGTATTTGAAGCCAGCTCTTATTGTCTAGCTAGTGCAGTGTTGGCTAAAAACAATTTGGGCTTACCAACTTTACGGATTTCCCCAACAGACACGCGCAACAGTCTGAGAGTTTCGAGACTATCTACTTTATCTTGTTCTGGATATTCATAGTTTCTTCCGCTTTATGGATGGAATTTTTAGACATGTGAATTCTGCTTTTTGGATGCATTTAATATGTCAATTCCGAAGTTTATAATGCGTTCTTACCTACATGTTTGTCAGTTTGTGTGGACTACACTGTAGACTAAAATTGTAACATCACAAAGGCCATTTGACATAAACATATGCTTGGCATTGCAACTGTAATGTCTACATTGTACTTGTTTCAGGAGAAACAACAATGTACTAGATCATGTAGCTATGCAAAATGAATCTACTGGAGATAAGGATGGAAAAGCAAATGGATGTGATAATGGACTCGGTCCACAGATAAGGAGTGGGTTTATACAGTCCTATTTAGAATAGGAATAGAAATAGTATATAGTATCCTACTTTCTAAATGATTGTATTATAGTGTCAATAAATAGGGTCTCAATGTAATAATGTAGACACAACAACAATTCAATAATATTCTTTTCAATAATTCTCACATGGTATCAAAGCCTCTACGATTACCCATATATGGCACCCGTCTGGCCAATAATTATGTTAACAAAAATGACATCAATGATATATGCATGAACCCCATATTCAGAGAAAGAAAATTCAGTGAGACAAGTCATCGTGCGTTAATTTCCAATGATTGTTTTGTGTCAACCCCATATCTGTTGGTATTTGTGTAGCACCGTGCTATCTTTTCGTTGACTATTTTTTCATATTCATTTGTTTAGCACCGCGTCATCATTTCAGTGACTACTTTCTATATCTATTTTGTGTAGCACCATGTCATCTTTCTGGTTACTACTTTTTTATATTTAATTTGTGTAGCACCGTGTCATTCTTTCGGTGACTACCGTTTTTTGCATATTTGATTTGTGTAGCACTGTGCATCTCTCCAGACTACTTTTCTTATTTAATTTATGTAGAACCGTAGATTTTTCCGAACTACTTTCTATATCTAAGTTGCATAGCACCGTGTCTTTTCAGTGACTCCTCAAATTTGATTTGCATAGTACTATTTGTCATTTCGATGACTCCTCAAATTTGATTTGCGGAGGTTGTGCCATCATTCCAACCCTACTCATATTATATTTCTCTTTTTCAATAGGGTCGTACCATCAATATGACCTTCTATTTTTTAGTTGGGTCGTGCTACCATTCCTATCCTACCCATATAATGTTATTTGTTAGATTGTGACCACTTTTAGCCATCAAATCTAATATACCGGCTTATGAGCATGTTTCGGACAACTTTTCTGTGACTTTCTAGTTTAATATCGACTTATCTATTGATTCGAGCATGATTTATATACTTTATACTGGAGTTTGAGCACTTTGTAGCTCACGGTGAGTTTAGTAGCCTTGTATGTCGATTATGTAAGTCACTCTATGGTTTGAAACAGTCTTTGAAAGTTTGGTTTGAAAGTACAACATAATAATTTTATCACACTAAGTTTTATCGACATTATACATCAAATTCAATATTTCATGAGAAGATTAAGCACATTGAGATTGACTGTCAATACGCATCAGATCCAATATTTAATGAGAAGACGCTACACTAAGTATGAATGTCAATTTTGTGAAGTTGACTGATCAACTTGCAATAATCTCACCAAGTTCCTCATCGGTCCCCATAACAATTACATTTGTAACAAGCTAGGTACATGAATTGTACGCACTAGATTAAGAGGGAGTGTTAGAACATGAATAGGTTTATACAATCCTATTAGAATACGAATAGGTTTATACAATCCAATTTAGAATAGGAATACAAATAGAAATAGGAATAGTAAAATAGTATCCTACTTGATAAATTTTTTTATTCTAGTGTCTATAAATAGGGTGGGTCTACGTGTAATGATGTAGACACAACAACAATTCAATCATGTTCTTTTCAATATTTCTCTCAATTGAGACAACATTCCTCCATGTGATATAAAATTCACTTTGTCCCATTTCATCACATTCAGTCATCATTTAAGCGCTAAATCTCAATGCAATAAAGTCTAGCTTAAACCAACTTATCAACAAAATATACATGTTACGGTTATAACATTATCATCATAAGAAATCTACCATTGTCTTTTCATCACTACTCCTATCTACAAATTAATTACTTCTTGAAGTGTCAAAAGATGTTCTCTTTAGCTTAATATATTTTCTATCCCCTTGATTCCAATATTTTAGTTGTAATGGTAACCGTGCTTGTTCAACCTGATAAAAGAAAATAGTAATCAGATAACCCCCACAGCCAAAAAAAGTGCTAACATAGAGACTTTAAATTAGCGCTAGAAAGGAATCGTTAAAAGCATTTCAAAGTTAAGAGAATAAAAGTTAAAAGAATGAGGACAAATCAAAGCACCCGTACCTGCTAATCTATTTTAGTAACCTTACCATAATATCAACAAAGACTACAATCATAAGGAAAGATCCAACAATTTGTCCGTAACTCCTCCATGTTTTTGTTTGTTCCACTTCATTGCTCTTTTCCTTTTCGTCAAGTCACTAAATCTATGTTTCGTTCCTTTAAATCTGTTGCAAATAACACATCTACTTCTGTCCCTTTTCCTCTTAATCTCTTGGGTAACTTATCCCTCCATCAAACAAAAATTGTAATTAAGAGGTTATATTTCTATCCTTCGAGTATAAACATATTAATACTTGAAACTGCACAACTGAGTCCATCTGGAAGATCAGCACCTAAAATCCTAAATGAGCAAAATGAATAGTTTCATTTGTACTAACTGACAGAAAACTAAATCAGAAATCTTCTAGTTAAGATAACAGCTGCATTATCATCCAATTTGTGTGGTGTTTCCATTCATTCGAATAAACTGAAACAGAAAATGTGGAATGCACCCGAAGTAGTAAACAACTAATAGACTCATCACACGGAGGTAGAGACACAATTTGTTCTGTTGAAAACACAATTCAAGAATCAGTTTATTTATTTCTACGGATACAATACACTTCTTAATTTTAAGAAACTTCCTTTTCCAAACATCTCTTTGGCTTTTATCTAAGAATTGGCATGCCACCTCTGTTCTGTATTTGGTATATACAAGACAATACAAATATACAAGTGTTTCCTCATCGACAATCTTCTTTGCAGTCTAGAACTAAAATTGAGAATTTCAAAAGCAAGTCAGAATGTAGTGTACGTTAAATCTCTTTTGTGTTTTGGTACATCCTTACAAATTTCATGACTACTTGAGGTACCTTATTTAATTACTGCTTACATTAATTGCTCGATGTCTCCAGCCAGCAACTATATTCTGGAAGAGCTCGCTGTGGAGCAAAAATAGGATATCCTAGAGGTCAACCACGGCTCTCGACAACCTAAGCAACATCTCTGCTTAAAATTGTTTCGGTTAATAAATCTACTTCTAGAAAGCTCTACAAAATTGAAATCAAACAAATATCATATATTTGAAAGACGTGTTGCTATATCTACCGGCATCAGCAGACATAGGCACATTTAAATTAAGTATATTTTTTATAACCGGAGAAATCCCCGAGGTTCCAAACTCAGTGGATCTTGAGCAAAGCTTCTTCAACCCACCTCCCCTCTATCCCCCAACCCCAGCCCACCCAAAAAAAGGGCAGTGAATTTTTAAAGCACTTCTGAACCTTTTAAATTTATTTGAACGCACCTTAAATAAAATCTTGAAAATGCTTCCTACCAGACTAATAGGTTTATAGTCCTTTATACTTGTCACACCTTCCTTCTTTGGCACATTAGTAACAAAGGATGCATTAAGAGTGTGTTTGGTATGACCAATTTTCCATGTTTGGTTGGGACAAAAGTTTTGGAAAATGTTTTCCAAGTCAACTCATTTTCCTCAAAATTAAGGAAAATGACTTCCCTTCAAAAATTAAGGAAAACATTTTCCAAAACTCTCCTCCAATTTCAAATTACATTTTTTTTTGGAAAAAAAATCAATTTAAAAAAAAAATCAATTTAAAAAAAAATTCACCCGATCCCTGACCCCCCCTCCCAGCCAACCCCCACCCCCCACCCCACCCCCTCCCCAAAAAATTAATTTTGTTTTTTTAAAATATTTTCAACTTCAAATTTTATTTTAAACTCCTACCCCCCCCCCAGCCAGCCCCCCACCCACCCCCAACCCCCCAAAAAAATTAATTTTATTTTTTAAAGATACTATCAACTTCAAATTTTTATTTTTTCACTCCTACACCCTCCCCCTACCCCCACCAACTACCCCCACCCCCATCACTACCACCACCACAAAAAAATAATAATTTTGTTTTTAAAAAATATTTTCAATTTCATAAATTATTTTTTACTCTAGTAAAAATAAAAGATGTCTCTGAAAAACATGTTCCATTCATAAATCAAACACTAAAAATCATTTCTGAAAAATATTTTCTACTCACCAACCAAACATGAGAAAATAAGTCCAAAATCTACTTGTTTTGCATAAAAACATTTTCTAGGAAAACATTTTCCTCCATACCAAACACACCCTAAGACTTTTGTCATACTCCCCTGAATTCTGCAATGGTCACCAACAACTCACATTTAACTAGCATCCAACATTGTTGGAAAAAAGAAAAGGAGAATCCATCAGGACTCGGAGCCTTGTCACCAAGACAACTATCCCTCGCCTCTTCTTCTTCTACAGCCCTTTCCAGCCACTCCCTCACCCCCTCGCCTATTAGGTTAAATACTAGCGCACCCCCCCCCCCAGAATTTTCATCTCCATCTGATATCTTCCTTGAAAGAATGTCCATAAAACCATACAATGGCCTCCTCCACTTCCTCCTCCCCCTCACGCACCTATAAAGACAATAAAGTTTCCCTTCCTCCTCCCCCTCACACACCTATTTTGTTAGAATTCCCCCTTCTTTCAACCACAATGCCCTCAATTTTTGCCTCCAACTAGACTCTTCAGCAACCACTAGAGCCTCAAGATCCCCCCTTGCGTACTCCTATCTAACCTTCTCCCTTTATTCGAACAGCCTCATCCTTTGCACAAGCTCAATCTCCCCCATCTCATTTATTAGCTGTGTTATTTTAATTTCACCCTCCCAAACACCTCTTTGCTCCATCTCCTTATATCTCCTTTTAACAATTTCAACTTACATGCAAGTCGAAAAGATGGTGTGCCAGTTTGTTTTCTTGAAAAACTTCAAACTATATTAAAATAAATAACACATGACTTGAGCAACTACATATGTTGGGATCCAGTTTTAGTAGCCTAATGACTCAGGCAGTACATTTTTTAGTCATTTTATTCTCAAGACAGGGAAATTTCCCCATGGAACTAAGAAGAGATGTCTATAGATAATTCATCATAAGCTATATCGTGGCATTCAACAACTTCTTTTCTAAATCCATACTATGATCAAATCATGTCAGAAAGTGCAATAACAATTATCCTGTTACAATAAATAGACAAATAGAAACATAAACATTAAGATGCAAATAACCTGTAGGTTAAGATAAAATACCAACTTATTCTACTTGGAAATACTTCAAATATACTCTCCACACAATTTCTTCTCGTTCCCCTGTATAAAAGGTAACGTGGTTAACAGAGCGCCAAATCTCAGGTAAGCTTCCTATAGACTTCTCAACATAACTAGAAAGCCACAATCTGAAAGCACTTTTAAATAAATTTTAGGAATGCTAGTTATTTTCTACACCTTTAAGATTTATCCTACCCTTATCATCTACAACTCTATAGTGTTCCATTGTTCTTTAGATGTTTTTAGCTGATACAATTATCTTACAATAGTATAAAAGACCTAATATTTAACTGCTTTGATATGCATTACTCGTGGTGAGGATCTTATGGAAAGAGCGTCTTTACGTATACGAGGTAGGGGTCTGCGAACACTCTATCCCAGACCACACATATGGGACTAACATTGGGTTTGTTTTTGTTGTTAGCAAAGGATATGAACACCTCTCATGGAATGTCGGAACACCAGTTAGAGGTTCCTGCATTCAAATACAAGACCAGTGATCCAAAACAATTCAGTTTCTGGTAATTCATATTCGCTACTGGTTTTGATTTTGCAAAATCTAGGTTCCACAGTTTTTGTTTACAAAAAAAATGAAATACCTGATCCCTGTTTCATAAAATAAACCAAAAAATTGAACTATGTGGTAGAATGGAATATTCCCACCTCGAACCCTGAGTGAATTCCCACCTCAAACTTCAACATTGTTGGTAGAAGGGAAAATTTTAGAAAATTTCCCAAGCCCTTTGAATGATGATGACTTCTGTCCTTTGTACGCCAGAAGCGTTTTCTTCATCCATTAAAAAGAGAACTATAAACAAATTTTGTAGTCTTGTTAAATTTTCCAGTGTTTTACTTGGATTATAGGAAAACATGGATTTTGTGCTGTATTATTTCACCAAAAGGATACCCGTACTTGCAATCTTTGCATATGATATGTGTTTCTCTTAAACTTTTGATCCATCAACCAAAGCATGCAACAAACTACTAAACAAGTTTTACATAAAATCCAACTTCTCCCCTTTGGTATATCACTTGTAGGTTTGTATTTCGGTGCAACATATGTTTTACTTAGAGATGAATGTCGAATTATCGATGAATATTTTTGCCTGATCATAGTAGGGTTGTTAGAGACCTGCAACCAACAACAGTAGAAATTTTCATAATAGCCTACAACTTCTGTTTTCACGTTAAACGTAAACAACATGAGTTTAACAATAAAAGTGCATCTATAAAACATAATCATGTCTGATACATTGGAGAGTTTGTTTGGAACTTGGACAACTATATTGATGTTTACAATTTATTGAAGAAATACTGAAATTAATTAGAATAAACCTACTTGATGCAATAAAACCAAATAAACATAAAGACAGAGGCCAGAAACTTGACGCAGTTACATCTACCTTGACGAAAGCATCAATAATTACAACATAATAAATGTACAGAATAAATCTGTCTTTCAAGGTGCATAACATTTATAGCAATAGTAATGAGACATTCCAAAACATCATGTAACTTCCAGCAAGTATGATACTTGGTTTAAGACCAATGAACACATCCAGGAGCAACATTAATTATGCAGAAATGTGAACTTACAGGTAAACTAGAAACTCCGTACTGGATGGATGTTGCCAAATTTGGGTGCTCTACCGAGATTTGGACTGAAGGTTGTGTTTCAGCAGGAGGCGTAATTGGTGATGGATTCACTTCCATGATTCTCGGAAAGTAAAACCTGCAAATATGTTAAGGTATAGCTGGTGCATTAGAAAGTACAAATAAAGGATCACAGGGCCAAGAAAAAGAAGAGACAGACCCCTCTAGGGCACCGATTTCTTGCAAGTAATGTTCAGCATCCAAAGCTGCCAGGCACCCTACAAAAGCATGCCCCAAAAGAAAGAACAAAAAGAACGTTAAGCCATATGTTATCTCAAGAGAAAAGAAGAGGAGTCAAAACACAGTTTGTTGCACTCGAAGACCAAAGTGAGAAATGAAGCAAAAGCACATGGATATAATAATCACAAATACCAAAGTAACGTGCGTCAAAGATGTTAAGGTCACTGATACGAGTAAGCCAAGGATGCTGATACAAGTAGAAGAAAATGTTTTAAGAGAAAAAGGCCAGAGACAATTAAAAAAATAACAATCTAGCCACCAAAGGCAAAGGTACCAACGTTACAAAGCACACCCAACAGACATCAAATTATCTCACAAGGTTCTCACTTCTCCATATGTACACTTCATACAAAAAGCATCACGTCTTTCACAAGCACATAAGCATAATGTACAATGCAGTGCTGAATGGAAAAGGCAATAGATCATTGTTCAAGAACGTAAACCTAAACTTGGTAGGATCCTTGAGCCACATTCCTGTAAATTAGTAACCAGAACAAAAATAAAACAATCAGGTTAAAAAGGATTGTGGAGTACTAACTTAGGTAGCGGAAATAAAAAAAATGTCAGGAAAGTCTAGAAGTCAAAATTAGGAATTTTATAACTCACTCAGTAAGCAAAACAATAAATGGTTAAGTTTGATACTCACTGTTGGTCGTTGATACTTGGCTAACCAGCTCCTTGTCCAATTTCTGAGCAACTAGACCCTTCTTAAATAACAGGTGCTGGGAGGATTAGTTACATGGATTACAATCCAGCATACTATCAACCTCAAAAGAGCAAGGCAAACTGCACTAAGTAACTATTGATGGGTGAGAAGCGTTGGTTGTTGAAGTGTTCCTCCAACTTTAGGAGTCATTTCTGGCTGCAGAGGACCAAAGAACAAAGGCTGCAAGAATAGCAATAGCTTAGATATACAACACCACAATAGAAGTGCTTCACTGATTTTATCGACCATAAGGTGCCTTTTTTATTATTTATATGACTGAAAGTCAATGGCAGAGAGGTATAAATGAGATATAATTGCATAAACGTTCAGAAACACTTAAAAGCATTTTAACTGGCAGCAAGTGGAGTGCTTGAAACATAATGTCGATTGTGGATGGCCTCCTATAGGTATAACAGGAGAAGGAGAAAAGTTCTTTTGACAAAACAGGAGTAGCCTGATAGTTTTGTTAACTAAGTATACTTGGAAGGTGACACTGAACATGGAGGCAGTGGAGATTGTTATGTGATAGAGTCGCAGATGTTGATAAAGCCCATGGATTCCTTGATGGAGAAAAGGTGGATGTAGTGGAAGACTTGGAAGTTGGTTTTAAAGGTGAAAACGGTCTTGAATGGATTCATGGAGAAAGGAGAAACATCTGAGGCACTAGATTCAACTCTACATCAAGTGCACAGGAGTTTATCAACAATGTATAGGGGGAAATATATGGAAAATGAACCTTATGACTTCTGAAATGGGTAGATGCAGTTGCTGTAGAATTTTTCATTTTATTATGCCAAGCCCTGTTCTTTCCACTGCAAATATATTTAAAATGAGGATAAAAAGGTTGATCAACAATTGATTGGTTAAATACAAGTGAATGAAAGGCCTAGTGTTGTCGATGACACTCCCTGTGTATTGGAAACACTAAATGAAGACTAACCTTTCTGACCTGAAAATTCACCCACCATGAAGTATAAAAAGTGTTAATTGAATGCAAGGTAGATTTCATTGATATCTACAGATAAGAAAACAAGTTACGGACACCTTTATTACCTAACTGTAGTCCTCAAACCTCAACTCCTCCTGGCTTTTTTCTTGATAAGTCTGCATTCCACTAATGGATTGAACTTCTCCACCTCCGGTCTTGTGCAATCTATCTCTGGAGTTGCAATAAATAATGTTGTTGTACTTCCTTTCAGACTAATAATAAATGCGGACTTCCCAAGACCAGAGCTCTTGAGCAGAGGGTGTTGTACTTTCTTTTCCTAGTTTGTGAATTCGATCAAGATTGAACACTTAGGATATTGAAAAATATGAAGTAGGAACAAATAGTATTTAGTAGTATTTAATAAAAGCTCAACAAGGATTTCAAATGAATATAGAACATATAGATTATAGAAGAGAACAAATTAAGAATACCTTTATCACCTAACTGGTAGTCCTAAAACCTCAAGTCCTCCTGGCTTTTATCTTTACAAGTGTGCATTATATTCCACAAATGAATTGAATTTTTCCATCACCGGGTCCTGTGATATCATTATCTACAGTTGCAATATATGATGTTATTCTACTTCCTTTCTGATTAATGTCAAATGCTAACTTTCCAAAATCAGAGCTCTTGAGAAAAGGTGTTTTACTTTCTTTTCCTGGTTTGCATATTTGATCAAGATTGAACACTTAATATATCAAAAAATATGAAGTAGGAATAAATAGCACCTAGTGGTATTTAGTAAAAGCTCTCCTTTCATGAAATAGGCAGTATTAAGTGTAGCATCTATAAATGGCAATCCTCACCTGGACCACATCCCTATTTCCCATGCAATAGCCTATGTGGCCTTTCTTTTGAGACATTGTAATGTACCAAAATCAAGCTATAAACAAAATTAAGTTTCAATTAAGTTTTGAAGAATATGCAAGAAAGTTGAAGAATGTGTTGTTAGAGTATATGAAAACAAATTCTTGTTATCAAGAACCGCTTTCAGGTCTCAATCTTTTTTTCTTTTTCTTTTCTCATAGTAGTGTTAATCTACGTTATGCCACTTTTCTTGGATTCATAGTAGTGTTAATCTACAAATTCTTGTTATCAAGAACCTGATTTCAACTAAATTGTTTCATATGCTTATGTAGTAATGTAGACTATGTGTACTCTTAGGATTACAATATATATATAATGGATTTGGAAAAAGGTATATTAGAGAGTATCATTCCCACATTCAGTTTTCTGGATTCAACAAAGAGAAATTGAATATGCAAGTAATCAAAAGAAAACTTACAAAATAAACCATAAACAGAGGAGACAATGCATCAAAAGCCCTAAAGAATATCGAGGACAGACACAGAAAACAAAGAAGAAGAAGAAGAAGAGCCCTTTTGGTTACTTGCATGTTACTTTTAAATTTCTCTAAACCATAAACCGAGGACACAATGCATCAAAAGTCCTAAAGAATAGAGAGTGAAGAATAAGAAAATACGCAGATATTAAATCGAAAGCGCGTTGCTGGCTATTTAAGCTAATATCTTTAAAAACACATTTTTTCCCTCAATTATATTTACTTAAAATAATTAATAAACTAGATACAAATGCATATTATTTTTATTTTATTTAACAAGATTAGGAAAGTTAACTAAATTTTTAAATATTTTTTATTGTTAATTATTTATATAATATTTTTCAAAGTACTTTTCTAGTAATATATGTGGCACATGTGATATTTCGATAATTCTTCAATTTTTAAATATTTTAAGTTGTTAATTATTTTGATTTATGGTATTCTTAATTAATATAATTTTCAAATAATATATATTACTACCCCTCTCTTAAATTTATGTGACATAGGTTAAACTTCAAAAGATAATCAATTTTATAATATACTTGTTTAAATATTTTAAATTGTTAATTATTGTGATTTATGGTATTCTTAGTTAATATAATTTTCAAATAGTATATTATTCTCTCTGGAAAGTAAAATATTACTCAAAAAAGGTGACTCATAGTCCTTTCGAGTATTATCTTAATACACAAATTGTATTTGTGTAACATAGTGTTTTCAAAAACATTTTTGGAGCGAGTTTCGGGGCGAGGCGTACCAAAAACGCTCTGGGGCGTAAATTAAAAACGTAGATCCATAAGGCGTAAGTCCTAAAATTTGAGGCGTAAGCCCTGAACATAAAAACGTAACTCCTGGGCGTAAAAACGTACGCCCGGGCATTTTTAACTTATTTTTTTAATTATTTTTTTTTGCTTTAAATTATATTTTTATTATTGGTTAGTGATATTTCTCAAATAATAATTTAAATCATTTTTTCTTCATTATTGAATATTAATTCTTATCTCACATAAAAATCATAATTCATTGAAAAGTTTACTTTTGCTTATTTTATTAGTAAGAAAACTATAAAATTGAGTATAGATGTGACTACGCCCGTAGATTCATGGGACTTACGCCCCGTGTCTCGAGGTTTACGCCTCGCATCACGCCCTCGCCTTTTAAAACACTGATGTAACACAATATACTAAGAAAAAATAAACAAAGATCTACTACATGCAAAATAGAGAAATTTTGAAGAAAAGGACAAATTGGTCAGTTGACCGACTGAAAGTAAGCTCCTGAAATGCGCTCTTTTATTTTGTATATATATTAATTCAAATTATTTCATTTTGTTATAGGGTGAAAATGTTTTGGTATGTCAATAATTTGGAATGGTGGTATATATACAGAAAAAACAAAGAGAAAGAACCATTTTAATCGTCAATGTTTTGGAATGGTAGCATATATATAGAGAACAAAGAAGAAGAAGAAAAGTCGCATAATCTTTTTTAATCATGTTGTGCTTGCTATCTAAGTTAATATCCTTTTCAGTTTACTGTTCAAGTTAATGTTCTTCTCATACATGATTAATTTTCATTCATTTTTTCATTTTTCTGAAATTATGATACATCAAAAAAGTTTTTTTTTAGAATGTGTCTTTTTTCGCTGCAAAATTTCAAGGCCTAATTTCTAAAATAGTAATCATTTAATAAAACTAAAATAATAATAATAATAATAATAGTAATTTTTCTTTTCATTTGGTTAAATATTTATAATCACCGAATATCTACAAATCACCATCACCACCGTATTAAATTCTCACTAACATTAGCCACCATTAACAATCATCAATCATAACCATCATTACAATTTACAACCACCAATTAAAAACAACAATCACCACAATAACTATACAATATATTGCAAACTATTGTTATTAGTAATCACTATCAACTATCACGATCAACAACAACAATTAATTAATATTGTCATCCACCATTACTACTAGATCACTCAATATCATCACCGTCTCCCAACATAATCCCAATCGACACCTTCCACCATCATTGCTTAGACCATCGCCTTTAATTGGTCATATAATTCTTTCATGGTTTCTTAATATAATATAAAATATATCTAATATTTTATTTTATATTTATATTTATTAATTCTAAAGAAAGGAATTTTTTATATATTCACATGTTGAAAATAAATTAATCTTAATTGTTTAGTATTACAATTTTAGTACGATATCTTAATATTTAGTGTGTATTAATTTAAAAAATTTTAATCTTGAAGAAAACAATTAAGATTTAAGGCACCGAAAGGAATACAAGGATTAATTGAGATTCAAATAATAAATAAGAATAATCAAATCATCCTTTTAAATAATATTTTTTTTTACGCAAAAGAAAAATTTGACAACTAAAATGAACCCAAGAGTAGCACAAGATATTACAAATATTTCTTGATATTGATTATTGATCAACACATAAAAACGATTCTTCCAAATTTTATTTAAAATCAATTCCTTATAATATCCCTTAAAAAATCAACCCCTTAGAAACTATTTAATTTAGCATCCATAAAATGCTTTCCTCAAGTCTATTTAAGTTATTTTTTTAAAAACAAATTCGACCAAATTCCTTTTATTCAATTCTAAAATAATTGACCCCCTCATACACTTGGAAATTATTTAATTAGCATTCATAAATTGAATCTAGTCCATTTTAGGTATTTTCTAAAAGCTTTGACAAAATTCTCATTAAAAAAGTCAATTATTAGCATTAATAAAATGAGTTATTTTATTAAACATTTGTTCAATATTTTACTAGACAAAGATGATTTTGGAAAAAAAGTTATATATAAATTTATAGAATTTTAAATTCCACAACCATATTTGGACAACTTTTTAATGTTACATTACTACCATACAAATCTGAATTAGAGAAGCAAATACATTTTTGGACAATGAATAATTATAAAGATATGCAGAAGCAAGACTTTTAATTTTAGACCATTAAAATTATCACCTTACTTGTTAAAATCAACTAATTTAAGATTGAAAGGTACTATTTGGTCAACCATTGTCAAAGCTAAAAATAGAAATTTATAGTCAAAGCAATTACCATTCTTGAAACAAAGCAAGTAGATAATAAATTGTCCTAATGAAATCACTCAACATAATCAATCACACACGCTTAATTTTGATGAACAAATTACTCTATATTTGTGCTGACAGCAAGGTTACCCTGATTGTCTTGTTTTAGTTATCCTTTAGGAATCAATATGCCATTATGCATTGATCACATGTAAGATGATTTTATCGTGACATAAAAACTAAATACTTCTCCATAAAAGATTAAACAAAGAATATCTAAGGCTCTTCCCCGTAACATATTAGTGGTGGACCTGCAGCTGAGAATCTAGCAAGTTACATCATCACAAAGAGGCAGAGGCTAAGCTAGAATATCTGTGTTGGACCTGCAGCTGAAGACAGACAAAGAAGCCCACCATTTATTTATTAATACGCTTGAAACATGATGTGTGAGAATGTTAAAACCATAAAAACAACACATCAATAATGCACTACTTCGAACAAGTTTGACATATGAACTGAAAACATCACAACTCTTAAGTGCAATAAATAATGTTTTCACTAGATTAAGCTGATTGAATCAAGATTGATTTTCACAAGAGATGGGAACAGTGAAAAACAACCAACATAAGCTTAAAGCAACACACTGAGACATCACTGACTGTTGAAACTTATACATCCTGTACTTGGGGCAAAGGACTCCCTCCTGTATCTAATATACCGTACCTATTTCATATTCTAGTAAACCAGCAAGCAAGGGAAATACCATTATTACTAGTATCAATTTGTCAAACACAATCTTATCTATATTATATTCAAACGTTTTCAAGTCATGTTGGATAGGATGTTAAAAAGAGAGATCTGGCAAGGAGACACCTGATATGTCACACCTCATGTCACTAGATGGATACAACAAAAAATATGCACACAACTAAAATCAGCAATCTTCTCCTCTTCCCAGGTCAAAACACATTTTTTGGTATCACCAGAGCAGTAGATAACAGAGTACATAAAGCCAGTGATATTCCATATATTATGCATGTGTAATATATTAGTAATCAAGAATACAAAATAAGTACTTTTACATCACTAAGCATGATGAGCTTAAATGAATAAAGATAATGAAGATTCATAGAGTCGCCCCAACTAGCTTGACGTGAGGCATGATAGTGGTTGTTAATTGAAAGTCAGTAAGAATGACATAAAGAAAAATACATCTGCTTAGATACACGAAATTCTGTCAATAGCAACAGATAAATGTGCAAGCATAGTAAGATAGAAAAAATAAGGGCCGCTGCTGCATTTCAGTAGCAGGGACTCGCCTGGAAAAGGAAACATCCATATCTGAGTCCATTAAACAATAAAAAGGTTGCCAAGACCATAATAGATTATCTACATTTCAAGAACAATGAAATATTGTTTAGATAAGTCAATACCATCTTACAAAAATATTGCGGGTCGAGTCTTCAGGACTAACAGATAAGGACCTCTTAAATTGACAATAAAAGTGCCAAGAAAAAACATGAGAACATTCATGATTTGGAAGCTCACTAAGGTGTGTTCAAACATTCAATTGGGAAGTTTTTGGCAACTGATTTTCTTTTCACTTGGTTATTTGGAAACTCTCTTCTTTGTTCATTCTTAGATATTTCAATTATCATACTGAAAATATTTAACACTAACTTGCCTTAAGAATCGTTGCTTAATAAACCTTGAAAACTAGACTAAAGACCTAAAATTATGAAGATTCACCAAATCCAGCATTCACCCGTCCACTCCACCCCCAAATCCCACCCCCATTTCTTTTATGGAGAATCTAAGACTTCTTTCATTGGAGTTCTATTTTCAATAGTTTAGAAATTACTGTAATCAAAATTGATGAGCTGTCACATAAGGGGATTCAGAATAGATCAAAGTTCATGACCCTCTATTATGATTAATCTTTTTCCATAAATAGATGACCAGCTGTAGTCTACTGAATTCTTATCTGTCTATATATTTTATCCGTCACCTCAGTCAGACATTCTAGATTTTGAAACCAAATCCATCTCTAAAGTTAGCAGGAGTACATTCAACCTGATTTGAACTGGAATCATTCAGAACCAGATTTTATGGATAAACAAGGGCCATGTTGCCATTGCGGCATTGAGCGTAAGTTCTATTTACCACCTATATCCCAACTATTATGTTTATCAATAATCTCATGCTTTACAGGGTAATTGATTCAGTGATGCTTAGAATTTATGTGTCTGATGTTAAGCAAATAAACTTTGAAGACTCACAAGCCTGAAAAACTAACTAAACAAATTCCCCTAAATTGCCGATCTGTTAAACCTAAAACATAGCATACTTGAATTTTCTCACCTCTCGAGCCAAATGTTAATTAATTTTCAAAACAGGAACTGAGGACATCTTGGATAAATTGTAGATTTGGTTCCCAATCCCTAGCATAGATGCACATTTCAGACCCTGCTGTCTTCCTCTTCATATTTGGCACCAACAACCCTGCTCCACAACAACTGTTTGTCATTGGCATATCTCCATAACCACTCCATTCTTAGAGCTTTACTTTGAAATTCCAGATTCTTTGTCATTGGTACCCTTTCTTTTCTTTGTTTCCCGGCCACAAAAACTTTCTCCTAATGTTGTCCAACCTTTTGATAATCCCTGGTAGGATGGGAAATAAAGGAATCATAAAAGTTGGGAAAGCATAAAGGACTGAATTAATGAGAGTCAGTTTTTCTCGTAAGAAGAGGTATTAAGTTTTCCACCTGGCTAGCTTTTTTTCACACGTCTCTATCACTCTATCCCATATTTCTATAGATTTAGATTTATCCCCAGAGGTAGTCCCAAGTAAATTGTTGGCAGACTGCCAACTTCTCCATCATGTATAGCAGCTAGCCAGTTCATGCTGGTGACTTCATTTATAGGATACATTAGATTCCCACCTCTAAAATCTATGTGCTTGGACTCTCTGAAATTGTTGCCGCACCCGTGTCAAATTCTCCAAAATGCACCACTTGTGGAGCATCTGACATGTACCTGTTGACATTTTTGAAAAATCTGAGCAACATAGACTAAAATGCCTACTCCATTCCTACTCCTCAAACTTCTTGAGTACCTTAACTTGAACCCGCCTATATCCCTAGTCTTAGTTCTTACCCATTAGGTGTCCTAAACACAAGGTATATAGATCTTCTTTCTTTTAAGAATAATCACCAATTCTATTGACTTCCTCGCAATGTCCCTATGTTCCAAGACAGAACTCTCAACCTAGGAGTTCCCTTGGTACCCTTGCCCTCACCCCAAATCATTGACATGAATTTTGACTACCATCAGATCTTTTGAAGCCATTAACGCCAGTTATAGAATAATCAAGTGTAAATAATCAAAAGGGGCAACCTGTAACGTCAAAAACCCTAAATCCAAAAGTGGCAGTCACACAATATGATGAACAAAATAAAAAAGAAGCAATAAACTATAGCAAAGATACCAGTTTAAAGTAGGAACCAAGAAAATGTAGTAATATTCACAAGGGCATGATAATAAATTCATAAACACATTATCAGATTTAAGGAAATCAGTTAACAATCAAGCAACAATAAGGGTCTGAACAATCTGTCGGAAAAATCAGGTTTAGATAAGACAGGAAAATATTAAAGGGGTGGTGGCTCATACATAGGAGTTGATGGGGATAAAAAAAACTATCGACTGATTTTCCAAAATCCAGTGAGCTCCGATATACTCCTTTGGTTTGTCGGTCGTCTGGTCATCAGGATGGGGTCACTGGATTCCTACTGACCAGTGGTGGCAGTGCAACAAAACAATACAGAGGAAGGGAGAAAGAAAGAGGGCAGGGGGATTGCAGTGGAGGAGAGTAGTAGGTGATACGTTAGGAGAGAGGGGGGGAATTATTTTACTGTTGACCACTGCCAGATTAGAAGATAGCGTTTCTCCTTAAAATATCATGAATATAAATACAGTCAGCCAAGAGGTTAACTATTTTGCATGGTTCCTTAACACATCATCCAAATCCTTTTCAATCTTTCCACCATAAAGTGAAGATGAATATGTGTGTATAAAAGCAGTTGACACATCCTTAAAGTCAATATATGTTTCACAGAAAGATATTTACTCTTGTTTTGCCAAAGATAATCCCCACTATATGTACTCTAGTTTCGTGATGCTTTGTTCTCGTGCAGTATATTCTAAACCTTTTACAGAAAATCTTAATTGTCAATGATCATTGGTCTTTAGTTTCTGAGACAAGTTACCTATAAGATTTATTCATATTTTTTCCCATTTAAATGCTAATTAATTGTGAACTCAAACAGAACCCCCCCTATGGAGACCTGGGCCAACTGCAAAACCAGTGCTCTGCAATGCATGTGGATCAAGATGGGAAACTAGGGGGAAACTAGATGACTATCTTCCAGAACATGAAAGCAAAGGAAAACAGAGCTATCAGTTACCTTCTGAGATGAAGCCACATCTCATAGCTCGTGATGACCAAAAGCTGGAAGTTGGCAAAGAGGTTTTTGGACAGGATGGCTCTTCAGCGTGTCTTGAAGAGAAAACGATTCATATATCAAGATTAGGTTTAGCAGGATCATCCTCAGACAAATGCATGCAGATGCAAGAAACAAATGGTAAAAAAAATACTTATATTTACATGATGGACTTGACATATACCATCTCTTTTGACTCTAGCTGCCTCCTCTCCTAACCCAGCTCTTTCACAACTCTGAAGTATGTTCTGGCACTATCCAGTTCAGACTAGAGATGCTGAGAAACAAATTCCAGATTTGCTTAGTAAATTACAAAGTAAGAATAGGTGGCTGTCTGTATCTCTTGTCAAATTGCATAAAAAGCACCTAGGGACCAGCTGTCTGCCCTTCTTCTTGTCTACCCTTCTTCTGTAATATTTCCTGTGTTAAACATGCCCCTTTTATCACTAGCCAAGTGAGACATTTCACTTTTGTAGGTGTGGCCCCATTCCAGAAATAGTTCCAGAGATGTTTTAGATCCCCAGCCATCAGCTAGAGACCTCTTCTGTAGACACTGCTAACTGAATAAACACCACTTTTTAAAATGCTTTCACACCATCTTGTCTGTGGAATTTATATCGATACTTATTCCACCTATTTTTCCTAGTAATTTTGCAATGCTTTCCACCTCCCAATAATATACAAGTCTTCTGAAGGCTAAATCCCATCCCTGTTCTGGCCCAACAGGCACCTACATTAGCATCAGGATTCACATAAATTTGGAAGAGATTCCCAAGAGGGGATTGTTCTATCCAGAAATCCTTCCGGACTTTTGTTTTACTATCATTTCTCACTTCGATATATAAGTTTGCCTTCATTTGAGGCCACAAACTACTGATTTTTCTCCATACTCCCACGCCGCGTAAGGTTCAATTGTGTTCTCTATACACCATGGGGTTAGCTT
The DNA here is from genome assembly GCA_016801875.1 of Solanum sitiens. Taxonomy (NCBI): domain Eukaryota; kingdom Viridiplantae; phylum Streptophyta; class Magnoliopsida; order Solanales; family Solanaceae; genus Solanum; species Solanum sitiens. The sequence continues at coordinate 108,708 of JABWTJ010000109.1, forward strand.
ACCATACTCGGCTTTAATCACCTCTTTCCAGAAGCATTTCCCTCCTTAATGTACCTCCACAATGACTTCTGAAGCAGATTTCCAAATCTCTAATAGCCCCAGCACCCCCACCCCACCCCGTCTTTGTTAAGGTGTTCAGCCTTCCAGTTTACCACCGGAGAGGAGTTTAGATTCCCTGAAGGGACCACCAAAGGTTTATCTTGGAGTCTATGTCCTGAATCAAATCGTTTCTTAAGCGTAAGGGTTATAAGAAAGTGGAAAACTAATATCTTTAACTAAACAAATTTTTATAACAGATTACCCCCCACCCCCTCATGAAAAAAAAAAAGTTCTATTGTATTCGTATCTTATTGTTTTATGTGCACTAACGTTCACCTTTTTTTGGGAGAAGAAGACAAAGATCCTCACTTGAATCCAGACAGTGCCCCAAGAAGAAAGAGATCAAAGCTTAGACATAGCATTTTGTCACCTGCTCAAAGACTCAAGAGGACACTTGATAACAATCTCCATGCACCAGACTTTGAAATTATATCTGATGAAGATGAACCTGTTACTCTAATTTATGCAAGGAACAAATACATTCCTCCTAATGAGATCGGTCTTGGAGCTATGCTGCTTGTAACACCAACTACTACTACAGAACACTCGACGTCTCTATCAGCAATGGTAGAAGATACTGTCTCTTTTTCAATGGATGTTTCTAAATAAAATTCATTTATAAGTGAATTTTTAGATGCATGAATATCATTCAAGTTGGTATGTGAAGTCAGCTCTGATGTTCTAGCTAGTGCAATGCTGGCTAAATATAATTTGGGCTGTTCCAACTTTATGGATTTCCCAACGCGCAACAGTCTGGGTGTTTTGAGACCATCTAGTTTGTCTTGTTCTGGATATTTTTAGTTTCTTCCGTTTTATTGGATGAAATTTTTAGACTTGTCAATTCTGCTTTTTGGATGCATTTAATATGTCAAATCCGAAGTCAATCCCTTGTGCTTACCTACAAGTTTGTCAGTTTGTGTGGAGTCCACGGTAGACTAAAATTGTAACATCACAAAGGCCATTTGACATACATATGCTTGACATTACAACTGTAATGTCTTGCTTTGTACTTGTCTAAGGAGAAACAACAATGTACTGGATCATGTGGCTATGCAAAATGAAACTACTGGAAATGAGGATGGAAAAGCAAATGCATGTGAAAATAGACTCTTTCCACCTCATGTGGATACTACATCAAGGGTATGTCAATAAGTTGTTCTAAAACTGCTGCTGCTGTCGAAACCCAATGAAATTCAAGGTACCACACAAGAAAGAGTTGATGAACAATTTGTAGCAAATCATTCATCAATTTACTCATATTTTCCTCTGATGATTTTCATCACATATATACATCAATATTATTTGTATAATTTTAGATCATTAATACTCTTTAATTAACCTACATGTTTTATTTATTAAAAAAAAGACTAATTTCCTACGAATAGTCACAACAATTTGTACCTTCATGTTTCCTTCAGTCATAATTCACAACCATTCATTCCTTATAAATTCTTGGGGTTCTCTTTTCTGTGACTTATCATCCCCAATGCATTGATATGTTTCGCCAAATTTCTTAGCATTATAATTTAGGTATTGACTTTCGATTAAAGAAGAAAATAAGAGAACAAAGAAATATGTAATTATCTATAAATAGTCAAGCATGAATGTTGAATTACTATAATACCCCCAATTAAAAATACTCAATTTATTTAATTATGTTATATTAAAAGTTTATACCTTTTTCACATAAACAGATTGTGACTTTTACGATGAATTGTGTCTTTTCAAAGGGTTGTGACTTTTTTAACGGGTTGTGACATTTCCGATGAGTTGTGACTTTTTCAAAGGCTATGAAATTTTCAAAGAGTTGTGACGTTATCAAAGTGTTGTGCCTTATCCGATTAGTTTTGACTTTTTCAAAGGGATATGACTTTACTGATGAGCAGTGACTTTTTTGAAGGGTTGTGACTTATCTGAGGAGTTTCTTCAAACATTTAAACTACATTTTTCTTAGGTTTTATACTCTTCTTTTTCTTCCTAAAATCTCAACTATTAGTTGCAATTGTTGATTAAGTTTGAACCCAACAAAATTCGAGGTACAACATAAGAAAGAGTTGGTGAACAAAGTATAGCAAATCATTCATCAATTCACACTCATATTTTCCTCTGACGATTTTCATCACGTACATACATCAATATTTTTAAATAATTTTAGAACATCAATACTCTTTAATTAACCTACATGATTTTTTCATTTTAAAACACAACAATTTCTACCTTCATATTTCTTCAATAATAAATCACAACCATTCATTCCTTATAAATTCTTGGGATCTCTTTTCTGTGATAATTTGAGATCATTTAAAATTTTCATAAATGATTCATCCCCAATCCATTGATCGCCGAAGTTTTTAGCATTGAAATTTAGGCATTGACTTCTATTAAAGAGGAAAAGAAGAGAACACAGAAATATGCAATTATCTATGAACTTTGCTTCACACATAAATCTTCTATATAAAGTGCGCTGGAACTTTAATTTATTTTTCTTATTTTATTTTCTTGAATAATTTCTTTTGTGTTTTCATTTGACAAAGACTTTAAATATACACATTGTTTATTTTTTTTAATAAAATAAATAGATGAAGATGTGGGCGAGACAATAATAATAATAAGAAATACAAAAAGGCACATGATTGGGGTAAGTATTTCTTGTTTGTATTTCCATTTATTATTCTTTTAACATCAAATGAAGGAGTTTCTTTCCAATTTTTCTAAAACACAGGGCATCAACATAGTTCATTGAATTAGTAGTTTGATGTTAAGTATATTGTTTCAAAAATATTTTTTCACTTTTACTTATAATATGATAATATTACATGATAATAATTATATTATTATAGATATGGATGTAAAATGAACGGAGAAAATAAAGTGTTGGTGGCAAGAGATCTCAATCAAATGAAACACTAGAGTGAATATATCATGAACATATATTTTCACCTTCCTTCTTCATTGACTATGAATTGATCCACATATATTTACTTTTATATATTTATGTTGGGTATTAATTTTTTAAAGTATGAATTTCTTGTTATTTTGACCTAAGAAAATGTTATGTCACAAGACACATCCTTTGCTAGCTATATAAAAATAAAAATAAAATAGTAATTGATCATAAAATGATTTTAAATCAAATTAATTTTTTTTCTAAATAATACTGTAAATTTTCTTGATCTTCTAATTTTTTATTTTAAAAAGTTTAATGTTTTATATCAAGATAGAACATATATAAGATACTAGATACTCTCATAAGACAAAATCTATATGAAATGTATGCGGCAAAATAAAGGATAATTTTCTTTAGAACTAATTATTGATGTAATATACTTTTCTCTGTTACATTCTACATCTAAAAGTATTGACATTCACTAGTTAAGTACACTTTTGTTTTAAGAAAATTACATCTATATCATAGCAATATTAATTGAATAATAATATTTTGTACAAGATATGTCACGTTTAAAGATATTATATTAAAATATTTTACAGTCACAACCTCAAGAGAAAAAGTTAATGCTGATTATTTTTTATGTTGAAATTATTTTTCTATTTTGTTTGTTAAGCTTATTTACCAAATTGAGTAAAGTTTATTTCGTGTGATTTATTGTCATTGGGTGAGCTCGAATTAGGCTGTAAGTGATGCCCTTGATCTTAGTATATATGCTGATTACTGTCGTGAGTAGTGAGTGGAAAGAAAGATTTATTTTTGGTAAAACCAGAAAATGTAAATTATTTTCGGTGTATTACTTGTACCATTAGTTGTTTGACAACGTGGTGGTACCTTTTTTTCTACAATAATTATATCATATCAAAATTAAATCTATTGCTAATGGTGGTCCATTTGTAACTTGCTAAGTGCAAGATTATGGTGTTAACTCCCCTTTGATGATATGCTTTAAGGTTCTACCAACAATAGAAGAATTAAGCAAAAAAAGGAGAAACATATTTGTCCTTTCCTTTCACTCAATTTTCTCTCGGTAGGTTTTTGTATTTAAATCAAAGTATTATATATATCACAAATGTATTATCAAGTTAACAAGATCTTCTAACTTAAAAATGTATTATTTTAAATTGTTCCGATTTTTTTTTCCACAACAAATGTGAAAATATAAGAATCATTTAAAATTATCATTTACAAAGTAAATTTTATTTTAAATAATATGGAATAATCATTTTCATTTTGTCCCTATACTAAATTAATTAAAAGTCCTATTTATTTATGTTAGTATAAAATTTATTAGAAATACAACTATTGCACATTAATTCTTTAGTTATATATTAGAAATTCTATTGCAAATGTCATTCACACTCTTTAAAAATCTTTTGTTATAAGATTATGAATTCTCATAGTTATTACATTGACTAGGTAATTTCCCGTGCTTCGCACGGTTATATAATAATTGCATTGACTTTGCAATGAATTTTTTACTAATATCCATAAATTTAAAATAATGGAAAAATGGGTTCTTAAAAAATATTAGCAATATTCCAACATGAATTTGATTATTTGTCATTATCACATAACTCAAGAACATCTAATAAATGAACTATTCACAAAATAATAAATCATTGGTTCTTTAATAAACATTAAAATGAAATTAAAGAAGAAAATAAGAATATATATGCAAAGACATTTTGTAATATAAAGAAACATTTAAGTTGCATAGATTATAACTGAGAATTCTTGAAACTGAGTACAATAATTTTTTTCTGCACAATGAATATACATATTTATATGTGTAAATGTTCAATATAATCGGAGACAATAACTCCGCAGAAACATAAAAGCAGAGTTTAAAACATGTACTCAAAAGCAACAATTAATATCATAAGCATAAATTAATGAGTGTAAAAAACATACCAGGATATGTAAAAATAGAATTAAATAAAAAGGAAAAAATTATTCACCAAAAGGTTAAAAGAATTACATCCTCTCAGTATGAACCAATTTTATTCACCAACTTATTGATCAAAAAAATAATGGTGTCAGTAAGTCACTCAAGAGGAGCAAAGTACACAAATATTTAATTTTGTGAAAGTAGAATAAGAAGATTGAAATTTTTGTTGTTTTAAAATTAGAGGAAATACCTTTAATTATAGACAACAAAGGATAGTGTGAACAACTATTTATTGTGCCTTATCAGAAAAGTTACAACTATTTGGTAAAGTTGCAACCTTTCAGAAAGTTCACAACCTTTCATAAAAATCACTATTTTTCATAAAATCACAACTCTTCATTAAAGTAACAACTTTTCATTAAAGTCACAACTTTTCATAAAAGTCATAAATTTTGATAAAAGTCGCAACTCTTTATCAAAGTCACAATTTTTTTTTATAAAAAACTCACATCTTTTCATTAAAGAGGAAGGCTAGTTTTGGAAATAAATAAATTTAAAAGAAATTCTTGCTTGTGGTGGCGCCACATAGGCCGGCCTAGGGTTCTCTTTTATATAAATATATGATTATTTTTATCTTTCATCTTTTCTTATCTTAACTTTTGACCAATAATTTTTCATATTATAATATCGCCCCCTATATATGTGAAATAGAGTGTTGTTATTTTTCCTTGGATGAATCATGCTTTATTGAATAAATTAAATATTGTTTACAAGTATATGAACTATATCTTTGTTGGGTGTAAGATAAATAAGTGATTATATATATGAGTTCAGAGATAGAATATATTCTTTCATTTCCGCTTTTAGTTTTTCCGGTAAAAAAAGGAGAACATTTCTCAGTTAACTATGGACAATAGGATAACTAGCTTTGATTTATTTACACATTCAATTGAGAAGTCAATATGAGAGCTAACAAAAAGAACATCATTTATTAAATGAAAATTTATATACAAAAATTAGTTCTAAAAAATAAATGTAGTTGTTCTTTTCACATGTTCATATGTCATATGAACATTTTAATGTGAAATACACCTGCAAACACATTTAGTTAGATAACAAGAAAAAATATACAATATATATCGTCTATAAGATAATATTATTGAGATACGACCAATAACATGATTGAACCTCATCAAATTAAAATAAATATATGCATTTAACTAATAAAAATACCATCTTCATGGGTTCGCGTGAATAAGAGGTATATATGATGATCCACATTGCACATTCACAAAAAAATCTACGATTCTATTTTGTGGAAAGTTTATTATTCAAATTTTTGCTTAAATAAACAAATACTATTTACTATAACATCTATTTTTTAAATTGGTAATCACGTGCAACACACGTGTCGAAAAACTAGTTTTCATAAAAGGATCAACAATGGTCTACCAAATTCTTATTTGTCTATATATATACTGTGACCCATCACCTTATTTAGACATTTTAGATTTTGAGAGCAAATCGAACTCTAACGGTTAGCATCAACAAATTTAACCTGATTTGAACTGAATAATTCATTATCAGATCTTATGGGTAGACAAGGTCTATGTCTCCATTGTGGCATCAAGCATAAGTTATATTCACCGCTTATATCCCATCTTTTATGTTTATCAATAGTCTCATGCTTTACGGGATACTTGATTCAGTTATGCTTAAGATTTATGTACTTGATGATCATACTTAGTGATGTATTGAATTTTGGATTATTATATGCTTGTTGTTTATCTTAAGTTGATACATGACCATAGACGGTTAACAACACAGATACATATATACACCGTTATATTCAACCAATAGTTTTGGCAAAGAGAGCAATCTTATAATGATTTTCAAGATACTATTCCTAATTCCTTAAAACCATCTCGCTGTAAATTAACAAGTTAATGTCAGTCAACCTTGCCTCCAATCCAACGCCATCATCTAACCTTAATTCCAAACTAACCTTAATTACGTAATCAATGTATTAAACTAAGACACAATCAATACCAGAATATATTCAACACCATAGAATATTACCTGGTTCACTGGTTCTTTTAGACGCCGTCGATAAAGAATTCGCTAGGTTGTTTTTTCCTCTTCTCCCTTTTTCAGATTATTTCTTTTTCCAAATACTTATATAACCAATTATGGACATGGTAAAAGTGACCCACTACTTATTATAAAGTTATTTTCTTTAACCACCAACTCTATAAATTATTAAAACTATCCCAATAATTCTATAATTATAATTATTACTAGCCCAAAATACTCATTTAAAATCTATAGGAAGAGTATTTATACAATAAAAGTTCCAATACTCAAAATGACCAAATGAGTCTTTACACTATCATTCTCTCAAATCCCTAAAAGCTCTCAAGTCTTCTTCTCCAAGGTTCTCTCAAGGTGATATAAGATTTCTTGAAGCTTCAAGTCTCATCTTTCAAGTTCAAGGCTAGAATTCATCAAGGTATATGGAAAATTCATTACTGTATTCCTTTCCATCAATTTAGTCCCAAAGATACCTAACTTTCTATTTATAATTATTCCCCAAATTCTAGGGTTTCATGATATATGTATGAATTCCATTGATTCAATATTTTTTTCATCATGATTGATCATATCGAATAAAGTGTCAACGTGATTTTATGAAATTAGGTTGTCTCTGATTGAAATGTTCTCGTTATGAAAAGATTATCATGATTTATAGGCTTTTGATTAAGTGTCTCTCATAAGTTGATTATGTTATGAAATCATGATATTTTAAAGGAGTTATTCTTATGATTATGAGTCTTCTTGAATGAATTGGTATTACTCGATTCTTACCATTTCAAAGACTAAGATTACGAATATAATTTTATCATACATGTTTTTGGTTGGAGTTTACTTAGCACTGAGTCGTACTTGTGAAGATTACCCTAGTCTCAAAACTGCGCGCCCCAATATAACTGTCTCAAATTAGACACTAGCTAGCGGATTCACCTAAGCTTAAGACCATCATCCTAGCCTTATCAAGAAGGACACTCTATTTTTAGATGTAGGAGCAGTACACTAAAGTTTATGTTCTAGCTCACATAGTTTATGTCGGTTAATAGTATCTCCCAAAAAATAATAAGATTTCTAAATAACTTATGTCTAATAAATATGCCACAACTTCTACTTATGACATGATTTTAAAATATTGCATTGACCTTATACATGATTTATGAACTCAACTTATCAGATTTTGATATGTTTTACTTGGTTAAGCATTATCATGTTTTTAGACTTATTATGCTCATGTTATACTCATGCATCTTTTCTCATACTCAGTACATTCTACGTACTGACATCATACATCTCTAGTGCCTATATTGTCTTATAATATAAGTTTGACGAACCTTCTCCAGTCGTGGCTAGTAGTGGACTGATCAGCTTTACTTAGATATTGGTGAGCTCTTGTGGTTCGAGGGCATGGACATATTATGATATCTTTTATGTCATACCAATTTTCAGAATATTTCGTGATCTAGGGCTTATCCTAGTCACACCTATATAGTAGAGACTTATTCTCAGACATGGTATTTTCCGCTTATAAAGTCTTTGAACTCTGATTTGGTATCATATGAGATTGTCGTTTGAGATTCACTTTCCGCTTATCTCTTTATTTCAGTTATGATGTTATCTTAGTGTCATGCTTATGTCAAGTGGCTTGTTTAGAATCTTTTAGGATTCTATTCAGCATGCTGGCTATGACAATTTATCACACATATCCTACGTACTTAGATATTCAAAGTACTAATCGCATACTTCATGCCTATATTGTTTGATAATATAGGTTCAAATGTTAAATACAGAGGCTTTGACTAGTACTACTCCATCAGCTTAGTAGTAGTTTTTTGAGTTCTCATCTTTTCAAAGATACCTTTTTCATGTTATTTTGTATTATATTTCAGTTTCAAACCATTAGAATTAATTATAGGCTTGTCTTAGCAACTCATCTTAGTAAAGACTTTCAAACAATTAGATGTTAGTCATTAACTCATGTTGAATTCAGATCTTGTCTATCTAATTATCAACTTTAACAGACTATTTCAATTTAGTTTCACACTCAAATATCTGCAGTGCAGTTATTGTCTTGTGTATTTCTAGTGTTATGTCAGATCATAAGGTTAACTTGGGTCACATGTGGTTCTAGGCATCATGTTACGACTAGGTTTAGTATCAAATTCTGAAAAATTTGGTATCAAAGCATTAGTTTTGAGTGTTTTAAGTTGTCTAATAGTCTCATTAAGTAGAGTCTTATTCACGGATGTGAAGCGTGCCACATCTACGGATAAGAGACTATGAAATATTTTAGGAAATACTTTACTTCTTTCATACTCTCGGTCATTAGATACATTTTCTCTATAAAATTTTCTTCTACTTCGTGATCTTTGCATTTCAGAATCATGCCTACCATAATAACTTATGTTAAAAGGAACATGACTGAGGAAAAACCAATACCACCAGCTCCAACAAACCCATTTGAATGAGGAAGTGTCTGATGCTGAATTCGGGGCCGCTTTACAGGTGCTAGCTTAGACCGTGACCGCTTAGACCTAGATTTTTGGTATTCGGTTTAATGTGGAGGCACAATATAATAAAAAATCAACAAATAAAAAGACATAAAAAAGTAAATCGATAAAACTAAAGACATATGTGTTTGGATTGTGTATGTTTATTCATTAACTTTCTCTTTGGACTTGTACTAATGAATAATTGACATGTTGATATATGACCTTCATTAAGAATAATTAGATATCGGGAAATATCAAATGCCAAATCATTATAATGTCTCATACCAAACCCAAACTCGAATACAATAATTCAAAAAAAAATCCCACATACCATACCAAATACCAAATTAATGAATACCAAATTACCAAAAATTTTAGTTTGATTTGGTAATTCAATTTTTGATATTTTATGTCCAATCCTACTTAGGCCAATTGGTAAGATACAGCCCAAGCCAATCCAAATGGAAATGTTGGAAATCTTGCGGAAAAATATCTTCATCACGAACACTTGATATGGAGTTCACCAAGACTTACACTTGACGATGAACTTTGTATGAAATTCTCATAGCTTGAGGCGTGTCGAAAGACACTGTCGTTAAGGATATTTCACCCGGTATTGGTGTTTCCCCCAGGATTCAACAAGCTCTTGTAATATAAAATTAGGAGTCAGAAACTAACAAAGATTCTTTAATATAAAACGAACACAAGAATATAAAAAGAAAGAGATGAGATTTGTTGATTTGCTCTCTGTAATTTTCACTACTCTCAACAAGAACACATGAGGAATACATATATCACTACTAATGTAATCCACCAAAAGTCAAAGAGGTGAAAGAGCCATAAGGGCTGTTTAATAGAATATTAAAGATAAATCCATGAATTGAAGGAAATTAATTTCAAGAAATAATAATTTCAATCGTTATAATTTGACCAACTTTAATATTGATTTATGAGATAATTAACATCCATTTAATAGAATGAATATGGATAATAATATGAATACTTCTTTTTGAGATACACGAATTATTTTTTCAACAATCCCCTACATATCTCAAAAAGAATATAAAGAAATAAAATGAAATAAGAAGTTTTCCTGGGTTTTCACATATGAGTCTAGTGCATCGAGTTTGGTGTCCGTAAACTATGAACCAGACCTAGATAAAATAAGATTATACTTACAAATCATTTGGTGAAGTTTAGAACTTCTATGAACTAATATTTCTTTTGTAAGTCTAGTGTCTTATTTTATCACATTATACTCGCACAATCTTTGTCGTTATCACTATTTTGCGCTAAGATGTCATGCACTTGTCCTGATATTCATGAGTGCTCTAGAAATATGGAACAATTTCATAGAAGCGCACGACTTCATACTCATACAGGTCCAATCATCAAGTGTATTATGAAGAGCAATACACCACCTATAAAGGATATGACTTGGATTAAAAGCTTAACTCAACCTCACTTTTCCTTGCAGACTGTTTTACTATATTCACACATCATAGGAGGGACATCAATTTATAGTGCTTACTTGATCAACTAATGACTTGTTATTACCTATATGAACCTAATTCATGGGATCTCCAATCACATAGGTTGGGTTTCTATCATTGTTGATCTTTTCAAATGACAAAAGTCTTACTTCCCTCGATGTTTCATTAGTCAGTGAATTGATCAGATTCACATTTGACTACACATTATTTATTTACGTAAATAATTTATCTCACTGTATTTTCATCAAATTGTGTCTCAAACACATGTACCTAATTTAGTCACATAAAAATTGGTTTTATTCCAATTGAAATGCACACTAAGAGTTGTCTTAACCACTTAGTCTCATCAGCAATCAACTCAACAAAACATCATTCTAATTAATTGTTTTTATATGATGGCATTCAGAAAAAATATACCAACTTTTTTTACCTTTTTCATCATATATCATAGCCCCTTCTTTACAACAAAATATTCCATTTATTTAGTATTATACTTATCGTACCTCTCATGTAATACCAAAGTCTCTTTTCAAGATAATGGAATCAATATCATTTTCAACAACAAGAACATTGAAAGTATTTTCACTTTTAAAAACTCAACAATACTTTATTTTATGTTTTCCAACTCTAACATTGCATTCAATCAAATCACAAGTGACTATCACAACTATGTATATGCAACATTTATTAACATACAGTTAAAAACATAGATCATGTTTTTCTTTATACTTTTCTTAAGGATCATATAGCACAATAAAAATTAGCAACATACCGCTAAACTTTCAAATATTTCATAAAGTTTCTATTTGATTGTAGCATACCAATTTATACATCAAAAACAGTCTATATACGAAAACTTAGCCAATTCAATAAATTGTGATTTAATAGAAGCATTCGTCAAACAACAAGCATAAAACTCGTGTCCATTAATATATACAATCATAAATTGCTTCAAGTCAAACCTAGAAATGGAAATTCACAAATATTAGGCAATGTGTTCGTTGCAAACATGAAACAAAATATAATTTTTGGAAATTTTTTCCTTTAAAATTATCAAAAGGAATATAATAGCAAATTAAACATTAAAAGCACATACCACCAAATTGACATTTTATCAAATTCATATAAGCATTCATTCATTTTCTAATAATCACATAAAATCAAATTGACTTGAATACTACAATCATGTACCACCTCAGAAAATGTTGATGTATAGAAATTAATATTAAGACGAACTTTTCATTCTAAGAACTTCAAGTAGTTCTAGAATCACCAACACATATGATTTTTAAATTTTTTTTCCTCCTTCAATTTGGGTGTAGCACACAATAATTTTAGTTACCACAAATGTACTCAACAACACAACAAATCTAAAATCCAATTTCTCACTTTCACATATTAGCCAAAAGATTCGCTTGAGAAATGACCACAACAATTTACATCATCCGCTTAATCACATTAATTATTACTTAGCGAAATTGACATTTCTCCAAATCTTCTCAAACTTAGAGGGGTATTGTAAATTACAATGCACCACACAAAATAATTGCTACTTACATTGAAAGTAAAACAAATAACCTAATGCAAATTATAACATGTCAACATACCTTGTTAGAATGAACCCAAGAATATAGTTAGCTCTGCAATAATATCTTCAAACAATTATCTTCTTTAAGAATTGCATAGCTACTCCACATATTGAACCTCTTAATTTTTTTTAAATTTTTTTTCTAATTCATATGATATGTATATGAGAAAGTCCTTTCCAAGAAGCATTTCGATACTTGTCAGTATAGTGCAAAACCAAAGAAATTACAGTAACCCATTAAATTGCCCACTCAGAATTATAATTTCTTTCTTCACTTTTTAGTATTTTCTATAAGAACAAAGTAGAAAAGAAATATCCTTAAGATTTTTGGAAATTTTACGGAAAAATACTTTTATCACAAACACTTGATATGGAGTTCACCAAGACTTACACTTCACCATGAACTTTGTAGGAATTTTTCATAGCTTGAGGCGTGTAGAAATACATTGTCCTGAAAGATATTTCACCCGGTATGTGTGTTGTTAGAGTAAGGTTTTAATGATAACGAACCTAATCCTTTCCAGGGTAAACATATCACCGAAAATGGAATGAATCAATCTTGAATCCCCACAAATCAAGAGAAGATTACCAATCAAAGAATCTTGATTGAGATGCAATAAATCAAGGATTTGGGAAAAGATCATCAAAATGCAAAAGTCACAAAAAACATAAATCATAGAAGCAGAATATCTCGACAATTAAGAGCAAAAAGTCTATATTCAAATCAACATTCAAGGAAAGTTAAAGATGTCATGATTACACTCAATCAAGGAAAATGAAGGACACAACATCTACAATCTACAGTCAATTAAGGAATACACAACGGCTATACGAACAATCAAGGAAGCAAGAATCAAGACTGGAAATCGGTCTTGAGCTTTATTCTTGGAAAATTAGGATCAACTGCCTTATTTTCCAAGGATCAAATCTCTTGGGTTGCTATATCTTTGCAGAAAAAGATTCAAGACTTCAACCATTATAAATGGAGGATCGACTCACTGGAGAAATTGTACAACAAGTATGAATCATCTCACATTCCCTTCTCTACTTTTATCAAGCATTGTATTACCTAGTTCTACTGTGTAAACAAAAAAGAGAGGAGAGAAAAATATTGTTGGTAAGGCAACAAATATTGTGTGTAAATCGTCTACACTCATCCTTGTACTCACACCAAAAGTTCACAAGCTTGAAGAGAACACCCTTGCAATCCAAGGTAACTGGACGTAAGATCCCAACCATTATAAAAGAATATTCTGTCAAGTTTACTTTACTGCCTTTTTAATTATTCTTTTCTGCAAGCTACTGTCAACTAAAGAGACACCTTAAGTCGACTACCCTCAAACGACAAATAAAAAAATAGCAATTCACCCCCCTTCCTTGAACTTTCAAGTGTATCTCCCATGATTCAACAAGCTTTCCTAATATAAAACTAGTCTCCAGAAACTAACAAAGATTCTTTAATATAAAAACCAACACAAGAATATATAAACAAAAGATGAGATTTGTTGATTTTCTCTGTGTATTTTTCCCTACTCTCACCATGAACACATGAGAAATATATATAACACCACTAATGTAATTCACTAACGATCAAAGAGTTGAAAGAGTCATAAGGGCTGTTTAATAGAATATTAAAGATAAAACCATGAATCGAAGGCAATTCATTTCAAGAAATAGATGTTGCCAACCGTTATAATTTGACCAACTTTAATATTGATTTATGAGATAATTAACATCCATTTAATAGAATGAATATGAATACTTCTTTTTGAGATAAAAAAATTATTTTTTTCAATAGGAAATACGGTCACAAGTAGGGTTTGGGATTCACTTAGATGAACCCTTTTGAGTTTCATTGTTCTAGAGGGGAGGAAGATCCTTAAGAGTTTATTGAGGGAATCCTAAAGATTACTCAGATTATTGATGTCACTACAGTTGAAAGGGTAGACTTTGTCGCTTATCATTTGAAGGGAGTAGCGCAAATTTGTAACAAACAATTGAAGGACGATAGAGTTGTTTGTAAAGGCCCAATAGTTTGGAATAAGTTTGAGGTTGCATTTAGGTACAAGGTGTCTCTATTGAGTTATGATAAGATATGGTACAAAAGTTCATTAACTGAACGAAGGCAATATGATAGTGAAGGAATACTCTTTGAAGTTTACTCAGCTTTTGAAGTATGCTCTAACGATGATGATCGACTCTAGGGCCCATTTGAGTAAGTTTGTCTCCGGTATTTCCGAGATAGTGTTAAAAGAGTGGAGGATTGCGCTATTGATCAAGGAGATGGACATCTCAACATTGATGACCCATGCACAACAGATTAAAAGAGATAAGGTTAAGAAATGTTTCAGGTACAATAAGAAGGATAGAATGGACGGAGTATACTATTTTCAACAGAAATGGGGTTGTGGTAATCACACTCAATTTTGTCCAAAATATTATGGACCAGACCCATCATTTTCTCATGCCTAAGTGCAGGTAGGATAACAGAGAGAAACCGCCAGGATCTAAGTCCCATGGCGATGTCTCTAGTCGTCAAACTTCCCGACTTGGTAGATTTGTGGTAAACATGACTGTGGTAGTGCATAATAGGTAGTGATGGATGTTTTGGATGTGGTAATATTGGTCACAGGTTGAATGATACAGAATGACACAAATAAAGGTAAGGCTGTTCGTCCGTAAACTCAGTCTAATACTTTAGTAACTCTAGCAGATCATTATTGTCAGTAGGGTACCTCATCCAATACATATGACAAATAACGCCAGAGTAAATTCTATTCTCTTTAGACTCAATAGGATCAGGAGAGTTTCCCTGATGTAGTCACTCATATGTTGCGTGTCTTTCAATTTGATGTTTATGCATTATTAGATCAAGGAGACACACTTTCCTTTGTGATTCCTTTTATTTCATTAAATTTTGATGTAAGTCTAAAAAATCTATCAATTTCCTTCTTAGTCTCTACTCTTGTTGGTGAATGAGTTTTAGCTAAGCAAGTATACATAAATTGTCCAATCTCAGTTATTTAGATATTCACCTCACTTGATCTAATGAAGTTATACATGTTTGATTTTGATATCATTTCTGACATGGATAGGTTACACACTTGTTATTCCTCAGTTGATTGTAGATCAAGAATATGAAAATTTCAATTTCTGAATGTACTTCGGCGCCTATAGGTCAGTTTGTCTCTTACCTTCAGGCTAGAAAGATTATCTCTAAGATTTTTATCTACAATATAGTACGGATTAAGGATTAAGGATGCAACTTTCAAAACCCTAACCCTTTAATTGGTTCCTTTAGTAAATGAATTTCGAGAAATATTTTCCAGAGATCTTCTTGGAGTCCCTGCCGAAAGAGAAATTGACTTTGGGATACACCTTCTTCGAGATACCCAACTTATCTTTATTCCTCCTTAAGGAGTTGGAATATCACTTAAATGAACTTCTAGATAAAGGCCTCATTGAAACTTGACATTTCTCCAATGGGTTCTCCCGTTGTATTCATGTGTAAGAAAAATGGTTCTTATAGAATATGCATCGATTATTGCCAACTGAGCAAAGTCACAATCAAGAATTAATATCCCATCACAACTATGGATGACTTATTTATCCAGCTTCAGGGTTCTACTTTCTTCACAAAGATAGACATAGATTAGGTTATCATCAACTCCAATTTAGAGAGTGTGACATTCTAAAAAGAACCTTCAAAACTTGGTATGGTCACTATGAATTTATGGTTTTATCTTTTTGACTGAAGAATGCTCCTGCAAATTTTATAGTTTTGATGAACAATGTGCTCAAAAAATATTTAGATATGTTCCTTATAGTTTTCATAGATGACATCCTTATTTATTCTTAGAGAGGATGAGCATGCATGCCATTTAAGGATTGCCTTGCAGATTCTTAAGGACTGTTAGTTGTTCGCTAAGTTCAACAAGTATGACTTTTGGTTGAAATCATCAGTTTTTTTAGGTCACATAGCCTTTGGAGAGGGTATTCAGGTCGATCCTCAAAAGACTTAAGCATTTAAGAACTGACATAGACCTTTATTTCTTTGGATATTAGGAGTTTCTTGGATTTAGCCATTTAGTACAGATTGTTTGTTGAAGGATTTTCCTCTATTGCTTATCTTTTGTCTAGACCGACTTAGAAAAAGGGAAAGTTTTAGTGGTTTGAAGCCTGTGAGAAGTGTCTTTGAGATTTAAGGACTCGAATTACATCAACTCCAATTTTGACTCAACTTGCGGGTTCATATGATTTTGTGTTATATTGTGATTCTTCTAGAATTTGTCTTGGATGCGCGTTGATGCAACATGTATGTTCATAATTAATTCTTCTAGGCAAGTCAAAGTTTATGATAAGAATCATCCATTAATGATCATATGGATGAAATTTGGTACAACTCAATAAAAATACAAGTTTCAAGTCAAAACTCTTTTATAGCAATTTCCAGTCCGATACTATTTATCAACTAAATTTCAATCTCAATGTGTCACAATATAGTTCACCACTCTAAACCTATTGGATTTCCAACTAAACCATGTTTTACACAATAAATTACTATCCAAGCTAAATTTTAAAAATGAAAGCTATAACCTACCTCGAAGGAAGACAAATACATCATGAGTCCTCACATATTCATCTCTCCCTTGCATAAAGTCTTGAAACTCTCTCAATATATTTAAAACATGAACTACAAGTAAATACAAGTATATTAATACGCATATCACAATGTAAAAGCTTAGGTAAAAATAAAGTCCGAAAGTCAATTCTGAGACATGACATCAAGACTAGAATTTTATTTGAAACCAATTTATTCATGAGACAAGAAATTCAAATATGAAATTTCATTTTAAAAAAATGAGGTTCAAATTAACCCTCAAATCATTTAAAATCTATGTTAGAAGTTTAGGGAAAAAACTTCCAATTCCAAAATTTTAAAACATTGATTAAAGCTAAAAATACAAAATTAAATAGTGAAGACTTAGCCAAAATTATGATCACAAACTTATTATTTTTGAAAAAAGATGAAAAATGCACCAAGAATCGCCTCATTTGATCTTTAGAACTCCAAAATAGTGGAAAAGTGAAAAAACTCACGAATTATTTATGATTCACTTATGGCACTACTTAATGCGATTGTCGCATCATAGAGATACTGCACGATGTGTGAAACCGCCCCCTACCCCCCAGCACAAATAACACGCAACTAATATCATTTAGACTAATGTGTGATTGCCTATCTCGTAGCGCGATCACATGCTTGCTAAAGTTTTAACCACTCATCACCCATAATGTTATTATGCTAACATCAAATATCATTTAATGTGATTGTGCTCACAACAAATAGGAGAAAAATGATGCATATTCAAAACTTGATTTGAACACCCACAATTAATTAGTGTACCCCAAGACACAAATCAATAATGAAAATCAATAATTGAACACATTGCAGACTTGTTGAAATCATCAAATTATCATTAAAAGATTATCTTGACCAAATGTTGACTGTGCTCAACTCTAACCTTTAAAAATACTAGAATTTCAGGCAAGTACCTAAATTACTCCCAGTGCCTTAAAGATCCTTGTAAACCATCCAAATTACAACTTGAAATCTTCCAAATGTTGAATTTAGTTAACCCTTCTAATTTTCAAACCTCCAAATTTTAAGAACTCTCGGAAACACATCCGACCATTTCAGATATCATAGACAATGAATAGAGGCAATAGAGAGAATAAAACTGGATAAAGGAGCAAAAATCACAAAATAATAATGATGATTGTTACATCATTCACTATTAAAATTCACATTTGTTCTTAAACGGTAAAACCTTAGATTTTGAACCTACGAATACCAGTTATTGGCATGGAAAATAAGCCTCAGACCTAGGTAACATAGGTCACTTGTACGCTTGTAGTGCTTTTACATGAGGTTTGGTAAGTAACTACGACTACATGATCTCACCTAGGGACCATGACTGACAGAATGGTTCGTACCTCTAGAGTATAGTAAGACTCGTGGAAAAGTGTCGAGGCTTTCCAAGTTGGTCTCAAATTTTGAGTGAAATTATGGCTTGTACACATGAAGTATGGTCCGTACTTTAACTCATGAGAATAGACAAGTGATCCCCATTATTCTTCTAGGTTCCACGAGTTAAAGTACGACTAGTACCTTAAAGACATTGTTCGTACCTTTTCATTATATTTCAAAGTCACTTCCAAAGATATTTTTGTCTTTTCCAACTTTCAAGGGAATTAAATCGATCGAACCTCCCTACATACGACTAACACTCGGGAAATGAAATCAGTTACACTCAAATTTCTCTCGAGCAAGAAACTAATTTCTTTACTTGCTTGCTTCAATTTAATGACCCATCAAATGTTTTCTTTCCGTATATGTATATGTTATCAATGGGTATCCTTTCACCCATTGAATTCCAAAGAAAATCTTGTTCTTAGTTACTTATCCTACATATTTTAGGGTTCCAATGAAAATCATGAATTACATCATATTTCAGTTTTTCTTCATAAATAGTCCATGAATACATGATTTTGCCCAAAATTCAGTATTTTTTTAATAGATATTTTCATAAGCCCTCATAATAGGAAATATTTGTATCTTTCATCATATATTTGTTGAATTGCATGCTTTATATATGAAACAAAATTTATCATAATCAATTGTACCTTCAGTCTTCAGTTCCACATGTATAACATGATTTTTGATGAAGTGTACATTACATCAGTATTAGATTTCAATATTACTGAACAATCCAAAATTATTAGTATTATTCAATTTATTAGTAAAATTCAGTTGAAAGTATTACTTAGTACCAAGTGAATGTAGAAATGAAGGATCACCCTTCAGTTTAGGCTGACACATTGAGTAGCAATCTTTATGTCCCAAAATTACGTGGCACTATATCTTTAAAAAGTTTTACTATGCTAGCTCGGTCATGCATATCATGTTTCCAATTATGTCCCTTATGATCATGTCTCATGTTTTATTGCATTCCCCTCATACTTAGGACATTTCATATACTAAAGCATACTTGTGCCTACACTGTTTCACTAATGCAGGGCTTGACGACTCCGCTCCCTCCGTTCATGGCTAGTGTGGTGAGTCCTGATACTTTCAGGACGATGGCACATTTATTGATATCCTTATATTTTAGTTTCATACATTGTATGTGGTGTGCGCGTTACATTCCGACAACTTTTTTCAGGAAATATATGGCTTGTCAAAGGCTTTGATGTATTTTCGCTATGTGTCAAACTCTTTACTTCTTACGAGATTTTTGGTTTTTCTCTATTATGACGTGTATATGTATATCTAGTGACTTGTATACTCTATGTCACATCTAGGATTTACTTTGAGTCATGACATTCACAATCACTGATGAAGGATTACATACAAAATTAAATCTCATATAAAGAAGAAGTTAAAAAATGTGAATTGAGGAATCAATTATTGATTTTCGGTCCATATAGTGGATTGCCATTGTATTAGATCTGAAGTTTGAAGTACCAGCTGTTATCTTCCTTCGAGGTAGGTTATAGCTTTCATTTTTAAAATTTAACTTGGATAGTAATTTATTGTGTAAAACATGGTATAGTTGGAAATCCAATAGGTTTAGAGTGGTGAACTATATTGTGACACATTGAGATTGAAATTTAGTTGATACATAGTATCGGACTGGAAATTGCTATAAATGAGTTTTGACTTGAAACTTGTATTTTTATTGAGTTGTACCAAATTTCATCCATATGATCATTAATGGATGATTCTTATCATAAACTTTGACTTGCTTAGAAGAATTAACTATGAACATACATGTTGCATCAACGCGCATCCAAGACAAACTCTAAAAGAATCACAATATACCACAAAACCATATGAACCCGCTAGTTGAGTCAAAATTGGAGTTGATGTAATTTGAGTCCTTAAATCTCAAAGACACTTCTCACAGGCTTCGAACCACTAAAATTTTCCCTTTTTCTAAGTCGGTCTAGACAAAAGATAAGCAATAGAGGAAAATCCTTCAACAAACAATCTGTACTAAACGGCTAAATCCAAGAAACTCCTAATATCTAAAGAAATAAAGGTCTATGTCAGTTCTTAAATGCTTAAGTCTTTTGAGGATCGACCTGAATACCCTCTCCAAAGGCTATGTGACCTAAAAAAACTGATGATTTCAACCAAAAGTCATACTTGTTGAACTTAACGAACAACTAACAGTCCTTAAGAATCTGCAAGGCAATCCTTAAATGGCATGCATGCTCATCCTCTTTGAGAATAAATAAGGATGTCATCTATGAAAACTATAAGGAACATATCTAAATATTTTTTGAGCACATTGTTCATCAAAACTATAAAATTTGCAAGAGCATTCGTCAGTCAAAAAGATAAAACATAGTGACCATACCGAGTTTTGAAGGTTCTTTTTAGAATGTCACATTCTCTAAATTGGAGTTGATGATAACCTAATCTAGGTCTATCTTTGAGAAGAAAGTAGAACCCTGAAGCTGGATAAATAAGTCATCCATCTTTGTGATAGGATATTTATTCTTGATTGTGACTTTTTTCAGTTGGCAATAATCGATGCATATTCTATAAGAACCATCTTTCTTACACATGAATAGAACGGGAGAACACATTGGAGAAATGTCAGGTTTCATGAGGCCTTTATCTAGAATTTCATTTAAGTGATATTCCAACTCCTTAAGGAGGAATAAAGATAAGTTGGGTATCTAGACGAAGGTCTATCCCAAAGTCAATTTCTCTTTCGGCAGGGACTCCAAGAAGATCTCTGGAAAATCTTTCTCGAAATTCATTTACTAAAGAAACCAATTAAAGGGTTAGGGTTTTGAAACTTGCATCCTTAATCCTTAATCCGTACTATATTGTAGATACAAATCTTAGAGATAATCTTTCTAGCCTGAAGGTAAGAGACAAGCTGACCTATAGGCGCCGAAGTACATTCAGAAATTGAAATTTTCAGATTCTTGATCTACAATCAACTGAGGAATAACAAGTGTGTAACCTATCCATGTCAGGAATGATATCAAAATCAAACATGTATAACTTCATTAGATCAAGTGAGGTGAATATCTAAATAACTGAGATTGGACAATTTATGTATACTTGCTTAGCTAAAACTCATTCACCAACAAGAGTAGAGACTAAGAAGGAAATTGATAGATTTTTTAGACTTACATCAAAATTTAATGAAATAAAAGGAATCACAAAGGAAAGTGTGGCTCCTTGATCTAATAATGCATAAACATCAAATTGAAAGACACGCAACATATGAGTGACTACATCAGGGAAACTCTCCTGATCCTATTGAGTCTAAAGAGAATAGAATCTACTCTGGCGTTATTTGTCATATGTATTGGATGAGGTACCCTACTGACAATGATGATCTGCTAGAGTTACTAAAGTATTAGACTGAGTTTATGGACGAACATCCTTACCTTTATTTGTGTCATTCTGTATCCCTTAACCTGTGACCAATATTACCACATCCAAAACATCCATCACTACCTATTATGCACTACCACAGTCATGTTTACCACAAATCTGCCAAGTCAGGAAGTTTGACCACTAGAGACATCGCCATGGGACTTAGATCCTGGTGTTTTCTCTCTGTTATCCTGCATGCACTTAGGCATGAGAAAATGATGGGTCTAGTCCTTAATATTTTGAACAAAATTTAGAGTGATTACCACAACCCCATTTCTGTTTAAAATAGTATACTCCGTCCATTCTATCCCTCTTATTGTACCTGAAATATTTCTTAACCTTATCTCTTTTAATCTGTTGGGCATGGGTCATCAATGTTGAGATGTCCATCTCTTTGATCAATAGCGCAATCCTCCACTCTTTTAACACTATCTCGGAAATACCGGAGACAAACTTACTCAAATGGGCCCTAGAGTCGATCATCATCGTTAGAGCATACTTCAAAAGCTGAGTAAACTTCAAAGAGTATTCCTTCACCATCATATTACCTTTGTTCAGTTAATGAACTTTTGTACCATATCTTATCTTAACTCAATAGATACACCTTGTACCTAAATGCAACCTCAAAATTATTCCAAACTATTGGGCCTTTACAAATAACTCTATCGTCCTTCCATTGTTTGTTACAAATTTGCGCTACTCCCTTCAAATGATAAGCGACAAAATCTACCCTTTCAACTGTAGTGACATCAATAATCTGAGTAATCTTTAGGATTCCCTCAATAAACTCTTAAGGATCTTCCTCCCCTCTAGAACAATGAAACTCAAAAGGGTTCATCTAAGTGAATCACAAACCCTACTTGTGACCGTATTTCCTATTGAAAAAATAATTTTTGTATCTCAAAAAGAAGTATTCATATTCATTCTATTAAATGGATGTTAATTATCTCATAAATCAATATTAAAGTTGGTCAAATTATAACGGTTGGCAACATCTCTTGAAATGAATTGCCTTCGATTCATGGTTTTATCTTTAATATTCTATTAAACAACCCTTATGACTCTTTCAACTCTTTGATCGTTAGTGAATTACATTAGTGGTGTTATATATATTTCTCATGTGTTCATGGTGAGAGTAGGGAAAAATACACAGAGCAAATCAACGAATCTAATCCTTTTTTTATATATTCTTGTGTTGGGTTTTATATTAAAGAATCTTTGTTAGTTTCTGGAGACTAGTTTTATATTAGGAAAGCTTGTTGAATCATGGGAAATACACTTGAAAGTACAAGGAAGGGGGGTGAATTGCTATTTTTTTATTTGTCGTTTGAGGGTAGTCGACTTAAGGTGTCTCTTTAGTCGACAGTAGCTAGCAGAAAAGAATAATTAAAAAGGCAGTAAAGTAAACTTGACACAATATTCTTTTATAATGGTTGGGATCTTACGTCCAGTCAACTTGGATTGCAAGTGTGTTCTCTTCAAGCTTGTGAACTTTTGGTGTGAGTACAAAGATGAGTGTAGACAATTTACACACAATATTTGTTGCCTTACCAACAATATTTTTCTCTCCTCTCTTTTTTGTTTACACAGTAGATCTAGGTGATGCAATGCTTGATAAAAGTAGAGAAGGGAATGTGAGATGATTCATACTTGTTGTACAATTTCTCCAGTGAGTCGAGCCTCCATTTATAATGGTTGAAGTCTTGAATCTTTTTCTGTGAAGATATAGCAACCCAAGAGATTTGATCCTTGGAAAATAAGGCATTTGATCCTAATTTTCCAAGAATAAAGCTCAAGACCGATTTCCAGTCTTGATTCTTGCTTCCTTGATTGTTCGTATAGCCGTTGTGTATTCCTTAATTGACTGTAGATTGTAGATGTTGTGTCCTTCAGTTTCCTTGATTGAGTGTAATCGTGACATCTTCAGCTTTCCTTGAATGTTGATTTGAATATAGACTTTTTTCTCTTAATTGTCGAGATATTCTGCTTCTATGATTTATGTTTTTTGTGACTTTTGCATTTTGATGATCTTTTCCTAAATCCTTGATTTATTGCATCTCAATCAAGATCCTTTGATTGGTAATCTTCTCTTGATTTGTGGGGATTCAAGATTGATTCTTTCCCTTTTCGGTGATATGTTTACCCTGGAAAGGATTAGGTTCGTTATCATTAAAACCTTACTCTAACAACACACATACCGGGTGAAATATCTTTCAGGACAATGTCTTTCTACACGCCTCAAGCTATGAAAAATTCCCACAAAGTTCATGGTGAAGTGTAAGTCTTGGTGAACTCCATATCAAGTGTTTGTGATAAAAGTATTTTTCCGTAAAATTTCCAAAAATCTTAAGGATATGTCTTTTCTACTTTGTTCTTATGGAAAATACTGAAAAGTGAAGAAAGAAATTATAATTCTGAGTGGCAATTTAATGGGTTACTGTAATGGCTTTGGTTTTGCACTATACTGAGAAGTATCGAAATGCTTCTTGGAAAGGACTTTCTCATATACATATCATATGAACTAGAAAAAAAAATAAAAAAATAAGAGGTTCAATATGTGGAGTAGCTCTGCAATTCTTAAAGAAGATAATTTTTTGAAGATATTATTGCAGAGGTAACTATATTCTTGGGTTCATTCTAACAAGGTATGTTGACATGCTATAATTTGCATTAGGTTATTTGTTTTACTTTCAATGTAAGTAGCAATTATTTTGTGTGGTGCATTGTAATTTACAATAACCCTCTATGTTTGAGAAGATTTGGAGAAATGTCAATTCCACTAAGTAATAGTTAATGTGATTAAGCGGATGATGTAAATTGTTGTGGTCATTTCTCAAGCGAATCTTTTGGCTAATATGTGAAAGTGAGAAATTGGATTTTAGATATGTTGTGTTGTTGAGTACATTTGTGGTAACTAAAATTATTGTGTGCTACACCCAAATTGAAGGAGGAAAAAAAATTAAAAATCATATGTGTTGGTGATTCTAGAACTACTTGAAGTTCTTAGAATGAAAAGTTAGTCTTAATATTAATTTCTATACATCAACATTTTCTGAGGTGGTACATGATTGTAGTATTCAAGTCAATTTGATTTTATGTGATTTTTAAAAAATGAATGAATGCTTATATGAATTTGATAAAATGTCAATTTGGTGGTATGTGCTTTTAATGTTTAATTTGCTATTATATTCCTTTTGATAATTTTAAAGAAAAAAATTTCCAAAAATTATATTTTGTTTCATGTTTGCAACGAACACATTGCCTAATGTTCGTGAATTACCATTTCTAGGTTTGACTTGAAGCAATTTATGATTGTACATATTAATGGACACGAGTTTTATGCTTGTTGTTTGACGAATGCTTCTATTAAATCACAATTTATTGAATTGGCTAAGTTTTTGTATATAGACTGTTTTTGATGTATAAATTGGTATGCTACAATCAAATAGAAACTTTATGAAATATTTGAAAGTTTAGCGGTATGTTGCTAATTATTATTTTGCTATATGATCCTTAAGAAAAGTATAAAGAAAAACATGATCTATGTTTTTAACTGTATGTTAATAATTGTTGCATATACATAGTTGTGATAGTCAATTGTGATTTGATTGAATGCAATGTTAGAGTTGGGAAAAATAAAATAAAGTATTGTTGAGTTTTTAAAAGTGAAAATACTTCCAATGTTCTTGTTGTTGAAAATGATATTGATTCCATTATCTTGAAAAGAGTCTTTGGTAATACATGAGAGGTACGATAAGTATAATACTAAATAATGGAATATTTTGTTGTAAAAAAGGGGCTACGATATATGATGAAAAAGGTAAAAAAAGTTGGTACATTTTTTCTGAATGCCATCATATAAAAACAATTAATTAGAATGATTTTTTGTTGAGTTGATTGGTGATGAGACTAAGTGGTTAAGACAACTCTTAGTGTGCATTTCAATTGGAATAAAACCAATTTTTATGTGACTAAATTAGGTACATGTGTTTGAGACACAATTTGATAAAAATACAGTGAGATAAATTATTTACGTAAATAAATAATGTGTAGTCAAATGTGAATCTGATCAATTCACCGACTAATGAAACATCGAGGGAAGTAAGACTTTTGTCATTTGAAAAGATCAACAATGATAGAAACCCAACCTATGTGATTGGAGATTCCATGAATTAGGTTCATATAGGTAATAACAAGTCATTAGTTGATCAAGTAAGCACTATAAATTGATGTCCCTCCTATGATGTGTGAATATAGTGAAACATTCTGCAAGGCAAAGTGAGGCTGAGTTAAGCTTTTAATCTAAGTCATATCCTTTATAGGTGGTGTATTTCTCTTCATAATACACTTGATGATTGGATCTACATGAGTATGAAGCCGTGCGCTTCTATGAAATTGTGTCATATTTCTAGAGCACTCATGAATATCAGGACACGTGCATGACATCTTAGCGCAAAATAGTGATAACGACAAAGATTGTGCGAATATAATGTGATAGAATAAGACACTAGACTTACAAAAGAACTATTAGTTCATAGAATTTCTAAGCTTCACCAAATGATTTGTAAGTATAATCTTATTTTATCTTGGTCTGGTTCATAGTTTACGGACACCAAACTCGATGCACCAGACTGATATGTGAAAACTCAGGAAAACTTCTTATTTCATTCTATTTCTTTATATTCTTTTTGAGATATGTAGGGGATTGTTGAAAAAATAATTCGTGTATCTCAAAAAGAAGTATTCATATTATTATCCATATTCATTCTATTAAATGAATGTTAATTATCTCATAAATCAATATTAAAGTTGGTCAAATTATAACGATTGACATTATTATTACTTGAAATTAATTTCCTTCAATTCATGGATTTATCTTTAATATTCTATTAAACAACCCTTATGGCTCTTTCACCTCTTTGACTTTTGGTGGATTACATTAGTAGTGATATATGTATCCTCATGTGTTCTTGTTGAGAGTAGTGAAAATTACAGAGAGCAAATCAACAAATCTCATCTCTTTCTTTTTATATTCTTGTGTTGGTTTTATATTAAAGAATCTTTGTTAGTTTCTAACTCCTAATTTTATATTACAAGAGCTTGTTGAATCCTGGGGGATACATCAATACCGGGTGAAATATCCTTAAGGACAGTGTCTTTCGACACGCCTCAAGCTATGAGAATTTCCTACAAAGTTCATGGTGAAGTGTAAGGCTTGGTGAATTCCATATCAAGTGTTCGTGATGAAGATATTTTTCCGCAAGATTTCCAACATTTCCATTTGGATTGGCTTGGGCTATATCTTACCAATTGGCCTAAGTAGGGTTGGACATAAAATATCAAAAATTGAATTACCAAATCAAACTAAAATTTTTGGTAATTTGGTATTCATTAATTTGGTATTTGGTATGGTATGTGGGATTTTTTTTTGAATTATTGTATTCAAGTTTGGGTTTCGTATGAGACATATTAACGATTTGGCATTTGATATTTCCCGATATCTAATTATTCTTAATGAAGGTCATATATCAACATGTCAATTATTCATTAGTACAAGTCCAGAGAGAAAGTTAATGAATAAACATACACAATCTCAACACATATGTCTTTAGTTTTATCGATTTGCTTTTTTATGTCTTTTTATTTGTTGATTTTTTATTATATTCTGCCTCCACATTAAACCGAATACCTAAAATCTAGGTCTAAGCCCACGGTCTAAGCTAGCACCTGGAAAGCGGCCCCGAATTCAGCATCAGACACTTCCTCATTCAAAGGGTCTGTTGGAGCTGGTGGTATTGGTTTTTCCTCAGTCATGTTCCTTTTAACATAAGTTATTATGGTAGGCATGATTTTGAAATGCGAAGAGCACGAAGTATAAGAAAACTTTATAGAAAAAATGTATCTCATGACCGAGAGTATGAAAGAAGTAAAGTATTTCCTAAAATATTTCATAGTCTCTTATCCGTAGATGTGGCACACTTCACATCCGTGAATAAGACTCTACTTAATGAGACTATTAGACAACTTAAAACACTCGAAACTAATGCTTTGATACCAAGTTTTTCAGAATTTGATACTCAACCTAGTCGTAACATGATGCCTAGAACCACATGTGACCCAAGTTAACCTTATGATCTGACATAACACTAGAAATACACAAGACAATAACTGCACTGCAGATATTTGAATGTGAAACTAAATTGAAATAGTCTGTTAAAGTTGATAATTAGATAGACAAGATCTGAATTCAACATGAGTTAATGACTAACATCTAATTGTTTGAAAGTCTTTACTAAGATGAGTTGCTAAGACAAGCCTATAATTAATTCTAATGGTTTGAAACTGAAATACAATACAAAATAACATGAAAAAGGTATCTTTGAAAAGATGAGAACTCAGAAAATACTACTAAGCTGATGGAGTCGTACTAGTCAAAGCCTCTGTATTTAACATTTGAACCTATATTATCAAACAATATAGGCATGAATTATGCGATTAGTACTTTGAATATCTAAGTATGTAGGATATGTGTGATAAATTGTCATAGCCAAAACTATTCCTAGACGTGGCATGCTGAATAGAATCCTAAAAGATTCTAAACAAGCCACTTGACATAAGCATGACACTAAGATAACACCATAATTGAAATAAAGAGATAAGCGGAAAGTGAATCTCAAACGACAATCTCATATGATACCAAATCAGAGTTTAAAGACTTTATAAGCGTAAAATACCATGTCTGAGAATAAGTCTCTACTATATAGGTGTGACTAGGATAAGCCCTAGATCACGAAATATTCTGAAAATTGGTATGACATAAAAGATATCATAATATGTCCATGCCCTCGAACCACGAGAGCTCACCAATATCTAAGTAAAACTGATCAATCCACTACTAGCCACGACTGGAGAAGGATCGTCAAACTTATATTATAAGACAATATAGGCACTAGAGATGTATGATGTCAGTACGTAGAATGTACTGAGTATGAGGAAAGATGCATGAGTATAACATGAGCATAATAAGTCTAAAAACATGATAAAGCTTAACCAAGTAAAACATATCAAAATCTGATAAGTTGAGTTCATAAATCATGTATAAGGTCAATGAAATATTCTAAAATCATGTCATAAGTAAAAGTTGTGGCATATTTATTAGACATAAGTTATTTAGAAATCTTATTATTTTTTGGGAGATACTATTAACCGACATAAACTATGTGAGCTAGAACATAAACTTTAGTGTACTGCTCCTACATCTAAAAATAGAGTGTCCTGCTTGATAAGGCTAGGATGATGTTCTTAAGCTTAGGTGAATCCGCTAGCTAGTGTTTAATTTGAGACAGTTATATTGGGGCGCGTAGTTTTGAGACTAGGGTAATCTTCACAAGTACGACTCAGTGCTAAGTAAACTCCAACCAAAAACATGTATGATAAAATTATATTCGTAATCTTAGTCTTTGAAATGGTAAGAATCGAGTAATACCAATTCATTCAAGAAGATTCATAATCATAAGAATAGCTCCTTTAAACTATCATGATTTCATAACATAATCAACTTATGAGACACACTTAATCGAAAGCGTATAAATCATGATAATCTTTTCATAACGAGAACATTTCAATCAGAGGCAACCTAATTTCATAAAATCACGTTGACACTTTATTCGATATGATCAATCATGATGAAAAAAATATTGAATCAATGGAATTCATACATATATCATGAAACCCTAGAATTTGGGTAAGAATTATAAAGAGAAAGTAAGGTTTCTTTGGGACTCAATTGATGGAAAGGAATACACCGATGAATTTTCCATATACCTTGATGAATTCTAGCCTTGAACTTGAAAGATGAGACTTGAAGCTTCAACAAACCTTATATCACCTTGAGAGAACCTTGGAGAAGAAGACTTGAGAGCTTTTAGGGATTTGAGAGAATGATAGTGTAACGACTCATTTGGTCGTTTTGAGTATTGGAACTTTTATTGTATAAAATACTCTTTCTATAGATTTTAAATGAGTATTTTGGGCTAGTCATAATTATAATTATAGAACTATTGGGATAGTTTTAATAATTTATAGAGTTGGTGGTTAAAGAAAATAACTTTATAATAAGTAGTGGGTCACTTTTACCATGTCCATAATTGGTTATATAAGTATTTGGAAAAAGAAATAATCTGAAAAAGGGAGAAGAAGGAAAAACCAACCTAGCGAATTCTTTATCGACGGAGTCTAAAAGAACCAGCAAACCAGGTAATATTCTATGGTGTTGAATATATTCTGGTATTGATTGTGTCTTAGTTTATTACATTGATTATGTAATTAAGGTTAGTTTGGAATTAAGGTTAGATGATGGCGTTGGATTGGAGACAAGGTTGACTGCCATTAACTTGTTAATTTACAGTGAGATGGTTTTAAGGAATCAGGAATAGTATCTTGAAAATCATTATAAGATTGCTCTCTTTGCCAAAACTATTGGTTGAATATAACGGTGTATATATGTATGTGTGTTGTTAACCGTCTATGGCCATGTATCAACTTAAGATAAACAACAAGCATATAATAATCCAAAATTCAATACAGCACTAAGTATGTTTCTTAAAGTTAAAGTTATTGATCCTTATCTTTAATAATTAAACACATGTCATTTAGAAGGTGCATAGAGGATATAGTGGCATCCCAGGTATATGTTGTGCTCGCAAGTAATTAACATTTATCATTGATTGTTGTTGTGTACTAGTTGGACAAAAACTCTTGGATGAGAATTACTTACAGCAATATCAAAAATTAGCATGTGCATTTGGTTTAGAAAAACAAAGGACTTTAAATCTTGAATGTGTCCACCTGAGAGAATGAAGGATACTACCATTATCCTTAAATGACCATTACTGCTTAGGTGCTCATTAAATTGAGTTTTTTATATATATAGAAATAAAATTACAGTTGGTTGAGCCTACCACTGGTTCCGTCACCAGTGGTATAGGAATTAAGGTTATAAATATTCTTATCATTTTATAAAGTTAGTTTTTAATATATTGAGATAGGTAAATAAATATTAGGTTTATTGAATTACTTAAATTTTATTAAATTGTGCTAATTGGAGGAATTAAGACATACCTTTTGGTTTAAACTTTAAGAAAATGGATTATAGAATTAGGTGAGTTGATGGGTATAGGCTAGACATAGAATAATATGAGTGTTTATGGGTTTGTTAACTTACACATTATGCATATATATACTTGATAGATTGGAAGGGTTCAGAGGCATTGAGGAAAGGAAAAGCATTGGAGAAGTAGTGCTTGACTTTGGTTCTTCGGTGGAGGTAGGTTATGGTTTATTTCTATTTGATAGATAAACTCTCAATAGCGATTGATATGTATTGAGTGATAATGTGAAGTTTCCTATGTACTTGATTGTTGTAACATCCAGTAGTCAAAAAAGACCAAAAATCAATTTTGGAGAGGAAAGATCTCCAGAGATTCTTATCTCATTCCATTCCAGTGGCTCAACCAGTAACCAATGGCGAAAACTCAAAAGTCCATGGTTTCCCGGTAGAACCCTATTTTCGCCCAAGTTGTTTCGGAACCGGAAAAAAGAAGCGGTTTTTCGCACAGCTTGCTCATAGTGCAGGTCCCACTTGTATATCGTATTTGGCCAAAGAAGCATCGGACAGGTTGGAGTTCTTACCTTCTTGGGACTCCATGGACCAAGATCTGCTTTTATTATATGGTCAATACCGATCTACTTTAGTAGATCATATGGATGTAGAAAAGGCTTCGATGTACTAGTACCTGCCACCAAAACATCGTGAAGGATTCAGTGAACGTCTTGAAATTTAGTAACACAAGACATTTCAGAAAAAACAAAATCTACAGGTGCAATCGACGTGACCATCGACGGACCGTAGCCTGAACCACGGTCCGTCCTGCATAACCGTCGATAGGATCAGAAACTCCCAAAAATTTCAGCCTAGAAAAATTGGTTAAGTCTTGGACGACGGACGGACTTACGGTCCGTAGGTCAGACGACGGTCCGTAGTCCGTGACTGTCGATCAATAATCCCTTCACCCACTCTCTGACAAGAGCTATGGATGACCAGCACAGTCCGTAGGTGGACCTACGGTCCGTAGCTCTTACCGTAGGTGGAAAATTTGCAGATAGTTAAGAGGAAATGCGGTTGGGTCAACTTCAAATGGTCATAACTCTTAGCACAAGATGAATTAGGTATCCCATGACCTACCCACAGATAGATAATTGAATTATATTTCAATTTCCACCAACCTAGTTAAAATCAGACCTCCTAGTCAAAAGTTATGCCTATTTTAATAAAGCCCTGTCGAACAGGCCCAATCGACGGACCCAACGACGGGGCATCGGTCAATCGACGGACCGTCAGTCCTGGCCGTCGATTGGTCCGACAACAACTTTTCCAGGGGTCTTTTAGACCTTTCCCACTTCGTTTAAACCCTAATATACGTCGTTTTGACCCTAAATCGTCATATTTTAGTCAGTTTAAGCCTAGAAACATAATTAAAACATATCTAAGTCAAATTATTAAATCAAAACTTAGAAAATTAGAAGCAAGAGAAGAGAAAAAGCTCAAGAACCCTAGTTCAAGAACGCCACAAGCTCCAGCAGTTACAGCCCCGAAACTTAAGTATTTTTTCGTGGATTTCATCACCAGGTATGTGGGATTTCACTAGTGGATTCCTTTCACCCATTGGGTCCCTAGTTTTCAGTCAGTTCTTGATTCTCTTGTCATGATTAAACCTAGGGTTTCTAGAACTTTGATAGAACTTTATGAATTTATTAAATATATGTTCCAAATCATATTATCATGTTATTACTCAGATTATCGCATGAATTTCAGGACCCTAGCTTTGTATTTCTTTAGTTCTTGAATTACACATGCTAGGTCAGATATTTCAGACACTTCAGATATACATGCCTCAGTTATAAATGCATAATTATCAGATTAGTTATTGCATTCTCAGTTTGCATGTTTAGTTCGAGCTATCCAGTATTTACAGAAACTCAGACATAATCAGTTAATTTACATAATTCATTGGGAGTAGCATAATACCGAGTTGGACTAGGGTTCAGCGTACCCAATAGTCCAGAACTACTAGCCAAGTATGTTGTAAGTCCCCTCTGTGGGCAATTAGTTTAGTGATCACGCCAGCATGCCTTTATACCTTTGGCAGGGTATACTGGGTCCTCTCGATGGGGCGTATACATCGGACTCCACATTTAGCTCATGTGGTTTTATTATCGATTATTAGTAGCTCCCACAGATCAGTCAGACTCTCTGCATTGACCATTTATGAGTATATTCAGTATTTAGTTTCAGCATGTTATAAATTGGTCATTGCATTCAGTTAGCTCAGAAATTCAGTATATTATGTTCAGTTTATTATACTTGCTTTTGTACTTGTTCAGTTATGTTTTATTTCAGCTTTACTCTATCCTACATGCTCAGTACCTTCAAGTACTGACGCATACGTGCGCTACATCTTCTCGTGATGTAGGTTCAGGTTCTCAGCATTCAGATCACGTATAGATCGATTTCCGATCTCCAATTCAGCAGATTCATTGGTGAGTCCTCATTCTCCGAGGACAACAGTCATGAGTGTCATTTCAGTCTTTAGTCATTTAGTTTCAGTTTTTGCTAGATTTAGCTGGGGCTTGTCCCAGTATTTCTAGTCCAGTTTAGAGGCTTATTTCAGACATAGTTAGATTCAGCTTAGTATTGAGTTAATATTTCTTTTGTATTAAACTCATTGTTTTCAAATATCTCAGTTATAGAATATGGGTATTCCCCATATTTTTATTTTAAGTATGATTTAGCTTCCGCAACAGTTTATTATCTTTAGTATGCTCATGATCATGCCAGCAGGGTTAGCTTGGGATCACTTGTGGTCCTAGATTTCGTGTTCGCGTCTCGGGGGTAGCTCGGGGCGTGACAATTGTGTAGTTGTGTATCTTGATTGTGTGGTTTGTGGTTGGCCTAAAATTCTGAGACTGTTGAATTTATAATATTGAATCCTCTTTATCAAAATAATGCCTTGAATAATGAAGGCTTGACAAAATAAATTAATGAGATAATTGGATCGGAGTGTCATGTTCCGACACGGTATTATTGGATCGGAGTGTCATGTTCCGACATGATATTATTGAATCGGAGTTTCACGTTCCGATACGGTATCATGGGATCGGAGACACGTGCCAACACGGTATATGGGATCGGAGTGTCACATTCCGACGCGATAACATTAAAGGAAAGAAATGTTGAATTAACTTAATATATTCAATCTCAAAGAACCCATTTTCCAAATGAGTATGGTGTGGAGGCATGAGTCCTCCTAGGTGTGCTTGATATTGTGATTGATGGTGTACCTACTATGGTGTTGTTGTCAGTGGTTCATGTTGTTTGTTGCTTGTCACCTGTTAAGTATTATAGTTGATTTTATATTATTATTCAATGTATATTGGTTTCTATTTTGGGTTGGCCGATGATACCTACTCAGTACGTATTCCTTGTACGGACCCCTACTTGTATTTTCTTTTTTTGTTCTTTTGTGGAGTGAAGCAAGTGACCATCGACTTTGACTCGCCCTCAGCTCTAGCCAGTCTCCGGCACATCAGAGTTCAGGGTGAGCTATTATTTCTAGCTCGTGCTGGATCCTCTCATTCACGTCTTGATGTCTTTGAATTTCGGACTTGAACCATGTTTTTATTTATTTTGGTGTCTTAAATACTATTAGACTTGGTATTTTGAGAATAGTTGTCCTTGATGTGATGACTTTCAGATTTTGGTGATAATAAGTGTTAAACCTTAAAAGCTTATTTAATTGGTTACTTAATAAGTTTTGAGCTTCCGATTATTTTTGTTATTCATAGTTGAATTATTTATATATGTTTGTGATTTGGATTCCTTGGTTCGCCCACCTAACAGGTTAAGTGTGGGTACCACTCACGACTGGGTGTGGGTCGTGACAGATAGAATATGAAGTGCAAAACTAATTATAGGGGTTAGAAGTAGCCTGGAAACAACGTATGTCACGATCAAGATTTCACATATCGTGATGAAACCTATGTTCTCAACCGATAGGTAAGCCAATCCACTTGTTTTATCAATTCAACTAAATAAATAAAGTGAAACGATAAAGAACAAGTAAAATATCTCAAACATTAAGTATTTCATAAATATGAAATGCGGAAAGCTAAAAAATCACCCAATATTTTGGTGTCATAAGTACAAGAATTTTTAAAATACAGTTCAACTTTGAAACTAAATAACAAACTTAAACGTAAGAAATATCACGTCTGAATACAAAAATAATACAATAAATAATAATATAGAGAGAGATGTGGACTGTGGAACAACCAATCAGCACAACTCCAAGATAATCAAAGCTTGGACTCAGAAAGCTCTATGAAATGCGCTTGTATCCAACATTGGACCTGCTCCAAAAAAAAGGTTCAACAAGTGTAGTATGAATATGAAATCATATTTACTTAGTATGTCTCAAAGACCGACAATAAAAAAGTAGTGAAATGAGTACAATAAGAATCAACCTTTTACTTATACAAGTCTACACTATACTTATCAGTCAAGTTTCATCAAATATGGGTAATCAAATATCATGCAATGTCCACCACCAATAAAATATAAAAAACAAAGAATAAAGGATGTAATGAGATGCAATTTGAAGTGACACCATGAAATGATATGCCTCAGATTTCAAGTAGTTTTCAACCATATATACATAATACTTCTCATAAATACATCGAGAGTTCGTGATCATGAGGGATCCGCGAGGTCCATATACCGACACAAACGATATTCACGTATTTATGTGGACGATCTCAACGCACTGTCATAAAATCAAACAATTCCAAGCACAGACAATCTCCACGTGCCCAACTCATAATCAAAACATTTGACAATTCCAACACATCCAATCTTTACATGTCTAACTTATACTCATTCTCATATCAATGCATGTGCACAATCTGATTTCAATAAAAGGTAATGATGATGCATCTCAATTAATCATATGATATATAACCACCTCAACTATAAAATTATACGGATTCAATAAAGAAACACAATCACACAAAAAAATCAAGTCAATAATAAATCAACTAATGCTCATATGCTTTGGTATTCTCGAATTACAATCTGCATTAATCTCTTAATAATATGGGTACTCGTACCAATGTTCATAACACCAACGGTAGAGACCTCTATCTTTCGCACTTACTCATTATCTATTACATTTTTAATCGCACTTACACATTATCTATTACATTTTAATTTTAAATTAGGAAAACATCCTTTAATGAAGTCTAAAAGTATTACATACCTTGAATGTCGAACATGTGCCACAAATTATCAAAATTGTGCTTTTCCCTTTCGTAATGCTTCAGAATTTTTTCAATATATCAAATATGTAATATTCATAAGCAAACAAGTATGTAGACACCCATATTGCTATATACTCATTCTAAACCGATAAACTCAACCAAATATGTAATCAATTTTCTAAACTTCAAGCCTAAGATTAAGTCTTAATTCTTCCAAATAACATAATTCTAATGGTGTGCATATAATACAATACAACTAATATTTGATTACATATCCCAATATATCGAAAACTAACTTATAATATGATAAACAATTGATATTAATCGAAATCGAACTAGTGACGTCCATGAACCAAAACTCTTCTTACTTAACCCAAAATTATATGTCATCCAATGATGAGATCATCATCATCCATAATGGCCCTAACTTCCTCCTAAGCTCGATAGTAACCAAAAGAATAAGATTTTTCCCACCTTTTTCACATACCCCAATGACAATCATTTAAAAACCAAATATCTACTCATCAATATGTAATAATAATAATAATAATAATAATAATAATAATAATAATAATAATTAATGCTCATATGCATCTTAGAATAGAATCATGACAAAAAACTTTAGCGACATAAATACTGTAACTTTTACCTGAAATGTAAGCACAAAGTTTTCTTCTCACGTTCGTTCGCATGGTAAATTTCTTCTCCTTCTCTTTCCTTTTCTAAAATAATAGTTTATTTAAAGTAAAGAACTCCACTATTATAATTTTATAGGTCAAGTGGTAAAGAGTATGGAATAAGTTATGAACTTGGGTCATTACCTATCAATTATATTAATTATTCCCTTCGTCTCATTTTATATGTGACACCATTTCCTTTTTGGTCAGTCCCAAAAAGAATGTCACATTTTCTTATATGATAAGTATTTAAAAATACAATTCCTTTTTTACCCTTGTTGGTCCCACTTAATTTTAAAGATAATACCTAATATATTTATGAGGAGAGAGAAAAGTGAGTTCACTTTTTTGAAAGGTAATTTGATAAACATTTCAAAGTCTTTATTATTTTTAAACTCCGTGCCCGATCAAATGTTGTCACATAATATGGGACGGAGGGAGTATTCAATAATATCCATCAACCAAATACTCTTAGTTAAACAAACAATTCAAATTTCTCACTTAAAATTTACATGAAGAGTCTTTCTTATTTATAAAGAGGTGTAGTACTCAAAACAACCTAACGGATTATTAAATCATCTACCACTAAAATAAACGTTCGTCCTCATAAGTTAAATGAATAAAAGTAACCGAGCGCTTCAAAATATGGATACCTTATCTACATGTCCAACTGACTCTCCCAAGTAGACCCTTTAATCCTTCCAT
Organism: Solanum sitiens; assembly: GCA_016801875.1. Lineage (NCBI taxonomy): Eukaryota > Viridiplantae > Streptophyta > Magnoliopsida > Solanales > Solanaceae > Solanum > Solanum sitiens. Next base: position 146,524 of record JABWTJ010000109.1, read on the forward strand.
TAAACCTTTACTGAAATAACTTCTTTCGACCTCAACTTTTGAAATTTCCCATCTATGTTAGTTACTGATTTCTCCTAAAAAGTAAAACTCTAATCGTGTAACCTTGAATCTCATTGAACCACATACACACCATCCTAAATAAATCTTCTTTAGCATCGAATTATGAAATTATATAAAAACATGACAAACCAAGTGGCAAAGCAACTTGTAGACACCTCACTAATATATTGATCAATTTCGATAGGGACAATATACATCAGGCTTAACTTGTTCTTCTTTTCAAATTTCATCACATTCTGTGTAAGTGTAACCTTCAATAGAATCCACTCTTCAATCATTAACTCTAAATCACGAATCCTCGATCTGCATATCTTTTTTGCCTACTATAATCCATTAGAAACCTATCATCAATCAACATAACATTATCCAAGAATATGTGCCCCACGACCTAATCTCAAATGTATCAAATCAACTAACTAGAGATCCACATCTCCTACCATACAATGCATCAAATAGTGCAACCTCAATATTCGAATGATAACTTTTGTTGTATGCAACTCTACTAAAAGAAAATATTATCCTCAATAACCACCAAGATGATCACACACCTGCAACATGTTCTTAAGGACCTCGATAGTCCATTCAGATGGACTATTACTCTGTGTATAAGGATGTACTAAGATCCACCTCAGTCCCAACATCTTTTACATAGACCGCCAAAATAAGATTTAAATTATGTGTCTCAATATAAAATAATAGATATGGGCATCCATGTAATCAAACTATCTTTTGAATAGAAAACTGGACTAACTTCTCTAAATTATAAATAGTCTGAATCGGCACGAGATATGTAAACTTTCTCCATCAATCCACAATAACCCAAATAAAGTTAGTAGAAATCATTTCCCACTTCCACTCTAGGATGGACATCCTTTTAAGTAACACCTCAAGTTTTTTTGTGTTCATACATCATTTGCTAATAAATCATACATCTTAGTAGACCTTGAATAAATTGTATACCTTAAACTATGGGCATCCTCCATGATTATTCGTGTTAACAAACCTATCTGAACAACATAAATATGATCCTTTATACTCAAGACTCCTTCACTATCAATAATTTCCTCCTTGGTTTCTCCTTGTACCACCTTGTCTCGAATATTACACAAATATCTATCGTCAAATCGCTAAGACTGCATCTGATTTAATAAGTACGAGCCCACCTCCATGTAAGACAAAAATCTATTTTTGAAATATTAAGTCTCACAAGCTATTGGATAAGATCCGAACATCCATATCCAAAGGGAGTTCACCCACCTATAACAAATCTAGATTTCCCTATACACAGTTAAACACAATCTTTCTACTTAATGAATCTACTACCACATTCTCCTTTTTTAGATGAAAGATAAAAAATATATTGATGTCATAGTCCTTGAGCAACTCGAATCATCTTCCCTACCCCAAATTGATCTTTCTCTAATTGAGTATATATTAAAGACCACGATAATCCTTAAATACCTCACAATACACACTATAAAAGTAATACCCTCAAATATCCAATGTGAATAGTACACTATGAATTCCAAGTCATAAGTAAGATAATTCTTCTTCGTGAACCATTTCAGTTGTTTCGAAGTATAAGCTATTAATTTTCCCTTCTACATCAACACACAATCAAGATCATTCCAAGAAGTATCAAATATATGATAAAATCAACTCCCTCCACAAGTAGAGTCAAAACTAGAGCAGTAACCAATAAAGTCTTGATCTTTTGAAAACTCACCTCTCACAAACCACTAGAAAGACACTTCTTTGTGGGTCAAACTAGTTGATGAGGATGAAATGGATGAGAACCCCTCCAGAAATTATCGATAATAACCCACAAAGCCTAAGAAATCCAAATTTCAATAACTAAAAAAAGTTTGATCTAACCTCAATCTGTCTCGATCATATTAGGATCCTCCATAATACCCTCTTTGGACACTACATGTTCCAAGAATCTAACTAGCTAATCATATCTCACACTTTTAAAACTTCGCATAGAACTTTTTCTCCTTTAAAATTTCAAGCACAATCCTCAATGATGCTCGTGGTCTTCCTACTACGAGAATATATCAATATATCATCTGTGAAGAAAATAACAAAGGAACCCAAGTATGGCCATTACACCCAACTCATCAAGTCCATAAAAGCTATTGGGGCATTAGTCAACCCAAAAGCCATCACCAAAATTTATTATAGCCATAATGTGTTCGAGAAGATGTCTTAGAATCTTCTCCACACTAACCTTGTTCATAAACATATATCCATCTTTCTTCTCCAGAAATAACACTGGAGCATCCCAAGAAGATATATTCATCCTAATGACCCCATTTCTCAATAGATCATGCAACTTCTCCTTTAACTCTTTAAATTCGGTTGGTGTCATATGATATGGAGGAATAGTAATAGGTTGATAGGTTGTCTTCAAATTGATACAAAAAAAAATCAATATCATGATTAGGTAGAAGACCTGATAGGTTCATCGGAACTACCTCTGAAAATGCATTCATAATCAGGATAGACTTAAACATAGAAGTCTCCACACTAATGTTTCAAATATGTGCTAAGTGAGTCAAACATCCTCACTTCACTAAGAGAGATGAGCCTAAATAAATGATATCACACTTTTTTAACTGGTACTAAGAAAATCTCTCCACTTTTCTATAGGAATAACAAGCATAGCTAATGTAATTTTCTTAGCATAACAATCAAAATTGTATGATAAGAAGATAACCAATTTAGAATAACATAAAAATCCATCACATATAAGTCTTTTAAATCCACTTGAGTATAATGTCCCATCAAAGTAACTACACACGATTGATATATTCGAACTACCACTATGAAATCTCCAACAACAGTAGAAATATGTAAATGCAAATAAAATGACTCACATACCACATCCATCTCAAAATGATGGACCCTTTTGCCCTCATGTTGCTCGAATATCTCACGCCAAAATCAACTCTAACTCTTTGGCAACTTCTACAACTTCCTATAATGGAACACCACAAGTGGCAACCTAAGAAACTCTTATATGAATCAGAATAATCAACTCTTTCTACCAATATTCTCACTCTCTCCCCCTCAACAAAAAGTATTATCGAAGCATGCCTAGCCAAGGATAGAATTTAACCTCATATTTAGTGACTGATATGCCCTCATGTTGTAAACCATCAAACTTGAATCTCTTGCGCTCCCTCTCACTGCGTAGAACAAACTTTTCAAAAAATGTGTGAATAAACTAAGTCCATGAAAGTGGAAATGATCCAGCTGGCCTACTATTAAGGTAATCTCTTCACCATTTCTTGACAAGGCCAATCATCTAAAACACGTTGTAGTAAACTTTATAGGACTCCACAAATCTAAGATATGCAATCTCTCATGACAACGATCTATAAATTCATACGTATTCTCATAAAAGTTACCAGTATAAGTTGTAAAATTCATCAGACTAACCCTTTAAATCATTTTCTACTCACCAAACAATGATGACAGACACCCAAAATAATACAACCCAACCACTACCTAGACCTCACTCCCTATATCTATCTCTTTCAATAACCCTTGCAATGGGTGCGGGTGCAAGCTCCCAATATTTGATCATGGATGCACGAGTCCTTACTAATTGTGAGAGAATGAGATAATAAGATTAGAATTCCATCAAAGTCAATGTGCACGATAAGGAATGAAAGAATAGAAATTTCTTAAATGTCCTGTTAGCGGAAACGTGAAATTAAAGAACAAGGAAGAACAACAATATTTAATGTGGTTCGGATCAAAATGATCCTACGTCCACCAAAGAACAACTGCACCAATATTTATTTCACTCTACAAAGAATACAAGTGAAATACTACAAGAGAGAGAACACAAATGCCTTAGAAGGTGAGAAGGCAAGTGAGAGGATGATTTGAAAATGAATTAAGAGCTACCTATTTATAGGAATAAATTCATCCTATTGATGTCATCCATGACATCACTATGTGTCAAAATTGTCAAGGTTAAGATAGCAAACCATTTTATGGTTTGCCTAACTTTCACCTACCAAGATACAATCTTTGACTTGAATTTTGTACTAATTATCTTCCTACCAAATATTCATATTAATTCATCTTCCATTTAGTTTGATTCCACAAGAACCAAAACCAACTCTTTCAATCTCCACCTTGGTTTGTGTTCCAAGCATGCGTATAAACAATTTCGGCCAAAAGTTCTAAGCTTACTGGGCAATCCCATTGAAAGAAACAAAAAGAATCAAACCTTTGTTGAACATACCAACTCCACCTAGCAGTTGTTGTTTTAGAGTTGCATCAATTGATGCATACTCCCGCCGTCCTTGCAGTGTGCAAACTTGGCAAGCGGGACTATTTTGGTCAACATATCTGCAGCGTTATCGTCTGTGATAACCTTCTCAACCTTAATAGCTCCCTTTTCTACGACATCTCGAATAAAATGAAATCTGACATCAATGTGTTTGGTGCGCTCATGAAATCTTTGATTTTTAATCAAATGAATAGCACTTTGACTATCACATTTTAGAATTGATTCTAGCTGAACCGAACTCAATTCTGCCACCAAACCTTTCAACCAGATAGCTTCTTTCACTGCCTCCGTTGCTGCCATATATTCTGCCTCTGTTGTAGACAAAGCAACAATCGACTGTAAAGTCGATTTCCAACTAACGGCACTGCCAACGAGAGTAAAGATGTATCTAGTTATGGACCTCCTTCGATCAAGATCCCCTGCATAGTCAGAATCTACATAACCGAGAATTGAAATACCTTCACTTTTCCGGAAGGTTAGGCCAACATCAGGAGCTCCTTTGAGATATCTCAATATCCACTTGACAGCTTCCCAGTGCCTTTTTCCTGGATTTGCCATGTACTTACTTACCACACTTACAGATTGGGCAATATCTGGACGTGTGCATACCATAGCATACATAATGCTACCAACTGCACTCGCATAAGAAACCTTTGACATATGCTCCACCTCATCCATAGATTGAGATATTTGTAACTCTGAAAGCTTGAAATGAGAAGCTAACGGTGTACTTACAGGCTTGCTCATATGCATATTGAATCTTTCAAGAACTTTTCCGATGTACCTCTTCTGAGAAAGATGTACAACACCATTTTCTCTTGAAATTTTCATTCCAAGGATTTTCTTTGCAACTCCTAGATCCTTCATGTCAAATTCCTTGCTCAACAATTTCTTCAAAATATTTATCTCTTTGATGTTGTTAGCAGCAATAAGCATATCATCAACATACAACAATAGATAAATCATAGAGTTACCAGACATCTTCTTGTGATACACACAACTATCAAATGCACTCCTCGAAAATCCATGTGTAGTCATGAATGCATCAAACCTCTTGTACCACTGTCTAGGGGATTGCTTCAAACCATACAAAGACTTCTTCAGTTGGCATACATGGTCTTCTTTTCCTTCAGCTATGAAACCTTCAGGATGATCCATATCTTCTAGATCACCATGTAAAAAAGCAGTTTTGACATCAAGTTGTTGAAGCTCTAAATCAAATTGTGCAACCAATGCTAGTAGCACGCGAATTGAGCTATGTTTCACAACTGGAGAAAAGATCTCATTGTAGTCAATTCCCTCCTTCTGACTGAAACCCTTTGCAACCAATCTCGCCTTGAACCTAGCAGCTTCCACTTCTGGAATACCTTCTTTCTTTCTGTAGATCCATTTGCATCCAACTGTCCTCATCCCCTTTGGCCTCTTAACTAAGACCCATGTCTCATTTTTGTGAAGAGACTCCATCTCTTCCATCATGGCTAACTACCATTGTGCAGCATCTTTGCAAGAAGTTGCTTCAACATACGAAGAGGGCTCGAGATCCTTAATCTCTTCTTCTGCAGCTACGAACGCATATGCAATCAGATTTTCTTGCTCTATAAGACGTTCCGATTTCCGTATCTGCCTTTTGTCCCTTCCCTTCGCAATTGTGTATGGTTTATTGGAAGCAAGTTCTTTAAGATCTGCATCTTTTGACTCATCACTTCGAGTCTCTTGATCCCGTTCCACCGGTAGCTCCACCGGTAGCTCCACCTGCTCATTGTTCTCATTTCTAGATAACTCCACAGAAACTTTACGAGGATCAAGTATAGAGGATTCATCAAAGGTAACATCTCTACTAACTACAAATTTCAGTAAAGACAAACACCATAGTTTGTACCCTTTTACTCCATCTACATACCCTACGAATATGGCCTTTTTAGCCCTTGGTTCAAGCTTACCTTCATTAACATGATAATAAGCTGGACACCCAAATATTTGCAAGTATGAATAGTTAGAGGGTTCACCTGACCAGACCTCATTCGGAGTCTTAAAGTCAATCGCTGATGCTGGAGACCGATTGACAATATGAGAAGCAGTATGAACTGCTTCAGCCCAAAATACTTTGGACATCTTAGCTTGTAAGAGCATACAACGAGCCTTCTCAAGAAGAGTTCTGTTCATTCTCTCGGCAACTCCATTCTGCTGTGGTGTGTGCCTGACCGTCTTATGCCTTGCGATCCCATGAACCTTGCAGAAATTATTGAACTCTTCACTGCAAAACTCCAAGCCATTGTCCGTGCGAAGATACTTGATTTTCCTCTCCATTTGATTTTCAACCAAAATCTTCCACTCTTTAAATGCTTCAAAAGCATCACCTTTTGTCTTCAGGAAGCGCACCCAAACCTTTCGTGAAAAATCATCAATGAATGTGAGAAGATACCTCTTTCCTCCCTTCGATGGAAGCTTAGAGGGACCCCATAAATCTGAATGGATGTAGTCTAGCACCCCTCCCGTCTTGTGCTTGCCAGTGCTGAAGCTGACCTTTTTCTGCTTCCCTAAGACGCAGTGCTCACAAAATTCAAGTGTGCTGATCTTCTCACCATTCAAAAGGTTGCGGTTGCTCAACATCTCCAATCCTCGTGCGCTCATATGGCCTAGTCTCATGTGCCATAATTTTGCCTTGTCATCATTAGATAACTGCACTGTAGATGCATTTACAGAGCCAATAATGGTGCTTCCCGCAAGTGTGTAGAGGCCATCCTCCAGCTTGGCCTTCAACATGACTAAAGACCCTTTAGTCACTTTCATAGTTCCTCCTTCACTCATGTACTTATAGCCTTGTTTATCTAAAGTACCCAGGGAGATCAAATTCTTCTTTAGATCAGGAACATGACGGACTTCTGTAATAGTCCTCACGATTCCATCATGGCAGCGAACATGAACTGAACCAATGCCAACTATTTTACAAGTTGCATTATTGCCCATTAATACAGTTCCTCTGCTTGTTTCATAGCTGCTGAACCAATCTTTTCGGAATGTCATATGCAGAGTACAACCAGAGTCTAAGACCCATTTGTTGTCATAGACTCCACTATTGCATGATGTTGTTAGTACATAATCATCATCATTATCATGTACTTGCTCAACAATGGATGCGCTCGCCTTTTCTTTGGACTTCGACATAGGGCAATCTCGTTCAAAGTGCCCCTTCTTGTGACAGCCCCAACATTCCGCATTCTTTTTGTTCACACGAGACTTTGATCTGTACTTCGATTTGTTCCTTCCCTGTTGGCTAGTACGACCTCTTACAAAGAGTCCACTAGCTTCATCACTTTTGTCTCCTTCAAAATGCATCCGCACATCACAAGAGTTTAGTGCTTGCCGCACTTGCTCAAGTTTAATAGGTTGTTTGCTATACATCATTGAATTCTCAATATCACGATATTTTGAAGTCAATGAAAATAGCAAAGAACATGCAAGCGTCTCCTCGTCCTTTTTAATTCCAGCAGTTTGTAAGTCCATCACAAGTTTATTGAACGCATCTAGATGGTCTTGCAACAAAGTACCTGAATCCATCTTAAATGTATGAAGACGCCGTTGTAACAACATCCTTGTTGTCACTGACTGGTCCTGGTAAAGCCCTTCCAGCTTTTCCCATAACTCTTTGGCCGTCTCTTCGGTACTTGTACTCACTTCACAAAGTACGTTAGGTGCAAGGGACAGTTGGATTGCACTCAATGCATCTCCTTCAATCTTTTCCTTGTCGGAATCCGATATCTTATCGGGGTACTTTCCGTCAATAGCATGGATTGAACCTTCCCTCCGCAGTAACGCTATCATCTGGATTTTCCAGATATTGAAGTTGTTGCGCCCACTAAATCTATCAATTTCAAACTTCATGGAACTCATTCTTTTACTTGTTCTTCCTTTTCTACTACAATATTTGGAACTGCAGAAAACCAAAGTAATCCTTTTCTGATGTGGAAGTTCAGACTGTGCTGCAACCACAGAGCATACTCAGACAGAACCTTGGCTCTGATACCAATTGTTAGCGGAAACGTGAAATTAAAGAACAAGGAAGAACAACAATATTTAACGTGGTTCGGATCAAAATGATCCTACGTCCACCAAAGAACAACTGCACTAATATTTATTTCACTCTACAAAGAATACAAGTGAAATACTACAAGAGAGAGAACACAAATGCCTTTGAAGGTGAGAAGGCAAGTGAGAGGATGATTTGAAAATGAATTAAGAGCTACCTATTTATAGGAATAAATTCATCCTATTGATGTCATCCATGACATCACTATGTGTCAAAATTGTCAAGGTTAAGATAGCAAACCATTTTATGGTTTGCCTAACTTTCACCTACCAAGATACAATCTTTGACTTAAATTTTGTACTAATTATCTTCCTACCAAATATTCATATTAATTCATCTTCCATTTAGTTTGATTCCACAAGAACCAAAACCAACTCTTTCATGTCCTATAGCCTTTCGAAGATAAGTATGGAGGTTATTATATTGATCCACAAGACTCAACTAGGAATTGCTCTTGTACTTGTGAGACCGTTGAACCTAGGTCTATGATACTAAATTGTCACGATCCAAATTTCACATGTCGTGATGACACCTATGTTCCCAACTGATAGGTAAGCCAGCCCACTAATTTTACCAAGTAAACTAAATAAATAAGGTGAAACGATAAACGATAAATATAACATCTCAAACACTAAGTCTTTCATAAGTATGAAATGCAGAAAGCTAAAATACCACCAAAACTTTTGGTGTCATAAGTACATGCAAGATCTTCAAAATTACGCTGCAAGTCTGAAACTAAATAACATATCTAAATGTAAGAAATATCTTGTCTGAATATGAAAACAACAAAATAAATAATAAGATAGAGGGAGGTGTGGGTTGCGGAACAGTCAAACATCTCACCAAAATTCCAAGATAATCCAAGCTCGGACTCAGAAAGCTTCACAAAATGCGCTCGTTTTTTGGAATTTGATCTTCACCACAAAAAAGGTGAAACAAGTGTAGTATGGGTATAAATCACGTTTATCTGTTATGTATCAACGACCTGCAATAAAAAAGTACCGACATGAGTGCAAGTCTACATTATACTTATTAGTCAAGTTTCATTAAATAGGGATAATCAAATATCGCACAATATCTAACACCAATAAAATAAGGGAAAATGCATAAGTACCCCTTAGACCTATGACCGAAATCCCAAAGACACACCTTAATTATTCTAAGGTCCTATTACCCCCTGAACTTATTTTTTTTGTAATTTTGTGCACCTATTGTCTTACGTGGCACACTCTGTGACTCCACGCAATTGTGACGTGTGAGAGATATTTGAAAACCCACTTGCTGAACTCAAACCAATAGTCTTCAAACTTTCTAGGAACCATAAAACACTACTCATACAGGACAGTTTTGTATCACTTACTGGAAATTAAACTTCAACTTGTTGAAGTCTAAATACGAAAAGTCAACCACGACCCATGTATGAGTTGTAGAAACCTCACACAAAAATTTCACAACCTAATCTACGAGACACAAGTAAGAACCGTATTATTACCACCTACAACCCATCATGCTGACCTATAGATTTGCCTATATGAGACTTGACAAATTTTCAGCTTTCAGGACAATTGGGATCTACGGGTTGTATATACGCATCATACTCAAATTCGTAAACCAACAACTTTCTGCAACTATTTCTTTTCATATCAACTTAATTTCCAACTTACAATGTGTGATGTAAACATATTACTAGCTACCGAATATCATAAAATGATCAATAAGTATAACATGCAATGCAAACCGAAATATATATACTAAAAACTAATGTTGACTACAAGGTTATGCAACAAATGAAACTGAATGTGAGTGATACTAATTAATGACGACGAACATATAACTATGTGAGCTAAACATAAAATTGATGTATAATCCTCAACAAAAGGGTCAAATATACTTTATCACAATATACCAGAAATAGAAGCCCTACCATGAAAATTTGAAGTAAAGTTTGTTTGAAAGGAAACTTGAAAGAGAGAAAAATCTGATTTTGGGTCTTATGCATGAAAGATGAGGGTTTAGGTCATCGACTAGTTACTCTAAATCTCACTTATAATATAGTCCAAAATGATGTAGTATATATAGGAATTAAAAGTGTGGAAAAAATAAAAATAACCTTGATTGAAACCTAAGTAGGACAGAAGATTTCACGAGGACATCTACGCATCGTAGTTCCTTGTTCATAGTAATTTATACATTTTAATTCTACGAGACTTGTCTACAATCCGTAGATCAGACTATGAACCATAAAACGTATTCATAAAAATCAGATTTTTTTAAATTTCTAAACTTGAAACTATATATGAACCCAATCCACGATGTGTAAAAAGGTTTGCAACCTGTATTTAGTGTGTCGTGTTCAGATAAAAGTTAATGGCTCGTAAAAGCTATTAATGACGAATCAAATCTATGACTTGTAATAGCTTTTACGAGCCATAAACTCAACTCATAAATCTTAGGCCAAATTTCTTGTTTTTGAACTTGGTTTTCGAGCCTCATGTGCGACTCGTGATTTCATATATGGTTAATAGATGTTGCTCATAAAACCCAAAGTTCAACAGACTTGGATAAATTTCTTAACTTTCATGAGTTGATCTGGACTTAGTAATTTTTCAGGTGTTACAATATCAATTTATACATGCTAGCAACCTTGCTTGCCTCTCTCCTCTCTCAATATTTTCCTTTCCTCTCTTCCTATGTATGTGTATTGTAAATTGTATCTAGTATCAAAGATACCTATATTGATACATGTATCTCAATTGAAATCTACTATAAAATTATTAATTAGTGAAACAATATATAATTATTTAAAACGATATAAAGTGGACTAGTATATATGGTATGAATAATGCTTGTGTAATTAGATAGTTTTTCAAATTTAAAACCAGCTCATTTGAAAATAAAAAGGGATGGTTTCAAATGTATACAATAAAGTAATTAGTTTTTAACAAGTATAGTCATTCTTTATTTACATAAAAAAAAAAAATCATAAAAAGTATACATTGACTATACAATAGCAAAAGTCATAGAAAATATACATTGAAGATGCAATATCAATTACTTATACATGAATTATACATTTAATATACACTATGATACAAGAAGTTGAATATATCTTAACTACACATAAAATATATTTTGAGTATACATGAACTATACAGTGATTATTTAATCTCGATCAACACAAAAATCATCTCTAAACAATCCCAAACATAAATGTAAAAAACTCTCGATATTTCAAGTCCTTACATATAATTCGCTCGAAGCGATTCATATATATGGTATGTCAATTTAAAAAAGAAGAAGAAGATGAAGAAAAACGACGTATAAGAAGAAAAGGATGCAAACGAGGAAAACACAAAGTTGGATGAGGAGCACAAAGAGTCATTAATGAAATTGAAAGGACGAAGCAATTTGACCAATTTTCATAATTTTAAAAATTAGACTAATTTTGTTATACAAAGCAAAAGGATGAATGACTACATTTTAGCATATTTTTCCTAATAAAAACCAATTAAAGACTGGATAATTTAAAAAACAAACCGCTCAATTTTCCTTTCCGGGCAACTTACAAAAATGATTATATATATAGGGTTATTGAAGTTCAATAGCTATAAGTATGTCATCTACAAAAAAAGACTACAATTTATATCTTATTGTAGCTATATTTTTGTATATATTTTTTATTTTTCTATTTATACATTGATACAGCTTTAATTACAATGAATTAAATAAGGAATTGTTTGTGTTTGGAAAAATACTATAATATTGATATTATAATGGAATTATAAAATAGTAAATAACTTATTATAAACACTGTGTGGTGGCAAACCACTGCCTTGAAAGTGATTTCGGCTCGACTCCGGTGCAAATCGTTATAGACGGTCGCTCCCCAAGGTTCCACAATTACTCTCAAACACGTGCACTCGTGGGTGAAAGTTTGGAGGTAGCCCAAAATCAATTGCCCAAAAAATATTCTAAAAATAAGATAAGAAGAAAAGAGGGAAATGTTTTTCTCTTCTTTTTGTTTGTGTTGGTAGTGGTGTATTATGCCCCCCCAAAGCCTCTTCTTATATAGGATTGCAAGAGAGAGAGTTAAAAAATAGGAGAGTTCAATTTTTAGAAACGTATCGTCAAGGTTAATGGCATGAAAGGTCATTACATCACTTTGATTTTTGGAACGGATGTATCATTCATCCCTTTTATAACATAATATTTTATATATTTCGCATTACTCTTAATTAATATTGTAAAATTAATATTATAATCCCCCACTAATGCAAAGATAAAGAGTAAGAACAAATTTTGGGCAAAAGAAAGGAACATGTACTTAAGTGTCAATATCTTTCATTTGAATTAGCACATAGTGAAATGGGACAACAACTCAATATCCACAAAGTGAAGTACTCTTGAACTAAATGGATATAAATTGAGACCCCCATAACACATACTATATCTTTAAATTTTAAGCAACCTCCGCGATACAAACAAAGTGCTTTTATGGTCATGCGCACACACCTTGGGTCTTATGAGTGCTCTAGAAAGACGACCCTAGTCTTTCATAAAAGGCGACCACACCTTTACACTCATGTAGGTGATTCCATCAAGTCTATCTCAAATAGACCACCTTAAGGCTATAGAATCATTAAGAGCAAAATAAGTTCAACCTTATAAAACACTGCCTCACGCCATACGGATTGAAAATGTGGTGTATATTGAGGCCTAACGGATCAACCACATTAACTCAATCAATGGGCTTTAGCTCCATCCCCCTCGACGTTTCAAGAATTATTTTTCTTATCAAGCCCTTGGTCATACGATCCGTCAAATTTCTTTTGGACCTTACATATTCCAAGGAAATAACACCCATTTTCAACAATTGTTTAACCGCACCATGTTTGATGCGAATGTGTCTCTTTTTTCCATTGTACACACTATTTTTGGCAATTTCAATTACTATCTGTGAGTCACAATGAAGAGAAACTAGTGAAGCTTGTCTTCCCCACAAAGGCATATCTGCCAAACGATTTCTCAGTCATTCAGCTTCTTGCCCTACCAATTCAAGAGCAATAAATTCTGATTTCATGGTAGAACATGCTATACAAGTCTGTTTGGAAGATTTTCACGAAATAGCACTTGCACCCAAAGTAAGCATATAGCCACTAGTGGAGCTAACTTCATCATTGTCACTTATTCAATTTGCATCACAAAAACCTTCTAAAACAGCAGAAAAATTGTTAAAATGCAAACACCAATTCATAGTACCTCTCAAATACCTTAGCAAGCGATGAAGAGCATTCCAGTGTTCACTACTGAAATTATGAGTCTATCTACTCAATCTACTAACAACATATGCTATATCAGGCCGAGTATAGTTCATGAAGAATATTACACTCCCAATTATTTTGTTATATTCAATTTGAGAAACACTAGATTCTTTATTCTTCTTCAAGTGTATGCTAGGATCATAAGGAGTTCTCACTGGAACTACATCAAAACAATCAAACTTTTTCAACATCTTTTCAATGTAATGAGACTGACACAAAGAGAAATCATTATCAGTTCTTTTGATTTTAACTCCCAAAATCACATCTGTTTCACCAAGGTCTTTCATTTCAAATTTAGAAGACAAAAAGTTCTTAATCTCATTAATATCATTTACATTAGGACCAACGATTAACATGTCATCTACATATAAACATATAATGACACAATATAAACCTATCATCTTAGAATAAACACATGTATCAGATGAATTTACAACAACGTCATTATCCACTAATGTGATATTGAATTTTTCATACCATTGCTTAGGTGCTTGTTTTAGTCCATACAAAGACTTTCTCAGCTTGAATACTTTATCCTCTTGTCCTAAAACCATAAAATCCTCAGGTTGAGACATATAGATCTCTTCCTTTAAATCACCATTTAGAAATGTTGTTTTGACATCCATTTGATGTACCACTAATTCGTGAATAGCGACCAAAGCAATAAGAGTTCTAATGATTGTTATTTTAGTCACAGGATAATAAGTATCAAAGGAATCAACACCTTTATTTTGGTTAAAACCCCTAATCACAAGTCTAGCCTTGTATTTTTCAATTGTACCATCAGGTCTCGATTTCTTCTTAAATATCCACTTGCTACTTATGGGCTTAAAACCTTTAGGTAAATCATACAAGTCCCAAGTGTGATTAGAAACTATACAGTCTAATTCACTTTTAATAGCCTCTTTCCAAAATATAACATCTATTGATATCATTGCTTCATCATAAGTTTGAGGGTCTTCTTCTATTAAATAGATAGACACTAATTTTTCATTTAAAATATAAATATCAAAATATTCAGTTAAGAAAGCAGTGATAAAATCATGACCTAAACTAGTCTCAATTCTACATCTTTTATTGCTCATTAAAATAACATTAGAAGAAGGTCCAACATGAGAATTGTTTGACATAGATACATAAGCATTATTTTGCACATTACTTGGCACATTATGTTTCAAATGGAAAATATGTTCAAAAAATTCTGCATCTCTAGATTCACAAATAGAATGATCATTTAGAGACATAAATCTAGATGCAACACTATTTTGAGCATAACCAATAAAGATAGTATCAGAAGTCTTAGAACCAACATTTAGTCGTTTAAAATCAGGTAGACCAACCTTAGCCAAACACCCCACACTTTCAAAAATTTCAAATTATGATCAAATCCTTTCCACAACTCATATGAGGTCTTGTCTAACTTCTTATGCGGGACTCTATTAAGAATATAGCATGTAGACAAGACAGTTTCTCCCCACATATTGTCAGATAGACCAGAGCTTTAAAGCATATAATTTATCATTTCTTTAAGAGTTCTATTTTTTCGTTCGGCTACACCATTTTGTTGAGGAGTATAGGGAGCACTAACCTTATGTGTAATACATTTTTCTCACAAAAATCTTCTAGAGTTTTAATACTATATTCACCACCCCTTTCAGATCTAAATCTCTTGATTTTCCTGTCTAATTGATTTTCCACTTCTGCTTTGAATTTCAAAAAATATACTTTCAGCTTCATCTTTAGATTTAAGAAGATATACCTTGGTGTATCTAGAAAAGTCATCAACAAAAGTAATGTAATACTTTTTTCCACCTTTGCTAATAGTGTTCTTGAAATCTACTAAATCTGAATGTATTAGTTCAAGTAACTCAGTCTTTCTACTAATAAGAAATTTGAAAGATTTCTTGGCATGCTTTGCTTCTACACACACATGACATTTAGAAAAATCATCAGTTTTTATCATAGGAATTAATTCCATTTTCCTAAGTCTTTTAATAGAAGCAATATTGACATGACCTAGTCTACCATGCCACAAATTGATAGACTCAATAATATAAGTAGACTTTGAAATACTTCCATTATTGACAACCTCTTGAACAATGTTCAATACAAATAATCCTCCACTAAGATATTCCTTCCCAACAAAGTCTCCTTCACGAGAAATAATTATTTTATCAGCTTCAAAAGCAAGTTTAAGGCCTACTTTGTTGAGAAGTGCTCCGGAAATTAAGTTTCTATGGAGGGAGAGAACATACAAAATATTGTCCAAGGATAATGTCTTTTCAGAAGTTAATTGAAGTAAAACTTTTCCTTTACCCATTACTACAACAATAGTGGAGTTACCCATATATACATATTCTCCATCAGTGGACTCCTCAAAGTCATGGAATAACTCTCTATTGGAACAGAAATGCCTTGAAGCGCCTGTGTCTAGTACCCAGTCAGTCTTGTTAGCCACCATATTTGCCTTAACGACTACAACAGCAATCACTTCATTATCCTTAGCAAGATTAGCTTGGACATCACTTTGTCCTTCCTGCTTTAAGTCTTGTCCTTTTCTTTGATTGCACCTGGCAGCTCTGTGACCAACTTTTCCACAAATAAAACAAGAGCCCTTAAATTTTGAATTTGACTCTCCGATTTGTTGAATTGATATTTCTTCTTCATAAGTTCCTTTTTCGAGACTTTCTTCTGTTTGTCTTTGATCCTCTCTTTCATACAGTACCAGAAGATTCAACAAGATTAACTTTAGAAGAATTAAGAGAAAGTTCTTCCATCTTATATTTGAGACGGTTCGCCTCTTCAGTCCGCATATGACTAATAAGTTGTCAAAGGGTTAAATTATTTTTCTTATTTTTTTATTGGTTTCTATAATCACTTTAAGATGGTGGAAATTTTTCAAGCAGAACATTAGCCTGAAATATCTCACACATCTTCATGTCTTCAATGAGAACATCAGCAGTCAAGTTCTCATATTCGTGAACTTGTTCTATTATTGACTTATTATCAATCATTTGGAATTTAATCTACTGAACGACAAAATATTTTTTCTTTCCTGCATCATCAGCACCATATTTCTTTTCCAAACTATCCCATATCTCTTTTGCAGATTTATAGGTTAAAAATAAATCAAATAAAGGATTAGTCATATGAATTAGCAAATGTCCTCTAACAATTTTGTTATTCTTTTCAAACTTCTTTTTAACAACATCATCAACAGTTATAACATTGCTAGAATCAGTAGTAATGTTAGAACCATTCATAGAAGGTTCCTTAAATAAAACATAGTCAACTTCTAATTGTTCAAAGAAAATTAAAAGTTTATGTGGCCATCATTTAAAATTATTTCCATTCAAAGGCTCAAATTTTGAAAAATCATTAAAAAATTTGTTCAAAGAAATAGACATTTATCAATATCGTACGTTAGGAAATCGTTTTCAAATTGTTGGGAAAAATACTACAATATTGATATTATAATGGAATTATAAAATAGTAAATAACTTATCACAAACACTGTGTCGTGGCAAGCCACTGCCTTGAAAGTGATTTCGGCTCGACTCCGGTGCAAATCGTTGTAGCCGGTCTCTCCCCAAGGTTCCACAATTACTCTCAAACACGTGCACTCGTGGCTGAAAGTTTGGAGGTAGCCCAAAACCAATTGCCCAAAAAATATTCTAAAAATAAGATAAGAAGAAAAGAGGGAAATGTTTTTCTCTTCTTTTTGTTTGTGTTGGTAGTGGCGTATTATGTTCCCCAAAGCCTCTTCTTATATAGGATTGCAAGAGAGGGAGTTGAAAAATAGGAGAGTTTAATTTTCAGAAACGTATTGTCAAGGTTAATGGCATTAAAGGTCATTACATCACTTTGGTTTTAGGAAAGAATGTATCATTCATCCCTTTTGTAACATAATATTTTATATACTTTGCATTACTCGTAGTTAATATTGTAAAATTAATATTATGGTTTGTAGCATAACACATTGTCTTTATATTATGTCCATAAAACGAGCAACTTTCCATTATTAACTTAACAACTAATAATTACTTATATGTATCCATATCCGATCACATTTTAATTAATTAGTTTAACGGAAATTGTGTTTGCATCATACTCCATTTTCTTGTTGTATTCATATTTCTTATTGAGACGTCATAAATGTATTCATAAATTTTTGTTTTCTTAACTCTAGTTACTGTGTGTGAGCAAATTATTGTATTTGTGAATGATTGCTAGTATTTTGATTTTTAAATATGTGAACTCCTTCAATGTTGTATTCATATCATTTTTGTAAGCTATGATGGCAAACTCTTGAATACTGAATCAAAATATGATTTAATTTATACGAATGAACATAGTATCTGATGAAGTACTCTCCAACTCGCAATTCATTAAGCACCTAAAGAATTGATTTTGAACACAACACTCATACATACAGTAAACACATCAAAACATGTATTCTTAAATTTGTTAAACTACACATGGGAAAGCTTCTCCTTCAAATCATGAACTATGTTATGATTTTCGTATATCTGCATATGCGTGACTTCAATCGGACGATCTAATACATAGAATTTGATTCCCTACAAATGAAGAATATATTTTGTACAATTAGCATATAAAACTTATAGTTTTAATATATCCAAGGTACATGTATTTATTAAAACTTAATGTATTAATATATAAAATAATATAAAGTATAGAAATTTAACAAAAGATCGCAATAATTTAAAAATGGATACACTTTTGATAAATAAAAATGAATACACCAATATAGTATACAAATGAATACAATGTTGTTAAACAAAAGATGGATACATTGGACAACGCAAAAGCAAGAAAAATGAAAATCAATACAATGTGTGGATACCAAACTCCATAAGGAATCAACTATATAAAAATTTGAAAAAACCAACAAATGTCAATCTCTTTTTGGTCAATATTTTCTTGTAATACTTGAGATTTGGTGTTAACTCAAGTATTTTATTATAAAAATAGAATATTAATATATTCAACTTTACTTGTATTCCCTAATTAATCTTTTTAATTGGATAGAGTACTTATGTATTCAGATATAATTGTATTCACAAATCAACATCTCAATTTGTGTTTATATATAACAATACAAGTATCTGCGTATATAAATATTCTACTATATACAAAATTTCTCATCACACAAAGCTCAATCTGTTTTCCCTAACATTCCTTGACAATTACACAACCCTCAATCTTTTTTTCTCATGTACTTAATGTATTCGTTTTTTATAACTATATGCATACAAATTTAATTTTTATAACTATTTCAATACAAGAGGAAAATCCATAATGATAATGTCACACAATACAAGTACCAAATATATGATACTACATTTAAAAGTAAAGCAAACAAATCTTAATCTCATTTGCATCATGTTCCTGCTAGATTAATCTTTTTTCATTCCCACTTGAATCATGATTGTTGACTTCTCTTCTTTTTTCAAGATTAGTTTTTACTTTTAAATTTTTTGAGCCTTCTTTCATCTTTACTGATTTTGTTTGTTTGGATTCTTCAAGTAAATTTAAAAGTATATGGTCATCAACCTTCTTTGTTCTTCTTTCGTTCTCCATTATTGCAGCAATTGCACCTGAAATTTTAGCTTGTTGTTGAGTAATACGCAAATCAAAAGAATGTAGTTCATCCAACAATTTATCAAATCAATGTATACCTTTTCGTAACCTTCTTCAGAATACAAATTTCAACCATTGTAATGGAAAAACAAATTCTTCAATCAAAACTCTATGAAAATCGATGAAAATATAGATGTATAAAAATATAATAGGAAAACCTACAGAATATAGCAAACATTAATATATATTTAATAAAAATAGCTAAATTTTGTTTTTTTTCATGTTATATGGTTATACTTACACAATAAATAGCAAAGTTACTTACAGACAAATAAACAAGTTTTTTTTTAATTTTATCTAATATGAATAAATATTTAATAGGAAAGTTATTATTACATGTCTAATTAATGATGTCATGCATGTTTTACGTGATCTTTTTCCATGTTTATCATCATCAATATTTTCTTTTTTTCATCAATATCTTTGTACTACATATTTTCTGATTTTCTTCCCCAAAATTCCTTCCAATTTAAAACTTTTTTGCATCATTTTAGAAGTGTTTTTTGTGATTTGTATCCATCAAATATCTTTTAATTATATTTTTATCTCATTCTAATGAATATTACCATACTTGGTCCAAAGAGATTGGGCCTAAGGCCCCTAGCATGTGGTATCAAAAAACGTAGAACCCTCATCCATCCATCCTTCTACCCCTTGTTTTCAATACTCTGATTACAAATCATCCTTTGCAGTATACATCGTATATTTTGCACACTCATATCTATGTTTATTTCAGATATATGCAGGTCAAAACAGGTAATTTATTTTAAATATAATATATTTAATTATGATTTGCATCTATTTGAAATATACTGATTTTCTCACTCGCTTCTCATCATAAGTATTTATATTTTATAACGTATCTAATATCAAAGATAGATGTATTTAGTATAAAAAATATATGTTAATTGCCTCGGTCGCCTCTCTCCATATGTATGTGTTTACATAATGCAAGTGGTATCAATGGTACATGTAATAAGTTTCTTTGATACATGTATCTGACTAGAAATCTAAAGGAATGGTGTACCTATCTTGAAATTTGGTATGAACTATTAATTAGTGAGACAATATATAATATTTTAAATAGAGAAAATGGTCCAAAACCCCTCCAATCTATAACCGAAATCCCAACTACACACTCTAACTTTACGGGTATCATATCACCCCCCTGAACTATTTAAAAACGAAATAAATAACTCTTGAAATGCTGAGTTGGCACAGAGAGTGCATTCACTTTCTTTGAGAGAGTAAGATGACTGTTTTTATTTTTATTTTTTTTTGATCGGTTTTTCTCTTTTTTTTTCATTTTTTTCTTTCTCCTTCTTATTATCTAAATTATTTTTTGGGTTAAAACTTTGAGCAGGTGACAAAAGTGAAAGAGTTAATGGTGAAGAGATGGAAGGTGATAACGGCGAAAATCAAGGATTAGATCTATATTCAAAGTTTGCCGCCGCGTTCATCATCTTCTTAAACTCCTATAAAATTATTTGGCTTCTAGATCTGTATTCAAAGTCCCTCATGATTTATTTTTGAAAAATAAACTCCTATAACTAAGAGATAATGTGGATGTTAATTGGAAAGGATAAGATCAGAGTGTATTCCTAGTAAAACATTTAGGGGCCGTGGAGGTGGATGGGGAGATGGTGGCGGTGCTATCGATCTTTTAGCGGCAGGGTTGAAGAAAAGGATGAAGGAGATGACAAATCAATATTTCTCTACAACTACACTAGGTAATTAAATCTTCAACAAAAAAAATAAATTCACCCAAGTTGGATTCAAATCCCTCTATTATTTTATATGAAAACTTTCACAAAAAATTGAGGAAGAAAAATAATTGAGGAAGAAAGGATAAAGAAGAAGAAGAAAAAATGATTAAAAAAATTTAATTGGTGAAAAACACGTGTCAAGAGCGTGTGTTTCACCACAAGTCATATGAGTGGTTATAGCATTTTAAGGGGTTATTTATTTCATTTTTAAATAGTTCAGAAAGGTGATAGGACACCCGTAAAGTTAAAGTATGTAGTTGGATTTCGGGTATAGATTAGAGGGTTTTTGGACCATTTTCTCTTTTAAATATAGAGTGAGCTAGTATTTATGGTAGAAATGTTTGTGTAATCATGTTGTTTTTCCAAATTTAAAACCTATCCATTTGCATATTAAAAATTAGAGACCAACTTATTTGAAAACAAAATTACTTACATACATGCTAGTTTGTAATATTACGAACTTTACTAGATTTTGGTGTGTTCAAATACATGTATCTTGGGATACATGGAGCAAAAATTAGATGTAATTTGTTGTAGATACACTGTATTCAATGGGATAAATAATGAATTTCGCTTGCCTCCATCCCCTCTCGCTTGCGACTTTCCTATGTACCTGCTTACCTGGTATCCGAGATACATGTGAATCACACTAGATATACAGAAATCCATGTATCTAATATGTATCTATTGTGATTCACATGTATCGGAAATATATGACTATATTACTCGCCTCCCTCCCCATCTCACTCGTCTTTCTCCCTATTTTAATATATTTGATAGGAAAAAAACTATATGTATTCAGGTAGTGGCGGAGCTAGAAGTTTTATGAAGTCATGACCACGAATAATGGAGTGTGGCTTTCAAAATAAAACAAAAAAATATTGTGTTATTTGGGGTTCAAATCTAGAACTCTTTCATTCAATTGGATATCTATCACCACTACACCAAATGCATTGCTTTTGTCAAATGTATCCAACTTTAAATATATATATCTTTTAAATATTGACATATATATACAACATAATTTTACAACGAAGAGGGTCCAATTAGACACTCTGGGATAGCTCTAGCTACGTCTCTGTATTCAGGTATATCTTCCTCAATATATAATTAAAAAAATTCTTAATTAATGGTAACATACATATTATTTTAAAATATAGACAATATTAATATATGTGATATGAATATATGTCTAATAAGATAACGATTCCCTTACCAGTAAAATGCAATCCAAGTACATAGAACACTCATCCATCCATCCTATTACCCATTGTTTTCAATATTCCAATCACAAGCGATTAGTGAAGTTTATTTTTCGTTGAGGAAATAACTTCAAGGCAGGGCCGGCTCTATGCCTTTTAAAATTAGGCATTGGCCTTAGGCCCCCAATTTTAGGGGGCCTCAATTTTTTACCAAAAATAAATTTTGTGTTATTTTTTAAAGAAAATATTAATTATTTATGAATATATATATATATTGAAAAAATTATTATTTTATTTCCTTTAATCTAATTTAAATAAAAGAAATCACGAAAAATTATTTTTATTTTTTCACAGTCTCTATGCTAATGTTCACATTATTTTATTCTTTTAACTCCTTTGACACTCTCTTCTTTAAATTTCTAATTAGTTAGAGTTATATTCTATCAAAAATATGAATCAATAGTAAAAAAGTGTTGAGCAAGTCAATTGTAAAAAAAAATTCTATTTCTTCTTAGATTTCCAAGCAGTACAACAAGCATAGTAAAATGTGGGGTATACAAAATTATCAACTTCTTAAATCAAATTATGTTAACAATTTATATTATAATTGCCCGAGTAAGCAAATGTTTTTCAACATGAAATTGATAAAATTTTGTCTAAACCTAATAATTGAAAAGAAAATCGAATAAATCATTTATAAAAAAAATATTAAATATACCTTGCATTTAAAAATGCAAGATTTTTTTTTAAAAAAAATAATACATATGAAATTTATTAAATTTTAGGCCTCTAGTTGAAATTTCGCTTTAGGCCTCCGATTGCGTTGAGCCGCCCCTGCTTCAAGGCAAAAGCAAATGAATTAAGGGTGTGTTTGGTACAGAGGAAAATATTTTTCATGGAAATGTTTTTCTGGAAAACAAGTAGATTTTGGACTTATTTTCTCATGTTTGGTTGCAGAGTAGAAATATTTTCCGAAAATAATTTTGTGTTTGATTTATGAATGAAAAATGTTTTTGAGAGACATCTTTTATTTTTACTAGAGCAAAAAATAATTTATGAAATTGAAAATATTTTTAAAATCAAAATTATTATTTTTTTGGGGTGGGGGTGGAGGTGGGGTGGGGGTAGTGGGTGGGGGTGGAAAGCGGGGGGTAGGCGTGAAAAAAAAAACTTTGAAGTTGATAGTATTTTTTAAAACAAAATTAATTTTTTTTTGGGGGGGGAGGGGGGGGCTGGGGGTGGGGGCCTGGGGGGGGTTAGGAGTTTAAAAATAAAAATTTGAAGGTTGAAAATATTTTTAAAAAGCAAAATTAATTTTTTGGGGAGGGGGTGGGGGGTCAGGGATCGGGTGAGAAAATAAAATTTTGAATTGAAAATATTTTTTTAAAATTGATGCTTTTTCCAAAAAAAAAAAATTTGAAATTAGAGGAGAGTTTTGGAAAATGTTTTCCTTAATTTTTTAAGGGAAGTCATTTTCCTTAATTTGAGGAAAATGAATTGATTTGGAAAACATTTTCCAAAACTTTTGTCCCAAACAAACATGGGGAATTGGAAAACATTTTCCAGAAAATGTTTTCCTTCATACCAAACACACTCTAAGTCTACACGATGAGAGACTAATAGAATTAAAATCTTAGAGATCCACTTCTTTTCTTAATTTTATTCTCTCTTCTTATATAAATTTTAGGAGTAACTTTTACATATAGCAAACATAAAAATCATATTTGTATGTTATAGTTATAGTTTGCATAATTGCATTTCATGGAAAATATAAATATGTATATTTTGCTATACATATACAAAAAACATAGTTGTATAATTCGTTATACATATACAAAGAAAGTAGTTGTATCATTTGTTATACATATACAAAAGAAAGCAGTTGTATAATATGTTTCAGTATACATATACAAAAGATCAATTGTATAATATATGTTTGTATAAAAAGGGAAATAGAGAAAAGCAAAAGAAAAATTGGCAGGAGAATATTTGCATGTGTATATACAATTTTATCTCGCTTAATACAAACAGAAATGCAATTTATACATTTATTTTTGTTTGTATAAGCAAGAGAGAAGAGGGTGGCGTACGAGATCTGGGAGAGTGGCGAGCGAGATATAGGAGAAGGGAGAGAGGGGAACGAAAATATATGTATATATACAATTTTCTCTCACTTTATACAAACACAAATGTGTTTTTATAAAAGCGAGAGAGGCGAGCAAGACTGCCACCAAAACGAGTGTGACGAGCGAGATTCCACCAGGGAGAGAGGCGAAAATAGCAATAGTTTGCTATAGGGTATAATTAAATCAAACTATATTTATATCATTTAATTTGAATTAATAGTTTGTTATTATATACAATTTTTCCTAAAATTTATTTACCTATGAAACAAATGACTAGTATATATATATATATTAAAATGTGGGATTTAGTTATAAAATATAAACTTGTGGGTCAATTTTTGCATTTGAAAAAAAATCTCAAATCATGATTTGAAATTTCCAATTTATGATTTTTGAACAATTTGAGATTTCATCTCATGATATAAATCATGAGGTAAAATCAACGTAAAATCGCATATCCTAATGCTGATTTCATCTCATGATTACTATTTCAATATCTCGATTGTTCAAGAAGTTTGATTATCACATTATTGGAGATGGACATGCTCCAATTACATTAGTTACAACCTACAAGGAGGGAACGTCAAAGAAAATGTTATTAAGTAAAATGAGAGGACTATTTAGGAATCGTTTCATAGAGTATATTGTAAATAATTATATTTATATTAGTTTTTTAGATTATTAGTACTCCCTCCGTTTCAAAAAGAATGACTTCCTTTCCTTTTTAGTATGTTTCAAAAAGAATGACCTCTTTCTTTTTTTGTAACAACTTTCCACGTGGCATGTTTAAGGCCACAAGATCAAAGGGCAATTTTGTACATTTAACTTAACTTTAATTTAGGACCACAAGATTCAAAAGTCTTCTTTATGCTCTTAACTTCGTGCCAAGTCAAATTAGGTCATTTTTTGTGAAACGGAGGGAGCATCTTGTTTGATATGGTTTAACTTACGTATATATATTCATGTATATTTTATTTGATATTAAAGTATGTATAACTCATACAAAAATATATGGTATTAATAATACAAAAAAAAATTAATGAGTGCATTAGCATGTTTAAAGACACTATTACCCTCAAAACATTTTCCATGTCCCTTTTATTATATTTGTGGAGCAAAATATTTTTCTTTAGAAATTTATTTGATGCAATTACTATTTAATATACCAATTCAAACACAACAAATAAAATAAAATAAACTCAATATATTTAATATCAGCATTCCTTATACATTATATTCAACACTATTCATATATACCTTACCAAAACAGTCCTCAAATTGTGTTGTGATTGTCAACTTTTATAGCACATAGATTGAAATCTACAAGTTTTTTTTTGCAAATGGTTTTGTAATTGTTGTTTTCTTCTTTTTGTCCTAATATATTCAGAAGCCAGCTAGGCAACTGATGAAATATTGTTGTTACCTACCAATGTTCTTCATTTGGTTACTGCTAATATGATTTAGATTGAGAATTCTAAGGGTTTTTTCTGTTTGTTTTTTTTGAAAAAAAAAAACAGACTGTCCCATTCTGATTTATGATCCTGCCTGCCACATGTTCTCCCTCTCCATGAAAATAACAAAAATTTAAACAAGTGGATATCAACACTTAAAATGTTAATTAGTACACTTACATGATTAATTAAAGAATTAACTATATTTGATAAATACATAGGTTAATTAAGTAACTGCACCCCATCACGTCTCTCCATCATGGGTGTTAAATAGTGTTCCACCAATAACTATTATTAGGAAAATTACAAATACTTAAGGTAATTATTGTTCGCTACACAAAAAATATTTTTTAGCAATAACTAATTAACAATAATATTATATATATATATATATATATATATATATATATATATATATATATATATATATATATATATATATATATATATATATATATATATATGTATATATCAGCAATTACAAGTAACAATCATATTTTAACATTTTCTTTTGTTTTTGCAAATTCCGCAAAGCCTAAGCAATATTGGATCAAAGTTAACAGAGGCGTATATAGGAGGGGTTCGCTGGGTTCACCTGAACTCATGCCCCTTCCTGAACTCATGCCCCTTCCTGAACTCATATATAATAGATGTTATATTGTTTAATTTTGTGTTAAATTTAAATGTGTGAACTCACTATCGAAGTATCATATAATGTGATGATGATTGGGTTCATATCTCAAATTAGAAATTTGAATTTTATATTTATCTTGCATTTTATTTATTTTTTGCTAAAATTGGATAATACATTTCTAAGTGGTTCTTGGTTACACTTTTGGCGTTTTAATTAGTTAAGCATTTCAATATTGGACCTATAATTTTAAAATCTTAATTGTTTTTAATGCTACGAAACTAAATGCCTCGGGTTCGAGCACCCTTGGGTACGGAGCCGCCTTTGTTAGGGAGTGATTCACCCGCAATGTGGGATTTTTCGGCGCGAATCCGGATTTAGTTGGTCTCTAATGTGGGTACCGGACACCAAAGGGAAAACAAATTATCAATCCGAAATCCTGAATACGCCTCTGAAAGTTAACTAATATCGATAAAAGTTTTAACACCCTTTATCAATATACATAATTATTACCGCTAAAAGTCATTTTTGAGATAGTGATTGAAGCTCTTAACCCATTTTTACCTCCCACCCACCCCATCATATGTGTACATAATGATTTTTGTAGTATTATTTACCTCAACGCTAGGCAAGAAAAATAGAAGAATTTAAATCTTTAAATAGAAAGTCAAAAAAAGTCAATCAATGAATAATACCCTTTTCACGATCAAGAATAAATAAGCTTAATTAGAGCTAAGAATTTGATGTCTAGATCAAGGCTCACTCATTAAAGTGTGATAGTAGATGTTGTCTTTCAATTGGTGAAGATGCAACATGCAACTAGAGAGGAAGAAGCTTATAGGTTACAATAAATATATAGTTCAATATTGTTTATGCTTAATAATTAGAAGCTCATATTAAGCTTATAGGTAACAATAAATAATATATAGTTCAATGTTTATGCTTAATAATAATTAGAAGCTCATATAATATGTTAGCCATTAAGAGAAATGGATTAGACAAGAAATGAATAAATCTAACTAGTAATCTGATTGACAATAATAATTTTTTTTTTTTTTTGGTTTGTTTTTGCTTAGAAAACTTACAAAGAAAAAAATAAATAAAATTGGAAATTATAATTATAATTAATTAGAAGAGCCACTACAGAATATCTGTAATAATAGCATTGCTCTGAGCAGCCTCTCATCCTCTTTTGTTATTTCATCCAATCACCACCTTTAATCCTCCATTCTAATAATTGCTCTTTCTCATCATCCTTTTTCATCATAATAATTGTACCTATTCCACAGCCAAACAAACTGTTTTTTTTTGTAATATCAGTTTCTAATTTTATCTATTTAATAATAACAACCACTACATACCTAGCTAATTATTATTAATTTATTCAAACAAATACTGAAAATGATCAATAAAAAATGAAGAGAATCTCTAGCATTCTCACATGGTCATGTTGCAAGTGATTGTATACCATGTGACTTCCTTGATTCTTTATAATCATCAACATAGTAAAAGTAATTTATTGAAATATTTTTCACACATTACTACTAATCGTAGCATTACTTTTAATTTCATTGCTTTACTCTTTCTCTTAATTTGTTTGGAAAAAAAAAAACTTTCCTTCTTTTATTCAATATATCTTTAATTTAAGATTGCAATATTCTTAAATTTCATGTCAAAATTTAAATCAAATAAATAAATTAAGATAAAGAAATAATCATTATCCATGAAATTCGAGTATCATTTGAATAATTAAAATTGAAAGTATTAAAATATCTTCACCACTTTCGAAAATGAATAGGAAAAGACAATGTCTAGGTAAAAAGATAAATAATCCTCTAGTCTATACTCTATTTAGTGTAATGAAGAAACATTTTACTTTTTCTACCCTTGTTGACCCTATGGATATGATGAAAAGATTTATGCCACTCTGTAGTAGATTTTGATGTTGATTATATTCTCCTTCCTAACACCACGTGGATGTGCGTTGGAAGAAGGATCCACCCCATTAAGAAATTAATATTATAACCCCATGAGAGAGCATTATTTATTTTTCATTATATTAATTAATACTTCTTTAGTTTATACTAGATGAACATTTTACTGAAAATAATCGTCTCATATGAATTTAAACATTTTCATATATTTTATATATATATATTTAATTGATTTAATATGAGACTGAGGGAGGGAGTACCTGCAGTAGGAGGAATTGATGTGGGCTTTGACATAAGGGCTGGAATTGGGGCAGCAGGTGTTGGAGAATAGATATGGGCTGGAAGGCCCATTGTCTGAAACTGATAGTATGGGTACATTGGCATCATTGCCTGACTTGGATACACTTGAGAAAAATGCCCATTCATGTAGCCCCCACCATTGTAGCTTACTTTCTGTGCACCAAAATTTTTAATACTTCAATTTCATTGAAATTTCAATGTAGACTTTGAACAATAAACGAAAGGAAAAAAAACTTACATGATTGTAGTTCATGTCTGTGGCAATATAAGCTGGAGAATACCTGCAAATATACCAACAGTCGATATAATTATGTCTTTATCTTTCAATTTAAAACAATTTGATCATGGTTGCCATCATTGTTGTGTCAACTATGTAAAATAAATATCATACTTCTTTTTAGAATATGTCAAAGTAGTACTTTCTCATTTTTTAGTAAGATTTTATTAGTGAGTCAGATGAGAAGCTAATTAAACTATAAGAATTCGTGGAGATCCAAATGAAAATGAAAAGATTAGAGAGTAAATTATTAATTTATATATTTACCCATAGAAAGGAAGAGGCTGATGATGGTGAAAGGGTGAAGCCGGAGGTGCAGCTTGGGGATAGTACCACTGCACGTGACTTGCAGGTGATGCTGAATTACCCCTTGCTCCTACCACATTAGGTCCTTCCAATTAAAATAAATAAAAGTTAGACTTCACATACTTTATTTTATCATTAATACACATAATCTCTATTCGATAGATATTGTCTATACATAATTATGTTCAACTCATAATATTATAGTTTCATTCCCTTAACCATGTTAATTTGATGTAAACATTGAGTGTCAATAAATTTAGTTTTATTTAACATGATAAATTATAGAAAGAGAAAAGTATTGAAAACACCCTTTAACACTTGATGTACATTATCAGTTTCATTTCCAAACTATTGTTTGCCTTACAAACACCTCTTTACTTGACTAATTAAACTTAAATACACTTTGATCTTGCAACATGAGTGATATTCACCCATCAATTCTCATTAAATTATCGGATACTCTTACAAGAGTTTGAGATTAATTGTTATGTCATATGACAGATCAGGGTGTATCGAAATCTAGTAGAGGAGTATCTTCAGGGCTATTAGCAATTTGAGAAAGAATGTTTTTGTTAATACTTGTCTCATAAAAATTGAATGCATACAATAAAATTTTCCATAAGAGGTACCTTGTTGAGGAGGAGGAGGAGGGGGAGTGATAGAGGGAGAGGGTCGGGAACGCCGGGCGCCGAGGGACGCGAGATTACAGTTGGCTCGGCGCCCGTTGATAATGGGAGTGGCATCCTCGCATGCTTTTTTGGCTGATTCTGCATCCTTAAAGGTCACCTATATATCCAATTAAAAGAGGCCAAAAGAAATTGAGTCATTTAACATAAACAAAATAGTACTACACGTTAATTTAATTTGTCATACACTAATGTTGTAAAAAAAAATTAATGTGATAGAGATTCAAATAAGAGAATGAGAATTGATAACATACAAAGCCATAGCCTTTGGATCTTCCGGTGATCTTATCGGAGATGATGACAGCTTCCAAGATGTCACCATACTTGTCAAAGTGCTCTTTCATGGCTTCCTTAGGTGTTTCCCATGCCAACCCTCCTACAAACACCTTTGTAAGCGTCGTATCCCCCATGTGGTTGTTGTGGTTAATATTGCTCATCGTCATCTATAGAGAGAGGACTAATGAATGAAGTTTAATTAGACTTCAAAGGACACAAAATAGAGGACTTGAAAAAAACAACTTGTTCAACACTATATAAACTTGACAAACAAGAGGGGAGGGGGAAGTTAAAGGGGGGATCGGGAGATTGATAGAATATTCATCATATAATATACATATACATTAATAATATATAAAAGGATTTTTAATACTATTATATTCACAAGTAACTAACATCCCTTAAAAAAACCTAAGGAATAATAATTTAAAACATAAGGAACATTAATTGCTTCAAAATGTTATAACTCTGATTGTCCTAATTTATTTGTTTTTTAAAAAAATCAAACAAACTAAGTTTGACTAGAATTTTGCTCATTGAATCTTAAAATTTTTTGAAATTAAATTTATATATTTTTAACTTACGTAAAATGTACTATAAGTCGGAATAATTGATAATTTAAAATATTTATGGTCAAAGATAGACTTGTTTAAACCTCAAAATTCAAAAAATATCACATAAATTGAATCAGAAAAAGTATATAACTTTTTATATTGTAAGTGTATATAAATTAAATCACATTTGCACATATACAATAAACACATAGAACTTAGTTGTATATAGTGCATTGTTGTGTGTGGGTGGGGTGGGGTAGGGTGGGGATAGAGGGGTGGGGGTGGGGGTGGAGAATAAGAAAATGGAGAAAAGCAGTAGGACAGAAAAGCATACAGTTGGACGATGGGTTGAGGCCATCAACGTGGTCTCCTTTTCTTCATCATCTTCTATCTGGCATTGTGTAATAACTAACATGCTACTCTTCATTAAACTTTACTTACCTTATTAAAAAACCCTACCTTTCTATGTTGTGCTGTAATTTTTTCTTTCCAAATTTGGAGGCATAACCATTTAAGTTTATGGTCCACGCGTTATTCCTTTCCTTTAACCAATTTAACATTTTTTATGTATTTGCCTCAAACTTCTAATGCATGTTTGTCTAGAAAGGGCAAAGGGGTAAATATACCCCATCACTTTGCCATTTAGAATATATGTATTTCTTCTTTAAAAAGTGGTGCATATATATTCTCATTGTCTAATAAATTGTGTATATTATATACATTTTCGTTAACCGACTGAATTAAAAAGAATCTTAAAATTGATTTTTAAATTCTAAGAATATCACCTGACTTAGAAAAATTGCCTCATCCATTTTTCTTAGGGAAAATTACGCGAAAAGAAAACAGATACTAGTTAATTAATTAATATAGTTATAGTCTTAATTAATTACAGTTCACGGCTTAATTTTAGCTTTGATTACGTCACTTGTCCTCTTTTATACATATACAAATACAAATTATACGCACGCGCACACACACGCACACACAATCAGCCTCTCTCCACTCTCTAGCCTTTCTCGCTCGCCTCTCTCCTATCTCTCAACCTCGCTCGCCTCTCGCCTCTCGCTCTCAATCTCTCTCGCCAGATATACAAATACATATGTACATCAGTTATATATATGTTATTATCTGACATGTATACATATATAGTTTGCCTTTTTAGACTCTCTGCCCTTCTCACTCGCCTCTTTCCTCCCTCTCCCAATCTCGCTCACCAAATATACAAATACATATGTATATTAGTTAGATATATATAATTATTTGACAAATAGACATATATAATTCGACAAATATACATTTACAATTCACCTAGCTACGAATCGTAATTAGCAAATTATAGTTATGGAGCGTAATGAAGCTATTTTTGAGTGGTTATATGCGAAAGTTCTATCTTAATACAAGTCATCCACATCCTTCTTATCTAAAGTCATATCCTCGAGAACCTAAACCTCCGTCATATCTTGTCTTATTACCTCTCACAATCAATACTTCTTCGGTCTACATCTGTCTCTCCCTCTATAACAACCCCTCGCACCACCTCACTATATCATCTAAGCATCTCTACTTCACATGTCCAAACTATCTCAATCTCACTTCCCTCATCTTATCACCACAAAGGTCACTCTCATATTATCATGGATATCCTCATTTATAATCTTATTTTACTCGTAGTATGACCACATATCCACCTCAGCATCCTCATCTCCAAAACATGCATTTTCTAGACATGAAAATTTTTGACTGGCCAATACTTTATCTTATACAACAATGTCGGTCTAACCACCACTCTATAGAACTTACCTTTGAGTTTTGACGGTAACTTTTTATCACACAAGACTCTAGAGGCAAACCTCTGCTTCATCGACATCACACCAATACAAGGTGTGATATCATTATCGATGTCACCACTCCCCTAGATTATTGACTAAAGATAATAAATGTTTCTCTCTTGGAGATATTTTACGTGTCAAGCCTCATTTTCACGCCAACCTCATGCATTGCATCATTGAGTTCACACTCCACATACTTTTTCTTATACCTATTCAACCTGAACCATTTAGTTTCTCAAATTTATCTCCACACCTCTAACTTAGCACTAACTCTATCACATATTTTATCAATTAATACTATATCATCCATAAATAGTATACACTGAATGTCTTACATTGATTCATCCATCACCAAGACAAACAGAAATGATCTAAGAGTTGATCCCTGGTGTAACTCCACCTCCACAAGAAATTGCTCAAAATCTCCCCCATCCGTTCTAATCCATTATCTTTTGTACATATCTTTTATTGCCCAAATGTAGGTCACTAATTCACCCATTCCCTCCAGACATGTCCACAAGACTTCCCTCGCGACTTTGTCGTATATCTTTTCAAGGTCATGAACACCATATTTAAGTTCTTCCTTTTTTTGATCTATCAATCACCTCCCATGATAGATAACTTCTGTGGTCGATTGTCCTGGCATGAATCTAAATTGATTCTTGAAAATAGACACACACCTCATCTCCATCACTCTCATCTATATTTTCATAAAGTGTGGTTGAACAACTTAATTTTTATAGTCGTTGCAATTATACCTCCACCTCTATTCTTTGGACGTCTTAACAGTCCTAAATGACATTGAACAAGCTAGTTAACAATTCTAAACCTACTCTATTCATGTTCTCCCAAACTTCACTGAAATCTTATCTGGTCCTGTCGCTTTTTCCCTGTTCATCCCACTTATTACATGTTTCACCTCTTCAACTTTAATACGTCTACAATATCCGAAATTTTGATGCAGTGCTCTAACTTCCCTAAACCTAGAACAATACCTTTGTCCCTTTCTTCGTTCAATAGTTTGTAAAAGTATGTTTGTTATCTTCGCTTAATGAAGATTTTCTCCGCCAACAATGTCTTTTTCATCCTTGATTCACTTCACTTGATCCAAGTCACAAGCCTTGCTCTCTCTCACCTTCGCGAGTATGTACAACTTCTAATCTTAAAATTAGTATTAAAGTTTTTTTTTAAAAAAAATAATATGTGCACACTTTGTTAGATAAAAGTGGTCTATATGCACATCTTTTTAATGAGGATTATATCCGCTATAAATTACAAAGTTGAGGGGTATATGTACTTCTTTTCTCGACTAGAAATGTTCATAGAAAATCTGGCATCCTCTTTTGACACGTTTTCATTTATGCATGACAAAATTTTATCTTCTATTTTTATATGCATTATTATTTTATCTGATTTATATTAGATGTTCACTTTTTTTTTATACATTTTTTTAAGAAATCATCATAAGAGGACTAATTTTACTAATTTACCTTTTTAAACAATTATTTTAAAATTTTACAAACTTTTTTGTACATTTAAAAAATATTATTTTAAAAAAATGAATTAATTTTATTTTGATTTATAAATTGATAAGTAATTTAAGATAATTAATTTACGGTGATTTAAATAACAAAGGGAGCATGTGAGAAGTTAAAATAGATTGAAAATGTGTTGTCCTTTATGTTGAAATCTGCCATGTCGATGATGAGTGGGTCCACGTGATCAAATATTTCAATTTCCAACTTCAAATTCTTGACTTTGACCCTTTTCTTGCCTTCAATTAAATATGCTGCCAACTACTGCAGAAGAATTATTTATCAACCACTAACAACATGCCACGTCAACATCCATGTTAACTAGATCTTGACCATATTTAAGAATGTCATGGGAGATCAACTTGTTCCAATAAAGGACCAATAATTCACTTAATTTAGAAGAGGAACCTAATATTATAAAATGAAAAAAATTAGACACAAAATGACCATTATGCCACTTTAGATCAAGGTCCATGTTTGAAGCACTTCCTCCTCTTTTCTTGCCTTCATTCTTCCTTCCTCACTCTTTTTTTCATATTTAGACTTTAAAATTCAAATTTAAATTTGGATGTACCGCAAATATGAATTGTGGATAAAATACTTAGGAACTTGAAGTATTGAGAAGAGCTCATATAGAAAAACATATATTAGGATTGTTTAGAGGAGATTTGAGTTAGTCAACATTAATTGGAAGACTTCAAGTTCAGTCATTAAAGTTACTTCAAAGCTTGATTTTAAAATTTGATGTGTCGCAAACGTGAATTGTTACAGGAGATTTTGAGTTGGTGGGGATTGAAAGATTCCACTAGCTGTTAAAGCTTCTTCACAACTTCATTTTAAAATTTACGTTGCATAGAGGAGATTTAAGTTGGTTAGAATTGAAACTCCAACGTATAAATATTGTATAAACAATGTTTATGAATGTATATACAACCCTAATACATAGTTATACATCTCTCTCTATCTCTCACACACATGTGCGCACCCACACCCACGCATGAACGTGCACACATAGGCGAATCAATAATTTGAAGACTTTGGATATACCATATATGATATTTAAGCTAATCTTAAAACAAAATAATATAGTCAACTAATTGATCTACTAAAATTCTTATGAAATTTGCACTTCACATAAAATTTCAGAAATAAAAATTTCTGACACACAAAGTTCCATCTACGAAATGTTATGTCACTCCTAGAAAACATATCATGTACGAAAAAATTAAACCACTCCGATCCTCAAAGCATGAACACATGCAAAACCACATACCATAAGACTATTTATCATCAGTGGCATAGGCAGAAAATTTGTGAAGCGTGTCCAAAGTAAAGCCAAAATAAGAAAAAAATATAACCATGGGGATTTGAAGCTTAGTGCCAAACAAACTTTTGCATACTATTGTCACAAAGCTAATACTCTATACCTGGAAACGTATCCCCTTTTTTAATTAAAAAACTGTTTTAAAGCAGACCACATTAAATAAAATATACAAAATATTGATGTAAAGATTCAAACTTGGGTATTGTGCAAGTATTGAGTTCACTTTTACCACTGAGTTATGGCTCATTAGTATTTTTGAGGGTGTCCAAAATACTTAATATATCAATATAAAGTAAGATTTGGCCTCTATATATAACAAAATTTTCCGAAGAAGGATGTCCTTGCTTGTAGTTCTGCCCCTATTTATCATACTTTTTGTATAGAATTCTACCATTTATAATATAAAATAATTTTAGGACTAAATAGCTCATTATCAAATACAAAATAAAATAATCTCTTAAAATATGATGAGATTATTATCCTTATTTATCAACTAAACAACCCTTAATTGTGTTTAGTCTCTAATCATAAATAGAGTTACATTTTTTGCATATTCGCATTAGTAGTTTAATCCTAAAATATGGTAGGAGGGGAGGGATTACATTTGAATTATTGAATGTCAAATGATTCTAATTAGTAATTATCATAACCTGTTAAGCAATTTAATTAAAATTTTAAGTGTGATTTTTCTATTAATATATATGAATTGATAGTAGAAAACATGAAAGCGAAACAATGGTTTATTAGAAATTGTTTTATATAGAATACTTAAATTAGTCGAGTTAGTTCCAAAAGATTAAATATAAAATGTCAACAAAGATGAATTAAAGTAGTTGATGCCAAATCCATATAGATTTGAAACCAGTAGAGGTGTGACAAGCACTCTTAAGTCAAAACAAATATATCTAGGGAATTGAATTTCATTTATTTTTTCCAAGTATACATGCTTATGCTATTCTTGGAGACATGATCTACTAACAAAAAATTGGTTGTTATTGGAGGCACGTCATATTAGTTGGAAGTCTCCCTCTAATTAATCTTTTTTTAATTTACCTTCTTATGTATTAAAAATTTAGAATAATATAACACAAATTATACTTATTCACTAAAAAATACATACTATTTTTACATCTTGAATTTGGCAATTTGGGCTGGTGCTTAGCACGGTAACTAATTATTAATTTTGCGGATAAAAATGAGCCAAAAAGATAAATGAAAAAATATCTTTAACAAAATAGATAAACAAAAGCTATATTTAGACCTTAAATTGTATTAGGTAAATTCTATGCGATACGCTTGATTCGAGCAGATCAACATAAGTTCAGTCACGTAACACTGCTTCTTCAATTTTTTTACTAAATATATGTATATAATTAAAGGCAAAAAGAGAAATAACGAATATATTAAATTATATATACAATGACATCCCTTGACACAAACGTACAAACAACTTAGTTGGCCAGACACCTGAATTCGAAGGGCAACGTTGTGAGTGTTCGAATGTTGAACTTTGTAATTTTTTTTATACATTTGAAGTTCTCCATTTACCGTTCTTATAGGCTTATTTTTTATTTGTTTTTCTTTCACATTCTTTCTTATCATTGAAATTAATTAAAAATAATATATGAAATATTTAATATTATTAATTTAAAAAGTTTATTTTGAAAAAAAAAAACTTTTTAGAAAAGGTATAGTAGTGAACGC
Organism: Solanum sitiens; assembly: GCA_016801875.1. NCBI lineage: Eukaryota > Viridiplantae > Streptophyta > Magnoliopsida > Solanales > Solanaceae > Solanum > Solanum sitiens. Next base: position 183,866 of record JABWTJ010000109.1, read on the forward strand.
GAATTGTATTTTATTCATATTTTATTCTTTTTTTTTTCCAATAAAGACAATATGATGTTACATTATTTTCTTTATTGTTTTTCATTTAAAATGTGACACCTCTTATAAAAATCTTGTGTACGCCACTAGACTCAGAAGACATTGAAGGGAGATAGATCTCGAGTCCTCTGTCTGGATGATCAGTTGATCACCTCTAAACCAATTGAGTCAATCCTGAAGGACCTTGTTTTCAAAGTTATTAATAGTATTTTTTTGAGAAAATGCATAAGTACCCTCTTAGACTATGACCGAAATCCAGAGACACACCTAAACTTAACTAGAGTCTTATTACCCTCCTATAAACTAATTTAAAATGAAATAAATACACCACAAAGATGGTCAAGTTTCAATGGTCAGATGATTAATTGTGAGTCTATGGATGAAAATCCTTCTAGGAAGCTTCTGTAATAACCCGCTAGACCTAAGAAACTTATGATATTTGTAGCATAGGTAGGTCTGGCCATTGTTTCACTGCTTCTATCTTCTGTGAATCCACTCAGATCCCTTCGCTAGATACAATATGACCAAGGAAAGCAACAGATTGCAACAGATCTCACATTTGCTAAACTTAGCGAATAACTGACGATCTTTGAGAGTCTTTAGAACAATTCTTAAATGACTCGCATGTTCTTTCTCATTCCAAGAGTAAATGAGGATATCATCAATAAAGACGATAACAAACAAGTCCAAGTACTGCTTGAACACTATGTTCATCAAATCCATGAAAGTTGCAGGAGCATTGGTTAGTCCAAACAACATAACTACAAATTCATAATGACCATACCGAGTTCTGAATGCTATTTTTGGAATGTCACTATCTCTGACTCTGAGCTGATAATAACCCGATCTGAGGTCTATCTTTGAGAAATGGCTACCACCCTGAAGTTGGTCAAACAAGTCATCAATCCTGGGGATGAGATACTTATTCTTGATTGTGACCTTGTTCAACTGTCTATAGTCAATGCACATTCTGAGAGAACCATCTTTCTTCTTAACGAATAATACTGGTGCACCCCATGGAGAAATACTAGGTCTGATGAAATCCTTATCTAGAAGGTCTTTCAACTGCTCTTTCAATTTCTTAAGCTCTGTTGGAGCCATCTGTAAGGAGGAATAGAAATAGGCTGGGTATTTGGAAGGAGATCAATTCCAAAGTCGATTTTCCTTTTGGGAGGAACTCTGGGAAGATTTCTTGAAACACTTCTGAAAACTCAGTGACTACTGGAACTGACTCAAGAGTTGGGGTTTCAGAGCTAGAATCCTTAACCCGAACTAGATGATAGAGATAAACCTTAGAGATCAATTTTATGGCCTTAAGGTAAGAAATGAATCGACCCATAGGCGCTAAGCTACTACCCTTCCATTCTAAGATTGGTTCATCTGGAAACTGAAAACGAACAATCCTAGTTCTACAATCGACTGAGGCATAACATGAATGTAACCAATCCATGCCTATAATGACATCGAAGTTTACCATTTCTAACTCTACAAGCTCTACTGAGGTGACTTTTTGAGAGACTGTGATAGGGCAATTTTTGTATACCCGTCTAGCTATAACTGGATCAACGACTGGAGTAGAGATTGAGAAAGGTTCTGAGAGAGTTTTTGGGCTGACACTGAATTGGAATGTTATGTAAGGAGTTACAAAATAAAGAGTAGCCCCTGGATCTAACAATGCATAAACATCAAGGTTAAAGACTCGTAACTTACCAGTGACTACATCAGGAAAACCTTCCTGATCCTGGCGAGCCTAAAGAGCATACAACCGGTTCTGGCGCTGACCGTCACCTGTACTAGATGAGTTACCCTGATGACTCGGGCGACTTGCTGGTGCTGATGAAGTTGTAGACTGAGCTCTACCATTTCCACCTTCTTGACCCTGTCTAGAAGGACAATCCCTCAACCTGTGACCACACTGACCGCACCCAAAACATCCTTTTTTTCCTGCGAAACACTCGCCCGAATAGTTCTTACAACACTTAGGGCAAGTGGGGTAAGTATTGGTGCCTTAAGTACTTCCCTGAGACTTAAAGATGGTGCTCTAACCTTCTGGTCATACCTGTTCTTGGAGGATGGAACACTAGCTGACGAAGGGGATGGAGCTGAAAACTTTTGCTGACTTTGCGAGCGATTTCCACCACCCGATTTCTACTGAGAATAGTCATAGTTCCCAGTCCTAGCCTTCTTATTCTCCTTAGCCTGTTCCCTAATCTTATTACCCTCGACCTGCTGAGCATGAGTCACAAGCCTAGAGATGTTCATATCTCCCAGTAACATAGCCTTTCTGCACTCAGTTTTTACCAAATCTGACACTCCAACCAAGAACTTATTCATCTGAGCCCTGGAGTCACCAACCATATGACGAGCATACCTGGAGAGTTGGTTAAAGTTGAGTTCATACTCTTGGACTGTCATGTTACCCTGAGTTCATGAATTCCTGGGTTTTTGCTTCTCTCAACTCTATTGGGAAAACCTATCTAGAAAGGTCTCACTAAAGCACTCCAAAGTAATAGGAGATGCATCTGTACCCCTATTATCCTTCCACTGAGTGAGTGTACAAGATATGAGCAACATCTTTCAGCTGATATGATGCCAACTCAACCCGATCATTCCCAGTGACTTGCATCACCTCAAATATCTTCTTGATCTCGTCCAAGAAATTCTGAGGATCCTCATTAGCCTGTGATCCTAAGAACTCAGGCACATTCATCCTAACAAAGTCACGAACCCTTGATGTTGCTGATCCACCATTTACATTCATAAGAGCTTGAACCCGTTGATTGTTTTGGTTGACGACACTCTAAGCCAACATCTGAATGACACTTCTGAATTCAGCATTGGAGACTTCCTGATCTGGGACTGGAGGAGTTGCGTTTGCATTTCTTGCATTCACATTCCTGGCGTTAGGTCTACGAGGAGGCATGATCTGAAACGTAGAACGTCTAGTTAGAATGGAATTAGATCATGCCTAACGCAGGATAAGAGTAACAAGAAAGTGAAGTTTTTCCTAGAACACTTCATAGCCTCTCTCTCATTTGATGTGGTGCACTTCACACCCATGAAAAGGACTTTACTTAGTGCGGTTTTTCAGACATCCTAGGACACTTAAACCTAGGGCTCTGATACCAAGTTTGTCACGCCCCGAGCTACCCCCGAGACGCGGACACGGGACCTAGGACCACAAGTGATCCCAAGCTAACCCTGCTGGCATGATAATGAGCATACTAAAGAAAATAACTGATGCGGAAGTTAAATCATAATTTAAAATGAAAAGATGGGGAATACCCATATTCTATAACTGAGATATTTGAAATACTGACGAGTTTAATACAAGGAAGTTATTAACTCAATAATAAGTTGAAACTAACTATGTTTGAAAATGACCTCTACACTGACTAGAAATGCTGGGACAAGCCCAGCTAAGTCTAGCAAAAATTGAAACTAAAAGAATAAATACTGAAAAGAAACTCAAGACTATTGTCCTCGGAGAATGAAGATTCACCACTGAATCTGATGAACTGGAGATCGGAAATCGACCTAAGTGTGATCTGGATACTGAGAACCTGAACCTACATCACGAGAGGATTTAGCGCACGTATGCGTCAGTACTTCAAGGTACTGAGCATGTAGGATATAGTAAAAAATAAAAACATAACTGAACAAGCACAAAAGCAAGTATAGTAATCTAAACATGATATACTGAATGCTGAGGTAACTGAATGCAATGACTAATTTATAACATGCTGAAACTGAATACTGAATATCCTGATAAATGGTCAATGCAGTAGAGTCTGACTGAACTATGCGAGCTACTAATAACCGATAATAAACCACATGAGCTAAATGTGGAGTCCTATGTATACGCCCCATCGAGAGGACCCAATATACCGTGCTAGAGGTATAAAGGCATGCTGGCGTGATCACTAAACTGATGCTCACACAGGGGACTTACAACCTACTTGGCTAGTAGTTCTGCACTATTGAGGTACGCTTAACCCTAGTCCAACTCGCTATTATGCTACTCTCAATGAATTATTGATTAAGACATTATGACTGAATTTATGTAAATATTGGATAGCTCAAAACTGAACATGCAAACTGAGAGTGCAATAATTAATATGATAATTATGCATTAATAACTGAGGCATGTATATCTGAAGTAACTGAAATATCTAACCTAGCATGTGTAATTCAAGAACTAAAGAAATACACAGGTAGGGTTCTGAAATTCATGCGATAAACTGAATAATAACTTTACAATCTGATTTGGAACATATGTCTAACTAATTTATGATGATCTGCTGTAATTCTAGAAACCCTAGGTTTAATCATGATAAGAGAATCAAGAACTGACTGAAAAGTTAAGTTTTGGTCGATTTTGGGTACGGGGTGTTACAACAAACGCTGACATGTCATAGAGAGTGTGTACACTCTCTTGAAGGCAAGTGATGGATGCACAAATTGGACACATGTCATTTTTTAATTGGTAACTTTATAATTAGTTAGTACACATATTTATTGATAATAAAACTTATCTATATTTAATTATTTTTATTTCTTTCTTTGTAAAATATTTATTTTAGTTTCTTTTCACTTTAAAGTTTTTCAATTAATTTATTATCTTTTTACTTTTCATTATTTCTAATAAATTGTGTGTATTTAAAAAACAATTTAAAAGTTTCCTTTAATTTTAATGTTTTATTTGATTTTCTTCACTTATTTTGATATACGTAAAAATTAACTTATTTTAAATACAAGACATTTGAAATCAAATCAAAACGAAAGACAAAGAAAATAAACTCAATAGTTTAATAAAAGAGAAAAAAATGAATGTAAGTAAAAAAAAATGTGTATTAACTTAATTTAAATACAAAATTAAAAAAATAGAATATTTTTTAAAAAAATTATATATTTTTAAAAATCTACGTGATATTTTTTAAAAAAAATTAAGAAATATTTTTAATTAAAAAAATTATTTACACACATGGCGGACGAGTGTGTACAAATATAATAAAAAATATCTGTATATTATTTAATATAGTTTGATGATATATTTGTCCTTATTCCCAACCAAAAATTCAGTATTCTAAACTATTTCATACATGTATGTAAAAAAAATTTGGTAAAACAAATTGAAGAAACTATTTCATGCCTATGAGTTATCATTAATGATCCAAAAAAAAAAATCAAATTTCTTTTATTTTTCTAACATAAAAAATATTTTCCCATAATCTTAATTTAAATATTTATTACTATATAGTATAAGACTCTTGAAGCACACACGTCTTCGTCAACATGTGTGCTTCTTGACATTCATATTAAATTAATGGATATTTATGTCATTCTATCTGCTTACTTAAAAAATCCTCTGCTTTACTTTATTGTACTTTATTATTTATATGCATGTACCTTCTTAACTGCCGTGGACAAAAAAACCACACTTATTTTCAATAAAAATATGTCAGCCTTCTTCCTTATCTTTGTGTATATGAGTTTTGTGGGGCCAACTTTAATAGTTTCGTGGCTCTTTATTTTCTAATGCACAACCTATTTAAGAAATTGTTATATACTCTAATTAATAACTTACATAGCAAGTTTCAAGAATTATAGCCTAATAATTCTTTGTCTTATTTCTTCAATGTTTATACATTTAAAAATCATATAAATTATTAATTTACTGTTTGACAAAATAATAAATTTGATTGACTCTTGAAATTTTATCGTGTCACAAAAATGGGACAAAAAATAACTTGCATTATTTGAAAATGACGTAAAAAAGTATTGTAAATCTCTTTAAAATTATATATTTGCCTCATAAATTGATAAAAGAAATAATATACAACATTTGAAAATTACCCAAAATATTACAAATTATAACAATCATAACAACATAAAATATTTAAAACACATAAAGAGTTTGATTGTTTCTCAAAATTTCATTAGTGCCACATAAATGAAATAGAGAAAATAAAATAATAATATTTAAGAATACATAACAGTGCTATAAATTACATAATTAATAACTTAAAACATTTACATATCATATTAAAATTTAACTGTCTCTCTAATTATATATGTCGTATAAATTAAAACAATCAAATAACATATGTCGGGCTCGTGCTAGCACACACACATCACTTCGTCATCATGTCTGCTTGTAGGAAGGGGTAATATGGTAATTTCATGTTTTTTCCTTTAATCTTTTTTGTTTTGTTACTTTATATAAATAAAAAATTATGTAAAAAATATTATAATCACAATAATTAATAGCTTAAAATATATAAACGTTCCCGTTAACTCTCAAAATTCCATCTATACACATAAATTGGGCTAAAGGGAGAAATTTATATTATGTAAAATACAAAATGTTCTATAAATCACAATAATTACATGTTAAATATCGAAAATAACTTATAAAAAGGCATTGAAAAATACTATAAATCATAATAATTAGCAACTTGAAAAATCTAAGAAATATATATATATATATATATATATATATATATATATATAAATTAGATTGATTCTCAGATTCACCAGTGTCACTAAATTGATACAAAAAGGAGTAACATATATCATGTAAAAATTACGTAAAATGTACGATAAAATGATACTCTCTCTGTCCCTAATTACTTGTTCATTTTTAAATTGGTACACCTATTAAGAGAACAATTATTGACATTCAGTTTACCATTTTACCCTTATTGATTATGAAGTAGAATTAAAAACTTAAGATTTTAAAAAAGTTTTACTTTTTTAAAGTAATTAATTGAGCATAAAGTAGATATTTTTTTTCTTGATTTTGTCAAAATAGACAGATAATTAAGGAAAAATAAAAAAGAATGACACATTTTAGGTAATAATTTAACTATGAAATGTCTATTTTGCTCTTAATGAAATGATTTACAGCACACAAATTTCTATAATTCATTTTGGACCACCAATTTTAAAAGTCTTCCCTTATTTCTTAAACTTTGTGTCGAGTTAAGTACCTTACATAAAATAGGATGGAGAAAGTATTTTCTCCATCAATAATTGTTTGTCAGGGTAAGGTCATGCACTTCCCTCAAGAAAAATTTAATATAAGGTGTAATTTGACTTATATAACCCTACTATATGCACTCCCCTCAAGAAAAATTTAATACAAGATGTAATTTGACTTATATAACCCTACTATACCAAGAATATCAAAAGTCTACATAACTTTTCAATTGAACAAAATGAAGTAATTATTAAGGGCAGAGTTGGAAAAAAATGACTACTTATTTCTTCATTGTTTAAATTGACAATTAATCTTAAACATCTATTTTTTAGTATACCTGGCAAACAATTGTGGACGAAGGGAGTAATAATTAAATAGTAATGACTTCAAATCTATATATCACATAAATTAAAAAAAAATAACATCTATTGGGCCCGTGCTGGCACGGGGTCCTGTATCTAGTACACTTTAATAAATACATAAACTTTTAATTAGATAATGTGTATATTTTATTAAATACATGTACGCCTAATCATATACATATTTTGATCACTATCTCTCTTTCTCTCCCCCTTTGTCTCTCTCCTCTCTCCGGCAAGAGACCACCGCCAGGTCGCTGCTCGTTTCTTAACAATCAAAAACACAATTCCTCTCTGCTCTTCTTCTCACCATCAAAACCCCCAACGACACTCCATCTCTAAGTAGATCTCAAGGAAATGCCGGTGGAAAATAATACTATCATCCTTGTACTTTCTTTTGAGTATTTTTACATCTATAATGTATTAGTATTATAATTAAGACCTTTCATATAAAAATCAAAGACATAATATCCTATTATATGAGTATGAGTAGAAGTCAAATAAATAATAATATCGATTACCACAAGCTAAATATCAAAATCAAACTTTTAAAGCTATACCAAATTAGTTTGACATGATAATCATGTAATATTTTTTTTAAAAAAAATATAATTATTGAAACAAAGTTTTCAATATCGTACCATATTGAGTAATTTCCCTAGATAGTCAGTCATGTTTAGGAAATTACCTAGGAATATCACTTATGTTTGTTTTAGGACTACAATATCACCAACTTTAATATTTTCCTCAAAATATATTTGACACAAAAAAAACAAAAACATTCTCTCTTTCCTAATGGAATGCCATATCACATTACTCCTTTTTTTTAAATTTTTTTTTATTATTAACAATTTTTTTTTAAAAAAATTAGACAGCCCATATATTATGCCCAGTAAAAAAAATTACATTAAAAACTGTAATATGAGCTCCTTCGATTCTTCAAGGAATAAATTAACGAATTTGCATAAGGAACTGTCTCTTGAGGCGCTATATATCTTTGATGTCGACCAAGGAAATTACCACGAGGTGAAATTCAAGTTTTCTTTTGATTCTTTTATTTTAAAGTGTAAATTGTGAAATAATTTGAATATCATGATATTGGAGTAATTTTCCTAAAATTTAAGAATTTTATGCTTGCTTATTTTTTAATCGGATATTTTTATTGTTTGAATCTGCCTGAGCTTTGAACAAATATTTATAGCTTATGTAAGAATCTTTTTTTTTTTTTTTTTTACCATGAACAAGAAACCTTTGATTTTTTACCTTGAACAAGCAACATATGTTTATAGTTTATGTAAAAATCAATGTTCCTAATATTCAGCTTATCTCAAAATATCCAACTCATGAGCTTCAAGGAAGTAGTTTAATTTTTTTCTCGACTGGAATACTATATTTTCGTATGGAAACTGCAAATACTCGTAAATGAAACATAGGATAAAGATTTTCGCTATAAAATTAAAGTAATTAGATTTTCATAGAAAATGAATTAATGCTCTCTTATAGATACATTAAAAAAGTTTTCATTTAAAGAATTAAAAATATTATTAATAAATTAAAAATGTCTGACATGACATCCTAGTAGGAGAGAGATAATGTATGTTTTGAGTCAAGTATATTTTGAGAAAAATAGGCTAAGTTATTTAATATTGTCGTCCCACAACATACACAAGTGATATTTCTAGGTAATTTTCCAAACATGGATGACTGACTATCTAGGGAAATTACTCTACCATATTCATCCCACCTACAAGTTAGTAAAGTGTGTGTAAACTTTTGTGACCAGAAGGATAGGAGTCTTCACTTTCAAAATATAACAATATAGTTTTACCAAAATCTAATAAAAGAGGTTTAAAAAAAGGGTAAAACTATTTTCTTAAAACATGGAAGTAACATTCTCCCTTGATATTTATTCCATAAATTTCTCCTAAATTTTTGCATTCCTCTATTCTCTCCTTTGAATAAAAATATAAAGGCATATTAAATTATTTTTTCTCCTTCAAATACGATAATCAATATTTTGCTTGACATTTATCCCATAAATTTCTCCTAAATTTTTGTCTTCTAATACTCTTTACTTCGAATAAAACAAAAGGCATGACAAATGTCTTTCTCTTCAAACACGATAGTCAATACTCCCTCCCTAAGTAGAGGGAGTTGCTTGAATGGTATGCACCCCTCACTTCCAATTCGAAGGTTGCAAGTTCGAGTCACCAAGGGAGCAAAATGGGTGGAAGAAATAAAAATACTCCTTCCTTATAAAACATACCCCTCATTTTCTCTTGTTTTTTTTCAAGCTCCATTACTTTATTAAATTCACTTCATCAAGAAAATTCTTTATGGGGAATGATCCCCTCTAATGAAAGTATGTTCAGTATTGTTCAATAACTTTGTTGATTTTTTGCCATATGTCCATCTAAATCTTCTATGATTGAGATTCAGTCTAGTTCTATAGTTAAAATTGATAAAATTATTATGGACATAAATAATGGAAAATTACTTTAATCTAATGACAATTGTTTCTTCCCAATTCATTTCGTTGTTATTAAGATATATAGTGACGATAAAATGTGTGAGTTTGAAAATTGAGCTATCTAGCCGAGATAAGTTGGACTTCGTCCCGTTCTGGCTAACAAAAACTTTTACGTAGGAAAAAATTGGGGGATGTCACCTAGGATCGCTTTAGCAGTCTCTTGACTGCTACAATGGGAATTGTTGTAGTTGGTCTTAAGTTGTTAGAGCAGACAATGTGTCACACCCTGAGCCTACACCCTGGCCGTAACTAACACTCGCAAATAATTGTTGATTTCCAAGCGAACCCTTGACCTGACTCATTACTCAGCGGAAGACTTACTCAAGCAAAATAAAAACTCATGATGCAAAAATAACTTTAAAAACCTAATTTAAACTCGACTCCAATAATCGTTTGAAAATAATTTAACAAGTATTAGTTAAATGTCTTATGGACTCATAACATTACAACAACAATGGAAATAATGATAGACTCCTCGACTTTTAAACTATGTATGAAGCTTCTACTATTACAGAAGAATTATCGAGACAAGACCCACGACATCTTAACAACTGAAAGTAAAAATAGAACCATCCGGAAGCAAGGAGGCTTACCAAAGCTAATTAGAATTGCAAGTGGTATCAACGGAGCATCTGTTGACGATCCTGAATATCTCTATCTGCATCATAAAATATGCAGGCCAAATGGTGTAAGTACATGGAATGTACGAGAATGTAAGAGAAATTCTAAAGCATAAACATAAGCTTGAACAGATAGAAAAGAAACATACTTACCTCTTTTCAAACTCACTTAACTCAACTCAAACTCTCGTCGAGGATAGGATACTCAGCTCAAGGACAAGATACTCAACTCAAAGGTAAGATACTCGACTCGAAGATACTCAGCTTAAGATACTTAATTCAAGATACTCAAGGATAAAGCAACAATAAAAGATAGATGCAATATATGGAAAGCTTTTTAAAAAAAGTAGATAATAACTCAATTGTATGTAAAAATACAATAATAACTCAATTGTATGTAAATATACTAAATAACTCTTATTTGGTAGAATCTCTAATCGACATCTATCACTATGAGTTATGCAATGATACACCGTCTCGTTCACACTGTCAGAATTTTCCTATACCTTTATGTAGTATAAGACATCCTCAACTAAGTGGATCCACTGAACTATGCTTGAAAACAATAAGGAATTATCTAAAAAGTATGACTCTTTTACCCATGTTGGCATACATGGTTTATTAGGACTTTGAGTTGTTTGTACTTGTCCCCATATCGATGTTCGTACTCCCAATATTATAACTCATGCTCATATGTTCAAAAATATATTCTCATACACAAACTTTGAGATTATTACTCAAAAGGTTCTTCTAAAAGAGATAGTGCTTAAAATTCCACATTAACTCATCTGGAAATTGAAGTTTCCTCTCATCTTAAATGTGAGAACATTTACTCTTGAGTATACTTGTTCTCATATATTCATTTTTGATAAATGTCAACTCTCCTTATCCTCATTCTCATTTACTCTAATCTTAAAACAATTTATAAATAATGGTAAAAGACTTCTCAAAATAGGGTTCATGCTCAATTATGGATGTGAACGACTCAATTTAAGGTTTTAAATAACCATATATAGAACTCAATACTCGAAACTCAACAACTCGAAAATTCGAGGACTCAATGATACTACTCATCTTAAGAATGCTCGACTCATAGGGTTCATGCGTAATGATAAGCATGAACAAATCAACTCAAGGACCTTTATGTATAACATATGATATTCCCATAATTTGGAATATAATCTCAAAAGTATTAGGAACTAAATACTCAAGAACTTAGAACTCAAAGATGCTACTCTTCTCAAAGATACTAAATTTATGAATTTCATGCGGAATTTATGGGCATGATAGACTAGACTCAAGAATATCAATAATAATGTAGGCTCATGAATACACTCTTCCCATTCTCATACTCGCTTACTCGATTCTTGAAACAATTATAGGTAATTATAGAAGACTCCTCGAAAGAAACTCAAAGGAATTTTATCAAACTTTACTCTTAGCTCTACCTTGAATTTGAATTATGAATTCAAGTATCATGATTATGATATATATGATTTTTTGATGATTAGATGTAGTTTGGATAGTTAAAATCAAGAAGAGAGTGAAAATATGTTTTAAAAGAACTCAGACGGAACGAACGACAGAAGAAGAACGGGGGCAGGCGATCCTAGCACATTCCTGGTGAAGGGCGCCAGCCCCTCAACTTTAGAGGGTAATTTCTAGCGCACTGCAGGCGCCCCACGCCATTCCCATCTAGTGCTTCTGGGGTGCGATGCGCCACCCCTCCCTAGAACAATCTCATGAATTTTTCTTCTTGATTTTTGGTCCTAATTTACCTATAATCGATTGTTTTTCTCAAAATTCTCTCATATTTGTAAACACAATACATGTAAACGAAATAATACTCAAAACATTTCAAGAAACAATCCTCAAACGTAAAACTCTCACCTCAAAAACTCATCAAACTCCATTAACAAGGAATGAAGAACAAAACCTCAAGAAACTCGTCAAGAACTCATATCATTCAACTTTAGGAATAAAATAACGAATGGAATTCACATGCTTGACGTGGTTGAACGAACTCAATACTATGAAAATTTACATACCTTAAAGAACTAGGTTCTTTGCAAAATCTTTGATGAACGCTTGGAACCTTGGGCTTTTTCTCCTTTTGAATCTTCTCTCAAAATCCCTAAGCAATTTGGGGATGAATTAAACTGATTCTAAGAAGCTTAGACCCTAAGTTAGGTGTAATTCACGCTTAGACTAAGTGGAAGTAAGGAAAATACTAAAATATCCCTCCTTAGTTCGGGTGAAAAGGCCCTATCTAGAAATGCTGCACTCAAACAGTCATATCTCCCTCATCTGGACTCGAATTTTAGCAAACTCAGTGACGTTGTAAAGAGGACTCATATATCTTAAATTTGATACCTCATGGGCCACCTAAATCATTATGCACTAAAAGTTAAGGTCGTTTGAAGTTGATCCAAAACTCAAAAGAACTTACAGATAACTTGATGAATTTCTCATTAGTTCTTTTTGAAACTCAAGGTGCGACATCTAATGACCTTAAAGCTTAAGAAAATTTAAATTCCTCAAAAAAGTATTAATCACAACAAGTAATGATTTGACTCTTAGCTCAAAAAGTTTTGGGGTGTTACACAATGACCCCAACGAAATTAACCTTTTTTTCTTCTTAAGTCAAATTTTAAAAAGGTTGACTCCTCCTTAAAATGCCTTGGGGCTAATTTTAAGAAATATACTTTAATAACATTGAGTCAAGTCTCTCGAGAAACGTGTATCAAGACATTTTCTTTACAAAACTCTTCTCTAATATCGCTAGAATTGAATCAAGAGACGAGACTTCATGTGCTCCGTAGCAACAATTTTACGTTCAACTGATCTATAATTTATGCGTAGTAGACTATAATTAGAATATATATATATATATATATATATATATATATATATATATATATATATATATATATATATAGCCAGATCTGATGGGATAATCTTAATTAGGTATAATTACCATTAACAAAGGTGAACTTGTCATACTGAGGGCGTGGGGGCGTGAAGGCGTAATGTTATTCCTCAATTATTACTAGACTATTGATCATGATAAGTGAAGAAGAATTCATGTGTTTAATAGGAGTTAGACTTGATTTAGATTCATGTATACTCTAAAGTTGAATATTTGTTTATTGATCTTCAAGCATTACTGAGAGTCTGTTTAGATTGGCTTTTAACTTTGACTTATTTTTTATCATTTTAGCTTAATAGCAAATATTTATAAATACTTTTAAAGTTTACCTAAACACCTTAAAAATATTTTAGAACAATTTAACTAAAAAACACTGAAATAAGTCAATTCAAGCAGACTCTAAACTTGATAATGTAATTTTGATGCTTAAAATTGCATGAGTTATCACTTGATGAAATCATTGAATTCCTTGTATTATAAATATATTTATAGTTATTGTATACTGATTTTTATGTGTTAGAGTGGTAATGATAACATGGGCCTTATAGTCGAGTGACTTGAAGTCGAGGTGATCTTTTGAATGAGTGTTATATATATACCCCTCACCGCTACATCTATATTTTTCATTATTTGATGGATCCGATACCACACTGGTTATGGTACATGAACGAAGTTATTCCGTTGTAGGTCATGATTATTTGACATAAATAAGACCCTTAGTGTGCATACACTTTACTATTGTTGTGTCGATTTTTATCGATTTTTTTGAGTTATTTGACATGTGAGATACTTGATGACTGACATGATTTAATCTATTATGACTATACTTTTTAGTCGGAGAATTATTGTTTTGTGTTAAATGCGTGATACTATAGTTGACTTGGATAATCACTAAATATACTTCTCCAATAAAGGAATGCGAATTATACTGTTAAGTTTGATGGCTGAGGGTGAATGGGGTGATGTAGGATCTTAATGTTAGGTTTGACGATTCAGGCTTGAGGGTTATAATGTTAAGTTTGATGATTAAGGATTGAGGTTCAATTAATGATGTTTATCAGTACATGTGGTGTATTGATAGTACTCTTGCTACATCCTTTGTTGGGTGTAAATATTTTACAGATTGACTGAAAGTCTCCTATGTGAAGTGGTGAGTAATCATTCTTATCTTGTTGTGTATTTTTTTCTGGCGGAAGTTAAGTCTTTTCTTGTCGTATTATATTTAGAGGCTCTTGTACATACCTAGATTATATCTTAAAAGTTGTTTGTTTAGGATGTAACGACCCGATCCGTTAGTATTCAAGTGCACCACTTTCAAGTCCCAATTTTTTTTGAATGTCGATGCCCAACTGAAAATTGGGGCATACAACAAAATTATTTAAAATTAAATTCATCTAGACTGAATTCATCTCACCATAACGAGTAATCATCCGTTATGGCGGTGCCACTTAGAGCCTACATGGCCGCTATAGTGGGGCTGACGGGATCAAAACCTAATTAATTTAATGTCTTCTATTTTCCTCTCACTTTCCAGGGAGAAAATAAGTGCCGCTTCCTATAAATATTTCCCTAATCCACCTTAAGCACAAGGTCAATGGAGGGGAGATATTTTCGCATATGAAAGGGCAAGACACAATAATTTTCAGTCCACGCTCATTATGATTCACTTCAAAGAGCAAAGAGTTGCTTTCAGAGTTCTTGAACAATTGTTTGGTGCTTAGGCTAACTAGAACTTCTTAACTGAACAGTTAGACCTATATATACTCATGTGATATTGTGTAGACTATGGAGAGATATTCATGCATAAGTCTTCAAGCACGGAGTCTGGTGCTAGTGGACATGATAACCTTAGAGAGAGAGGTGATTACAAATGTAACACCCTGGAAATGCGATGACCTACAATAGAGCCTCACGTAGTGAATAATGATAATTATAGACCTAAACCAATGTAATTAAATTGATTAATAAGTATTAAAGCCTAAACGTCAAGGAACGACCACGGCGTCGGAGACTAGTGAAAGTGACCTAGTGTGTCTTTAGATTTTGTATGGGGTTTGAACAGTCGTATGAAAGTCAAACTTTGTGAAAATGCTTAGGGTAAACCTTAGTGTGAGTTTAGGATAAAAAAGTCCGGGTAGGACTCCCCAAGTACCACCCTAAGGGTCCTTGAGGAGGACGCAACCATTGACCCTAAAATCTGTCACGAAACAGCTTGAAACCACGAGGGAAAATGATGAGTCGTCGATGGACTGACGCCCCGTCGATGGTGCTCGTGAGTTTATACTTAGAACTACTCCCCCTTTGGTCCCCAAAATGGTCTCTCTGTCCCAAACCACTTTGACCAGGACGGTCCGTGGTCTGGTTGACTGGGCATCGACAGGGTCTCATCAATTGACCCCAACTCCGCTGCCTCCACACGGCTTAAGTGGGAGTGGTTGGGTAATTAATTAATTAATTAATTAATGCTTAGGGACGGTTATAATTAGTTATTTTAGGGTTATTAAAGTATCCTAAGTCATTAAACTAGCCTAACACTTCAAAATTCCAAAACCCAAATAACTCCCAATATTATCTAGTTTATGTCACTATTCCAAAGACCCCCATTGAAGAAGAAGATCAAGATTAATCTAGGGCTTCAATATCAAGAATTTATTTCACAAATCTCTAAGTATTAACAAGGTATAGAAGCTATTCACTCTTGTGATCCCTTTCACCAAGAGGTTCTTCAAAATTTGATTTCAATGTTCTTCAAAAGGCTACTAGTGTTCTTCAAAATTTGATTCGAGGGTCTTCTTTAAAATTGGATTAATTTGGTCTAGATTTTGATTACTAGTGTTGGATTATGATTGTTTAGGAGTGTATTCATGTTCTACCTTAGGATTTGACCTAGTTTTCCAAAAAGACCCATAAATGTCCCTTTTCTCCTAACCCTAACTTATGAATTAGATTGATTGATGATTAGGGATGATGTAATTGAATGTATTCTTGCATAATTTAATATTATGCGATGATGATGATGATTGAATTTTGGGTGAATATCATGGATTTGGGGGTGAAGTATTGAATGAGTTTCTTGGAGGCTATTGGTAACACTTTCAAGGTTATGAACAATTTATTTTATTAATTTTGGTCTATTCTTGATAATGTTGTTCAATTGAAGTATGAATGATGAATTTATGGATGTATGATTATGCTATGAACATGATGGATGTGAGATGATGATAGGTGTATTGTTATGAGGGATTGGAGGTGATTTCTCATGTTCATCTTATTACTATGTTATGATGTAATTTTCTCACATGATGTTGGGTTGGTGATAAAAGGACTTTCTTATCCTAGAACCTGTGATCTAAGGACATGTTATATGAGGGGATAAACTCCTAAGACCTATATTATGAATTGATGTTAAGAAATACTTAAAGATACTTTAAAAAGGGAATTTAGATTAGCACCGAGGGAACTTGACAATGAGTCGTGCCATTTACCAAAGGGGAAGGTAGTTTCACCAAATTCTCTCATGAGGTGGAAACTACAATGCGAATTATCATAAAGAGAGTTTCTAGTAACAATCTCCTAGTTCCTTAGCTATGTGCCCCCATAGGAAGCCTAACTAGTGGATCCACCAAGATTCTACAATTATGTATACGTCCTGCCTTGGCAAGTAGGATGCCCTCCTTTCAGTGTGAGGGGTTGACACCGGATTCCATGTTTAGCTCACATTGTCTATTATCGGTTATGACAAATCTTCCCGACAGTAAGATGAATGAATTAAAGTAAGAAACTAAATACTAATTAGAATGAATTAAGAGGTTTTACTTAGTGTAGGCAAGGGTATGTCACTTTACATATACATTGCTTAAGTGGACCTTGAAGGGAATTCTAGGGTGGGTTTCTTATGTCTATATATATGTTATGAATGAAATGCATAATGTTGATCCTATATAATGTTGGTCTTATGTGACGTTGGTTGCACTTAATATACTTGATGTTGGTTAAATTTTTATGTATGACGATGACTACTCTCTTTATGTTGTTATAAGAGGTAAGAGAAATGCCTATTGACTTTTAGCTAGTTGGCCTGGTTTATGTGGGGTTATGGGGCTTCACATACACATTGTACTAGTTGGGTTGGATAGGGATTATGAGTAAGGTCTTGTGATATATTAATGAAATGGATTCTAAAGTATGAAATGTTGATTATGGCTTTATTATGATGTTACTCTTGAACATGAATATGACTATGCCTTATTATTGTTGTGGTATGGACTTGTGTATGTTCTTAAACTGTGCATAAAGGCTGTTAAAGTTAATTTAGTATGTTTATACTAAAATGTCCCTTTGTTCATGTTTTCAAATGATTTACTTGCATATGTTTCCATACTTAGTACATGTGGTTTGTACTAACCCATATTTCTTTTATTTATACAAAAGTGTAAATTTGGGCCATTGAGGTGTTTCAAGGCCATTCTCAAACAATCTTGGATTTTTTCCAAGTGGGTGAGTCCTCAAGTCCGAGGATGAAGCCTATGAATCTAGCTTTGTTATTTTGCTATTAAAGATATTGTTCTATCTCTCTTGATTCAAGAACTACGTTGTATTCTCTTATAAGACATATTGTAATGATGTAAAGTCAGTCCCAACTCTTGTATTCCTATGTTTAGATGGTCGTGTGAGAAAATCTTAAACTCTATGTTGATATATGTTAAATGAAGTTGAACTTCAAGAAAAGTTTTAAATTTTCCACATTTTTATTTTACCTATGATGCAATGATGTATGCTAAGGGCTTGTCTAAGATCTCTTCGAGGACAAAAACGCCGGTTACGTATAGGGGGTACTCTCCGGTCGTTACAAACTTGGTATCGGAGCATGATATTTAATAATCATAGGAATGATGTATCACAAAACCACGTCTATGTAGAGTCTTCTTCATAATTGTGAAGCGCGCCACACTTATGAATGAGAAACTATGTGATGCTTAAGAAATTCTCACTTTTTTGGTATTCTTAAGTCGTGCCTCAAGAGACTTAACTCTATGTGTGTCATTTTCTTCTAATCCTTTTCTTGTGGCTATAGGTTATGACTACTAGAAGGGAAGCCGCAAGAAGGGTTGAAAAGGAGATTGTTAATGCGGGAGTTCCTCCCCAAGACAACCAAGCTCCTCCTTAAGAAAAAGCTCCTCTACGTGACCAAGCTCCTGTCAATCCTCCGGCCATAAAAAAGAGATAAGGGAGAATTTACTATGATTAGATCAAGCCATGAATACTCAAGAACAAGTCGTAACTACTCAATCTCAAGCTATGACGGCTCAAGCAAACAAGGAAGTTGCACCTCGTGTGAACCAAAATGCTAGTACCATGGCTTCTCGCTTGAGGGACTTCACAAGGATTAACCTCCCCATGTTATTTGGGTCTAAGGTGAATGAATATCTCCAAGACTTTCTAGATGAGGTTTATGAGATCTTGTATTCTATGGGAGTGAGTTCAAATGAGAAGGCCGAGCTAGCCGCATGTAAAATCAAGTGTAAGATCCTGAAAATGACTTAGGTGAAGCTAAATCCTAACATGGTTGTCATGATGGTCTAAGGTCCTAAAATTTTCTATAATGTTGTATTGAGGCGTAAGAGTTTAGGTGCATTGGAAGTCAAACGTGAAGGGACGACTAAGACGTTCGACGACTAAGTAACCTATGGGCCTCATATGTATTTTATGTGTTTATGTGTTCTTAATGAGGTTATTAGGTCCTTAAATGAGTTATTATAGTGTATATAGGCAGTGTGTCAACTTTCGTGAAGTTTGAAGGTCAAACGTCTATGACGTTCGAAAGGTTTGCCTTGAAATGATCTTGTCTGTCTTGGTATGTTTCGTAGAGTTTTACGTATTCATTTTGAATGAAATTCATGTGGTAGGTCCTAAACTCGTATACGATCATATTTGGGTTGGAAACGTCCGGGTGAAAGTCCCCAAGGACCAACCAAGCGTCCTTGAGGAAGGACCCTTCATGAGTGCCCAAGCTGTCAAAAACCAGCCCAACCTACGGAGGCAATCGACGCCCAGTGGGTCAGTCGACGCCCCGTAGGTGAGGGGCGTAGGTTGAAACTTAGGCGTGGGAGATATTCTGCCAAGGACCAGCCACAATCCCAAACCACGGACCAATAGAACGGTCCGTTGGTTGGGTGACTGTCCGTCGATTGGTCCGTTGGTGGTGGACTGCCTTCCTGCACAGTTCACTGTAAAGTCTAGGGGTGAAGTTGTAAATTCACCCCACTTCCAAATAAGACTTTGGGCTGTTCCTAAAGGGTATTTTGGGTATTTTAAAAATGTTTATAAGCCTTAAACACTTAGAAGAATTCATTCTTCAAAATCAAAATCCAAAATATCTTAGAAATTCTCTAGAACTCCATTGAAGCCAAAACTCAAGGGAGAGCTTGTATTGGAGATTTGAGTGGTGATTCTTCATAAAATTGGAGGATTAACATCATTGAGGTATGGTTTTTGATCCTTGAAACTCTATTCATCAAGGAGCCCAAATTCAAAGAAGTTTTCTAAAGTTTTCAAAGATGAACTTGTCCAATTTCATGACTATCCATGGGTTCTTGCATTAAAGGTTTTGAATCATTATATATTGATTGAATTGTTGTTAATTAGATAATTTTAACTCAATTATCCTATGAACCCATGTTATTGATGAACCCTAGTTTTTGACTACTTTATGGGTTACTTGATATTGACTTAATGCTTATGAATTCTAGTGTAGTTTTCTATGGACTATTAAATGATGTAAGAATTGTATTCAATTGATGTATAGGTTGTCTTAGATTGATAAATATATATTGAATTAACCTAGATTCATTGATTATTATGATGTATTCGTTGAATTGATGTTCATGGCCATGGGTAAGGGCCTATTGGTATTGAATTGGATGATTTAGCTAAGGATTGAAGTGGCGAGAATGGATTGGTGGTATGCTGCCCTAATTCTCTTTATTTTATGTAATTTAGCTCTTGAATTATGTTGTGATTGGTATGTCCCACTTATGGTGGCGGTGTTGTGTGAATGATGTAGCCTTGTCGGTGTTATTTTATGTATTATGATGATTATGGCCTTGTCGACAACTACTTGAAGTATTATGATGATTTGTGTAGTTGGTTATGTGAAGTATGATCATATCTACCTACATGTGAAGTAATGTTAAAGTATGTGGTTTCTTCTATTGATGTTATTTAGGTGATCATGTTAGACTATGACTATGTCTTTATGTGTGTAGTCTTAGAGTTGATGCACGATTCTTCCTAATTGAGTATTGAGTCTTATGATGACTATATTGATGATGTTATGTATAGGGTGACCTAAAGGTGATTAAGGTTGTCCCTATGTGCTTCTTGAATATGATATGCTATATGTGATGAAGTGAAATCTTAGTGTGTCTTCTGTGGTAAACCTGTGTCCCTTTCTGATGCATGTATGAATGTGAATATGATATATCTTGACTTAGGATGCTAAAGTCTCTTAGTCTTGAATGTATGAATGACATGAGATCTTGAATGAATTTAAGAGGGTCCTTTATGTGAAACCTTGAACCTAGTGGTAAGGTTATGAACCTTGAAGTCGAAAGCCGTAATGGTATCCTTCCTGTAATGAATGATGGACTTAAGGTTGATTGGCTGGAACGACATCATATCAATCCTTAGAAAAGTCATTATGAGCTTCTTTTTGGATTGTAATGCAGCCCTACGGGACCTCTTTGGTAGGGCAAATGTAATTGGGTTATGAACTTGATATGGAACCCTTTGTATGAACCTTTAATGTGAATCACTCCATGAGAGCAAATGCTAGCACAGAGTGAGTATGGTAAGGTAAGTACTTCTAGTTGAAGGATGAGGCTAGAATACAAAGTAAGCCCTTCATATTCCTTAACCATGTGCCTACATGGGATGTGTCCAAGTTCTACCATTGGCAAGTAGAACACCCTCATCGGAGTAGGTTAGAACTCCATATTCTATGTTTAGCTATCATGGTCTATGTCGGTTATTGCCTATTGTCATCATGTGGGATACCTATTAGAATTAGAGAAATTCTAGAGTAGGTTAGAACTCCAGATTCTATGTTTAGCTATCATGGTCTATGTCGGTTATTGCCTATTCTCATCATGTGGGATACCTATTAGCATTAGAGAAATTCTATGAAGTTTAGATGGTGGTATGGGACGCTATCTAGACATTGCATAATAGGCTTTGAAGATGTTAGTGAGAGTTCCTAGGTCTTCTCCAAGACCATTACTTGAATGTCCTCTATGTGATGAATGTCTCTTAATGAATTAATGAAATAATGGCTTATGTTAGAAAGCATGTAAATGAATGAGTACCTAATCCAGAATGACTTAAGGATTCCTTAGTTAAAGTGTTAAGGGGGGCATAAGGGATGATCCCATCATGTCTTATATAGGGAAATTTTGAGAATGACTCTAGTTAGGGAAGTTGGTTGATACTTTAGGCATGATATAAACTTAGGAAGTCTTAAGGATTATTAGCTAACCTGAAGAGAATGTATGTCCGTTCTCTTCTAGGAGTACTTAAGTAAGTCTTTTGATAGCCTTGGAAGGAGAATTTCATATTATACATGTTATGTGTGTTGGTGTCTTGTAAATGTATGTGTCTCATTATAAGTAGTCTTGAGGATCATTTAGGCATGCTTAGAGAGGCTGCATGGGCGGTCTCTCTTTGTGTTGCTTAAGTGAGTCTTAGGATAACTTTTAGTGGGGGAATTATATGCTAGAAGGTGTTTAAGATGAATTGAATAGACTTCACTGTAACAGTGAAGAAGTTCATTGTAACAGTGATATTGCTCACTGTAAAGTTGCCTTAAAAATGTGATAAATTGTCTAAGTGTTTTCTTAAGTGCTTCTGAGGTGTTAAATGTTGTTTTTATGATTATATTATGATGTTTAAATGAAAAAGATGCATATTTTCAATAAATGTCCGTTTTCATGATTTTTATGCATTATGTCATACTTAGTACATGTGGTTATACTAATTTCATGCTTTTATCTATATCTATAGTGGTTGGTAGGTGAGGAGCATTGGGAAGCGAGACTTGAATCGTAGCATCATTCAAGTGAAGTTGAAGTATGTCCTCATTATGTCTTTTATTTCTCTTATTGAAGTATTGTAATAGACTTAGTAGTACTATATTTCTAGTGTGTATGGGTCGTGTCCTAAGTACTCTTGTGTCTAAGATTTGATGAAATGAGGCTTAGTATTTCCTATGATTTTTATTTGAAAGAGATTTTAAAGACTATGAAAATGTTTGTGAAAAGTTTTAATTCCGCATTACTTTTCAGTATGTATATGCGATGAGCGATACGAAAGGGCTTGTATAAGACCTCCGAGAGGTCGAGTACGACGATTGCACTCCGAGAGTGCCACATCTTCTAGGGTATGCTCTAGGGATGTGGCTCTAACTTGGTACACTCAATGGAAGGACAATAGGGCTTTGAGAGCGGGTCTCATAAGTTGGGAAGTCTTTAGGAGGGAATTTATTGATAGGTTCTTCCCAAGGGAGAAAAGAGAGGAAAAAGTGGAAGAGTTTATCAAACTTTGTCAAGGGGGTATGAGTGTCCAAGAATACTCTTTGAAATTCACGAAGTTGTCTAAATATGCCTCTTTTTTGGTGTCTAATCTTAGAGATGAAATGAACCGCTTTGTGATGGGTGTGTCCGATGATCTTGTGGAAGAGTGTCGTGCGGCAATGCTTCGTGACAATATGGACATTTCTCGTTTGATGGTGCATGCTCAACAAGTTGAGGAGAGTAATGTTATGAGGAAAAATAGGGATGCTAAGAGGGCAAGGCCCTATGATGGAGGTACTTCTAAGGGTAAGTTGGAAATTCAAGACAATCCCAAGTTTAAGAAAAGATTTTCCAACCAAGTTCCTTCTAATTTCCCCAAGGCTAGTAAGGATAGGGTGTCTAACCCTAGGTCCCAAAGGGGAAAAAGTGGTAGTTTACCAAGTGAGATCCCTCTATGTACCCAATGTGGTAAGAAGCATGTGGGTAAATGTTTAAAGGGAACGGATAATTGTTTTGGTTGTGGAAAAAGTGGTAATAAAGTTAGAGATTGTCCCATGGCAAAGGCTCAAGGAAGTGAGAGTAATCAAGAACAAGCAAGTGATCCTAATTTCGATGCTCCTAAGAAGAACCACTTCTATGCTCTCCAATATGTGGGTGATGAAGAGGATTTTTCCGATGTTGTTACCGATATGTTGTGAGTATTTTTAATTAATATTTATGCATTGCTAGATCCCGGTGCCACTTTATCATTTGTGACTCCTTTAGTGGCTATGAATTTTGATGTTCTACCAGATGTCTTACTTGAACCTTTTCGATTTCTACCCAGGTGGGTGACTCAGTTGTTGCTAAAAGAAGCTACAAGTTTTCCCATATTATTGTCCAATAGAGTTACATTGGTTGATTTGGTAGAACTTGATATGTTGGACTTTGATGTAATATTGGGGATATATTGGCTACATGCTTGTTTTGCTTCAATTGATTGTAGAATAAGGGTAGTTAAATTCCAAATTCCTAATGAACCTGTTTTAGAATGGAAAAGGGGAAACTCAATCCCTAGAGGTCATATCATTTCATGTCTAAAAGCTTGTAATATGATTTCTAAGGGATTTATTCATCACATTAAGAGGGTCAAGGACCTTGGGTCCAAAGCCCCTCCTTTGGAGTCGGTCCCCGTAGTGAAGGACTTTTCAGAAGTCATCCACGATGATTTACCCAGAATTTCTCTCGAACGGGAAATAGATTTCGGCATAGATTTGATATCAGATAATCAACCCATATCAATTTCTCATTATAGGATAGCTCCAGCCGAGATGAACTAATTAAAGGCTCAACTCAAGGATTGGCTAGATAAGGGTTTTATACAACCAAGCATATCTCCATAGGGCGCTCCAGTATTATTTGTGAAAAAGAAAGATGGGTCTCTTAGAATGTGTATTGACTACCGACAATTGAAGAAGGTCACTATAAAGAATAAGTATCCTCTTCCTAAAATTGATGATTTGTTTGATCAACTCCAAGGTGCGATTTACTTTTCAAAAGTTGACTTGAGGTCAGGATATCACCAACTTAGAGTTAAAGAAGTTGACATTTCTAAGACGGCTTTTCGAACTAGATATGATCATTATGAGTTTCTAGTGTTATACCTCATTTTAACTGGGTCAAAATAGTGTACAACATTTTGGTGATTTCAAAGGTAATACTAAGTCAAGAAGTCCCCACCTAATTTATTATGGTGAATTAGGGCACCTTAATTGATTAGAATTATTGTCAAAAGTTAAACTTCATTTTAAGGTCTGCTAGACATGAGATTCTAGGTAAGGGTTCAACTAATCTAAAGGGAAGGAGTTAGGCATCCTTTAAGATCCATTAAAAATGGTTAACCGGCCGAACTTAATTAATTAATTAGGCTAAGTGAAAATTAGTGATAAAGCAAAAAAATAATTTACTAACTTAAAATAAGAAGATAAAGTAGTGTTGTAGTAGTTTTACATATTTGAAAATAATTTATTAATGTTGGAAAGATCTTTATATTTTTAAGAGAACAAATAAATTAACAAAGTGATCCAGTATGGCACATTGGGTTAAAACATCTTCTGAACTATACACCATTTGCAAACAAATTACTATTTTTAATTAACTCAAGGTTCCGAGATTGATTCAATGAAATTTAGGAAATATTTTCAACTCTAAGCGATGACATGATTAGTAATTAGATGTTTTCAAAATTATTTTTATCAAAAAATCAGTTAACTTCTATGTAAGTCGAGCATAGGTATCAAAACAAACACACAAGTATCCATGGCGAAATAACCGAAAGAGACTATCAAAGTATGAAGTTAGGAATAAGCGACTAAAGGAAAGTTATAGCAGAATCATCGTTATTTCCTCTCGCTTTCATTTGTAATTTCTGTTGGGATGAAATTTCTAAGGAGCGAGAGACACAAATGGACACATAATGCACGCTTCAAGCCTTGTGGTGCCGTTGAGTCTCAAAACAAGACTCTTCGACTCCAAAGTATACATGTAAACAAAGATAAGAAAGAAAATAAGAAATTAGATTGTAGGAGAATCAATTTCAACAACTCAAAATTAAAAACATATAAAACAGGTGACATAGAAAGGATTCAAACAAGTTGTCAAACTTACAATATTCAGTGTAGTAGTATTCATAAAGTATAGAAATTTAAACAATGAAGTTGGTCACTTAGTGTAGCATCCGTAAAGTTAAGATCACTAAATATTTTAGATGGTTCACAACATAACATTTAGTATGTAAATGGGAAGTAAAATCAATTTCTATAAAGTAAGTAAACATGTATAAATAATAGCTAACTATAACACAAGAAGCAAGGCCAAAATCATTAATATTAATTATTATAATTAAAATAAATTTTAAAACTTTGCAGATGCATTTTGGGAGTAGAATTTAATCATGATCTCTTACAAGTTCTTAGCTATAAAATTATCCATTCTACAGATCACATTCTACATTTTGTCTTAGTATTCGACCAAGAACAGAACAAATCATGTTGGTAAAATAGGAAGAAACAAACACTGATATGGTTTCTAGCTTCCAAATCATATTTCTAAATATGGTACACACAATGTTTAAGCAAATAAATTACGAACAAATCTTTTAGCAGGTGAGATTTATGAATAACAGAGAAAACATACTACATAATTTCTATTCATAACATATACATAACTATCTGAAATAAAATAAAGTGGGTACAGATCTAACCTTTTGTGGCCAGTGAACTAGGGGCGTTATATCGGTCAAGGATCCACACTCATTCCTCCAAGAAAACCAAGCAAAACGGAGAAAAAGTAGAAGATGTTAAAATGTAAAAGAGTGGTATTCTTTCAAGCGTTCAAGTCTTTTTATGATTTATTTTGCAAGCCAAAACCTGTCTTTTTTCAAAGCCAAAAACCTCCCCCTTCAACTGAAGATATATGGAAGTATTAATAGAAAAAATAAAGGTCAGAGCTTAGAGTTTGAGCGGGATTTTTTTTTTGAATTTAAAATTTGCCTTGGTTTGAAAGAAATCAGAAGAAAATCTTGGACTCCGTAAATCAAGTTGTTCTAACAGTAAACGTCTGCCCCAAAGAATCAAAAAATCAAAAAGTTATTTGGCTTCTTCTGCTGACTATGAGTGAGAAGAAATTTTAAACTTTGGGACATACTGGAACACAGTAAATGTATGAAATTTTCTCAAAAAGGTTGGACAAAGACTGTCCATAGTTATGGTGCTACCTACCATGGTTGAAAATGGAGTGAGGGGTGGGGTATGGTTGTTAGAGTTGTAGAGCTGAATGTGTAAAGGATATTTTTGGATTAATGGTAGATTATATGGCTGGCTAATTAAATGGGTAGATGGGCTGCTCGTTTGGGTATAAATCTGATGGCTTTTTCCCCTCTTTTAATTAATTTTTTGAGCTTCTAATCTAGTAACTAATATATATATATATATATATATATATATATATATATATATATATATATATATATATATATATATATATATATATTAGGTAAGTAAGAAACTTGAAATAACGTGACGACATACTATATTAAACAAGACGACATTAAAGTAATAATAGTAATGTTTTTAATAAATAAAATATATAATTTTGAAGTACAAAAAATGATAATAAAAAGATGATAACATAAAGAAAATAAAAGTTAAAGTAATAGAGAATAATTACGATAAAAATAGAGATAACTGAAAAATAATAGCGAGTCATAAAGTATTCGACTTATTACCAACTTAGAAGCTCAACGAAATAAATTAGAAGAAAGGAGGGGCAAAATTTGGTGTCAACAGGTTGCCCCTCTTTGACCGGAGACGATGAAAAAGTTTTCGAGCAAAGAAGTTGACCAAGTAACCAATTTTGTCTCGACTAACAAATAAACACTGGAAGAGTTTGAGAGGAGTGACACTAAAGGATTTTTCGACCTCGAGCGGTCACAGAATGAGCATTTGAGTTGAGATGTAGAGATAATTAGGAAAAAAATATATTGGATAACCTACATTTCACGTGTTCGTGGAATGTAGGTGGAGTTGAGTTGGAGAATAGATCCTTGACCTTTGCTAGTGAGTTTGATATTCCTCTTCAACAAATTTGCCCCAGTTCACTGCTAAGAAAAAGTTCCACGTTGTGCTGCATCCTTTTTTATGTCGTCCGCACATGTGGTTTGATTTGAGATTCCCTCCTCTTGGATGCTCTCAAAAAAGACTGAAATAAACTTGTTAGTACAAACTGTTATCTATATAGAGAAGTGACATAGTTTACCGTATTCAACACATTTTTTTTTTGCTTTTGACCTTTGTTGGAAAGTAAACTTTCTCAACAAATTGCCCCAGTTCACTGCTAGCAATGAGTTCTACGTTGTGATGCGTCTTTGGTTGCTTTAGATTATTTTTCCTGAAACTCGTGTAAAATTGTCATTAAAGTAAGAAATAAAACTAAAATGTAAGAATGTATAAATAAAAAAAATGGTAATATATGTGTTGGAAAGAGGATGAAGTCGTGTGACTTATGAAAGGCGTGTGGCCAAATGTTATCTCTAGTTGTCTTTAGAGACTTGGTAAATAAATATATGCCTGATTGTCTACAGAGACATGATGTTGAGAGTTGGCTGACTATTGATGATGAGGTCGTATGGACAATTGGTATCTCCGTTTGTCATATTACGTCTCTGGTTATTTTTTCCAGAGACCTGCTGATGAATAATGTCTGTAAAGTTCAAGGTAAAGTCATTAAAGAAGATAAAGTAGATTAAATTAATTGATAAAGTATAGAGTAAAGTAAATGTGTAGTCGTATGGCTCATGTAGATGGTGTAATAATGTCTCCGGTTGTCTTTGGGGACTAAACAATAAGGCAACCAGTTGTCTTCGGGGACTTGAATAATAAATGAGGCCGCCGGTTGTCTTCGGGGTCGCAATGATAAAAGATATTTAGTATCCTCTGATTGTCTACGGGGACCAAAATGATAAATGAGGCCTCCAATTGTCTTTGGGGTCTTGATGATAAGTGATGTCCATATGTCCTTCGATGGTCTATGAGGACTAGTTGTAATGATGTCCCCGGTTGTCTTCGGGGTTTGATGAACTGATGCCTCCGGTTGTCTTCGGGGCTACATGTTGATTGTTGTGATTATGCAGAGTAAAATTATAAATAAAGTCATGATAACGTAAAATAAAAATAACGGTAAGTGAGAAATAAAGTTGTATAGTTGATGAAAGTGGGGCTGACCGATGTCTTCAGTTATCTTTGGAAGCTTATTGTTGATTCTTTAGTGTAATCCAATAGTGTCTTCTTGTATTTTTGTTGTTCCTGCACTCAAAGAAAAATTCTTAGTTGGGAGGGAGTGTTGACTTGTGTTGATTCGGAGCTTGACCATGTTCATCCTGTTTGTTCAGACCTTGTGATCTCCGTTTGAGACTTGTTAGATGAACAATAAGAAAGTTTATTTTCTTGTATTAAACAAAAATAGAGTAAAAATTATCATTTGAAAGATACATTTGTCAATGTATAAGAAAATATGCAAGTATATGTTTATAAGTTTGAAAAAAAAATAAAAAAAATATGTCAACTCTTAGATTGTGACACTTCTGAAACAAAATGAAACGTCCTTTGTCTGTTTGTTTCGTGTCGGGTAGCTTGAATCAAATATAGCTTGTAGATATCCAATCATTCCTCATGCATGTATTCTCAAAATTATTGCCCAGTGTTTGTTTCAAAGGAGTATACTAAATTTATGCTATGATGAGACCGAACCTTATATAGGTTGCCTACGTATCTCTTCGAGAGAATCAGGTCAGAACGTAGTTCATGGTACATGGAACTGATTTGATTTTGATTTTGATTTTTAGCAAATGGACCGAATCCGATTTGGATTGCCTACATATTCCATCAAGGAAATCAGGCCATGTGTAGTTCAAATTACATAAATAGTCAAAGATTCTATTTTCTATCCTAATGTGACTGAACCGTATGTGGGTAGCCTACGTATACCACCGAGGGGATCAAGTCAGACGTAGTTCTCCTATTACAAATATAGGATTTTAGAAATGCTCTATGGTAAAATCGAACCCTATGTGGGCTGCTTACTTGTCCTACCAAATGAATCAGGTAGGAACGTAGTTCGTAACTACATTTAAAGTAGAAGTTACATTCAAAAATCTATCTAAAGTAACCCTTTGGTGTAGTATCTTGACTTCTCTTGAATGAAAAACTTCAATGCTCGAATATAGTCCCGTTGTCATGTTTCGTGTTCAATTGTTCAACTGTAGAATATCTTCACATCCTTCAAAATCTTGCTTGGCTTCAAACTTTGTTCATTTGTTTCATTATGTCACGATCATAAAGTTGACAGATTTGAAAATTAATATAAAAAGAAAATACTTGAAAGTAATAAGTAATAAGCAATTAAGAAAATAGAAAATGCATTCATAGATTTTGCAATTAAGCTTTCAAAAAATGAGGCAAAACAACATAAAGTTTTCAGGCGCGATTTAAGCCTCGCTTTTTTTTTTTTTTTAAATCGTGTCATTTTAAAAGTATTACTACTTGTTCTATCTACCAAGACTACAGGCGAACCAAGGATGAAGTACAAGTCCAATTCTTCAAAGTATCCTCTGGTTCAGCATCCCAAATGGTCGATGTCTCGGTGTTGTAGAGAGGCATGTAAGGAGTTGTAGTAGTAACCTCTATCAATGCTTGTTCTTGGGTTGTCACTACATAAGCACCAAAGGCGAATGAGGTATTAGTTTCCACTTTTCCAATTGGCACAATACTTTCTTTCACATCCAAGTATTTGTCACGACCCAAAATGAGTCGTGAGTGGCACCCATACATAACCTCTTAAGTGGGTGAACCAACCAATTTAACCTAACTTACAAAATACAAGCATAACGCGGAAACTTAAATGTTACTAAATATCATTTCCCAAAACCTGAAAGTCATCACATCAAGGACATCTAATCTCCAATACTGAGTCTAAGAATATCAAATACACCAAAATAAAAGAATAAAATGGTATGTGTTCAAAAGTATAGGACATCATGTCATGACCGAGAGAACCCAACACGAGCTTGAATGGATAGCTCACCCTGGAACTTGATATGCGCGAGGCTGGCTAGAGCTGAGGGAAATCAGAAGTCATAGGTACACTCGCTGCATTTCATAAAAGGAAAACAAAGAAGAAAACAAGTAGGGCTCAGTACGAGGCAACATGTACTGAGTAGGTATCATCGGCCAGCCCAAAATAGAAACTAATATACAATAAATAATAGTATGAACTCAACTATAGCACTTAACAGGCGATAAGCAACAAACAACATGAACAAGTGTCAACAACATTAAAGTGAGCACGTAATAAGTCAACGATATGAAGATCACAGATGAGGACTCATGCCTCCAAACCAAACCATATTAGGAGTTGAGTTTTTTTTTTTTGAGATTGAGTACCTTCCATTAATTCAACATGTTTTTCCTTTAATATTATCGTGTCGGAACGTGACACTCCGATCCAAGAATATCGTGTCGGAACGTGACACTCCGATCCAAAAATACCGTGTCGGAACGTGACACTCCGATCCAAGAATACCGTGTTGGAACGTGACACTCCGATCCAAAAATACCGTGTCGGAACGTGACACTCCGATCCAATAATATCATTAATTTATCATTTAATATCACCACTTTTCCATCCGTTAATAATATTTCATCGAGCCTTCTTTGTTCAAGGCATTACTTCGATAGAGATGGTTTAAGATTATAAATTCCACGGTCTCGGGATTTCAGACCAATCACAAACCACACAAACAAGCCACACAACCACACAGTCAAGTACATAGAAAACTTCACAATATTATTCAATGCATATCAATCACTATTAAGAGTTTACTATCAAATAGCATAAACCATTACCTACCTCCATCGAAGAATCGAAGTCAAGCAACTACTTCTCCAATGCCTTTCCTTTCCTTATTGCCTCCGAACCCTTCCAATCTATCAAGTATATATATGCTTAAGGTGTAAGTTGAAAATCCCATAAACACTCAGATTATTCTGTGTCTAACCTATACCCATCAATTCACCTAATTCTATAATCAATTTCCTAAAGTTCAAACCTAAGGGCAGGTCTTAATTCCCTTAATTAACATAACTCTAATGAAATATAAATAATTCGATACACCTAATATTTAATTACATATTTTAATATACTAAACTTAATTTATAAGAGGATGATCCACAGTAAAATTCAGGGTCCATAACTCATTGATTTGCGAACCATTCTACAAAAAATAAATTGCAGAACTTACCTTCACATCTATGTGAATTATCATACCATAATCATTACCCAATGATTACATCATGAGAGCTTGTGAGAATCTTTTTCCAAATTTCCAAAGATGACCAGCAGCCGTAAGAAATTTTATAGGCTTTCTAACATGACCTTTTTTTATTATTATTATCTTCTTATTTAATTTTTATAATAATGTCTTTGTCCCTATTTTTCTTATACACGATCATAGGTATTAATGTATGCCTCTCATTACTTTTCTCCTCTCATCTCATCTTCACCATAAATTAAGCATTTACTTCTATTATAGTACTAACAACAATTGTTCTTAATTGAAATTTAGGCAAGACCCACTCACTATTCTACATACAAATTAATAATGCCCAGAACATATATCTATATAAAATAATTCATGAAAACCTCACCAATATTAACTTCAACTTCTTTTACAACTCAAATAATATTAAAACAATAATATGATTTCCACCTATTCAATATATACATATATTTAACCTTCACTATTTTCCAATCATGACATCATATTATCCACTACTCTTTCTCCAACCCAATCTGCCCATATAAAAGTATAATAATAATAAATTCTATATCTACATTATTCATCAAATTTACACATGCATATGCGTCCTTTACCTCGACAACTATGGCGTCCATTTAGATTGTGCCGCCTTCTCATTGTTCTCCTCTTCGGTTTTCTTTTTGTTTGTTTTACCAATTTATTTTCATTACCCTAATTATTATTAATAACAAATTATAAGAAGTACTAAAAGTGATCCACTATTAATTTTAATGTTATCTTCCTTAATCACTAACTAAATAAATGATTAAAACTACCCCACTAATTTCATAATTATAATTATGAATAGTCTAAAATACCCATTTAGAATCTATTAAAAAATATATTTTATAAAACACAAGGCTTTAGCACTCGAAATGACCAAAAGGGTCGTTACAATAGATACCAATTTACCCATCGTTCGTCCTCGAACGATCAAAGGAAGACAAGGCAGGAAAGGGTAGTTGTCTCAACAATTCATTCAAAATAGTAGTACTCAAGGTCTTATATCAAAAGTATTAAATCAACCAATTAGAGATTTACACCTCCTCCCATACAATGCCTTCAATTGGTCCGTCTCACTACTCTAGTGATGATTGTTGTTGTATGTAAACTCAACTAACAACAATACTATTTCCAATAATGGACTCTTCAACTGACCGATTCTCCAACTAGACCTTGACACAACCATCAGGACAAATATTATCTAACATAACCATGATAAAATCCTGAATCAATACTGGCTACAGCTATAAGTGGACTTTAACCAACCACCACACACTCATAATGCACAAACCATCACAGATCTTATCAAGATTTCCTTTTCATAACACAATCTCATCACAAGCTTAAGTAATAACAATATTATCTTTAGACATCGATTATTCATCAAGGGAGGATCAATATATCTAACCCAAAGAAGAACAATATCAAATAAACACCAACAAGGGATACACTTTAAAATGCAGAACCTCTAACAATACTCTTAGGCAATTGTAACTCTTCATAACAGCTCATATATAAGTTTTAATAAGCAAGTTTGTGCGTATAGAACTATTGATATACTTTAACTATCCCAAACAACACCAAATCTATCATTACTAAAATGAACAAGTTTGCCCAAGAATCCTACGCTATCAAGAGGCCACAAGAGGATCGGATGGAAATCAACCCATAGATGTGAAAGCACGCATAGTATAACTAGTGAATCAGAATCCAAATAATGTCCAAAGAAAGTGGTCACATAAAAATATACAGAATCAAGATCGAATAACACAAGATACTCTCTTGTGTCCATATAAATAAAATTTCATTCATCTGACTTCATCTCTCATTTTTTAGCCATCCACAATCAAGCAGTCTCATCTCTTTACCAAAAACCCGTGACGTTTTAGTTCACACTCTCAAAACTCTGAGGGGAACCCTTCCTTAGATCCGTTAACAATCAAAAGTAACAAACTTTACGACTCTAATCAATGTAAGTTCTTTCAAATTCTTAATACTCTATGCAATCAATCCTTTATTACCTTACAAATTCATACCTTGATAAGACATATCACTAGAAATGCAGACTTATAATGGAAAAAAAATAATTGAATTGTAAATTCAACTATGTAATCCAATGGCCTTATATATCTACAATTGTTTATACTTTGAAGACTTTTATAAATTCCTATATCTTAAATTATCATTGATCGTCTCTTCATCGACCTTACCATATTCATCACTAAATATCCAACCATACTCATTACTAAACTCAACACTACAACAGAACTTATCATCACACTCGACTTGAGCGTATGTACACTCCTTTCTTATGTCTTATTCGATAGCTTTTAACCAATTTGATAAACATGTGACACTAAAATCTTGATCATATTAAAATATATAAAACCACATGTCTCAAAATCCAATTCTAGGCCTCCAAAAGATACCTCTTTATCCATTGCAATTAGAGAAAATATTCTTGTTCTCACCTCTTTCTGAAGACTGCACTATTTCCCACAAATTTTTTTTCCCCATTATGACTCTAACTCTTTTAAATTCAATTCAAGTGGTGTCCCCACATCTCCTAAAATTTTCCATACAACCACATTATTCATCAAATAATGAAGAACCACAATATTAGATGCCGCAATTCGTTAGTACCGTACAAAACTCGTTTAATCAACAATCCTTATTATATTATTTCATCTCAATCGCAATCCATCACCAACTCCTTATCATAATTATGAACTCTAATAACCTTCATTGTCTTAAGATTTCTATTATTCAATATTATATTAAAACACCTCATAATACACACTATAAATACAATGCCTCAACAATTTTAATGCAAGCACCACCCTAAAGCAGCTGTTGTTCAGAACTAAAACAAATAATCTTGCGGACATACGAATCCAATCTCCACCGTTCAAATCAGCCAACAAGATGTCAGAAACATGTAGTTTAAATTTTATCCTGATCCAACGGTTAGTTAATGGAGAAACACGATCTGAAGGTTGCTGATCGGAGAAAAGATATGCAGCAAAATAAATCTTTTTCTTCTCTCTTCTCTCTTCTCTCTTATTGAAAGCTCTCTCAAACCCTCTATTATGTCCTAATGTCTTTCAAGGAAAATATTAATTAGTAGTTCAATTTTTTCTCAAGACCATCCTTTATTTATACAATTGTGTTTTTTTTTTTTTCTTACAAAGTCAAAATCAACCACAAATAGGATTACAATTCCAAACCTTTTCCTAATAGAATTGGAAAGCAAATAAAGAGAATAATTTCAATCCTTTTTCAAGTAGGATTAGGCCTAATGTCCAACTCTTAAGCAAATACTAAATTCGATATCAGAATCGGTGAAACACTTTCAAGACTTTGCTGCCACTAAAACTGATTCTAAACCAGATTTTTCAAGACTAGTACAACAAACATAAATCATATAGGTCATATATCACTTGCTCTTTTTGCCATCATGCTTAGCTAGACCTTTTCATCATCAAGAAGTGAACATTTTCCTTGACATGACACCTTAAACTCAGGTGTACCAATAAAATTTAAGGGACTAACTCAATTTTATAAGCATTTTATTACTAAAATCTTCAATTTAGTTCACCCAAGTATACTCAATAGGACTTTCTTTTCCGATAAGTTTGTCATCCTAGTATCAATCTACCTTTTGTAGCTTAAAATAAAATTGTCGGTCCTCCTTCAGAACCCTCAAGATACATTTCACAACCTAAATGTATTACTACTGTACCAAAGATCCACCACTAAAAATTTCCTTAAAAATAATGCTCAATCCAAGCACCCGTAGTAATAAATTAGTTAATTTCTCAAATGTGAAAGCAACCAAATCTCATTATCTAAATATGTCATCCCATTAATAGCTGCTTAAGTAGTTAGTATTCACACTTGACAATCGATGTATTCATTTTCACGTAACACTAGTATCGTACCATGAAATATCATTAAATCCATCACTAGAATTCATCATACTAATCGACAAGATCATACCCAAATAGCCCTCACATTTCTACCCATCAAATAACCACACAACATTCTCAAATTTGTTCTCTTAAGTCCAAGAAATTTGTTTTACTTCTTAAATCTAGTCAATAATAAAAGTAATACAATTCATAACTCTAACCAAGTAAGCATTGATGACCCTCTCTCATATAGACTCAATCTATGGATCGTAGTTTAGAGTTTGACCTCAATTAGTGCAATATATACCTTTTATTAGTCCAAAACTCATCTCTCGTCCTATCCCTCAAAGTCTAGAGTATATAATTCCTCATGAATATGCTAGAAAAATGTTGCCTTAAGTCATAGGTAGTTCCTTTACAAAGTGACACTCAACATGAGACTATCACCACATTTTGTGTCTCCCAGAAATTAGTATGTCACAAACGCAACAGTAAGTTTCTCCACTATATCCATTTTATGAAGTATCTCAAAACAATTAACAATAAAACCATAAACATCTTCATATCAATACCCGTGAAGAATGAGGGTTTCAACTTTATGAAATTAATAAGAAAAAAAAATCATGTTGATCACTAGTCATTACAGGCACTGTAGTCAATCAAGAAAATATACCTATTTCTAAGGACACATTTTTTTTTGTGTGTGTGTTGCTATTTAAACTTTTAATACTCTAGTACTAACCATATGTGAAATAGAGTGAAGAAATTCAGATACCAATTTGTATCACCTAGATACCAATTGGATTCAAGTAGTACCACGAAAAGAAAGAAGAAATAAAGTTTTCCGAAAGTCCTATAGCCTCTCGAAGAAAAGTAAAGGCGTCCCCCTACCATTCCGCAAGACTCTACTAGACTCGTCCTTGTGTGATGAGATCATTGAACCTAACGCTCTGATACCAAGTTTGTCACGACCCAAATTGAGTCGTGAGTGGCACCCACACATAACCTCTTAAGTGGGTGAACCAACCAATTTAACCTAACTTACAAAATACAAGCATAACGCGGAAACTTAAATGTTACTAAATATCATTTCCCAAAACCTGAAAGTCATCACATCAAGGACATCTAATCTCCAATACTAAGTCTAAGAATATCAAATACACCAAAATAAAAGAATAAAATGGTATGTGTCCGAAAGTATAGGACATCATGTCATGACCGAGAGAACCCAACACGAGCTTGAATGGATAGCTCACCCTGGAACTTGATATGCGCGAGGCTGGCTAGAGCTGAGGGAAATCAGAAGTCATAGGTACACTCGCTGCATTTCATAAAAGGAAAACAAAGAAGAAAACAAGTAGGGCTCAGTACGAGGCAACATGTACTGAGTAGGTATCATCGGCCAACCCAAAATAGAAATTAATATACAATGAATAATAGTATGAACTCAACTATAGCACTTAACAGGTGATAAGCAACAAACAACATGAACAAGTGTCAACAACATTAAAGTGAGCACGTAATAAGTCAACGATATGAAGATCACACATGAGGACTCATGCCTCCAAACCAAACCATTTTAGGAGTTGAGTTTTTTTTTTTTTGAGATTGAGTACCTTCCATTAATTCAACATGTTTTTCCTTTAATATTATCGTGTCGGAACGTGACATTCCGATCCAAGAATATCGTGTCAGAACGTGACACTTCGATCCAAAAATACCGTGTCGGAACGTGACACTCCGATCCAAGAATACCGTGTCGGAACGTGACACTCCGATCCAAAAATACCGTGTCGGAACGTGACACTCCGATCCAATAATATCATTAATTTATCATTTAATATCACCACTTTTCCATCCGTTAATAATATTTCATCAAGCCTTCTTTGTTCAAGGCATTACTTCGATATAGATGGTTTAAAGATTATAATTTCCACGATCTCGGGATTTCAGACCAATCACAAACCACACAAACAAGCCACACAACCACACAGTCAAGTACATAGAAAACTTCACAATATTATTCAATGCATATCAATCACTATTAAGAGTTTACTATCAAATAGCATAAACCATAACCTACCTCCATCGAAGAATCGAAGTCAAGCAACTACTTCTCCAATGCCTTTCCTTTCCTTATTGCCTCCGAACCCTTCCAATCTATCAAGTATATATATGCATAAGGTGTAAGTTGAAAATCCCATAAACACTCAGATTATTCTGTGTCTAACCTATACCCATCAATTCACCTAATTCTATAATCAATTTCCTAAAGTTCAAACCTAAGGGCAGGTCTTAATTCCCTTAATTAACATAACTCTAATGAAATATAAATAATTCGATACACCTAATATTTAATTACATATTTTTATATACTAAACTTAATTTATAAGAGGATGATCCACAGTAAAATTCAGGGTCCATAACTCATTGATTTGCGAACCATTAGCATTCTACAAAAAATAAATTGCAGAACTTACCTTCATATCTATGTGAATTATCATACCATAATCATTACCCAATGATTACATCATGAGAGCTTGTGAGAATCTTTTTCCAAATTTCCAAAGATGACCAGTAGCCGTAAGAAATTTTATAAGCTTTCTAACATGACCTTTTTTTATTATTATTATCTTCTTATTTAATTTTTATAATAATGTCTTTGTCCCTATTTTTCTTATACACGATCATAGGGATTAATGTATGCCTCTCATTACTTTTCTCCTCTCATCTCATCTTCACCATAAATTAAGCATTTACTTCTATTATAGTACTAACAACAATTGTTCTTAATTGAAATTTAGGCAAGACCCACTCACTATTCTACATACAAATTAATAATGCCCAGAACATATATCTATATAAAATAATTCATGAAAACCTCACCAATATTAACTTCAACTTCTTTTACAACTCAAATAATATTAAAACAATAATATGATTTCCACCTATTCAATATATACATATATTTAACCTTCACTATTTTCCAATCATGACATCATATTATCCACTACTCTTTCTCCAACCCAATCTGCCATATAAAAGTATAATAATAATAAATTCTATATCTACATTATTCATCAAATTTACACATGCATATGCGTCCTTTACCTCGACAACTATGGCGTCCATTTAGATTGTGCCGCCTTCTCATTGTTCTCCTCTTCGGTTTTCTTTTTGTTTGTTTAACCAATTTATTTTCATTACCCTAATTATTATTAATAACAAATTATAAGAAGTACTAAAAGTGATCCACTATTAATTTTAATGTTATCTTCCTTAATCACTAACTAAATAAATGATTAAAACTACCCCACGAATTTCATAATTATAATTATGAATAGTCTAAAATACCCGTTTAGAATCTATTAAAAATATATATTTTATAAAACACAAGGCTTTAGCACTCGAAATTACCAAAAGGGTCGTTACAGTATTCCTCGATCATGTTCACATCAGCATTTCCATGTTTAGGCAAAGGATTATTGTTCACGTTGGGCTGAGGTCCACTAAGTTGGATTGCTCCTTCTTTAATCAAAGCTTCAATCTTGTTTTTGAGACCATAACAATCCTCAATGTCGTGTCCAACAACTCCAGAATGATAGGCACAACGCTTGGAACCATCAAACCATTTTGGAATAGGATCAGGAATCTTCCCTTCAATTGGTTGTATCAAACCTGCTATTTTCATTCTCTCAAACAACTCAGCCAATGGTTCAGCTATTTTTGTGTAATTGCGAGTGGTTTTGACATCATGATTTGGACGATCTCTAGGTGCAGCATACGATCGGTTTTGAAAAGTTGAAGCTTGGACTGGTTGGTATGAATGTGGTTTATTGTGAGTAGCAACTCGAGGTTGATAGTAGCTTGCTTGGGTGTTGTAGACATGGTAAGGAGTTGATGGAAAATGGTAGGGGTTATGTGAGGCTTCACCATATTGGTAAGGGAAAGTGAGTTGATGTTGTTGATTTAGGTTAGGATAAACTTGACTAGCCATGCGTCCTTGGTCAATCATAACAACCGATATATCTTCTTTCTTCTTTTTGTTCCCATTGATAGAACCATATTGAATCGCTTTGCTTGCAGCTTGCAAGGATGTAAAGTCTTGGATTCTTCCTGATTTGATTCCTTCTTCCAATATTTCTCCCATTCTAATGACTTCTGTGAACTTTTGTCCCATCATAGTTATCATTTTCTCATAGTAAAGATTGCTATCTTGGAATTCAATGAAGGTAGCAGTCATTTCACTTTCACTCATCGGTGGTTGGACTCTAGATGCTTCTGACCTCCAACGTAGAGTATACTCACGAAACGTCTCAGTTGACTTCCTCCTTAACTTAGTCAGGTAGAACCTATCTGGTATGATGTCAATGTTGAACTTGAATCGATCCATAAAGTCTTGTGCCATATCACTCCAGCCACGCCATTTATGGATATCTTGTTGTGTATACCAAGCAAGAGCTTCACCAGATAAACTTCTTATGAATAAATTCATTCTGACCCTCTCGTCTCTCCCCACTCCTACCAGTTTGTCACAATATGCCCTTAGATGCGTATGAGGATCACCAATTCCATTGAATATGTCAAACTTTGGTGGTTTGTACCCCACAGGCAAGTCAATGTCAGGTTGCACACACAATATTCTAAGCTTTTGTTTCCCCTGGTAGTTTGGAGATTTCTCATTGCTTCCTTAAGATCACGAATCTCCCTAGCTAACACATCATCAGCCTTTGACTTGGCATCTTTCTCCATTTCCTCATACTGATCTACTTCGGGTTGAGACTTGACCGATATTGGGTTGGTAAAGGCTTTAGTTTCCACCGCATATACTGGAGGAACATGTTGCACATATGGAGTGGCAATATGTGCCCCTTGTATATAAGCTGGATAAGTTTGGACAGTGGGCGTACTTTGGATTGGAGGTGGTGGATTTGACAAGTTTACATGAGTGGTTGTAGGCTGTGGATAGGTGTTAACGGGTAGAGAAACGTAAGGAGTGTGAGTTGTAGGTTGATTTTGTGAGTTTACCAGTAGTGGATTAGGAGGAGTAGCATAGGTAGTGTAGGTAGGTGGTTGACTTTGTGGAGGAGTATAGGTAGATGGAAAATTTTGTGGATTTGTGAGAGTAGTTGGAGGAATGTTATTGTTGGTGGGTGGAGGTTGCTGTGGAGGAAAGTGTTCAAGAACTGGTGAATCAAGTAATGGAAAACGAGGTGGGTTTGGTGCAGTACTCTTAGGTTCAGGAAGTGGACTTTGGAGTGTGATGGATAAATTGGTCAAGTCTCGAACCCGAGTTAGTTCACTACGTAGATCCTCAATCTCTTGAGTCAAGCGGGCGATGTGTTCATCATGTTGAATTGTAGTTCTATCTACGACAGTCTCGGGAGAGTCGTTAGGAACGGTGATATGTCCTGGACCAAGTGGATCGGATGTGGTTGGATTGGTCATAGTGATTTTTCTTTCTTGAATAGCCCAACTACGTCGAGGTAATGCTGATGACTTGGACCTTGTGAAGTAAGGATGATCGGCCAGCTCGATTGTCAACACAAATCAACTTTGGTAGGGAATAAAAATAAAAGATAGAAAATAAAACGCAAATAAGTTAAGTTTTGAATGAAAAAGTAAAGTCATGTTCACATAATTCAAATAAATCAAGGAGTATGCAAGTCATCAAGTAGAGTCAAATAAGTTGCAAAAATAAACATGTTAACAAGCCATCAAGTAAAGTCAAATATATTGTAAAGATAACATATAAACGCGTCCTAATATGCTTGTGACCTCTTTGCCGGAGGTAGGCCTAACGTAAATATGAGGAATATATTTGTCATAATATGTCATCCCATTACTCTTGAGTAATTAAACAATTCATTATTATTTTTTCAAAATAAGGTACAAAAGTAAAGAAACATTTTATTACATATCGAACGTAAAGTACTTTTAAAAATAAAGTAACGAAAATTTTGTTATGTCCACCCTTGTTGTTCTCCAACGTCAAGTCTTCATAACTGTCAACTTAACGTTAGTCATACCACCCCCTATAGTTTAATTAATTAGAGCAAATGGTCCATATTCTGGCATAAATATTCCTCAAATATGCACATAAATAATGATAGGCCGTCACTTGGGGTCGAAAACCCACTTGGACATTTAAGGCAAAGTCGACTAATGGACTTAATATACCAAGGATATAAAGCCTCTTAGGTCATGAAATGATGTATGCTCCTTGTAAGGTGTGTTGGTTTAGCTCTGCTCTAGGTAAACTAAGATTGGGTATACTAGACACAAGGTTCCCGAGTGAACTACTCGAGTGAGAAGGCTACGCGATCACACGGAAAAAGATCCGAACACCCCGCGCATATGCCAACTCTCCTAAATTTTGGAATTTTGAAAGAAATTTGCTGGTGCGCAAGACACACCTCGCGTGTACGGGTGATAGTGTAAATTTCCAATAAGTGGAGAAATATGAACGGAATGTCAGTTAAGAAAAGCATTAACGGATATACATTTTATATCAAACAAACAATAAATAGCATATAAAATAATTCATATCATATAAAAACGAATTCAACGCAAACAAACAGTTTATAACATGCACAAATAGTTTACGACAAATAAAGTAATTAAAGTTAGCACAAAAAAGCCTAATTAAATTAAATCCGTTATGGTTAGAACCTAAAAAGTCCCCAGCAGAGTCGCCATTTCTGTTATACCTCATTTTAACTGGGTCAAAATAGTGTACAACATTTTGGTGATTTCAAAGGTAATACTAAGTCAAGAAGTCGCCACCTAATTTATTATGGTGAATTAGGGCACCTTAATTGATTAGAATTATTGTCAAAAGTTAAACTTCATTTTAAGGTCTGCTAGACATGAGATTCTAGGTAAGGGTTCAACTAATCTAAAGGGAAGGAGTTAGGCATCCTTTAAGATCCATTAAAAATGGTTAACCGGCCGAACTTAATTAATTAATTAGGCTAAGTGAAAATTAGTGATAAAGCAAAAAAATAATTTACTAACTTAAAATAAGAAGATAAAGTAGTGTTGTAGTAGTTTTACATATTTGAAAACAATTTATTAATGTTGGAAAGATCTTTATATTTTTAAGAGAACAAATAAATTAACAAAGTGATCCAGTATGGCACATTGGGTTAAAACATCTTCTGAACTATACACCATTTGCAAACAAATTACTATTTTTAATTAACTCAAGGTTCCGAGATTGATTCAAATGAAATTTAGGAAATATTTTCAACTCTAAGCGATGACATGATTAGTAATTAGATGTTTTCAAAATTATTTTTATCAAAACATCAGTTAACTTCTATGTAAGTCGAGCATAGGTATCAAAACAAACACACAAGTATCCATGGCGAAATAACCGAAAGAGACTATCAAAGTATGAAGTTAGGAATAAGCGACTAAAGGAAAGTTATAGCAGAATCATCGTTATTTCCTCTCGCTTTCGTTTGTAATTTCTGTTGGGATGAAATTTCTAAGGAGCGAGAGACACAAATGGAGACATAATGCACGCTTCAAGCCTTGTGGTGCCGTTGAGTCTCAAAACAAGACTCTTCGACTCCAAAGTGTACATGTAAACAAAGATAAGAAAGAAAATAAGAAATTAGATTGTAGGAGAATCAATTTCAACAACTCAAAATTAAAAACATATAAAACAGGTGACATAGATTCAAACAAGTTGTCAAACTTACAATATTCAGTGTAGTAGTATTCATAAAGTATAGAAATTTAAACAATGAAGTTGGTCACTTAGTGTAGCATCCGTAAAGTTAAGATCACTAAATATTTTAGATGGTTCACAACATAACATTTAGTATGTAAATGGGAAGTAAAATCAATCTCTATAAAGTAAGTAAACATGTATAAATAATAGCTAACTATAACACAGGAAGCAAGGCCAAAATCATTAATATTAATTATTATAATTAAAATAAATTTTAAAACTTTGCAGATGCATTTTGGGAGTAGAATTTAATCGTGATCTCTTACAAGTTCTTAGCTATAAAATTATCCATTCTACAGATCACATTCTACATTTTGTCTTAGTATTCGACCAACAACAGAACAAATCATGTTGGTAAAATAGGAAGAAACAAACACTGATATGGTTTCTAGCTTCCAAATCATATTTATAAATATGGTACACACAATGTTTAAGCAAATAAATTACGAACAAATCTTTTAGCAGGTGAGATTTATGAATAACAGAGAAAACATACTACATAATTTCTATTCATAACATATACATAACTGTCTGAAATAAAATAAAGTGGGTACAAATCTAACCTTTTGTGGCCAGTGAACTAGGGGCGTTATATCGGTCAAGGATCCACACTCATTCCTCCAACAAAACCAAGCAAAACGAAGAAAAAGTAGAAGATGTTAAAATGTAAAAGAGTGGTATTCTTTCAAGCGTTCAAGTCTTTTTATGATTTATTTTGCAAGCCAAAACCTGTCTTTTTTCAAAGCCAAAAACCTCCCCCCTTCAACTGAAGATATATGGAAGTATTTATAGAAAAAATAATGGTCAGAGCTTAGAGTTTGAGTGGGATTTTTTTTTTTTTTGAATTTCAAATTTGCCTTGGTTTGAAAGAAATCAGAAGAAAATCTTGGACTCCGTAAATCAAGTTGTTCTAACAGTAAACTTCTGCCCCAAAGAATCAAAAAATCAAAAAGTTATTTGGCTTCTTCTGCTGACTATGAGTGAGAAGAAATTTTAAACTTTGGGACATACTGGAACACAGTAAATGTATGAAATTTTCTCAAAAAGGTTGGACAAAGACTGTCCATAGTTATGGTGCTACCTACCATGGTTGAAAATGGAGTGAGGGGTGGGGTATGGTTGTTAGAGTTATAGAGTTGAATGTGTAAAGGATATTTTTGGATTAATGGTAGATTATATGGCTGGCTAATTAAATGGGTAGATGGGCTGC
The DNA here is from genome assembly GCA_016801875.1 of Solanum sitiens. Lineage (NCBI taxonomy): Eukaryota > Viridiplantae > Streptophyta > Magnoliopsida > Solanales > Solanaceae > Solanum > Solanum sitiens. The sequence goes on from JABWTJ010000109.1 coordinate 228,646, forward strand.
TCGTTTGGGTATAAATCTGATGGCTTTTTCCCCTCTTTTAATTAATTTTTTGAGCTTCTAATCTAGTAACTAATATATATATATATATATATATATATATATATATATATATATATATATATATATATATATATATATATATATATTAGGTAAGTAAGAAACTTGAAATAACGTGACGACATACTATATTAAACAAGACGACATTAAAGTAATAATAGTAATGTTTTTAATAAATAAAATATATAATTTTGAAGTACAAAAAATGATAATAAAAAGATGATAACATAAAGAAAATAAAAGTTAAAGTAATAGAGAATAATTACGATAAAAATAGAGATAACTGAAAAATAATAGCGAGTCATAAAGTATTCGACTTATTACCAACTTAGAAGCTCAACGAAATAAATTAGAAGAAAGGAGGGGCAAAATTTGGTGTCAACATCTAGTCATGTCTTTTGGTCTAACTAATGCCCCGGCGGCTTTCATGGACCTTATAAATAGGGTGTTCCGAAATTATCTTGATTCATTTGTAATTGTCTTTATTGATGATATCTTGCTATATTCTAAGAGTGAGGATGAACACATGGGTCACTTGAGGATAGTATTGCAAGTCCTCAAGGAATATCAACTCTTTGCTAAATATAGTAAGTGTGAATTTTGGTTGAGATCGGTTGCTTTTCTTGGTCACATTGTTTCAAGTGAGGGTATAGAGGTCGATCAAAGAAAATGGAGGTGGTTAAGAATTGGCCTAGATCTTTGACTCCATCCGATATTCAAAGTTTCTTGGGTTTATCCGGGTATTATAGGAGATTTGTTGACGGATTTTCATCTATCGCTTCTCCATTAACTACCTTAACCCAAAAGAAAATCAAGTTTGAATAGACGGAAGATCGTGAAAAAGGCTTCCAAAAGTTGAAGGATAAGATTACCTCCGCTCGGTGTTGACCCTACCGGAGGGTACCAAAGGGTTTGTAGTGTATTGTGACGCTTCTCCAGTAGGTTTGAGTTGTGTCCTCATACAACATGGTAACGTGATAACATATGCCTCTAGATAACTCAAGGTGCATGAGAAGAACTATCCAACTCATGTTCTTGAACTAGATGCCGTAGTATTTACTTTTAATATATGGAGACACTATCTATATGGGTTATATGTGGATGTGTTTACCAACCACAAGAGTCTCCAATATGTTTTCACTCAAAAGGAAATAAATCTCCAAAAAAGAAGGTGGTTGGAGCTTTTAAAAGACTACGACATGAGTGTCCTATACAACCCCTACAAGGCCAATGTGATTGCAGACGCTTTAAGTCAACTGTCAATGGGTAGTTTGTTCCATGTTCCCAATGGTAAGAAAGAGTTAGGAGAAAAGGTGCATAGATTGTCCCGATTGGGTTTTCGGCTAGAAGATTCTCCAAAAGGAGGCTCCATGGTTTATCATAATCCCGACTAATCTTTAGTGGTGGAGGTGAAATCTAAGCAACACCTTGATCCTCTATTGATGGAGTTGAAGGAATCGATTCTTAGTAATTTCAATGAAGTATTTTCCCAAGGGATGGATGGGTACTTAGGTACCAAGGTAGATTATGTGTGCCAGATGTGGATGACCTAAGAAGACAAGTTTTGAAAAAGGCTCATGGTTCCCGATATTCCATTCATCAGGGTGCCACCAAAATGTATCGTGATCTACAAGAAGTCTATTGGTGGAATGGGTTGAAGAAAGATATAGAGGAATTTGTGGCAAGTTGACAAACTGTCAAACAAGTCAAGGCCGAACATCAAAGACCGGGAGGGTTAACTCAAGATATAACTATTCCTACTTGGAAGTGAAAAGATGTCAACATGGATTTCATTGTGGGTTTGCCTCTTACCCGAAGGCAAAATGATTCGATTTGGGTGGTCGTTGATAGGTTGACAAAATCAGCCCATTTAATTCTCTCAAGACCACTTATCCGGTGGAAGAATATGATAAGTTGTATCTCAAGGAGATTGTGAGAATGCATGGGGTTCCTTTGTCCATCATTGTGGATAGAGGTGCCCAATTCACTTCTCACTTTTGGAGATCCTTCTAAAGGGGGTTGGATACTCAAGTGAAATTTAGTACCGCTTTTCACCCTCAAACGGATGACCAACCGGAGCGCACCATCCAAACTCTAGAGGACATATTGAGAGCCTGTGCTATTGACTTCAAAGGTAATTGGGATGACCACCTACCTTTGATATAATTCTCCTACAACAATATCTACCATTCGAGTATTCTATGGCACCATTTGAAGCACTCTATGGTAGGAGGTGTCGGTCTACAGTTGGGTGGTTTGAGGTTGGTGAATTTTCACTTCTTGGTCTTGAAATAGTCTATGAGGCCATGGAAAAAGTTTGAATGATAAGATATAGGTTAAAAACAGCCTATAGTCGGCAAAAATCTTATGTCGACAATAGGAGGGACCTTGAGTTTGAAATAGGTGATTGAGTCTACTTGAAGATTTCACCCATGAAAGGGGTGATGAGTTTTAGTAAAAAGGGGAAGCTTAGTCCCCGGTAGTGGGCCCTTATGAAATATTGAAGTGTGTTAGCAAAGTTGCTTATGAGTTGAAATTACAAAATGAATTAGCCCCGGTTCACCCGGTATTCCATGTCTCTATGCTCAAGAAATGTTTAGGCGACCCGATGTCTATTCTCCCGATAAAAGGTTTAGGGGTGAATGAGAAACTTTCTTATGAAGAGGTTCCGGTTGAAATCTTAGATCGTCAAATCAAGAGACTGAGGAATAAAGAGATTGCCTCCGTAAAATTCCTATGGAGAAACCATCTAGTTGAGGGAGCAACATGGGAGGCCGAGGCTGACATGAAATCCTGTTATCCTCATATTTTTCCTATTACTCCTATCCGAGGTTGAGGTTAGTAGTTTCTCTTAAAATAAAGTTATGAATATTGTTGAGCTTAGCTTGTTTTTCTTAGTATGTGCATATTTTTGTAAAGGTTCATGTTTCAACCAAATTTTCATGAAATATGTTCTCATGGTTAACTTGCACTAATATGTAGTGGTTACATTTGTCTTCATGAGAGTTGTAGTGACCATACTTGATGTTGTGTTGAAAAGAAAGATTGTATGTCAACTTTTTGGTGTTCATTTTTCAAATTGAAGTTGAGAAGGTAGTTCCTCCTTATGTGATATGAAATGGCGAGCTCTTATATATGATGAATTGTGAATTGAGTTCTTATTTGTTAATGTTATGATTATGTGTTGAAAGGAGTTGAGAATTCCTCCTATAAGTTGTGACTCATAATGATTTTGTTGTTGTTGGGATTCTAGTATTGAGTCTCTTTCTTTCCCTATAATCGGATTAAAGTGTCATTCGGAGACGAATGTTCCTAAGAGGGGAATATTGTAACACCCCAGAAATTCGAAGACCTAGACTAGAGCCTCACGTAGTGAATAATGATAATTCTAGACCTAAACCAATGTGATTAACTTGATTAGGAATTATTAAAGCCTAAACATTAAGGAACAACCATGACGTCCATAGACTAGTGAAAGTGACCTAGTGTGTCTTTTAGGTTTTTACAGGGTTTGAAGAGTCGTATGAAGGTCAAACTTTGTGAAAATGCTTGAGGTACACCTTAGTGTGAGTTTAGGGTCAAAACATCCACGTAAAATCCCCAAGGACCACCCTAAGGGTCCTTGATAAGGACCCAACCATTGACCCTAAAAGTTGTCAAGAAACAGCTTAGAACCACGAGGGGAAAACGATGAGTCGTCAATGGACCAACGCCCCGTCGATGGTGCTTGTGAGTCTATAATTAGACTCCCCCCCCCTTGGTCCCCAAAATGGTCTCTCTATCCCAAACCACGTTGACCAGGACGGTTCTTGTGGTTTGGTTGATGGGGCGTCGACGGGGTCTCGTCGATTGACCCCATCTCCACTGCCTCCACACGGCTTAAGTAGAGGTGGTTAGGTAATTAATTAATTAATTAATTAATGCTTAGGTTCGATTATAATTAGCTATTTTAGGGTTATTAAAGTATCCTAAGTCATTAAACTAGTCTAACACTTCAAAATCCCAAAACCAAAATAACTCCCACTTCTCTCTAGTTTCTCTCACTACTCCAAAGACCCCATTGAAGAAGAAGATCAAGATTACTCTAGGGCTTAAATATCAAGACTTTCCTTCACAAATCTCTAAGGATTAACAAGGTATGGAAGCTATTAACTCTTGAGATCCCTTTCTCCAAGGGTTCTTCAAAATTTGATTTCAATGTTCTTCAAAATCCTAGTTTTGATTCAATTTCATGGGTCTTCTTTCAAATTGGATTAATTTGGTATTGATTTTGATTACTAGTGTTGGATTATGATTGTTTAGGAGTGGATTGATGTTCTACCTTAGGCTTTGACCTAGTTCACCTAAAAGACCCAAGAATGTCCCTTTTCTCCTAACCCTAACTTATGGATTAGGTTGATTGATGATTAGGGATGATGTAATTGAATGTGTTCTTGCATAATTTATTATTATATGACGATGATGATTGAATTGTTGGATGAATAGCATGGGTGTGAAGTATTGAAGGAGTTTCTTGGAGGCTATTGGTAAGACTTTCAAGGTTATTAACAGTTTATTGAATTAATGTTGGTCTATTCTTGATACTGTTGTTAAATTGAAGTATGAATGATAAAGTTATGGATGTATGATTATGCTATGAACATGATGGATATGAGATGATTATAGGTGTATTGTTATGAGGGATGGGAGGTGATTTCATGTGCATGTTATTACTATGTTATGATGTAATGTTCTCACATGATGTTGGATTGGTAATGAAAGGACTTTCTTATCCTAGAACCTATAAGCTAAGGACATGTTATATGAGGGGATAAACTCTAAAGACCTATGTTATGAATTAATGTTAAGAAAGACTTAAAGATACTTCATAAAGGGAATTTAGCTTAGCACCGAATGAACTTTACAATGAGAGGTGTCCTTCCCAAAGGGGAAGATAGGTTCACCAAATGCTCCCATGAGGTGGAAACTACAATGCGAATTAGCATAAATAGAGTTTCCAATAACAATCTCCTAGTTCCTTAACTATGTGCCTCCATAGGAAGCTTAGCTAGTGGATCCACCTAGATGCTACAATCATGTATACGTCCTACCTAGGCAAGTAGCATGCCCTCCTTTCAGTGTGAGGGGTTGACACCGGATTTCATGTTTAGCTCACACGGTCTAATGTTGGTTATGGAAAATGTTTCTAAAAGTAAAATGAATGAATGAAAGTAAGAAAAAGAACACTAACTAGAATGACTTAAAAGGTGTTACTTAGTGTAGGTAAGGGTATGGGACTTTACCTTACATTGCTTAAGTGGACCTTGAAGGGATATCTAGGGTGGGTAATGAAATGCATAATGTTGATCCTATATAATGTTGGTCTTATGCGATGTTGGTTGCACTTAATATACTTGATGTTGGTCTAAATTATTATGCATGATGATGACTAATCTCTTTATGATGTTATAAGAGGTAAGAGCAATGCTTGTGGTCTCTTTGCTAGTTGTCTAGGTTTATGTGGGGTTATGGGGCTTCACATACACATTGCACTAGTTGGCTTGAATAGGGATTATAGGTAAGGTCTTGTGATATATTGATGATATGGATTCTAAAGTATGAAATGTTGATTGTGGCTTTATTATGATGTTACTCTTGAACATGAATATGAGCATGCCTTATTATTGTTGTGGTATGGACTTGTTTATATTCTTAAAGTGTGCATAAAGGCTTTTAAAGTTAATTTAGTATGTTTATACTAAAATGTCCCTTTGTGCATGTTTTCAAATGATTTACTTGCATATATTTTAATACTTAGTACATGTGGTTTGTACTAATCCATATTTTCTTCTATTTATACAAAAATGTAGGTTTGGTCCATTGAGGTGTTTCAAGGTCATTCTCAAAGAAGCTTGGACTTTTCCCAAGTGGGTGAGTCCTTCAGTTTGAGGATGAAGCCTATGAATCTAGCTTTGTTATTTTGCTATTAAAGACATAGTTCTATCTCTCTTAATTCAAGAACTACGTCATATTCTCTTATAAGACATATTGTAATAATGTAAGGGCTAAGTTCCAACTCTTGTATTCATATGTTTAGATGGTCGTGTGAGACAATCTTAGACACTATTTTGATATATGTTAAATGAAGTTGAACTTCAAAAAAAATTTTAATTTTCCATATTTTTATTTTACCTATGATGCAATGATGTATGCTAAGGGTTTGTCTAAGACCTCTTTGAGGACGAATACGCCGGTTACGTCTAGGGGATACTCTTCGGTCGTGACCAAAAACATGGAGCAACACTAGATTATTGAAGACATGACCTTAGATAAGGGGTGTACATGCCGCGTATTAGAGTAAAATTTTAGTTGGTTGGAGTGTTGTCTTGATTTTTGAGAGACCTGGCCATTTTCTTATAGTGTCTTGCTTTTGATTCCACTATCATTAATGTTGATTGTGTCTAGCTTATGACATTATTCTGTGATTGTTATTATTTTCTTATTTGTTGTTTTCTCTCTTCATTATTCGAATATGTTATATTCAAGCGTAGGATCCTCTGGAAATAATTGTTTTACCTCCACAAGGTAGAGGCATGGTCTGCATACCCTCACAAACTCTACTTGTGGGATTTCAGTGTGTATATTATTGTATTTTGTATACAATATTTTATGCATAATCCATATACTTATTAATATATATTTGTATATAACTTAAGTTAAAAAAATCAAGTAAATCAAATTGTATACCATATTATATATCCATTTCATGAACTAATATATGTTATAAATCCCTTAGTTGTCAAAAAAACACTCTTCGTCATGAAAAATCCATAAATAAATCAGAGAAAAATTAAGGTCGAAAGCAAATAGAGATTGGCTACAGGATACTCCGTATGACTATAATATCATGCGTGTGTAGATCTATCCTGGACAATTTAGTGAAAGTTGAAATAAATATGACATAACTTTGATGCTCATCACTCATCACATGGGTGTCCAAACAATTTTATATATATATATATATATATATATATATATATATATATATATATATATATATATATATATATATGTAATGTAGGACCTTAAATATATGTGGTGTAATTTTGAGAAAACTACGCGGATAAGTAAACCTATACTAGTTAATTAACTAGCATAGCTATATTTTGAATTAATTATGACTCACAACTTAATTTTAGCCATATTTTTGTTGCCTCTCGCCTATCTCCTCTTTTATACAAATAATACATATATATTACATAAAAATTCAATTAGTCTTTCTTCCCTCTCTCACTCGCCTCTCTCCTTCCTCTCCAAATATCACTCGTCTCTCTCCTCTTTCTCTCATTTTCACTTGCCAGATATACAAATACATATGTATTAAAATTGTTTAATTGATTAATTCAATTATTTAGTCATGATAATTATCTTTGTGATTAAGTTGTTTAGAAAATTATTTAGGTTGTCAAAAAGTCAGTTAAGTTGTCGGTATCAGAGCACTAGTTCAATTCAATTATTGAAAACCAGAGAGATGAGAGATGTTGCAGCTGCCACCATTGATTCATCACAAACTGTTATAGTTGAAACTATCGATGATGTCGATAGAAAGCGATATCATCCCCCTCATCTTCATCACTTAGACAATCCAGCTAGTGTACTCACTATCGTGCAACTTATAAGGATGGAGAATTACTCTCTATGGAGTAGATCCATGTTGATTAACCTTCAAGCCAAGAGTAATCTTTGTGTTGGAAACTTGCAAGAAGAATGTTTATCAAGGTGAATTGGAAGAACATTGGGAGAAGTGCAATGCATTTGTACTTTCTTGGATCATGAACATTATGTCAAAAGAATTGCTCAGTGGTTTTATTTATGCTATAGATGCAGTCATGGTGTGGACAGATCTGAAGGAGAGATTTGATAAGGTTGACGAATCAAGAAGTTATTATATGCATAGAGAGATATGCACGATTCATCAAGGTAATTTGACAATTTCAACATATTTCTCAAAATTACGATTGTTAAGGGATAAGTTTGATGCGCTGGTTTATCCACCTTTATGCAAATGTGACAAGTCTAGAACTTATGTTGATCACCTAGCTTGTTTGAAGCTATTTTCTTTTTTATGGTATTGAATGAAGTGTATTTTCATGCACGAAGTCAAATCATGATGATGAACCCTCTACCTATTGTTAGAAAGGAATATGCTATGTTGATGGTAGATGAAGGCCAATGCATGATTGCAAGTTCACATGTAAGGGTATTTTAGATCTAGATCCAACTGCCATGTATGCAGGGAAAGCCACTCTAGATCCGACTGCATTATATTCATGGAAAGAGAATTCTCAAAGGAAATTTCAGGTTAAAAAGAAGAATTGGGATCAAATTTGTGATCGCTATAAGCTGCAAGGCCACATCAAGGAGGCTGATTGGATATCCTGTTGACTGGAAGTTGAAGAAGAAGTCAGGACCACCATCAAACCAAGTTCTATTTAATTAGTAACATGACATGATGAATCATGCAAATGTTACTTCTGATGATGCATTTGGACCTGTGCTCCAAGAGAAGAACATGTATCACAAGTATAAACACATGGTGGTCAAGGAGAAAGCAGGATCAAGATTCAACGGCAAAATGGATATGACAAACATGGTAGATATAATTTCAAATCTCAAAGCATTATTTGTAACAAGTAGAGAAATAGAAAAGGAAGACAAATGAATAATGGATTCAGGTGCTACATGCCATATGACATCATCTAAGCTCAAAAAAATAACATTTACATCTAGTTGTTTAGGCAGGAGGGTGCATTTACCTAATGGTGAATCTACCTCACTATCCTATGTTGGTAAATATGAGACTATTGATGTTAGTGTGCTGAACAATATTCTAGTGGTGCCTTATTATCTTATTTCAGTATCACAACTAACAAGACAATTGAAATGCTCAGTTAACTTCTTTCACGAGTTTTATGTTCTCCCGAACCTCTCCAATGGGAAGGTGAGAGGGATTGGTAAGGAGATTAATGGACTCTACTACTTCCCTATTTAGAACCTGTGTGGAGAAGGAAGGAATGATGAAATAGTGTCCCTCACACAACACTCAAATGCACACAAACTCCTTTGACATTGGACACCCTTCAATAAAAGTCTTGAAACATGTAACTTTAGGAAGAGAAAATAGATGTTTAATATGTCCTCTTTCAAAGCAAACCAGATTGTCTTTCCACAGAAATATGTCTAGAGCTGTTGAGGTTTTTGACTTACTTCATTTAGATGTTTAGGGACCATATAAAACTGCTACTTATAGTGGTTGTAGATTTTTCTTAACAATTGTTGATGATAATTCAAGAATGACCTGGTTGTATCTGTTGAAAAAAAGAGTGATGTCTTTCATGTTCTAAAGTTCTTATTTGCTTTAGTTCAAACTCAATTAATAAGCATGTCAAAAAGATAAGATCAAATAATGGCACAAAGTTCTTCAATAATAAATGTGGTACTTTGTTTAAGTCTCTTGGTAATATTCATGATATTAGTTGTCCTCACACTCCACAACAAAATGGAATAGTGGAGAGAAAACACATGCACATACTTGTGGTAGCAAGGGAACTAAGATTTCAAGGTGCTATTCCCATCAAATTTTGGGGAGATTGTGTATTAGCTATTGTTTATCTGATTAACAGATTACCTACTGAAGTTTTGAAGGTACAAACTCCTTATAAAAATTTCAATGGCCATAAGACAAATCTTTATCACCTCAGAACAATAGGGTTTTCATGTTGTGAAACTAGAATGGTTAAGCCTGATAAGTTCACCCCTAGATCTTAGACATGTGTCATGGTAGGATACTCAACAACTCAAACGGGGTATGTTCTGTACAATTTGTCTCACAGAAATTCTTGGTGAACAGAAATGTTGTTTTCTAAGAGGATGTGTTTCTTTTTCATCAGATGACCAACACACAACCACCATTATTCTCAGAAAGTAATTGTCCTCCTGTGATTGATGATGAACTTGATAAGGCACCTATGCTCATGGATGACAACTTGATAAGTATGAATGTTGAATCTTCTAAGCATGATGTTCCTCATGTGGAAAATGAAGAGAATGAAGTTTACTGGGTTGATGATCTGTTGATTACACGAGATGACATTGGTTATACACAGAGTCACCTAGATTATTCTTTGTTTACTAAAAGGAATGGATCATGTTGGTAATAATCTTAGTATATGTTGATAATATGTTAATTACACGAAATGACCTTGGGTTAATAGAAAAAACCAAGTGTGTGTTGTATAGTCATTTCAAAATTAAAGATTCAGGAGAGAAATCCAGGAGAGCTTAAATATTTTTTGGGAATTGAGTTCCTTAGGTCTAACAAGGGATTTGTGATGAACCAGTGGAAATATGCTTTGGAGTTAATAGCTGAAACATGACTGGAAATGCTAAATCAAGTTTGACACCATTGGAATGCAACATGAAGTTGACCAATGTAGAATTTGATCAAAATATCTAGACCACTGATATTATGTATGTGGATGTTTCAGATACCAAATGCGTATAGGTAAGCTATTTTACCTTACCAACACAAGGTCAGACATACCCTTTGTAGTACAAACCTTAAGCCAGTTTATGCAACAACCAAAAATGACACATTGGATTGTTGTTGTGAGAGTGATAAAATACATTAAACTGGAATTAGGGAAGGGATTGTTGATAAGCTCTGCTTACAGACCTCACTTAACAAGCTAATGTTATACGGATTGAGTTGATTGTCCAAATACAAGAAGATTTGTTACTTCTTTTGAAGTTTGGTGATCCACTCATCTCTTGAAAGTCCAAGAAACAAATTATAGTTTCTAGGAACTCTGCAGAGACTGAGTACATGAGTTTGGCTAGTTTGACAGCTGCAGTAGTATTGGTTGTTGGCTTGTTTAGAGAACTGAATGTGAAACTGATTGAACCATCTTCTATCTTTTGTGATAGCAAGATTGCTATACAAAGTGTTGTGAACCCAGTGTTTCATGAACGTACTAAACACATAGAGATTGAATGTCATTTCATTTAAGAGAAGATTCAGAAAGGACTCATCAAGACAGCCTACATCAACACTAAAGACCAACAAGGTGATTTACTTATTAAGGCTTTGGGAAGGACACAACATGAATTCTTACTAGACAAGCTTGGAGTGTTGAACTTGTTCGATACGTCCAGCTTGAGAGGAAGTATTTTGGAATTGGTTAATTGATTAGTTGATTAAGTCAATTAGTTAGTCAAGATAATTAGCTTTGTGATTAAGTTGGTAAGAAAGTTAAGTTGTCATATAGTAGTTAAGCTGCCAATGACCAGTCGGATCAAGGAGTTGTATATATATACTGTAATGTAGCTGATGTGTAGTTAATTGTGATGAATAAAAATTTCAGTCTTTATCAAAATCTCTCTGTAAAAATCTACAATATGTATATCAGTTACATATATATAATTTATTTGACATACATACATATACAATTTATCTCTCCCCGCTCTCTGCCCTCTCTCGCTTGTTTCTCTCCTCGCTCTTACAATTTCGCTCGTCTCTCTCCTCCCTCTCACAATCTCGCTCGCCTCTCTCCTCCCTCTCTCGCTCGCCTCTCTCCTCCCTCTCTCACAATCTCGCTCGCCTCTCTCCTCTCTCCTCTCTCCTCTCTCTTCCATGTAATTTTCCTTTGCGAAATATATCTAAGGATGAGGCCAATCCATTACAAGAGCCCAATGATGAAAAGAAAAGAACGGCCTATCAAGCCCAAATGACCACGTGAAAACATACTGAAATGACAGCCTTCAAACAATATTTTTGATTTTTCATTTTTATGTGGAAACTACAACATGGCCAGCTGTAAGCAACATTTAGGGCAATATTATGGAAAATAACTAAATTATCTGTTTGACCAGTCAAACCAAACATTGGGAGCACATAGTATGTATAAATTAATTTTACTTCAATTGTCAGTCCATTTTCTACTCAATTTTACTACTTCCTAGTTCCTCCGTCCCTATTTGTTAACGATAAAACCGATATTTAAACTTCATCTCTATATGTAATAGGTAAATAAAAACTAAAGACTAAATATTTAGATGTCACCTTAACCATAACTTAGCATGCATGTTCTATAATATAGCTACTCAAATTTAATGGAGGTGTGTATCTTTTAAACATAAATGTCATACATAACAAATTACGTGTGTTAAAGTTAATTTTGAATATATAAATATTTATTTTACTCTTGTTTTCTCACTTTATTTATAAAAAATCATCGAATATTTCAATCGTTCTTCTTCACATCTCCAATAATATTAGGCAAGAAAGATGTTAGGTATTAGGGGCGTATAAATCAAACCGAAAGTCGAATTAAATCGCAAATCGAGTCAAATCGGAAAAAAATCGACTAGTGATTTTGTTTGACTTGATTTGGTATTGGAAAAAAATTCTGACTATATTTAGGTTGGTTTGATTTTAACTAAAAAAAATAACCCGACATTATATATCTAATTTTAAAATTTTATGCATAAAAATATTTACTTTGATATCATTTTAAAATATTTCTGATACTATTTCATAGTTTTAATTATCTTTTAATATATTATTTCAAGTTTAAAACTTAGAATTCGATGGTCGAATAAAGATTATAGTTCATAGATGTTGATAATTATAATAAAACTTAAATCAAAATCAAATTAATACTGATGAAAAAAATTAATTCAATAGTAAGAATGACAATAATATTGAATGTTTCTTCTTTATTTTTACATTAATTTGGACAAGTAAAATACATAATCTAATTTTAATTTTCCTTAATAATTTAGTAATGAATACTTATTAAACTTATTTTAGCATGATTTCGTACTTTTAAATTATGATTATTTTCATTATGACTTTCCATATTTATTTTATATGATGATTTCATTATTATTTTTATTGAATATTTTTGTATCATCAATACTCATCTCATATTTTATATTTTTTTTAAGGAACACCTTAGATAATTGTATTTTGGTTGGACTAAAGAAATATTTGGAGCACAAGTTAATTATATGTATGTATGCAAGTTTTACCGGAAAAATCCAAAAATTTGCAAAAATCCGAAGTTTGTCAGTTTGGTTTGATTTATAACTTCAAAAATTCGACACAATGATTTGGTTTGGTAATTGAAAAATCCGAACCAGCCCGAGGTTGAAAAACCCGAAAAAGTCTGAATTTTATTAGTTTGATTTGATTTATAAGTTTAAAATTGGGAAAAGAGTCAAAACACCCCTCAACTTTATTTTATTGGTTGATTATACCACTGCCGTTAAATAGAAGTTATTTTTACCCCTGTCGTTATTAATCTCATCATTTATACCCCTCAATTGGATGGAAAATCCCAAATTGACTTAAATTAACCCAATTTCAATTGAATAATCTGATTTTCTCTTTTAACCCGGATCCGACCCACTAAAACCAAATTAAGCCCCAAACCCATCGATCTTCTAATGTTCTTCCTCCCTTGAAACACCATCGAATCCCATTCATGGTGTTTCTTCACAGCCATTGCTCAAATCCATAGTATTTGTGGCTTCTCAAACACCCTTTAGCTCATCTTACTCAACCCATGTCGTAAAAAAAACTTTAGCTTTTAGGTACTTCCTTGATGCTCAATGTTACGTAAGTATTATAGTCGGACATTGAATTGAATTGAATTTCCCCCTGAAAATTCGGTTATGTATTTAATTTGCTGATGAAAGTATTTCGATTTGGTGATTTACAGGAAGTATGAGGAACTAGTCCATCACATATTGAAGATTTTTGTTATATTACGGGTCATACATATACGAAGAAAGAGATGGTGAAGATGGAAGCAGGTGTGCTAAAATCGCTCCAATTTGAGATGAGAATCCCACTACGAAATCATTTCTCAGAAGATTTACCGGGATTGCTCAAGATGAATATACAAGCCCCAATTTGCAGTTGTAGTTTTTGGGTTATTACATATCACTGTTAAGCATACTAGATTATAACGGCGTGAAATTCTATTCCTTTCAAGGTTTATACTACAACCAAATGCACATTCATGGAGTGCAATTCTTCAACGATATTCCTACATAACTTGCAATTGTTGTTGCACTAAGTTTTTTATCAGATGTGAGAGAGAAAGAGAAGAGATGGGTTTGTGTATTTGTTATTTAGCATTGTGGGTCGGGTTTGAGTTAGGGTTTAAAATATAAAATTGGTAATTTCAATTGAAATTGGGTTAATTTAAGTCAATTTGGGATTCCATCCAATTGAGGGGTATAAATGATGAGATTAATAACGGCAGGGGTAAAAATAACTTCTATTTAACGGCAAGGGTATAATCAACCAATAAAACAAAGTTGAGGGGTATTTTTGATCCTTTTCCCTTCAAAATTTTTACACAAATGGTTTGGTTTGATATTTGAAAAATCGAAACTAACCCGATTATGTACATCCCTATTTGGTATGATGAAGCTAAGAAGTACTACGATTTGTTGAGAAATCTCCCTAAGCTGAAAAATCAAATCAATTAAGTCATTAGATTATAGATATTTTTATTTAAATTTCAAAATATAGACAATACTTGATTTGATTATATTGAAAAAAATCAAAAAATTTTAATGTGATTTTAAATATTTTTTATAGCTTCAATAATCAAAACATGATTTGTTTCACTAATTTCATAGCTAAAAATGAAATTTAGGTAATCAAGCTCATTTCTTAAAAGAAAGATATGAATCCAAATCAATTGATGTAAAAAAAAACATAACTATGAGAATTTCATCTTTTGAGTTATGTTATACTTGTCAAAAATATTTAAATTACGTATACCATTCACTAATTAATTTATTTAACGCATGATAACCAAACATATTTGACGTATTTGGTCTCCTTTATACAGGTGATTAAACCACACAATTTTGTCAATTTAAAATATTTATATATGATCACTAATTATGTTTGAATGACATTAATCTTATAGAACGTCAAGAGAGTATATAGCCTAAAAACAACTAAAAATATTAGTAAATATAAACAACCGAATCCACAAGTGACCAATCAAAACCTATTATTATGAAATTTAGAAATCTCCTTTAAAAGAAATATGTAGGCTAGTTTTCAATGAACTATCATGAGTCGTTTTGTAGAGTATATCAAAAGAAATAACACATGTGTTAACTTTGTATATAAATAGTATCTTAATTGATATGCATTTTTAATTTATAAACATTAGTTATAGATTCTATTGTGTATTGAGGAGTGTATTGTTAATACAATGATAATCAACAATATTGATAATGCAACGGAATTTAATGCATATATTAGCATAGTAAAGACCAATTGCCTCTTAAAATCCTTTTTATATCTTTTCTATCATATTTATGGAGGCTATCTTCGAAATAAATATATATATTTTTTTTTAAAGAAATATGTAATACATATTTAATACGTCAAATCAATAATATATAACAAGAAATATAAATATAAATAATATGTAACAAGTAATAATGTACTTTATTTAATATTATTCTTATATACCTTATTAAACGAGACCCGAAAGAAACTAAAAGAATGATGTGAGTAAAGATGGAGTGGATAGTGATTAGTGTTTGTGGGTGCAGACTAGACAGAGTGACAGTGGAGAGGAATAATGGAGCATGGTATAGTGGCAATTAGGAGGAGGCCTCACAAAGGGGTCATTTTGTGCTAGCTGGATACCCTCTTCCTCTTAGTTGGCATTCATTTTTACTCATTCCTTTTTCAAAGTTGCATCTTTTATTTTAATAAAGAAAAAGTGGACAAATATTGTGAATATTTTTTTAAATTAGTTTAATTTATTAGTTTTGTTTTTGAATTATTGATAGTTTTAATAATATCTCTCTACTTGATTACATACACTTCTACCCTGCTATATAACATAGCAAGTGATCTCAAACTGTTGCAGAAGCATGAAAACTTTTACAAATAAAAAGCTGAAAGAAGTGTACAAAACACTCTTAAACTTGATGAGAATTTAGGAATGTATTTTACTCATGTTATAAAATCGAAAGTGTAATTAAGTTCAGTTAATAAAAACAAATATTTTTAAGACTATCAATAGTTTAAAGACATGACTAAGAAAACGAGTGATTCAAGTTAAGTAATTTGGCTAAGTTGGCAATAGAGATTGAAAGAACGAATCGATGATCTCATGCTTCCCCAATATCTTAACATACTAAAGATCAGAATAAACTAATAATTTTCTTCTAAATTTAGAATTGTTTTCAATACTTTTCTAAAAATAATCGAACAAATAACATGTCATTTGAGTTGGTGCAAAAACTTGCTTGCTTTATCATAATAGTATAATAAATATTATTTGATTTTTATATTTTTAATCGGAGATTTTGAGTTTAGAGCGAAGGTGTTTAGGAGGATAGAGCTGTCAAAGCTCGTGCTAGCAAGAAATGATGGTCACGACGTGGACAGGTGTGGGAATATTAAAACGAATTTCTACTAAAAAAAAAAGAATATATTTATTTTTATATTTTAATAAAATAAAACTGAAATTACGGTCATCACGTGCAGCTGACGAGACCTTTGCCCAGTACTGGTCACGTGCCTTACAGAAGCACTTCTCCCTCAACACTTGTCTCTATGCTGTTTTTTTTTAGTTTTATTTTATTAAATAGGCGTTTGGATATGTAATTTCATATTGCTAGGAAATTAGCGTTTGAATATGTGATTTCACATTAATTTCATTCAATAATTTCATATCATGAGATCAAAATTTCAAATTCTTTAAAAAATTATGATTTTGAGAATTTTAAATGTTCATTTGAAAATTTTCAAATGCAAAAATTAACTCACAAGCCATAACTTTATATTTTGTAAAAATTAACCATATGTATACCTACTAACAAATAATTCATATATAAATAAAATTTATAATTTATATCATTAGATTTTAAGCCATTTAAATCTCATATAGGAGTAATAATTATCCTTACTAACACAGAATTACTTCAAATCAATTTCTATTTTACCATTTATATTAACCAAAATCATCATTTTTTTTATTAAATTTATTTACCAATCAAGTGACCAACAAATGACTCAACGTAGCAGTGTTGTTCGCCTTCTCAGTCATACATATGAGTGAGAAATACAAATTTAACGTGAGAGATTGACCACACTATGTGGAGGACTATATTAATAAAATTAGTACACCACGACTTATATATGTTTAATTTTATTTTTATTGAATTAAAAGTTAATCAATGAATATTGTATTTTTTAGGAATTTCTTTATGATAAGAGCATTATGGGATTTTATTAACTTTCGCTTATTTGGTAAAATTGTATAAATAATTGGGACAATTTTAAATAGTTTTACAACTTATGAAATTTTATATTTATGAGAAAACATACTAACATAAAAAGTCTAAATAACATATCCAAACAAAACTTTAATTTCGCCTCATGATTACATATCATGATTTCATATTGCATGGCCAAACGGGCCATAAGATTAATATATTTATATTTTTATTTATATTTGAATATTAAGATAATATTTTTAAATTAAATACAATGTCATTAAGATGATTTATTTTTGATATCTAAGTATCCATAATTTATTTATTTTTAGATTAAGCATAATAAATATACATTAATTCAAATAAAGAATAGTTATATATCAGAAAAATATGAATTTAATATGATATAACTATTATTTAATTGAAAAATACATATTTATGTTTGCTAGTGATGATTATAAAATACTTATTGATCGATTCAATCTGATTTATATTTTATTGGTTTGTTTTCTGGTTTATCGATTGTAAACATGTTTAATCAATAAGATAATTGTGATCAATTTTTGGTGAAACGGCTAACGATCCTTAACTATTCAATTTCTTTGTTTAATCAATAAAAAATGTTCCTTTAATTTTTTTGTCCCTTTCTCTTGTTTTCATTAGTTGATATATATAGTTTTCACAGGGTATTTATTGCTAAAACAAACATTTTGAACTAATAATACAAGGATAAGAAATAGATAGATTATTTATGATCTAGATAAAACTACTAAAAAGAAGTATTGTGAATGACTTGTGTAAAATTGTACTTTTAAGACACAAATTCATATACTTCTTTCCAGCTATCTTTTTAGTGTCAATAATGCTTATTAATTTCAAATCAAAGTAGAAATCTAAAAAGGCCCAGGAAATATTTTTGTCATTTAATTAAAGAGAAATATAAAAAAAATAGCAAAAATAATAGATATAATAAGGCTCTTTAGTTATAGTTTTCGTAATTATGCTCTATAGCTATAGTTTCATTTGCAATGAAGGCTGTCGTTTATGTATTTTGCTTGCCCGTTCGTATATTTCTCTTGCATGCAAATATAAGTATATACAAATGGAGGCTGCATTTATATTTCACTTGTGAATATATAAATAGGATAAATATATACAAATTTTGTATTTATACATTAGGAATTTTTCAGATTCTGTTCGTAGATTTCACTTGCTAATTATATGATTTTTTCGAAAATCATAAAAAAAAATCGTTAGTGTAAGCATATAAAAATTCTGAATTTATACAATCAGAAATCAAATTATACAGATTTTGAATTTATACAATTAGGAAATCAAATAACAAAATTTAACCACAAATTAAAAATAATCGAAATTACAACTATATTACATAATATAGTTTAGAAGTTTTGTATTTAATGTAATTTTTTCTGTACTTAAATGATCTTATCAGGATTGCAATTTAATCATTAACTAAAACTTAAAACTTGAAATCGAATTGATAGTTCAATCGTTAATAAATCGTTAAAAAAAATTAATTCAATAACTCAATATTAATAAATTAATAACATTTTTTAATTTAATTTATTGGTAATTTGCACACCATTATGGTAGAAATTATTTGTAGTGGTACAGTGCAAGCGACTTATAATGGTGGTAGTGGTACTTGAGGTGAAGGAAATGATTAATGTTATACTAATTGATTTGATATTGATCGTTGATAGTGATGATGGTAGTTATAATGGTGAAGTTGGTTGATGCAATTAATAGTTGAAGATGTTGGTGGTG
The DNA here is from genome assembly GCA_016801875.1 of Solanum sitiens. NCBI lineage: Eukaryota > Viridiplantae > Streptophyta > Magnoliopsida > Solanales > Solanaceae > Solanum > Solanum sitiens. The sequence continues at coordinate 247,798 of JABWTJ010000109.1, forward strand.
GTGCCGGCTGAAAAAGATGTGTGGTAATTAGTGGTGATGTCTAATAGTAATTGGCGGTGATGCTAGTTGTGATGATAAAGGTAATTAGTAGTAGAAATTGATCGTAATAATGATAGTATTTATAATGATGATGGAGGTGTAAACAATTTTTTTTTGGTTTTTCATCGTTGCTCGGAGCCCACATTGGAACTCTGACTAAATTCGAATAGTGTTTTGCAGGGCCCATTCGGAGGTGAAGCTCCCAACAAAATTTTCTCCATATCCAGAACACAAACTTGAGAACTCCCACCAGTACACCACAACCCATGTTGATGAGTTGACAACAGTTATAATGTCAATAGATAATTATAATAAAGAATACAATATTATGGTAGTGACTTACCATTGTGGTTACATTATCTAAAATGTTCTGTTTGTAGTTTAATTATAAAATCAAATGACATCTGTAAGACAGTTTCATAGCTAGATGTGGGTGTTTAAAAAAATGGACTTAACATTATATAATATTTATTCCCCTTGCTTAACTCACACATGATTCAATACTCCTTTCAAGTAACTCGGATCACCCAAAGATCTTTAATATCTCATCTACAATATTTAACATGTAAGTTTGGATTATATAAATATGGGCGGATCTAATACAGTCAAAGAGTGTCATGAGACACGACTTCATCGGAAAAATTTATTCAATACATCTATATAATTAAAAGATAGCAGAAAAATTAGTACTACAATGTTGTGATAAGTTAATTTGATACAAAAGTATGGGCGGTGCGGTTGGTAAGTGAAGTTTACCATTCGAGGGGCCTGAGTTTGAATCCAGACAAACTTATATTTTTATTTATTTTTTCCTTTATTTTTCTTTTCTTCTTTTTCCTTTTATTTATAATGAGATTATTTTTTTAAAAAGAATTATTCAGAAAAAGTTAATTTTTTGAAAAGATGTAATAGTATACGAAATGTTTTTCATATATATATACTAAAAGGTGTCACCGCTTGTAAAAAATTCTATGTACACCATTATATACAAGAACCATTTCAACATTTAAATACATTCTATCATTCATGGATCAACATGTGATAAATGCAATATAATAAATAAATTTGTTCCACTCACATAACCAACACATAAAGAAAAATTAAACATGTATCATGCATGGCATTCAGGGGTGGATCCACATATACAATATCAGGTGCTCGAGCACCCATTTTCGTTAATAAATACTTTACATATGTATAAAAAAAATATTGAAAATTGATATAATGTTTTCGTGAGCACCCATTAACCAAAATGGATGACCGGTGCAGGCGGTGCTTTGGTTCTTAAGCTAAAGTTAAAGTATGTGTGAATAACCTTGAGTGTGAGGGTTTGAATCCTTTTACAATCAATTTTATTTTTTTTAATATTCATCTACAAGATTATTAATATGTTTGAAGAAATGTCTCTCTGTGTGGGCAAATGGTCGAACTATGGGTGATTGGGCTATGTTGTTTGAAGATATAGGTTTGCATTGTACTTTGGAGGCTGAACCCATTGCCCACTGGTGATCACATCTAAAGATGACATCAATTTTCACTAAGACATATTAATTAGGCTTTGTTCATTTTAACACTTTATGTCGATGGGTTCAACCTAGTCTGGAGGAAGGTATTGAAGGACGTAACGATCGGTTCCATCATTATAGAAAAATCAATGGGGAAAATTTTAGGGGTCGAAGAACTTTTTGATAGTATTTTAATTTTTTCCAACCTAGTCCAGATTTGGACGAAATCGGAGTCTTTGAGGTGTGGGAAATCTGGTAACAATCGGGTGAATCATTTATGATTTTAATTTCGTGAGTAGTTAGATAACTCGTTAGGGAATCCATACGAATTTAAGAAATAGAATTTGAATGAGTAGAATTCCCGTAATCGAACTTAGCGTACAAGGTTTTTTCATAGAGTGTTGTGGGTTAGAGGTGTGTAGTGAAATGAGGATTTTGGAATTCTTTAAAAAGTTGCCTGTTTCGTTTTTGGCCGTATTGGCGATGGGTTAGGCCACTCTGGCGGGGCCTTTACAACGGGAAAGGATGAATTGTGGCGGGTAGACGAGACTTAATATCGTAGGTGAAAGACGAAAGGCTCACTGGTGCGATAATGCCTCTATGGTGGCGATTTGGATCGCTCTGGCACCGCCGCTACACCGGGATGAGGGTCACTGTGGCGGTGTACGTGACTTAATATCGTTAATAAATTCCTAAACGATCTTATTTGACACTTTTCGACTTTTTGAGTTAAGTGACGAACCCCAGGTGACTCCTACTCATTTTTCACCATTCTTGAGGCTAAATGTAAGTTTTTCACTCTCCGAATCCGTTTTTCGATCCGTAGAATGTAATAGAATAGATTAATGATGATGGGGAATGGTTTTGATATAGACTCTATGGTAGAAATAACCCTAAATTGGATGATTGAGATCATGGGTTTGACCTAGGGTTCATAGAATTGTTATAGTTTTGGGTAATTAGCAATTGTTTGTTGATTCATATGTTATTATGATTGTAGACCAAGAGCAAGTGGAACGAATTCAAAAATTTCTTAGGGTTTCAAGCTTGTTTCGATGTAGGTGATAGTTGTGATTCTATGATTGTGTGATGTATTCTTGTTATTGCTTCATTATGAAACATGTTTGTATGCGAATGGTGCATTGTTGCTTCACACTTGTTGTAAATGACCATGAATCACTTGAATGTATGACTTGGAAGCATACTTGTGTTTGTGATTGTGGTGTGATGGATCGGATTGCCACGTTCCGGCATAACTAACTGGAATCTTTCCACGTTCTGGCATAAAAATGGGATCGAATTGCCACGTTCCGGCATGAAAATGAGATCAAATTGTCACGTTCCCGCATAACTGTGTGATCGGGTACCACGTTTCGATGCACTAACAGTTTGGGTTTGGGTTCCATGAGAGGACCAACTACTTGTGATAAATGTGAATTGTTGAAGCATGTAATATTCAATATTATACATGTTCGATATATTACATGATTATATTGTTGTAATTAACTTGTTTATGTTGCACTTAGTGGGATAGCCGCGTGAACATACTAATACACGATGATTGTGTAGTGATACTGCACTTGCTCTTATTTTTGTTGAGAACAGGGCATATTTCGGTAGCTATTGACAGACCTCGCTTTAAAGATCTGTGATCATTGCTTCCAAATTCAAGGTGAGCTAGCATCTTTCGGGTTGCCATGGAATTCTCTTTAGTCTACGTCCATCATTTTCGGAGACATTTGCTCTAGCTAGTTGTTTAGCTCATTAGATTGGGGTTGCATCCATTCTTGTTTTAGACTTTGTTATCGTTTAGTAGTTTTGGTACATTGACTTTCAGATTCTAGATTGTTTACTTCCACATTTGTTTAGTTAGTTCTTTAGAATCCTTGTTAAAGTTTATGAAAACTTCTTACTTAGTTTATTTAACTTGTTTCTGAAACATAAATGTCTTACTTATTACTTTAGTTGCTTGAGTTTTAGTTGTAGTAGTGGTTCTCCCACCGAAGGGCTAGTGTGGGCGTCAATCACGACGGTTTGAATTGTGACAAAGAACCATAAAAAGAGAAAGATGTGCACGATATGAGTGAAACTTCTCAAGTCAAGTCATGTTACATAAAATAATTCATCCTTGTAATGTGCAAGATGGGGTCGGTGATATATCTACAAAACTTGGAGAAGTGGCAGCCACAATAAGTAAGATGGCTAATACTTCATTAGATGTGACAACGTTATAGGAAGACATTATGACAATTGAAGGGCAAGGGCCGCTTAATGCCATTAAAAATGAGATATCTATCTCAGACTCTCAAATTTGAAAGATTCAATTTTTTTTTAGTAATAATATATAAACCTTTATTAACAAAAAAAATATGCTATATCTTTGAATTTTTTTTTTTTTAGTTTGTTTCCAAATATTAAAGAATATTTTTTTTTCTTTTTTGTCAATTTTTAAACTGAACTTTCATATGATATGTCTGAGACCATAGGATTAAAAAAATATTTTGGTGTGTGTATATATACATCTTTAGTTTAAAAACATAGAAAAAATAATTTTTTTTAATAAAACGAAAGAAATAACTTTGCATCTTATAAATAAAAAATAAAAAAATAATTAAAAGTTAGACCTCCAATTTATTTTTAATTTTATGCCACTAATTAGTTTGAACCGCCACTAATGAAAGTAATGAGGAAGAGTTCTTAGCTGCTGCTTTTAATTATTTGGTGTAAAATGATTCATAAGTTAAGGTATTCATGATGAAAAATTAAAATCTCCGCAAGTGTTATTGGAACGATCCAATCTATAACATAATTAAATAGAATACACATGTATCGGAACTCGAAAGAACATAGCTGGATAGGGTATCTTCTCCTATTAGTTTTTCACTGCGCAAGAGGAATTATACTATTCTTTGCTTAGATTTAAATTTTGTATGTCTAAGCGAGTGTTGTTTTACCGGTTGACAATTTATTAAAATCTTTGTTTAACGACTTTATTAGTTCAAGGTATTATACCTTATTGAACTATCAAAAAATATTCAGAATTATATTATTAGGTTTGGGGTGGGTGAGGCGAATCATAGGAAAGCATCATAATTTCGTGGGGCGGAGCATATGAAACTATTTTCCTAAAAAGTTTTTCTTACTTACCAATCAAATATGAAAAAATTAGCTAAAAAACAACTTGTTTTTAAGAAAAATACCTTTTAGGAAAATATTTTCTTTTTCATTGAACACTTATAATATATTTATAATAAAGTTTTAATACATATTAAGAGAAAAATTTATAAAAATCACACTTTAATATATTCTTATACATTGTGTCAATTTTTTCCCCAAACAAGCGTAGTACATTATAAGGAAAAATTACCTAAATATACATGTTATTTTATCATAATCTCTAAAATTACCATCATTAAAAAAAATATATTCAAAAATCCCTTCTTGGATACATCGTTCTCCTTTCGCTGATACATCTCAATCTGCTCTCGGATATATCCCTCCACTCTATGATACAGTCCTCACCTATGTATCCGGGTGTATGTTGATGTATATAAATGTCCTATCCTCTCTAATACATCCCTTCCCTCTCGGATACATCTCACATATATATCCAGAAGTCCAGTGATGTATCCGTTAGTCTAGTGATGTTTCCAAATTCCTATATTTTAAGGAATTTTTATAATTTGAAAAAGAGTGCAGGAAAATAATGTAATTATCTCTTAACACTATGAGATTTACGTAAATTTTACCTATGTTAAAGCACTTATAATACATCTATATGACATACATAATTTAGTTTTAATACATAGTGCAAGTTTATCATAGTATTGCTATAAATATAATAGATAAAAAATATCGCTAGATTAATAATTATTTATTAAGAAATAGTTACCCAAGTAATTTTTCCACTTTTTTTTTCTTGAAATATAGTCTTGTCAAGGCCAAACATCATACGTTTTCAACTAAAATTTCTATGAGTTTATCAAAGCTGACTTTACACATTTTTATTGGATAAATTAACTAACTAGTCAAAATTCCTAATATAATTATTAAAAAGATCTACATTTTAAGTGTATTCTAATATAATTCATTTACCTTCCTATTATTTCTCAAATTGGGCCCAATTTTTTACTTCACTAAGTGTGAAAGAAAAAACAAAAGATTCCATTACCTAATTTTCTCTCTCTAAAATGTTTACTTAAACTATCATTTATTTTTCTCTCAATCATGATTTCTTCCATTATTTCATAGATGCTAACGGGGCGGGAATCGAAGTGGGGGACCCCTCTACCGCCTGTGTCTATCTCCTGTCAAGTATGCTCCCCAGACATAGACTACGTACAGGGTAGCACTAACTCAAATCTTACCTTTTAATAATTAAATTCCTTCATTTTCCTAAGTAATCTCATAAATCATTCAAAAGATTTCAACCTTTATCGAAGTGAATTCGACTGATTTGTTATTGTTTTTATTAGGGAAGAAAATTTTGAAATAATCTATTCGGATTTCTAAGTGAATTTGATTAATTTTGTTGAACTTCGAGATTGTCGGTTAAATTTAAAAACAATCAGGTATTCATTAATTGTTAATTCTTTAATTTATTTCAAAGTGATTTGAAAATGGCTCTTGAAAAAGTGATTCGAAAATGAATTTGGATCGTATTTTGTACGTTGGATCTTCACTTGAAGATCTTCATAAGTTACTATCCAAATAATGAATTTAAAGGTTAGATGGTCACTAAGGTATTCAATTTGGGAATTTCGGGTCAATATTTCATCCAAGACATTTTGTTGGACAACATCGGCAAATCTAGTTATCTCTTCAATGAATTGAAGTATTTTTACTTCTCACGTGCATGACCCAAACGAGATGAAAGTATATAATCACCAGCTATATTTTAAAGTAAATAAATACATTTTTAAATATGTAATCTGTTAATTGTTTTGATTTTTAGTATGTTGGTATACAAAATTATTTGAATAGTAGATTTTCTATAAATTAGACATTGAATATAATATATTTTTGAATTACATAACATATAAGAAATACATTTTTTGTCCTGAAATACAAACTTCGATTGTTATTATGTTTGTAAGTTTGCATGTTTTGATGACTGAAATACATGATTTTGTTGGAATTTTAAGAAAAAACATACATATTTGAAAAATATACAAACTAAAGTTGTATCCTATGAGTTTACATAAGTATATGGATCCAAATAATTACAAATCCATTTGGTATACCTGTTGGAATTAATACAAACTAACAAAGAAATACAAATACCATCATACAAATCCAAACATGAAAATCATAATGAATACAAATACACATGTCATTCATATTGGTAGGGTGTACATGACCAGGTTGGTTCGGGGTTTTTAAATATCAAATCAAATCATTCGTGTAAAATATTTAAACTTATAAACCAAACCAAACTAATAAAATTCAAGTTTTTTCGGGTTTTTCAACCACGGATTGGTTCGGATTTTTCGAATACCAAACCTAACCATTGTATCGAATCTTTAAATTTATAAATCAAACCAAACTAATAAACCTCAAATTTTTTTAGATTTTTGGATTTTTTTTGATAAATTTACATATAAACATATAATTAACTTGTGCTCCAAACATTTTTTTAGTCTAACCAACATACAATTATCTAAGGTGTTTCTTTAAAAAATAACACAAAATATGAGATGATTACTAATGACACAAAAATATTCAAAAATAATAATAATGAAATCATCATATAAAATAAATATTGTAAAGTCATAATGAAAATGACCATAATTTAAAAGTACTAAATCATGCTAAAATAAGTTTAATAAGTATTAGTTGCATTACTAAATATTTAAGGAAAATTAAAATTAAATTATGTATTTTAATTGTCTAAACCAATGCAAAATTAAAGAACAAATATTCAATATTGTTGTCGTTCTTAGTGTTGAATTGGTTTTGATTTAAATTTTATCATAATTATCAACATCTATGAACTATAATCTTTATTGGACTATTCAGAATTCTATGTTTTAAACTTGAAATAAATATTAAAAGATAAAAACTATGAAATAGTATAAGAAATATTTTAAAATTATATCAAAGTAAATATTTTTATATAAAAAAATAAATTAAAATTACATATATAATGTCGGATTGGTTTGTTTTAGTTAAAACCAAATCAACCCAAATACAGTCAAGTTTTTTTTTCAATACCAAACCACTAGTCGATTTGTTTTTCCGATTTGACTCAATTTGCGATTTGGTTCGATTTGCGATTCGATTTCGTACACCCCTACATATTGAAATGAATATAATCAGTTACTTTTGATACTGTAACTGATGAGAATTTTAATTGATATGTTCCCTTAAAAAAAATATTTTCTCCTATGATTTCTCCTTTTTGTTATTAAATAATTGTATACTTTCAAATAAAACAAATAAAAAATACATAAATCAGAAAAATTACAAACTAAACTAGTGACATTTTGAAAATTTCCCTTTTTTATTCTGTTGAAGTTGTGGCCTTGATGGACCAATTTCAAACATTCTTTTTTTTTTTATTTTTATGAAAGTTAATGGCCTTGGTAATTCCAAAATATACATAAAATGATAGTACTTCACAGGTCACACATATAACAGCTTGTCAAAGCCAATTTTTCATATCAGACCTATGAATGCTGCACGTCATACATTTAGCAATGTACACTTGGCAGACATTTTGGTTGCCTAGAACTAGCAATTGTTCTCTAAATTTTAACAATTCAATACATGATTCAACTATCAAAATTGTCTCAAATTTAAAATATAACTTCATATATCGTAAAAACAAACTTCAATCCACAGTTAATCAGAACACCAAAAACTCTTAACAAACTTATTTCACAACAATGGCAATTTGCTATTATTTTTTAACTTTACTAACACCCACATCACTCAATTTACTTTTCATATTTAAATCTCAAGACCATTTCTCAAAATAACAATTACTATAGGTCCAAATAAGAAATACTTCTTCTGTCCCAATTTATATAGCACACTTTCTTTTTTAATGTCTCGAAAAATAATGTAAAAAAAAATTAACTTCAAAGTTTAGCTTTTACCTAAAATGAAATGAGGTATAGACACCAATACAATGAGATAGAAGGAGACAACTAATTAGCAGAAACAATTTTGTCTGAAGCTGCCTATACTTATCAGTCTGACTTTTTTGAAAAAAATAAATAGATACATGTTAACAGGAGCGACGAAATAGGGTACCCGGTGAAACTTTCTGTTGCATTTCTGGTCTGAGGTTACCATGGGCCTGATAGTCCATGACTATAGGAATACGGTACCTGGCACAAACAAGAATTTTCCAAATTTTGAGCAAGACATTTGGACTAGGCGCAAATAGTAGAAACTAGAAAATCCATATAACATTCTCTTTTTTTGGAAAATCAATATCAAAAAACACTAGAAGAATAGAACAGATCCAAATGTTTGGGCACTTAGGTGCTGTACAAACTATAATAGATGGTTTGTTCCAAGTGACATTCAAAACCAAACGGTATGTACAGAGCGGAAGAGAATTAAAATCAAAGTATAGCAAACAAATATATTTGCAGAAATTAGTAGGAATCCTTTAGGTGTCTAGTCCTCTCAAACAAGTATCAACAATGTTGCTGACAGTTTAACACAGATATCAGCAAGAAGAGACATCTTGTACCAGCAAAAGACTAACCACTGTTCTGCAAAATGACAAGAAAGGATTTGTGTCAAACTTTCAGACCATACATCTAAACTGACACTCTTAAAGGCAATAACCTGAAGTTCCTCTCAGCAAAACGAAATGTTCTCATTTGTTCCTTTCTCTTAAAGATACTGATTTCCTAATTTCTTATCAGTTTCCAAATAAATCGCAGTTAGACAGCCTTTTCTTAAAAAAACTTTCAAAGCACGTTAGAAAGAACCAAAAACTGTCAAGTTAAATACACAACCGAATCTTAGTCCTGCAATCACAATTGGGACTCTCTATAACCCTCAGTTCCACACAAGAATCCAACATCACTTCTAGGCCTGTCATTAAAGTACATGAATAACCAGTTCGAAGTTGGCGCAGAGGGTGATATATTTAAGGTCAAGTTTGTGTTTGTGCATGATGGTAAGATCTGGTTATAAACTTATAATTAAGGACAACATATAATTAAGCTTGGCAGGTTAAGGTGGTTTATTATGGAAAAATTGGGTACCACTACAATGTTTGTTTTGCTCTTTTTACTTCTGGGAAAGTAATCTAATAAGGTGAAAATTTTACGTCACCAAACAAAGAGGGGGAGGGGGGAGTTCGGAAAACTTGACACAGTTACAATTAAAAACTTCACATAAAGAAGATATGGAGTAGAAGTGGTTTAAGAATGCACAAAGTGTGGGCAAGCATGTCATAAAACAAATACAGGCAAGCTTGATGCTATAATGGCAAGCATCGTTTTTTTTTTTTTTTGGTTGAATATATAGGCAGCCTCCTAATTGCCAATTTTATTTTTTCATTTTGACAGCTAAATGAAAAACTTCTCAGTGATGTGTTTTTCTCTGTAAAAAGAGCAAGACCAATAAGAAAAACACATCACTGAGAAAAAAAACAAAGGCCAAAAAGAAAAAGAGAATAAATGACAAAAATCGATAGATTCTCTTATCAGGGGCACTCAACACGCATTGTGTCGCCGCTGTAGTCCCTACTAGGAAAGTGCTTTAGTGGCCCTGTCCACTGGTTCATTCCCTCACAACACCACCTCTATCACAGCTTACAATTGTCCTCCGTCGATGACTATAGATGCCCATTAGGTCCTTGGGCCTAGATATTCTATCTTTTGCCTCTAAAATTGTTCTAAAATTTTGAGAATTTCATGGGTTACTGGAGAGAGAACTTGCATGGGTTTCTTATGGACATGAACTTAAATGGTGAAGGTGTGGGCTTTCGTTCGGGTTTCAGTTTGGGCTTGGGCTTTGCGGTGGTGCCAATGCCGCAAAGTGGAGGAGGAGCTGGGTGGGAGAGTAGTAGAGGTAGTTTACATGGCGGTGGAGGTGGCATAGTGACGGTGGATTGGAGGCCATTTGCAGCGGCTACGGTGGTCGAGATACAGTGGAAAATAAGTAGATTGAAGAAAAAATTTCAAAAATACCGTCGAGATACAGTGGAAAATAAGTAGATTGAAGAAAAAATTTCAAAAATACCTTGTCAAAAAAATAAATAAATTGAAAAATGAATTTTCACACTCTCATAAGTGGTGTCACACTGTACCAAGTAAGAAATTTGTCTTCACTTCAAGTGCTCAATAGGTACTATACTTGGCTTAAGTGTCAAAATGGAGAGAGAAAAAAACAAGTTTAAGGGGTCACCTATGTATTCAGCTTTTTTTTGGGTATGCATCCAAAGTTCTTTGTTCATCCTACATGAACAAATAAATAAGTGTGATTAGAAACTGAATAAGCTAAAAGGAGAAATATGCCAATTTGAATAATCTAAGAGCAATCGAGCCTCAAGAGTGCCATAACATGCTGAGTTGCTGACATTCATGTAACTATAAAAATTACAAAAGAAACACAAGAATTATCAAACTTTGAGACAAATCAATTACTATATGGCAAGAGGTGGAAGATGCCAAGAACAATTGAAGTCCGTTGGAGCTATGTTACTTGGACCCTTCAAAATCCTTGACACATCCATGTTTGATTTGGTTGTGGGTGTAGCCATGGAGGTGTGGGGTCCACATCAAATTCAACCAACTTAACTTAGGTGTTTTGACTGCATTTATGATCAAGAAGTATAGATCGATCTGGTATTTAGTTTATTTTTTGGGTTTATATTCATATATAGCTCTATAAAATAAGAGAATATTTTGGTATTACAGGAGATATCTTATAAATAAGATAATAGATATCTCGGATCCGTACCCTGAATCCTAAAATTTATATGATAAAAAATCCAACCTTCAGATCCTCACTTGTATCGCATACCCATACCCGGCTCCGAGCAAGTGTTTGAGAAGAGCCTAAATGCAACCTATGTGGCATTGTTCCCCAAGAAGGTGGGAGCTGTGGAACTTAGAGATTTCATACCTATAAGTTTGATAGGTGGAATATACAAGATCATTTGCCAAGATACTAGCAGAAAGGTTAAAGAAAGTGATCCAAAAGCTTGTGAATAAACATCAGATGGCCTTCATAAAAGGTAGGCAGATTATTGATGCAGCACTTATAGCAAGTGAGTGTGTGGACATCAGAGTCAAAGGAGATGATCCAGGAATTATGTGCAAGCTGGACATAGAGAAGGCTTACGATCATGTCAATTGGGGATTCCTAATCAAGATTCTAAAACAAATGGGTTTTGGGGGAGAAATGGCTGAATTGGATCGATTATTGCATAAAAACTGTTAGGTTTTCCATTTTAGTGAATGGAGAACCTGGTGGTTTTTTCCCATCCGAAAGGGGTTTAAGGCAGGGAGACCCACTCTCTCCTTTCTTTTCATCTCAGCCATGGAGGGCTATAATAGTATGATGAGAGTAGCTACCCAAAACAATTGGTTAAAAGGCTCCAAGGTCCGCAACTCTTCAGGAAGGGAAGTGCAGATTTGTCATCTGCTTAAAGCAGATGACACAATTACTTTCAGTGAAGCCAAGGCTGAACAGGTTGCCTTATAAGAATGACTCTGGTGGTTTTTGAAGCAGTCTCGGGTTTATCTATAAATTGGAGGAGAAGCAGCATCTTTCCAATTAAAGAAGTTCCTCAACTTCAGAGCCCGGCAAGGATATTGGGGTGTAAAGTAGAACAGCTTCCCACTACTTACTTGGGCATGCCATTGGGGCACAATCATAAGGAGCTAGAAATTTGGGGCGGCAAAGACAGAGAAGAAATTGGCCAATTGAAAAGCTCAGTATATCTCTTTGGGAGGGAGAGTCACTTCAATAAACTCTGTGTTGGACTCTCTTCCAACATATGTTATGTCTTTATTCCCTATGCCTGCCAAAGTGGAAGAAAGACTTGACAAACTGAGAAGAGATTTCTTGTGGAAGGAAATAAAGAAGGGAAGGGTTTGCATTTAGTCAAGTGGCAGACTGCACAGTTACATAAACAATCTTGCACAGTTACATAAGCAATCTGGTGGAGTTAGAATCAGAAACTTGGGGTTGCAGAAAAGATGTCTCTTGTCAAAATGGCAATGGAGGTTCAACACTGAGGAAGAAGCACTGTGGACGGAGGTGATAGTCAACAAGTACGGGTTGAATAGAAATCGGGTCTCCAACTCTGTGAATAGCAGTTATGGGGTGTCAGTTTGGAGAACAATAAGAAATTTGTGGCCTGATCTAAGTTGAAACATAGACTACAAGGTGGGAAACGGGACGAGAATCCTATTCTGGAAAGAGAATTAGAATGGAAATGAGGCACTGATGGTCTTATTTCCTGACCTATTCTCCTTGTGTACCAATCCGGACGAAACAGTGGCTGGGGTATGGTCTATTTATGGATGGAATATTGTGTTTAGAAGGCATTTAAATGACTTACATGTTCTCAATGGGTTATCGGCAGAAAAAGATTCTATCATATGGAAACACTCTAGAGATGGTAGCCTTTCTGTTAACAAGCTATATATTAAGGAGGTGAAGGAGCATCCAGGTGGTAAGCTTGGCCCCTGGAAGCAGATTTGGAGGAACAAGGTGCCAACCAAGGTAAAGTGTTTCTCTTGGTTGGTTGCCAGAAGAGCATGCTCCACGCTCTTCTCCACACATGAGAGATTGAAAAGGAGGGGTTTCTATGTTGCCTCTTGGTGCTCTCTCTGTAATGAGACTGAGGAAACCAACAACCATTTGTTCCTCCATTGCAAAGTGACAACACAATTGTGGAACCTTTTTTTAGGACTAACACATACAAAATGCTTGGGCATACAACAAATCTACTTAGTTGCTGGATCAGCAGAGGGGAAAGAAAATCTAAGAAAAAGTGGAGTATAATGCCATCAAGCATTTGGTGGTGTATTTGGAAAGAAAAAATAACATATTCTATGATAACAAAGCTAATTCAATAGAGAAAGTCAGATGAAACTGCTTGACTACTTTTAATTTTTGGTGTAAAGAGGAAGGGATAGAAGAAGCTGCACAAATTTTAGATTTTATAGGCACTTTGTAATTTATTAGCCTTTTTGTTTTTTCTCTTGTTGGAAACCAATTTTTGGAGGTCTCCAACATATCCTTAATGCTGATGAATACAACATTATCTTTATCAAAAAAAAAAAAAAAAAACATTCGATAAACTCAGAAGAAACTTCCTTTGGAATACAATGATGGAGCCCTTTACTTATTTGCCTTTTTTCCAAAGGAAGTCTCTTCTGAGTTTATCTAATTTTTTTTTTTATAAAGATAATGTTGTATTCATCAGCATTAAGGATATGCTGGAGACCTCCAAAAATTGGTTTCCCACAGGAGAAAAAACAAAAACGCTAATAGATTACAAAGTGCCTATAAAATCCAAAATTTGTGCAGTTTCTTCTATCCCTTACTTTTTACACCAAAAATGAAAAGTAGTCAAGCAGAGTTCCATTTGACTTTCTCTATTTGATTAGCTTTGCTATCATAACATCTGCTATTTCTTTCTTTCCAAATACACCACCAAATGCATGATGTTATTATACTCCACCACTTTTTCTTAGATTTTCTCCCCCTCTGTTGATCCAACAACTAAGTAGATCTGTTGTATGATCAGGCATAATCCATTTTGTATGTGCTAGTCCCAAAAAAAGGTACAACAATTGTGTTGTCACTTTGCAATGGAGGAACAAATGGTTGTTGGTTTCCTAGTCTCATTACAGAGAGAGCACCAAGAGGCAATATAGAAACCCCTCCTTTTCTATTTCTCATTGAAGAATATTACTTACCAATTGTCAAAAAAAAACTTTTCTTTAGCAAAGAATAGACTCGTTCTTAATGGTTTGTCTCTCCATTTAATTTCATGACATGAATAAAAAGTCAAAATACCGAGATAGCACCTTGAACTTGACAAAAACTTTCTTTTAGATGAGAGCGACCAACGGAACACCTGAAGTACGTGCAAATTGTGCCTATTGAACACAACAGTGAGGGCTTGTTTGGTATAAAGGATAAAGAGAGTTAATCCCGGTATAAATTTTAAGTAACATTTAATTCCTTGTTTGGTTAAAAAGTTTAGGATAACTTTTCTCAGGGTTAATAATTAGTATGGGGATAAGTTATCCCAATCTTTGGTTGGAATAGTAATTTCGAGATAAAATAGATAAAATGACAAAGATATCTCTTTAAATACTTTTTATACATCACTTTTCACATTCATGTATATTCACATTATCTTTAATACCATCTACAATAACATTCTCAACCTTCACCACTTCTTATTTTTATGATAATTCTTTATATTTTTCTATTAAATAATTACATTGTACAAATATAATTTTTGTTTATGAATTTATTTGCCTAATTCTAATGGTTATTTATATTTTGATTTCCCTGCAATTGAATTACATATATTTAATAGTATATTATTTTAGTCACTTGAAAGCTTGTATTTTATATATCAATTAAAATGAAGTTAATTTTAATATGTTATAATTTAAGAGATATGTTCTTAAATGAAGCAATACAAATAATAAATACTCATTTACTTTAACTAACATAAGATGGAAGTTCTATTTAGCCTAAATAAGAAGAAATTTTTTATTTTAAAATACATTTGATACCATCATGGGAATGCACACACAAAAATATTTAAGTTAATAAGATGAAAATATTATTTTAAGAATGAATAACTAAAACTTGCAAAGAAATGTAAAAAACTAAACAAAGTGAAGGTTATTTTTGTAAACAAACAACTTGTTCTTAAAATTTATGCAATGCACACTATTTTGAATACAACCAAACCATCAATAAGAAATAATCTCAGCATAAATAATCCCAACATAACTAATCCATCATAACTAATCTCAGTATAACTTATCCCATCATAATTAATTTAATCATAACTTCAAACCAAATGACCCCTAACAGTCACCAAATGTGGGTGACATTGCCTTGTGCTTTTCTGAAAATGAGTTGGACACCGACATACCACCAGCGATCGAAAATCTTTGGACACTTCGGAAACTAAACTCTATACCAGATACTACAATACTTCCTTTTTGTTGAAGATACCACTCAAAAATAGTGAACTTACAGCAACTAATCTGGCTTGATGCCTGTTAATTGTAAATTGTCTAGCTAGACTCCACCAGAGATAGCAAAGCTTCAAAACTTGAAAACCTTTTCCCGCAAGTCAATACATTTTCTAGGTCTATTATGCCGAAGCTGGGTAATCCAGTTGAAGCCTATTGATTTCTGGCATAACAAGCTCTTTGGTTAAGTACCGGCCATTTACATAGGTCTAATGTCTTTGAAGAAAGGTTCAGGTATTTCCTTTATGTGTTTGAATTGTAAGTATGTCATGTGTGCTCCTAAGTTGCATGTCAGGGTCTGATTTTCTGAAATTAATGTGTGTGAAAGATAGTCAGAAGATGAAGAGAACAACAAAGAATGAAGAGGAAAGCCATGTCAGCAGATCAGGGTTTTGGTGAACCAAACTTTAGTTGCAGTATTAAGCCCCTTGTCACTATGTTGCTCGGATACAGGTGTGGCACCCAACAGTACGGATCGAGAAGTCAGATTTGTCATCACCTAAATCCTAGGATTCAGGGATAGGAATAGGGGTACGGGTACAGGTGACAACACACAGCCAATATGGTATATTATAACATATATAAGAATATATTTTGACAACTATTTGAAGCTATTAAAATAATATATTTCAAAATTTCTTTTTTTCCAACTTCACTTCAAATAGTATTTTTTCATGAGAACTCAACCAAACAGCACCGTCGAAATGAAAGTGAAATAGAAATACTAAATGAAACATTGGAAGAATGAGCCACCCATGTTATAAACCATACAAGTATTTTTCTAATTCAATTTGTAACTTGTGAAACTCTGGAGTCAATTTGAAAAAAGAAATCTGAATGAAACTACTATGCTAGCGTTTCACCACAAATTCCCCAAAAAAAATTGGCAAATCATTTTTGGGAGAAGTTTTTATTTTACCATGAATACAAATTGGAGTTTTTCTTTTTTTTTTTCTTTTTGTGAGTAATTTGGAGTGAAAAAAAGTGAAAGCACCTTTATGTTATTTTCAAATTTTTGAATATTCTAGAATTCAAATTCAAGTTGAACACTGGAATTTTATGGCCAAACGTGTTTTCCGGAGTTCAACCCTGGATAAAAGTGAAAAAATTTCATATGATTGTTTGGTTTGAAGACAAGTTATGTTGAGAGTAGTTATGTTGGGATAAGTTATACAGGATTAGTTATGCTGGGATTATCTCTTATTGACTATCTCGTTTGTTGTATTCAAAATAATATGCATCGCATATTTTCTAAGAACAAATTATTTGTTTATAAAAATACCCTCCACCTTAGTTTGTTTTTTTATATTTTCTTTGCAAGCTTTGGTAATTTATTCCTAAAAATAAAATTTCATCTTATTTGACTTAATATTTTTGTGTGTTCATTTCCATGATTGTGCCGTATGTGTTCAAAAATAAAGCTCTCATCTTATTTTTTTTATGAAATAAAAAACTTCACTTAAGCACATATCACTCTTAAACTGTAAAACATTAAAGTTAACTTCATTTTAATTGATATATAAAATACAAAATTTCAAGTGACTAAGGGAATAATTAATTAAAAACATGTAATCCAGTTGTAGAGAAATCAAAATATGAATAAACATAAAAATTGGTTAAATGAATTCAGCATATAATATATTCATAAGTAAGAATTATATTTATAAAGTGTGAATTTTTAATGGAAAAATATGAAGAATCGTCATAAAGATAATGAGTAGTGAAGGTTGTGAATGTTATTATGCATCATATCAAAAATGATGTGAATATACATGAATGTGAAAACTAAAGAGTGATATACAAAAAGGGTTTAAGGGGATACTTCTATCATTTTACCTAGTTTATCTCGGGATAAGTCATCCCGATATTACTATTCCACCCAAAGATAGGGATAACTTATCCTAGTACTAATTACTAATCCTGGAATGGAGTTATGCCAAACTTTGAAACCAAATAAGGGATTATCAAGAGTACTCTACAATTATCCAAGTATTAAGTTCCCTTATACATATCACCAAACGACCCCTTAGTATTTTATCCATAAGATAGTTCATATAAAAACTAAGTGTTCTAGTAAATATCTAAATATATGTATAACATAAGCAAAACAAATACCTAATCAACATATACTTCTTCGCCATAGATTTCGTCAAAGCACCCATGATACATTTGACCAAATCAAGTGTCGATCCCACATGGACACCAAATTGTGTAGGATTGACATGGTTGCGTGTATTTTAAAGGATCTCATCAACATAGCCTCGGATTGTAATTCTGAGATCGCGAATTAATGGGTACTCATTTCAAGGTTCACTAGTTGTAGGTAACACAAGTATGTGAAACATAAATAGACAATTAAGGATTCATAATAGTTTAAGCTTCCCTTGCTCATCCGGCCACTCCCTATTCCTTCCCCTTCCCGGCCCAAAAACCCCTCAAAAGAAAAAATATTGAGCCGAGGGTCTTTCGAAAACAATCCCTCTACCTCCATAAGGGAGTGATAAGGTTAGCGTACACTCTACCCTCCCTATACCCCACTTAGTGGGATTTTACTGGGTATGTTGTTGTAATTTGCATATATTATCGGACTTGTGGAAACAGCAGTATTTTGGCTTCTCTGCAAATTTTTACTTGAATATATAAGGGAGTTAATTGCTTCTTATTTCGACAATGACTTATTTCTATAAGTGTCGCATAAGGCATAGTGCAAAGATAGAGAGAATGCTTTTTGACAATCCATCAAAAACTCTATATTTTGGACATCATGGAAGGGAAGGACCAAAGCTACGTCAAGGGAGTTCCAGCTACCATTTCTTCCATGAAGGCTAGTTTCTTAGTGAATCTGTTTGGCTGAAGCAATCATTGTAATGGAAATAAAATAATGTTAATCAGTTTTGGAAATTTGTTGGCTCTAGTTTTATTTATATATGAGTCAATGTTACTTTCTAAAATGTAGCATCCACTGATGCAACAAAGCAACAAACTGTTTGTTGCCTGATATAGAAAATGTGTCACAAAAAGAGATCCTACCAAGTCATGACATGAGGGGGTGAATTTATTAAAAGAGAAGCTGCCTGTAAAACATTTAAAGATGAAAAGCACATCATTAAAAAGACTTTTTGGGTAAGAGAAAAACTTACTTAAAATTCATAATTGGGAGTTTCCATAGTCTAAGCCTTGTGCAAAAGAACCTTCATACATGAACTGTCAATTTACACAAGAAAATCCACGTAACTTAATTATTCAAGGTCAAAAGAACTACGATATGGTGAAGCAAATGAGCCAAAGAAAGAACAAAATAAAATGCAACCACCTTACCTGCGTATTGGACCCAAGCTGACTTCCAACTACATCTTTTCTAACAGATGCATCACCAACCCTTGCAGATCCCTTGGCATCTCCCTGATATTAGTTTCAAATCACAATACAATTTTAATGAAAAATCAGAGTTACAGAAAATAAGGATATCTATCTCAGTGATGTGGAGAACTATGTGTACCTCCATCTACAACACCATTGATTGACCCATGCAACCCAGCAGAGAAAGTTGTCCAGGAACCAAAGAAACAACATTTACTTAGTTGATTATGAGAAAAAACTCAATTGAACAAAACCTTAAAACAACAATAGTGCAGTCCATGTAAACCAAAAAAACACAGTGCAACATTAAGAAGATGGCAATTGGCAAATGCAATATCCATATATTCTTTTATCAATTTCCTCGCAAACAAAATGATGAGGAAGCCTAATAGAACATAAAATAAAGACAATAAAGCGGTTCATATGAGAAACCAGTCCCAAAACCACTAAGGGCATGAAGAAGAATTGCATTTACCTCTCTGTATCGAGTCAAATAGACCTTCAGTGGTTCAATGTAGTCCTCAAATCCCAAGGTAGCCAGGGCTGATAGTAAATCATCTCCGTTGATCGTCTTTCTCTTCTCTTTCTGACACTTGTCACTAGCTCTATAAAATAAAAGAGAACTCATATGAAAAACAAGCAAGAAGAGTGGTTGTTACTTCCAAATGTCATCATTCTACTAAATCTCAGTATGTATACGTATGGAAGTCCACCCTCTGACAACAAACGTTTGAAAATGTAACACATGTCTTCTACTTCTACACAAGTACCCACACATATATTTGGACTCTAACTTCCCAAGCATTAAATACTGGCAACGTCTTTCCATATTTCCATATATTTATTTATATAAAGACATCTAGATCAAATATACAACTTTTATTGGAACTGATAAAACAACATCCAATATAAACTTATATGATCCAGAAAAAGAAATAGCAGTAAAACAATACCATCCATAAGATCTTAGCTACGTAGATACTTTTAAAGAAAGGTAAATATCATGTTCAAAATGACATTGCATATGAGCTACGAGACCTAACAGTAAAAGGAAAATATTTGATCTCCCAAATTCTGACACACACACGACTCTGAACTCAGACTAGTGGAAAGCTAGCATGCCATGGATTTGATAGAATGACATAATTGAGACATGTAACCTTGTCAAAGAAAGGTAAAATAAGAAAGAGGACTTGTATTTTTAGCGAAAGGACTGCAGTGTGAACATCTAAACAGGGATATAAACAACTAGGTATGGCATGATCACTTGAATAACAATGCACAAAGCAACTCAGCACAATCACAGGCAGAATTGCAGCAGTGGATTACCTTCTACTATTGGGGATATTTTCCTACGAAAAACAAAGAACTAAGGGTTTGCTTGACAATAGCTTTTTTTTTAACTCACAAACCGAAAAGCAAAAGCAGCTATTCATTTTGGGTCAACTATAATCCATTCTTAAAAAATGTCACAAGTACAAACAATAAAGTCTCTGACAATGCATTGCATTCCAAATTTTCTTTGTGAACATGGAGAAGAATTGTCACACACACCGGGTCGTTCTTTTTTATGGATTTGCCATTGAGAGTGGTTGATAACATGCTTCCATGCCCACCTTTTTTCCATTTTATTTTTGCATTCCTCCCTCCCTACTTCTCCTCCATGTACTACTATTCTTGTCTCCCCTTTTTACATGTTTGTCTCAAGGGCTTCATTAAAATGGCAGGTAACTCTACCCTACCTATCGTATTGTCAAGTCCTCTTTTCCCGTAATATTTCCATTCAAATAGATGACTTATCCCATATTAAGGACACCATGCATTTATGATTCCCTTGTCTACTAATTGTCAACACATCTTTCATTGTGTTCTTTTTCCCCGTACGGAGCAGAAGGTGACAACATGTCTATGATTATCCTGCCTCGTAAATGCCATGACCAATTCAGCTTGATATTGCTAATCATTGAGGAGGTGGCAGGCAGGAACATGAAAAGGGATTAAACAAAGGAATTACAGCAGCCAAGGAAGAGTGGGATGGAATCTCCAGTGGGGAGTTTTGGTTGTCATGTAATTCATGGAAGAGTCATAACCAGCTATCATAAAGTAAGCTATTACCTTCCCACCTTTGTTAATTGCTATGGACTTAACACCAACCAGACATCCTATTGATGTTGAAAGAAATCTTTCTAAGGGCTATCTTTGTCATGTATAAAAAATTTGGGAAAGGAAACACAAGAAACACCACAAAAAATTGTAACTCTTAGAGACTCTTGAGCTAAAAAGGTATACGAAGTAGTTATCCATCTCCATACACATAAGATACACAAAACAAAAATAAAATAGAAACTCTAAAATGGAACCATCTGTGCCTAAAGGAATTCCAAAAAAATTTCTTGAAATGATAGATTACCAAAATTATAAACATCTAAGCATAGAGTTAAACTTCGAAAGTTACCCAGTACAATGCCACAAAACATCAATTGACATAGCGATCTTTAAGAATTAGTATAAACTTACTATAAATATCACATTCCTCCATTTCAGGATGTACAATTGAACACTGAATACAGGTAAATTACACATTTCTATAATTCACTGAAGCAATACAGACAAAATAGAAACTCTAAATGGAACTGTATGTATCTAAAAAGGAATTCCAACAAAATTTATTGACATGATAAATAAGAAATATTATAAACATCTTATTTAAAACTTCGAAACTTACCCAGTACAATGCCACAAAACTTCAGTTGATCTTTATGATTTAGTATAAAGATATATTAGTGCATTTCAGGATATAGAATTGAACCGTGAAACGAAATAGAAGCTTACTCGCTAGTAATAAAACTGATGAACTCAGATACACATTCCTGAACAGTGTCCTTAGAATCCTTAGCGATCTTCCCATTAGCAGGCAATGCCTTTTTCATTATGCGTCCAATATTAGCGATCGGTAGATACCTATCCTGTTCTCGCAAGTTGGACTGAGGACTCGGGTCACCGCCACTCTCATGGCTTCCGCCGCCGCCTCCTGGACTTGCCGGCTCCGCCATTCTCAGTGTACCGGAACCCTAAATTTATGGATGATCGTAGGTAGAGGTTGATCAAACAGAATATTTTGTTAAGATTTGTTTGACAAAGGAATTTGGCGGAAAATGGATGTGAGCTTTAATGGCTTTTCTGCGCTATACACAGATCCAACGGTAGGGACGGCCGGAAGAAGAACCTATTTTTACGCACAAGGTCTACACTTTTTTTTCTCTACTTCCTTTTAAATATACACGTAATATTAAATGATATGCTTTAATGATCTCTTAAAATTGTCACTTATACCCTTCAACTAACACTACTATACTATTCCCTTCGTCCCATTTTATGTGGCAACATTTGACCAGTCACGGAGGTTAAAAAATAATAAAGACTTTAAAATATTTATCAAATTATCCTTTAAAAAAACAATTCATTTTTCTCTCTCCTCATGAATGTATTAAAAAATTAAGTGGACCAATAAGGATAAAAGAGAAATTATACCTTTAAATACTTACCATATAAAGAAATATGACATTCTTTTTGGGACTGACCAAAAAAAAAATTGTATCACATAAAATGAGACGGAGGGAGTAGTATCTATTGAACACTTTTACCTATTTAAAAATTGTTCCTATTATATATTTTTTTGATAATCAACAAAAAAAATATGAAAAGTATGTGATACATTTGTGTTGACATGGCAAATCGACTAATTAAAAAGTGGCATGTGGTACTAGGTCCCCATAATTATAAAAAAAATAACATTTTATTTAAAATTATTTCAAACACATTTTATATCTATTTTTTTTAAAAAATAATGAAAATAACAACTTATTCTAAGAACTCCCACCCCACCCCCAACCCTCTTTCATTTTCGTTTTCCTCCCAAAATATTTTTTTCTCAACTCACAAAATCTTTCCTTTCAACTTCATCTTCTTTCCAAAACACATTATTTCTCAAATTACAAAATCTAATTTATGTTCAAATAACTTGAAGACTAACTTTTTAAAAAAAGATACATTGTCATAATAAGAGCGAAGATGAAAGAAAATTTTACTGGCGGTTATTCATTTCTTCATCGATAGCAAAAAGAAACTGATAGCTCAAAATTAATTCTTTCAAATTTTTGAATGTCATTTTTGATATATTTAATGGGTTTATATTTGAATTTGAGTAAAACTATTTGTTCGAAAATTGTGATTAGAAATATCGGGTAACTTTTTTTCATACTAAAAACCATTTATTTTCTTTCTTCTTCTTCTTCATATTTATTCCATTATTTTTATGAGATTTGCAATAAATTATACAAAAGAAAGTTTTTTTTCATATCTGAATCGTATGATTTCTTCATAGTTGATTTTCATTTATCTTCAGATTTGGGAGAAATAATTTTTATATATATAAAAAAGAAAGACATACAATGTTGAAGCTAAAATGAAGAAAGTTTTGCAAACTAAATTTTGAAGAAGATGAATAGTAGGGGGTGGGGTGCTCTTCTTCTTTGAAAAAAGTGTAAATGAAAGAAGAAAAAATGTTTTTAAGTTAATTGTAGTGTCAAATGTCAATAAAAGAAGAAAAAATGTATAAAAAAAATACTAGTTTGAATCTTTCACGCGCTTCAGGAAAGTGCAAAACATATTTTTTTGCCAAATCAGTGTTTTATGTTTAACACATACATGTGAATATTTTAAGTGTTCAATAGGTATAAGTTCTACTTAAGGTGTCTAAGTGAATTATGCGGACAATTTTAAGGGGTTGACGATGACTTAATTAAGTATTTATATTCATATAAAGTTAAACAAATAAATTGATGCATCCTACCGGACATAATACAAGTAAGACTTAACTCATTGGGTGGCCCCTTAAACATGGCACAAACTTTCACTTAGATACCTTAATTAAACTTTGTTCATTTTAAATACCTTATGTCAGGTCCTATTGTGTCATTTTGATATTTTTTGCTGACATGATACGGTGAGTGTAATATAATTATAAAAAGCGCGTGAAAGACATTTTTAGCATATTTTTATTTGATATTTTCCTTATTCTTTCCTATTTTTGGGCCACCGTTTTCCCTACCTTAAGGTCCTTCAATGGTGAAAAGAGTTGAGAGTGTTTTTAGAGTTGAATAAACTTCTCTATGTGGATTAAATTTGATGGTCAAATTGGTGAAGAATTTTGTTGTTAAATCATGGTTGTTCAAATTATGTGGTTGAAAGTCGACATTACGACTTCACTAACAATTTTTTTTTCTAGATTTGACAATTCATTGTGTGATATTTGACCTTAATTACTATCTCAAATTCTTCATTAAAATGGCAGTCTTTAATTTAGAAGCTGAGAAAATGACCACTTTGTTAGTGTATAATGGAATCCTCCTACTAATAATACTAAAAAACCTTGACATATGACGGTCGGCGGAGAAGACGAAGGGGGTGGGGTTTAAATTGTTGGAGAAGATGACTAGGGTGGGGGGGAGTTCTGCGAAGTAATTTTTTTAAAAAAATAATTTAATCCTATTTAATAATTATTTGGAAAAAAATGTCAAGTGTCATTTATTCATTGGCTATTTTTTAGTTTTATTCAAAATACATTATTAAAGAATTGTTTGTGTCAAATGACAAATGTCTTCATTTGATTTGGCACTTTGATACGTCATCGGCGAGTGAGTTACACTCACTTTAAATTTTTTGTTGATTGTGAAAAAAGTGTCAAAACGACACAATACAACCTGACATAGGATGTCTAAAATGAACAAAGTTTAGTTAAGGTGTCTAACTGAAAATTTGTGTCAAGTTTAAGGGGTCACCGATGGGGTAAGGCCTACAAGTAATATGTCACATAGAATGTGAATCATTGTCATGTAGTATGTTAAGTAGGACACATATATGTACTTGTTGAACTCTATATAAGTTTAAGAACATAAATATCAAATGAGATAGTTATATACGAAAAATGGTCAAAAAATACCCTTAAACTATAGAAAAAGGTCTAAAAATACCCTTCATCCATATTTTGGTCTAAAAATACTCTTCCATTCATCTTTTTGGCTCACTTATACCATTGAAACTAACGATTCTCTCTTTATTCTTTATTTTTAAAAATATTTATTATGTGTCATTCTCCTATTGGATAAGATAAAGAGCTACCTCAATTAGATTATTTCTCATTATTTACTCAAACCAAAGCAATATACTTCTTCAAGACCCCAATTTTTTTTGTAATTTTTGATTATTTATTTATTTTTGGATCCAACTCCTTTCCATTTTCTCAAATTTTTATTTGAATTGAAGACTCACGACTTAAGAAAATAATTAACGGCTAATGTTTAATTAATAAAATCAAGATTCTAAACATGATATTGATGATTAATATTTTATAAATAAATTTGTCATGTCATAATCATAAAAATATATTATTTTATCCACAAATACATTACACACATTTTTCTCTATTTTCCTACTTAAATTTTTCCTATGGCTATGACCATCCATCTGTTTTTTTTTAATGAGTTAATCTTTTAAATAAAATTGTTTGTGGAACTTTTTCTTTGAAAAGTATTGATAACATATTAGTAAAAAATTGAGCTAAGAGTTTTTTTTTTTACTTTTAAAAAGGAAGATAGATATTCTGGCACTATTAATATTTCTATAATATATTATTATTAAAATAAACTTTTAATTTTTTTTTAGAGCAAATACAAAAATTACTAGATTTTTTTATAAAAAAGTTAGAATTTGAAGAGGTATATTTTTTTTTTGATGTAAATAGATTGTGGGGGAAAAAGTTAATGGAGATGAATTTATATTTATTTTAACTAATAAGAAAATGACAAATAATAAATTATTTTTAAAAAAAAATTGATTGTTAGTTATAAAGGTATAAGTTAGTCAAAAAGGTGAATGAAAGGATATAAGTGAGCAAAAAGGGAGAAAATGATATAAATAGTTCCTTAACTATAGGAGTAGTTCTAAAATGGTTCCTTAACTATACACTTGACGGATTTAGTCCTTTAACTATTTAAATTTTTGTCAGCTTTGGTTCCTTAACTATATACTTACCGATTTTAATCCCTTAGCTATAAAATTACCGATTTTAGTCCTTTAAGTATTCAAAAACTTATCAAATTTGATCTTTTTCCATTTTTAATACAAATAGCTTAGGTTTATATTAATGGAATCCATGTCTCGAGAAATTAAAATTTTTAGCAATTTTTTTCTTTTGTTTCTCTCTCTGATTCATTTCTTCAAATTAACCTTATGCGAAGAACCTTAACCTTAACGATTCAAAATCAAATTCACGAGCAAAGAAAATATAAGTCATAATTTTATTGAGGATAAAGTGAAGCATATTTATTGCTACTAATGACTTGAATATGCTAAACTTTATTATAAAAAGAAAAAAATTATTTCCCATTAAATTCAATGTTTGTACTCCAACGACTTCATTGAGCGGAATTTGTTTAATTTTTTTAGAAATTGAAATTTATAAAATGGTATATTTGTATTTTTTGAATTATTTTTAAATATATCAATTTTATTATTCTATTCATTTTATTTTATGTAAATAATTTGTGTAAATTAAATGAAATTCACACTAATTAAAATATCCAAGTGCGACTTCAAGTCATTAACAACAATTATATGCTTAATTTTATCCTTCATTGAATAAAATTAGGACTTATATCTTGTTTCCTCATTAATTTTATTTTGAATCGTAGACGTTATTGTTCTTTTTATAACAGTCGTTTGAAGAAAAAAGGCGGGGATAGAGAAACAACTTTAAAAATGGGTTAAAGATTTAATTTTATGAATATTTTTGTTAATATAAACTTCAGCTATTTGTATTAAAGAAATAGACAAAGATCAAACCTGATAAGTTTTTGAATGTTTAAAGGACTAAAATTGGTAACTTTATAGTTAAGGAACTAAATCGGTAAGTGTATAATTAATGGATCAAAGCTGAAAAGTTTTTGAATAGTTAAAGAACTATATATGTTAAGTGTATAGTTAAGGGACCATTTTAGACCTACTCATATAGTTAAGAGACTATTTTATCATTTTCTCGCCGAAAAGGTGAATGAAAGGGTATAAGTGAGCCAAAAAGGTAATGGGAGGGTATTTTACACCAAAAGATGAATGGAGCGGTATTTTTAGATCTTTTCCTATAGTTCAAGGATAGTTTTGGTCCTTTTCTGATTATATATTATGTTGTTTATATACACTCAACTATTTTTATAAAAAAAGTTCTTTCATACGTTTCAATTGATCATTTAAGTTCTAAATTTATTATTATATAAATAATTGACATTTAATCATAACAATATTATCAATGTATTTTCTTTTTATTTTCCACCTAATATTTAATATTAATGTTAAAATTCTACTAAATTCAAATTCATTTCACAAAATTTTATCGAAGGATAGAGCGCCGCCTAAACATGATAGTACTTAAAATTTTAGAACTTTTAGTTTTTCTTTTTTGTGGTTTTGTTATTGAAGTGGTTAAAATGTGAACAAAACCAAAAAAAAAAAAAATGGTAGAAGGAAAACTCCCATGTCTATGCAACATTTTTTTTCTTGATATTTCACTAAACATATTTTTAGTTGCAGTGATTTGATTCTAATTATTAATTATTCATTTTTTTCAGTGAAATAGAAACAAAAGAATATCACAAAAATATATTAAGAAGATGTTATTACAAATTCCGATTAGATGGGAAGTAAATAGGCTTTACATTTTCATCTGTTAGTAAAATTGTAACAACTATACAACAACAAATAATATTTTAATTGTAGAAAAGCATATATAGACAATAAAATTCGAGAAAACAATAATCAAGAACGAAAAATTATAGCAACAATTGATTTATTATTTCAAGTGTGAGTGTTACAATCTCTATGATTCCTCTGAATTCGTCTTTTCAAATATAATTCAAAGGTTTTAAAGCTTGATCTTGATTTTGATCTTGAATTTGGACTTGGACTTGATCTTGAACTTTATCTTAATCTTGACTTCTATTTGAATCCAAGGGCTTCGAGCTTGATCTTGAATCCGGCGGTCTTGATCTTGACCTTTCTTGAAACTTGAATGCTTGAATTCTTGAACTTGAAGAGAAATCTGCAGCTTTTGATCCACGAGTTTTCTCTAGCTTCTTGTTAAATTCTTGGTCCTCTTTTCTGAATTATGAGACCCCTATTTATAGTTTTAGAATAGAGGAGTTGCGATTGAAATAGGACTCCCTTCTGCCAATCAGATTTAAGTGACATGACATATGAGCTTTATGGAGCGGACTTTAATTAAATTTATATTAATTGAATTTAAATATTAAATCAATTATATTAATCCATAATATTTATTTGGACTAATATATATTTATTAATTTAATATAATTCAAATCATTTAATAAATTTATATTTAAATAAATTTTAAATGATTACAAATGTCCCCTGCTTCAAGTCATGTCGAGGTCTTGCATCTCGAAGGCAAGACTTGAAGTATTAATTACATGACAATTATATACCATATATTTGAAATGCCATGAATTAATATACCACTTTAAATTTTATTGGACAAGAACAATTGAAGTGGATACATGAGCGCACGTACTTTCCTCATCCAATTGGAATTGAGGTAATCTATATATGAAGGCCGCCCACTTTAAAATTGATCTATTTATGGCAAGGCCACAAATAAACAACCGTATAGGATAGGGATCATGAATGTTGATGTGGCATGTGAAGAAATTAAATATGCATCTTGTATTATGATGCAAATTTTAGTCCAAATTGTAGTTGTAATAGGATAAAACGACCGCCTCAAAATCTTATTTTATGACACCATTTAAATTTAAATTGTAGTTGAACTAGGAATTGTAGTCCTACTCAATTTCAAATTCATATAGCTTTTCTATTGTCCAAGCCAAAAAGGGTTTGTAATTGGACTAGGAGAAGAATTTTATTCCCAACACATGACATCTATAAATAGACGCATTGTCTCCAAAAATTTTCTTCAATTACGGATTGTGAGCTACAAGCCTATGACAAAAGGGGCATAATTCAAGGTAATTTTTCTCTTCTTTTTTTTTCCGTCACTTTATCTACAGCTTGACACATTATCGTAGAAAATTCATATCTCATTTTGCTAGCAGTCCCTTAACCTATAATGAATGAATGAAATGAAATGTCTAAAACTCCGTTGGGACTAATACTTAGCACCGTGAGAATATGAAAAGGGGTGTAGAGAAATCGAAATCATGAACAGTTTGATTTTATAGAAACTAGACTTCTCGATCTCTAACATATCCAAAATTCAGAATTTAATACGTTTCAAATATTTTTAAATGATTTTTTCAAGTTAGCTATAGATTCTGCCATGCTGAAAATTTCAGAGTTGCACGGCTTTACTAAAACTCTCATGTCTTGATGTAGGAACGATGAAATCACAAGCCCCTAAATGATTTAGAATCTAGAGACAAAGGTCTACAACATATCCAGAATTCAAGATTTAATTCTTTCAGAATCTTTCTAGATGATTTTTTAAAGTTAACTTTAAATTCTGTCATGTAGCTGAGTTTAGATTTTTGTTGCCTCACAAAATATTATATATCTCAATCTCAGAACATTGTCGCCAAAAAAGGGTTAGTGATGGCTTGAAATTATACTTCAAAGGCTTAGATATCACCAAGAAACTATTGTCTCAAGTCTAACCTAGCTAGCTTAGCATGACTTTCAAGTCTTAAAGGTCTTGACAGGTAACAATTTCTCCTCTATTTTTTTTTGTTGTCTTTTCCCATTTTTGTAGGTAGGCTTCAAAGGATGATCCGTGGAGAAGGTAGTATTATGACGTTAAGGGATGAGTATTCATTCCCCCTTAAAAAAAAGGGTAACTTTATGGTATTCTTAAGGCGAATGCGGAAAGATATAAATCCCCGTCTTAAGAAAGGTAACTTTATGCTATTCTTAAGGCGAAAGCGAATAGATGTAAAGCCCCGCCTTAAGAAAGGTAACTTTATGATATTCTTAAGGCGAATGCGGATAGATGTAAATTCTCGACTTAATAAAGGTAACTTCATGGTATTCTTAAGGCGAAAGCGGATATATGTAAATCCCGCCTTAAGAAAAGTAACTTCATGGCATTCTGAAGGCGAAAGCGGATAGATATAAATCGCCGCCTTAAGAAATGTAACTTTATGGTATTCTTAAGGTGAATGCGGATAGATATAAATCCACGCCTTAATAAAGGTAACTTCATGGTATTCTTAAGGCGAAAGCGGATAGATGTAAATCCCCGCCTTAAGAAAGGTAACTTCATGGTATTCTTAAGGGGAATGCGGATAGATGTAAATCCCCGCCTTAAGAAAGGTAATCTAAAGGTGTCAGGACTTGAAAACTTCAACTTTCAGCCTTCAATAATATAAAGACTTCAACTTGCAGACTTAAAGGATTTAAAGACCTCAACTTGCCGAAAAATTTGAAGATCTCAACTTGCAGGGTTGAAGAATTTAAAACTTCAACTTGCAGACTTGAGAGGACCTCAACTTGCATAGTTAAAGATTTCAACTCGCACACTTAAAGAATTTAAAGACTTCACCTTGCAGACTTAGGATTTGAAGACTTCAACTTGCAGACTCTAAAGAATTCGAAGACGTCAACTTGCAGACTTAAAGAATTTGAAGACCTCAACTTGCAGACTTAAAGAATTTGAAGACTTCAAATTGCAGACTTAAAGAATTTGAAGACTTCGACTCTTAGACTTAAAGAATTTGAAGACTTCAACTAGCAAACTTAAAGAATTTGAAGGCTTCAACTTGTAGACTTAAAGAATTTGAACTTCCAAACTTGAAGACTTCAACTTGCATACTTGAAGAATTTGAAGACTTCAACTTGGATACTTGAAGAATTTGAAGACTTCAACTTGGATACTTGAAGAATTTGAGGACTCCAACTTGTAGACTTACAAATTTCAACTCGCATACTTGAAGGATTTAAAGACTTCAACTTGCAGACTTAAAGAATTTGAAGACTTCATCTTGCATACTTGGATGAAGATTTTGACTTTTATACTGGGAGGATTTGAAAACATCAATCTTAAAGAAACTTCAAGCATGATGTTAATGAAATATTTTTTTAAGGGTTTACCCTCATATATTGACCAATCAATACTTCGTACAAGTCTAAAGTTTGATGAGACAAAAGATAAAACAAAATTTTTATTGTTTTCCCTTGCTTTAACTTTCATATGAGATAAAGTGGGAACATGTGGGTTTTTTTACACTTATGCAACTGAACTTAGAATATGGTTCTAAGTGCCTACGTAACTCAGTGAAGAGTATCAAGTCACACGTAGTTCTGGGATTGAGTGATATTTTTTTGTTGTGCCGTACACAGTTTATACTCTTGCGGGCCAGGAGTGACATGGAGTTTAGGCTCGTAACTTAAGGAACATTATCTTACTTTAAGGGTAGTACATCTTTAGGAATTTGGTGTTAATAGAACCGATCCTTAAGCCATCAACATCAACAAACTACAAGAAACAACACTTATTGTGGCGATATTTAGTGGACGATTTGTTTTTTTGCTACAGAATCTACATATTCAGTGGCGACAATGGTTATCGCTGCTGAATATTTATCTTTAGCGGCGACCTTTTTCGTGTCGCCGCTAATAGTTGTCACTAAATCTGAAATTATAACTCCCGCTGAAATAAAAATTTTGGCTCCAAATATTTAGTAGCGCCTTATTAAATGTCGCCTCTATATATAATTTGTAGCGACTGGGTCGCCACTAAATATATATTAATTTTTTTTATAAAAGCTAGTAAAAATAAAACTAAAGAGTCAAATGGGTTTCTCGATTAACTTAAACTAAAATAAGAACTTTCCCCAGCTCAAATGGGTTTTCTATAGCAAAAGGGAGAAGGGAGAAGGGAGAAGGAACAAAATCAGTAAGAATGAAGTTATGGAACTTTACTGTATTCGTTAGGGATTTGGGGCTTCCACTTTTGTAGCTTAATTTACATTTATGGTTAGATTTTTTATTTTTTTAGCTAGTTGGGTCTTGTTTGTCATCTGGGATTTCAATTTTGTTGCGCAAAGTTCTTATTTTGTAGCTTGTTGGGTCTCGTTTATGATATGGGGTTTCAATTTTGTTGCTTAAAATTCACATTTTTGGTTACATTTCTTGTTCTTTTAGCTTGTTTGGTTTCGTATATGATTTGGGGTTTCATTTTTTTGCTTAAAAATTACATTTTTGGTTAAATTTCTTGTTTTTTCAACTTGTTGGGTTTCGTTTGTGATCTGGGGATTCGATTTTGGTGTTAAATTTAGTTTTTATGAATGAACTTCAGTTTCGTGTTAAGTTAATCTCTCTGTTTTTAGTTTTTTGAGTGTAATTATGGATCTGTTGTACATATTTTGATCTCCAATTTGTGAATAGGAAGAAACTCAAAGTTGTTTGCTCAATCTTGGAAAAGGAAGGAAGTAAACTCAAAGTTCTTTGCTCAAATTTGTGAAAAGGAAGGAAGAAAAATCAGGTATATGTACTCAAATCCCTTTCTGGGTATTTGTATTTTCGATTCCACATATAATTTCTCTAACCCAGTTAAAATTATATAGGAATAGGGTTCTCTAAAGTTGAAGGAGGAAAGGAAAAAGTTCAATTGAACCTGCTCTTTGTTTGAAGGTACGATTCATGCATGTCTGAGTATTTTCTTTCTTTTGGGTAAGAAAAATCTCTTTCTTTTGGGTAAGCTGGAAGTTTATTTTTGATATTGGTATTGTGATTCTGTTTAAAATAGATTGAATTTAATGATTTAATTTCAGTATTCTATTGGGTTTCTACTGTGAAAGTTGAGTAAAGTTCTTCTATCCAAATAAGACATAATCACTGGAAGCATAAAGTCTTGTGTTTTTTTTTTGGAAATTTGAGATGGTAAAAGTGTTTCTTCCTAATGTACATGTAATGTTAATGTACTGTTGTGTATGATTGTGACCATTTATGATGGAAACAGAATTTGAAAAGAAGGTAAATGCCTCTCAGAAGACAGGTTTATGGAAACAGAATTTGAAACGAACATGTAATGCTAATGTACTGTTGTGTATGCTTGTGGCCATTTATGATGGAAAATATAATTGCGGTTAATGCTTGAAAAGTGTGATGTAAAACATTGAGGGGATAACATGTGAAGTTAGAGAACAAGAAACTCCTTTACCATTTTGCTTTTTAATTTGTTGACTTCCCAGAAAGCTATTATTCCAAGCAGTCCATTGGAATTCTTTCATTTTGTAATGTCAAATAATCTTCTAGAGAATCTGCTTAAAGTTAATGTATTGGTTTTTAAATTACAGACTTTCTTACACTCTATTTTTATGAAGAAAAAATGGATCTCTTAGTGATTGAATAGTAGTAGTCATCTGGGAAACAACTCATTTACTTGAGACATTTTGAAACCTATTTCTTTGTATGTACTCTGATTCGTTACAAGATGTTTATGACTCATCTAAACTTGATTTTAGATTCTGTTTTCTATGAATTGTGAATTATGTTTAAAATGGTATGAAGATGATTCAAAGTAAAAATAGTGTCTCATTTAGCTGCGATTTGTGTACATGTAAATATCTCATTTTGATTGGTGATTTATGTATGTGTTTTCTGTTATAGTTTTATTGAGTTTAGATATTCTAACAATTACAGTGTGGTGACCATTTGGTCGTTTGTTGGACAAGGGAATTAATAGTTTTGGTAATAATGCTAAAAAACCCTGTTACGTTAAAGCTTCTGGCAACATTCCATTGTATCTAGTACTAGTACTATTAATCTTACTATTAGTATATTTGTAGCCACCTTATTGTATTGATGTATTATATATATATATTAAATCCTACTCTGTCCATTGTTTATCATTTTAAAATATTAAATCAATGAACTGTTTTCTGTTGAAAATAGGAATGGATAAAAGTTGGTTAAATATTAGGAATAGAGTTGACCAAAGATATAGAGATGGAGTTGAGGGTTTCCTTGATTGGACATTCAGTCAATCTGGAGTGAATACCATGATTCGCTGTCCTTGTAAAGGGTGTATGAACACAATATTCAAGATAAGAATTGATGTAAGAGATGACTTATTGAAAAGGGGCTTTTGGGATTCTTATAAAGTGTGGGACTTGCATG
This sequence comes from Solanum sitiens, assembly GCA_016801875.1. NCBI lineage: Eukaryota > Viridiplantae > Streptophyta > Magnoliopsida > Solanales > Solanaceae > Solanum > Solanum sitiens. The sequence goes on from JABWTJ010000109.1 coordinate 282,113, forward strand.
GAGAAGTATTAGTTAGAGTTGAAAACTCTAGTGCGCATGTAGTGCTGAAGTAGAAGATGATGACATTGAAGAGGATGACATTATTGAAATGATTCATGACGCTTGTGGATATATGGGGAATAATATTAACTCTTTGGAAGAAAATGAAGAACCAAATATGCATGCAACAAAGTTCTACAAATTGTTGGAAGACGCTCAGATAGAACTTTATCCCGGTTGCACAAAAGTCTCAAAGTTATCATTTGTTATTAAATTACTTCACTTGAAGTGCCTCAACCATTGGAGCAACAAATCGATGGATGAGTTGTTAAGCTTCTTTAAAGAAGTTCTTCCAGAGGGGTCATTAGTGCCAAGTTCTTTTTATGAAGCTAAGAAAATTCTTCGTGACCTAGGCTTGGGGTATACAAAAATAGATGCATGTCAGAATGATTGTATTTTATATTGGCGCGATTATGTCAATGCCCAATCATGTCCAAAGTGTGGAATATCTAGATAGAAATCACTAGAAACCAAAGGCAAGAAAGTAGCTCATAAAGTATTACGCTATTTTCCAATCAAGCCAAGGCTTCAAAGATTATTCATGGCAAAAGAGACATCAAAGAAGATGAGGTGGCACAAGGAGGAAAATATTGATGACGGTGTCTTGCGTCATCCAACTCAATAGAATGGAAATCTTTTGATGAGCGTTATCCTTCCTTTTCATCTGAGTTAAGAAATGTTCGATTAGGTTTAGCAAGTGATGGGTTCCAACCAGGCAATGATATTGATGTATACTTACAACCCATTATTGAAGAGTTGAAAGAATTATGGGATGGGATGGAGACATATGATGCACACACAAAATCTAATTTTCTTATGCGTGTGGTTCTAATGTGGACGATTAATGACTTTCCCGCATATGGAAACCTTTCAGGATGGTCAACCAAAGGCAAGCTTGCATGCCTTGTTGCCATAAAGACACACAATCAATTTTCTTGCGCAATAAGTTGTGTTATATGGGTCATCGTCGCTTCCTTCCTATGAACCATCCATGGCGTAAAAATAGGGTGTTATTTGATGGGAAAGTTGAAATGGGGGTTGCACCTACCCCTTTAACAGGTGATGAATCACTTATGCAGATATAAGAGTTAGGCAATGTGAGTTTTGGTAAAGGAAAAAAGCGAAAGCGTAATGTTTTTAACAATGCTTAAAATTGGAGGAAGAAAAGTATCTTTTTTCAATTGCCTTATTGGAAGAGTCTTAAGTTAAGACATAACCTTGATGTGATGCACATAGAAAGAAATATCTCCGACAATATTTTATCGACTGTGATGAGTATAGTTGGAAAGACAAAGGACACATTAAAAAGTCGATATGACTTGGTGGACCTTGGAATTAGGCAAGGATTGCATCCAATTGAGGATGGGGATAATATTTTACTGAGCATTGTCTTCTCAAGAGAAGCTGAAGTTATGTGAATTCTTAGCTAATTTAAAGGTTCCAGATGCCTTTTAATCAAATATTTCAAGGTGTGTGAACGTACTTGAGAAAAAGATACATGGATTAAAGTGTCATGATCATCATGTATTATTGCAAGACATTTTACCAATAGCCATATGTGGTTTGTTGCCTAAGAAAGTGTGTGAACCAATTATAGCCTTAGGAATTTTTTTCAAGAATTTATACTCTAAGTGTCTGACCATTGAAGCTCTTGATATCCTAGAGGCTGAAATTCCTATCATATTGTGCAAACTTCAAATGATTTTTCCCCCGACATTTTTTGATGTCATGATTCATTTGCCAATACACTTGGCAAGAGAGGCAAAACTTGGTGGACCAGTTCAATATCGAGATACGTACCCTATCGAGAGGTAACATATAATTTTTAATTTGAATTCCAAGGTATTTAAAATGTCATATTCTATAATCATATATATATATATATATATATATATATATATATATATATATATATATATATATATATATATATATATATATATATATATATATATATATATTTGCAAACACTTAAGTCAGATGTTCGCAACCCACGTTGTCCAGAAGGCGCAATTGTTCAAGGTCATATGGCAAGGGAAAACCTTACATTTGGCTCAATATATCTAAAAAATATCTCAACCAAGTTCAATAAACCAACAAGAAATGATGATGGATTTGAATCAAATGGTGAGATGTCAATCTTTAAAACAAGTGGGCAAACAAAAGGGGCTTCAGATGGAATCAGACTACCTCATGCTGAGTTCAACCAAGCATGTATCTATGTTCTGCAAAATTGTGAAGAGGTTTCACCATTCATGGAGTAAGTCTTTTATTAATTCAAATATAATTTCCTAATGAGTTAATTTAATTAATATTAAGTAACACAAAACATAGGGAATACATGAGAGAAATGGAAATACAAGGTGCAACGACACCTCAAGGAATACATAATGACAAATTTAATGAGTGGTTTCGTGCATGTGTAAGTGTTTACTTCAACAAGGCTTTACTATTAGTGTTGAAATCTCATTATGAACAAGTATTATTGATTTTTTTAGATATTTGTACTAGCTGCACAAGGACGCGCAACTGATGAACTCATAAGCAAACCATTGGTGAATCGATGTTCGATATTTATGGTGAATGGATTTAGGTTTCAAACAAAAGAGCTTGTGATAAAAACGCAGAACAGTGGAGTTCTTGTGAGAGGAGATGATGCAAACTCTAATAAGGAGTATTATGGTGTATTGGAGGACATTTATGAGTTCCGTTATGTGGGGAACCTAAAAGTTTATCTATTTAAATGTCATTGGTGGAATGTGGCTCGCCTAGAAAGAGGATATAAGATTGACCAATATGGTTTTACAAGTGTAAATACTCATTGTGCTTTGAATACAAATGAGCCATATGTGTTGGCATCTCAGTTTGAACAAGTCTTCTACTAGAATGACACGACAGATAAAGATTGACTTGTTGTTGTAAAGACAAATCCTCGAGACCTTTTTAATATGCCTGATGTTGAAGAAGAAGAATTAATAAATGAAGAAGTTTATCAACAAGAGGAAGTGGAATGTAATATTTTGCATACCAATGATCACGAAACTGATATTGAGGTGTCTTTACGTAGAGATGATATTGAACCAGAAACTGTTTTGCGTACTAATGATCAAGAAAATGAGGAAGATAATTTTATAAATGAACATCATACAGATGTATCCGAGGATGAAGAAAGTGAAGAAGAGTCACTTTCTGATAATGATGGAGAGGACAGTGATACATCCTTATGAAGATTAAACAAAGACGGTTTATATAGATGTCTACATGTTTTTTGGAATTTCTTTGTATTTTGTTCTTTTGAGACTGGATGAAATTAATGTAGAATGCTTTTGACTTTAGCTTTATAAATAGATCTTTGTTTTTAATAGAATCAGTGAGTTATATTTTATTTGGTTGATAGACATATCCTTAATCATCTTTAATTTCTTATTTTTGAAACTTCTGATTTTTATTTGATGTTGCAGGAAATGAAAGGAACTGGACGAGGTAAAATTGGAAGAGGCGATTTAAAAGGTGGATGTGAAAGTTTTCGAACTACGTCTCAGCCACTACTACAACCAATAAGAGTTACAGAAATATCATTAGAGACAGAACAATCTTCTAATCCAAATCAAGGACCTGTACATACAGGCCAAATATCAAGTCACACTCTCCCAAAAACATCTCTAGAGACACAATCATCACGAAATCTTGAAGAAAGCACACTCCCCTCTCCAGAGGTTGAAATTGGAACAGGTTAGTTTACATTCCTTTGAGTAGGAAACGAATCACTAGTAAAGTTATATTATTTGTATCCACTATTTATCCAAAATTGTGTAGTACTATTGATAATGGAGTGAACTATTTGATATTATGTTCTTTGATCTTTTATTTGCTTTGCAGTTTCTCGCGTCAATAGTAAGAGAGGAAGAGGAAAATATAAATCTAAAACTGTTGATATTAAAATCAAGTATGGAGAGAAAATTAAAGTAATTATTCCAGATGACATTGATAGATTTGTGGGTTCTGGGGCTAGGGATATTGTTAATTACTCTGGCTTGATCATGAGGAGCAGTATCTCATTCCGAGATGGAAATTGGCAAAGCATTATTTTAAAACATGGAGAAGCAATGTGGTATAAGGTCAAGGTATTAAATCACTTTTACTTTTTGTATTGCCTTTAGATTACTTGATTTATCAAATTTAGTATTACAATGTGTTTAGGACAAATTTGAAGTTTGCGATGGACTGAAAGAGAATAAGTTACAAGGCTTTGTGATAAGCACTATGCAAAGACTCTTTAGAGTTTGGAAAGCTCGATTGCATAACTGATACACTGACTATAGTACTGATGAAGAGAGATTGTTGCATCGTCCTGAGGATGTTGAGTTGAATATTGGAAATACCTAGTTAAGTATTTTGGCAGTGAAAAATTCAAGGTAACTTAATTTATAACTACAGGTTCCATAATTTTACTTATGCTTAGATGAACAGATTGTACTCTTTTAGTAGCTGTGCAATTTGGATAAATATTTTCTGATCTCCTGACTTGGTGCAGGCTGTCAATGAGAGAAACAAAAAAAATAGAGAGAAACAAATAACTAAGCATTCTTGTGGTACAAGATCATTTGCAGAAGTAGAGGAATCTATGGTGAAAATATATTTGTTCCTCAATTATTTCATATACGTCTTTGCTACTTCAATACATCTGTTTATATATTTTTTTCTTATTGAACTATATTGTAGAGAAATCCTGATTCGGGAGAAAAAGACACCCCAGATAAAGTCTGGGAGATTCAACACACACGTAAAAATACTAATGGAGAATGTGAATGGTTGGATCCACAATCACAATAGATTCATGTAATTCCCTAAAATCATTGCCTTGTTATCTTGTTGACCTACTACAAGTTACTTTCAATATGTAAGTTATGTTTTATGTAAATGGTTGTGTATTATTGTAGGGTCAGCTCCAACAACTTGTTGTTGAATAACAATCTGAAGAGATCGAGCATCGAATGAGTATGGATGATATCTCATCTTCAGTTTTTGGTGAGAGATCATGCTATATTTGGGGGAAAGGATACGGAAAGAAACCTCCTAAAAAGACTCAAATACAGTAGGCAGACAGATAGGCTAGTGTGTCTTCAGCGATGGAAAGTATGCGTCAAGAGATGCAAGATGATATGGATCGAAAGTTGCAAGAAGAACGAGAGCAAATGACTGCTGATTTAAAAAGAAATATAGAAGAAGATTTGCTTTTTCGATTTCCTATTTAGCGCTTTGAATTCTTCTGCAAGAAAAAAAAATTGGAAGAGGAATGTCAACACATGAAAGGCGAAGTGGACAAGATGTTTCAAGAACAAATGGTTGCTATCATGACTAGAATACAACATGTACTTTCTCTTGCTCCTGAAAAATTCTTCTCCTTTCACTGTCAGTTCTTCTCACCTATCATCTAAGACATTTTCTACCACATATCAAGAAAAAATTTGTGGGATTTGTTATTTTTTTAAGATTTTGATATTAGGAAGTTGTTAGCTCTGTTTATTGACTCCCCTTATATGTAGCTCTGTTTATTGACTCCCCTTATACTTAAGTTTTTTTTCAAGATTTTGAAATGCCTCACTTATTAAGGGATTTGAGTTGTGGGTGGATTGGTTTTTCGTTTTAAAGACTTAGTTTCAGATGAATATTTTTTGAATTGTGAAAAAGTATAATGTCTTCAGGTAGGGCAGTGTTATATTAGTTAGAAAAAAATCTTGAGTTAAGTCAATAAGTTAATTGAATAAGAATCAATTGTGATACGACATGCCAAATTGCATTTGATGGACAAACTGCCTGATGAGTTAATTGAATAAGAATTAATCCCTGAAAAGCACTGACCTTTTTCACTGAAGGTAGAAGTTCCAATTCTGCAGCAACTTTTCAAGGACATTGAACTGCATAGAGGATGGATCTTCTGTAGAAAGCTAGTTTACCTAGCAACAGTAAAGAGTTAGACTAAGAGTTAGCAAGTGATGCCATGAGTTCCCGGTATACAAATACCTATGTAGAAACATACATCGACTTTCTAGTCGCCTATATTGAGGGTCTGAATTCATCCAAACAACCAGGTGGTTCATGTTGAATTAGCCTAACAAAAATTAGGATCGTTCAAAATTCAGTGCTTGCACTAACAGATAAACATGTTTATTTCAACAAGATATAAGCACTCCAAAGGTCAAAATGAATGATAAAAAGAAGTGCTAAATAAACCCAACACCAATTTCACTTTGTGTACCCCAAAATCAAAATTAGATGAAGCTCTAGTGGCCTGATCCTTGAGAATTATCATCTTGGTGATGATTTTAAAGTCTTGTGTTACTCTTGTTATTATCAACATTGAATTGTGAGAATTAGAAAGTGATTGTGTTTTTCTTATTTCAGGGACAAGGTTCTTTAGCAATTGAGCACGATCTAGAACTACTTTTAAGGCGTACAATGGAAATTTTTGCTTTTTGGCCATGGGTATATGGATAACTGAAGCTAGCTTGTTATTATATATATGTATAGTTGAATTTCTAGTACTGGGTGTATTTGTGAAATTTAAATCGAAAATGCTTTTGTATTAATTTTGTAAAATACAATTATATGTTTTTAAAAATCACTTTTGCAGTGACATAAAGTTGCCACTGATAATTAGTTGATTTTGTGACGGAAAAAATCGTTGCTAATTAATATTGTGTAGCAGCGAGATGAAAGGTTGTTTATAGTTTATAGTTTTTTGCAACGGTAGGAGTCGCTACTAATATTAAGGCTTTTAGTAGCGACAAAGGTTGTCACAAAAAAGATATAAATTTTCTGTAGCAACTTCTGTCGCCACTAAAAGCCTTGTTTTAGTAGCGATAGAGGTTGCTACAAAAAGATACAAACTTTTAGTAGAAACCTTTGTCGCTACTAAAACAATGCTTTTAGTGGCGACAGAAGTTACTACAGAAAGTTTATATCTTTTTTGTGATAACCTTTGTCGCTACTGAAAGCCTTATTTTAGCGGCGACTTGACAAATAGTCGTATTGTGGTTTATTTTTTTGTGGCGACTATGGCGACTATTGTCGCTACAAATGAGTGTTTTTTGTGGCGACTTCCTTTTTTCGCCATAAATTACTTTTAGCTATGGAATTACTACCAACGGAGAGAATGTCGCCACAAAATTTTTTTACTGGCGATCTTTATGGTTTTTGTGGCGACTTTTCTCGCCACAATACGACAGATTTCTTGTAGTGCTAGTTTTCTTCTTAATAAAGCAGACTTTAAACAAATTATTGAATATGATAAATATGTGATTTTGAAGAATGATATTTTTGTGGAAAAAGGATATGCATGTGATGGGATGTTCAAACTGAATGTTGAAATGAACAAAGTTTCTACTTCTATTTATATGCTTTCTTCTACTAATTTTTGGCATGCTCGTTTGTGTCATATTAATGATCGTTATCTTGGAATCAGGAGTAGTATAGGATTAATTCCAATTATTATAAAGAACTTTGAAAAGTGTAAGGCTTGTAGTAAAGTCAAAATCACTAAAAGGCCTCATTTTGAAGTTGAAAGTAAACCGATTTGTTAGAATTAGTTCATACTGATATTTATGAACTCGGTGGAATTTAAATCGTGGAGGTAATATATATTTTGTCATTTTTATTGACGATTTTTCTAAGTTTACATATGTTTACTTGATGAAAAATAAAAGTGATGCTTTGAGAATTTTAAAACTTGTCTCCATGAGGCTAAAAATCAGTTTGGTAGAAAAATAAAAAGAATTAGAAGTGATAGAGGCCGTGAATATGAGTTAAATGAGTTTAACTCTTTTGTTAGATCATTGAGAATAATTCATGAAACTACTCCTCCTGACTCTCCTACATCTAATGGAGTAGTAGAAAGAAAAAATAGAACTTTGATTGAATTGACTAATGTCATGCTTATTGAGTCACGCACACTTTTAAATTTTTGGGGTGAAGCCATTTTAACTACTTGTTAGGTGTTGAATCATGTGCCTCATAGAAAGTCTAAATTCACACCTTTTGAATTGTTGAAAGCTTATAAGCCAAGTTTGAGATATCTAAGAGTTTGAGCTTGTCTAGCCTTTGTGAGGCTAATAGATCCAAGATTACAAAGTTGGGTAAGACAGTTACTACTTGTGCTTTTCTTGGTTATGCTTCAAATAGTACAACCTATAGATTTTTTAATCTTGAAGATAATAATGTAATAGAATCCGGTAATGCTATTTTTCATGAAAATTTCCATTTGATTCTAGCGAGGTCAAAGGATTGAACAAAATATTTAGTCACTGCCTAGTTAACTTCTTCTACTTCAATTTTGAAAAATAAAGAAGTTAATGATTTTGAGTAAACAAGAAGTAAAAGAGCTAGAGTAGAAAAAAGTTTTGGTCCTGACTTTTACGTGCTTAATGTTGGAGATGACCCTCTCACTTTGAAAGAAGTATTATCTTCACATGATTCTATTTTTTTGGAAAGAGATTGTAAATGATGAAATGAAATCACTAATTTCTAATAAAATTTGAAAACTAGTTGATTTACCACCGGGTTGTAAAACAATTGGTTGCAAATGAGTCTTACGGAAAAATTTGAAACCGGATTGATCTATTGATAAATATAAGGCTAGACTAGTTGCAAAAGGTTTTAAACAACTAGAAGACCTAGAAGACCAAAAATTTCTTGATACTTTTTCTCTGATAACAAGAATTACATCAATTAGACTTTTATTTGCTATGACTGCAATTTTTTATTTGCAAATTCATCAAATGGGTGTAAAAACTTCTTTTTTAAATGAAGACCTAAATGAGGAAATTTATATGGATCAACCCAAGTGTTTTGTTGAAGCAGGCCAATAAAGCAAAGTATGTAAACTTATTAAATCCTTATATGACTTAAAACAGACACCAAAACAATGACATGAAAAATTTGATTCATGCATGATTGAAAATGGTTTTAAAATAAATGAGTGTGATAAGTGCATATATCATAAATCTTGAAATAATTCACATGTGACTATTTGTCTATTTGTTGATGATTTGTTGATATTTGGCTCTAACATGAATGTTATTGATGAAGCTAAAAATGTTCTTAGAAGCCATTTTGATATGAAAGATCTTGGCGAGGCAAATTTTATTCTTAGAATAAAAAAAAACAAGAACATGTGAGGGAATTTTCCTTGACCACTCACATTATGTTAAATTTTTTTTGAAAAAATATAAGTTTTATTATTGCAAGCGTGTTGCTACTCCTTTTGATTCAAGTGTTCACTTATATCCCGTTGAAAGTTAAAATGATGTATAAATCAAAAGAAATCTTCTAGCATAATCGAAAGTTTGAGATATGTGACTGCTTGCACTAGGCCTGATATTGCATATGCAGTAGGAGTACTTGGCAGATTTACAAGCAAGCCAGGTAATGAACATTTGACATGTTATAACAAGAGTTATGATATATTTAATTGGAACAAAAAATTGTGGTTTGTTCTTTAAAATATATCTTGTTGTACTTGAAGGCTTTTGTGATGCAGATTGGAACACTTTATCAGGTGATTCCTATTCTACCACTGGTTATGTTTTTACTTTAGGTGGTGGTGCTGTTTCTTTGAGATAAAAAAAAGTAAACTATGATTGATAACTCTACCATGAAGGTTGAACTAATTGTTTTAGCTTCAGCTAGTGAAGAAGCGAATTGGTTAAGAGATTTATTGTTTTAAATACCTTATTTTGTAAAATCATTTCCTTTTATTTTAATTCATTGTGATAGCACCGCTGCAATTGGTAGAGTTCAAAACCGTTATTACAATGATAAATTCAGATTTATAAGGAGGAAGCATGATAATGTAAGATCGTATTTGACAAATGGTACCATTAATATTGATTATGTCAAATCTTGTGATAATCTTGCAAATCCTCGTACTAAGGCACGTCGAAGGGGGTGTGATTGAAACCTATAAATCCTTGAGTCATATAAGAGGAAACCCAACCTGGAGACTAGAGATCCTATAAACAGGTTCAAAGGAAAAACTATTAATATGATGACTTGTTGTGAAAAATGCACTATATTGATTCCCTCCCTATGATGTGAGTGCATTATCTCCTGTAGTTTGTGAAGGTTGAGTTGATAAAACTCATAATGAATATCGGTAGCTCGTATAGGTGGAGTGTTAAACTTACAAGAACACTCTCAACAAATTTCACCTATGTGATATGTGGAAGTAGGTTGCTTCCTATGAGAATTGACTTATTCTCAAATGCACTCATGAAACTGGGATAGCACATGACCGTAACGTGCTGACATTAAATCTCATGTTAACATCTTGATAACTATGTGTGAGCAGTGATATTTAAATCCAAAATGTAATACTTAAAAGACAATCCTCAAGGCTTTCGAAACTCAATGGTGAAAACTATTTCGAAAAAGGCATCAAAATTAGTTCAAATCTTCATTTTTATTAAAACTTGAGTTCTTGAAAAACCTTACCACCTACCAATCAATATCTCACATTTTGATATTAAATCCATAAATAATCAAACGGAATAATGTTTTAGGATAATAAAGGCTTACCAAATGATTTTTCAGAAGAAAACCTTTCACAAATCACCTCCAAGGGCTCCCCAAGCTCAAAAACGAAAAATGGGTCTAAAACACCAAAAATGGAAAGTGAAAACCTCCCTCTGATGTCTCAAAAGTGATCAAGATGTAACATCTCACAATTCAAGATATCTAGGAAGAAGCTAAGAATTGGAAATAGCCATTTTTGGAAGTAACAAAAAAATTTGAAAATTTGTTTAAGTTATGAAATGTCACGCCCCGAGCCTACACCCTGCGCGTGACTGACAGTCGAAGATCATTGCTGGACTTGAGTGGACCCTTGGTCTGACTTACTTAACTCTGTGGAAGACTTAACTAAATAAAAAGTGTCATTTAATAACTGCAAGAATAATAAGTTGGCCAAAATGGGACTTAAGTCTCATAATAAAATATCTGCAATACAAAGATGAGAGACTCAAAACTAACTGTCTGAATGTATATGAAGTCTATATAATACTAAGAGGGATGTTAGGACAGACCCCACAACATCCTACAAAAGAAAGACTAAAAGAGAATAAAAGTGTCGTCGGTATGCAAGGAGGCTAACCACTGACTCTAACTGCTCAACTAGATCAATGAGGTGCTAGATGATAATGATCCTGGTTACCTGCGTCTACATCATAAGACGATGCAGGCTAACTGACATCAGTACATTGAACGAGTGAGTTTGCCAGTTGGAATGATAATAACAACTTAAGCTTGAAAAAGAGTAAGAAGAAACACTTACCTTGGCTCTGCTCAACTTATGAATAACTTGACTTAATATAAAGTAATAAAACATATGCAATATATAAAAATTTGTAAAACAATGAAAATACTCAGTTCGTTAAAGAAAATGCAATAACAAACTCAATTTTACTTATATATGAGGTAATATAGTTTCTGTGGGAGATTCTCTAACCGAAAACCATCACTATGAGCCTAAGTGTTGGTACAACGTCTTACCTCACGTTGCAAGAAGACCGTCATATACCTTGCCTTCAGTATAGAACCTGAACTACTAAGGGGATCCACTAGTCTATGCTAAAAAGCACTAAGGAATCATCTAAAAAGTATGAACCTTCTTCTGTCAATGTTGGCTACATGGTTTATGGGGCTTGAGTTAATATGAACTCGCGTCCCCATATCGATGCTCAATAATATTCTCAAAAATACGTAGCTCATATGTTTTTAAAACAACTTTTGCTCAAGCTTGATGTAATGGCTCAAACTTAACTTTAAAAGCTCTTTTGGAAATCCTAGTTTCTTATTTACTAAAACTAGCCAAAGGCTCTGTTAGAAGTCTCAGCTTCCTTTCTTGCTCAAAATGTGAAAACATTTGTAACTTTTAGGGAATACTTAGTTCCCTTAGAACTTTTGAGAAATGAACTCAACTCTTTACTCTTTGCTTAACTTGCAACTTGAGACTTAAAACAAAGTTAAAACGTTTGTTAAAGACTCTTGAAAACTTTAAGAACTTACTTTGACTTACTTCTTAACTTTTGGACTTGGCTCTTAACTTTCTTAACTTTGATCTTAAATTTCCTTGAATAAAATTATGAATTCAAGGTTCATCATCTCATGTTTATGGATGATTTCATGATATTTAGACGTACCTTAGAGTATTAGAATCAACTAGGAAACATAGGTACATCACTTAGAAACTAGCTTGAAAAGATGGGGGAAGAATGGGGTGAACTGGCGTCCCTGGCGCTCTGAGAGGCATAAGGTGTCAGGACCCAAAATTCATAGGTCAGGCTGGGTCACTTGGCTGGAGCATCACCCAAAAGCCTAACGGACAGAGATTGTCCTGTGGGGCTATGTAGGCACGGCACCCCAAGGCCCTACGGACAGGCGTTCTCGACTTTTTCCTCCGTTTTTCATCTCTAAACCCTCTAAGCTTCCATGGTTCTTTCCCCAAACACTTAGGATGATTAGTACCCTCAATACCTAATAGATTTATCTCGAAAGATAACTTAGAAACACGAAACAAATAAAAACTAGGAATTTAACAACTCAACCAACAATAATTCAACAATGTTCTTCAAGAACTTCACTTTTTATGATTCAACCAACATGAAAATCAATGAATTGAAACAAGTTTTATGTATGGGTGAACTTACCCAACACTAAAGATCTCACATACCTTGATAGGGATCACCCCCGAAGAATTCCACTCGTAAAGCTTGACGTTATTGGCGAATTCTTGACTTCTCTCCCTTTCTTTCTTCCTTTCTCTCTTCTCCCGTCCCTAAACGTAATTTTAACTTTTCCAAACTGATCTAAGACTCATTCCCAATAAACCCCTAAAAGGAAATAGGAAATTAATTGGTGAAAAAACTAGTTTGTCCTTCCCTAAATTTGGATTGGGACTTTTCTCAGTCCAACAACCAAACTTTCTAAAGACATAACTCACTCAAACGATATCGAAATCACGCAAACTCGGCGGCGTTGGAAAGATTATTCCAAGATATTTCTATCTATATCCAGAAGAACCTCTAACTCATCATAATTCTAGATATGTTTGGAAAGCTCTTGGGATAATATTTCCAACACTGTCAAGTTTGCACGATTTCGAGTTCATATGAGTGAGTTATGACCTTTGGAAGTTGGGTTGTTGGAATAAGGAAAGTCTGAAAAACCGGATTTTAGGAGGGTAGTTTGGTGTTTTACTTACACAACTTAATTAATTCGTTTTTAGGAGTTTAGTTGTGGTAAAGTCAGATTTTAGTCAATTTAGAAAAGTGAATTTCATGCTAGGGCTCGGAGAGAAGAGAAAAGAGGAGAAAAGGGAAGAAAGTTCAAGATTCATCAAGAACGTTCAAGAATCGCTTCTGGATTTCGTCAAGGGATGATCCCTACGAGGTATGTTAGCTTCCATAGTGTTGGGTTTGTTCAGCCAAGCACTAAACATGTTATTTTCATCATAATTTCTTTCTTGAAATTTAAGGATTTAAGTTCTTGATGAGTTCTTGATAAGTGTTTATGAAATTTTTTTATCGATTAAGTTTTGATGTTATGATTCTACTTGGGTCAACTTTAGATGACCATATCTATTAAAATATTATGAGTTACGTGAGCCATAACCTATTCAATTAAATTTAATTGAATCTACTTTCCAACACCACCAATTTCACGTTAATCCAATTCTGATTAAAGAGTTATGACTATTTTAGTAACGTATACAGTGTTGTTACGAATTAGCCGACGGAAAAACATTAAAAAGGTTTGTTTTTGGTTTTTTTACCTCCAAGAGAACCCTAAACTAATTTCTTGACTAATAAAAGGTTAAAACAATCATTTTTTCATCTTTACTATTGAAAATCATAATTGTTGGCCAAGAAACTAATTCAAGAATCTCAAGAAAGATTTTCTTGATCATTTACCTTTAAGCTAGGGTTTCAAGGTTTCTATTCAAGTTCTTAGCCAAGATTCTTCAAGAACCTTGTTCTTTCTATCTAAAATCATTCCTAAACATCATGAGATCTTTCCTATCACAAATCATGATCAATCCATAATTCAATTCAAGGAAAGTCAAGAGTCAAGTCAAGAAGCTAAGAGTCAAGTCAAGAAGTTAAAAGTCAAGTCAAGAAGTCAAGAGTTAAGTCAATATAAGTTCTTAAAGTTTTTCAAAAGTCTTTTACAAACGTTTTAACTTGTTTTAAGACTTCATTTTCAAAGTTAAGCAAAAAATTCAGATTTGAAGTTCTTTTCTTCAAATAAGTATATGGGAACTAAATATTCTCAAGAAGTTTTAAATGTTTTCACATTTCAATAAGAATGGAAACTGAGATTTCCAAAGAGCCTTCGGGCTAGTTTGCAGAAAAGAGTAACAACTTTTAAATGAAGGAAGAAGGGAAACTAAGCTTACCAAGATAGCTAAGTTTTTTAGCACTAATCTCAAATCACAGAAGAAGTATGTCTTTAAAACATAAGAGCTATTATATTTTGGGAGTATTATTGAGCACCGAATTCGGGACAAGCATGATTTTGGATAACTCATGTCTTCATAAAACCATGTAGCCACCATGGGTAGAAAAGGGCCATACTTTTTAGATGAATTCTTTTCACAATTGACTAGCGGATCCACTTAGTGAGTTAGATCCTATACCTTAGCAAGGTGTAGGATGGACCTTGGCAGCATGAGGTAAAGTGTTGTATCGTCACTATAGCTCTTAAGTGATGGTTGTCGGTTAGAGAAACTCCCACATTAGTATTTGTATTTTTATATACATTAGAAATATTTCTATTTTCATATACATTACAGAGTTCATATTGTATCTTTGCATACATACAGAGTTATCATTATATTTCTCAATACACAGAGTTGAAAATCATGTTTTAAAGCTTTTCTTTATACTGCATTTATTCACACTGCTTTATATTGAAATTAGTTGAATTAAGTAAGGCCAATATAAGTGTTTCTTTGAGACTCTTTTCAAGCCTATGTTATGTTTCACATTCCAACTCGCATACTCGTACATTCAATGTAATGATGCCAGTTGTCTTGCATCGTCTTATGATGCAGACGCATGTAACTAGGATTATCAAGCAACGCATCATTGATCCAGCGAGAAATCCAGAGTCAGTTGATGAGCCTCCTTGCATTACGGAGGACTCATTTTTATTTCTTTCAGTTATTATATTAGTTCATTAGGATGTCGTGGGGCTTATGTCGACATCCATCTCATTTGTTTTAGAGGCTTCATAGATATTCAGTCAGATGTTAGTTCATTCGTCATTATCTTGTTATTGGTTTATCTTCAAATTAGAGTTGCCACTTTGGCTAAGTTAAATGTTTATTTTTTAAAAAACACTATGAGTTCAGTTGAGACAGTTAAGTTATTTAGCATTTGAATTCTTTTCTTTATGTTTAAGTCTTCCACTGAGTAAGTAAGTCAAGTCAAGCCAAGGTTTCTCTTGGGGACAACAATGGTTCTCGAGTGTCGGCCACGCCCAGGGTGTAGACTCGAGGCATGACACAAGACCCCGCTAAAACATGGTTCTCGTAATAGTGAAGCCTCCCTCGCATAAGTAGAGGTCGTTTAGGCGACATGACCTTCGCAACAGTGAGGCCTACAACACGGAAAATACAACCAAGTCTCAAAACATTGAAAAGACCCTCAGAATTTGTTCGGAACCCTGTAAACATAAACCACATATCCAAATCAATTATACTCGACGATCCAAACTTAATGAAATCGTCAAAACATGAATATGAAGACTCCTTGTGAAAATCACAAGAAACTAACTTGATGCCTAAAAGGCTAAGACAAGCTCAGAACCTCACGAAAATCAACCAAGACTTTACCTAGGCCTAAAATCATTCCCCAAATGTAACTCAAAATTTTTATCCGAGAATCTGAACCCCGAACGTTCATCAAACTCAATCCAAAGGTTAATTTTCCACAATTTCACAACTTCGGACCTTAAATCATCATAAAGACTTCAAATCTGCAACCGATAACTCTCATAAACTAGATTCCACGTTCCAAAACTAATAGAATTGATAGAATCCTATTGCGATACTCGAAAGTTCAAAAGACTTTGAAAACCACTTTTAAGCAACTTGGTCTTTCAAAATCACAAACTTACGAATTCTTACTTTTCGCTCGAAGTTTGAAACCAATCTTTCAGAATTCAAACATAAAAAACCTCGTGATCACTGTCGGAAGGGGCAAAATGGTTATATCCTAAAAATTCCTAAAATGACAAACCGGTTCATTTCAAAAACACATACAAAGAATAAAGGGTGAAAAAAATACAATATACACATCTTTCTTAAGACTTTAATCACAACAATATAGCTGAAAAAAGAAACATAGAATTACTACATAATTTTTCTGAGTCCTTGTGTACACCTTGTCCCATAACTATCAAAATACAAGAGTTTTCTTCATTGAGTCAAACTAAAACATAAATTAAATAATATAATAATGATATAAACGCTTCACTGTTTTAACTATAGAAAAAAAAGGAATAACTTTGGATTGAAGTCTGATGAAACTAAAAAGACGAATTTATATAGATAAAAATGAAAATTATCAAATGACATCTTAAAGCTCTAAATTAATAACTAGAGGTTATGAATATGAAAAAATATCAGAGTTATGGATTGAATAGGTATTTAGATATGTTTTATGATAGTGAATAGTTAAAGCAAATAAAAAATGCAAAAAAATGAAGAATAAAAGATTAGTCCAAATAATATTATAATGCTATTAATAGTGAATAAAATATAATTGCACCACTGACTTCAAATAATTTTTTATTTTTCCCAATGCATTAACATACTAATTACTTTAGTGAATTCAGTTCGGACTATAAATAGATTACGCTTTCACGAGGTTAAATAGTACTACATTAAGTTATTCAAATTAAACATTAAAACAAGGGGGAAAGAGTTAACTAAAATATTTATTCAGACGTGCATTCTCATGTGTCATACAAATATAGATACATTTGACTTTAACACCTTCCCACTTTAATTTTTAGCATAAGGATAATATAATATGATTTAATATTTAATTAATGAAATGATTTATAATTTTATGATTTAGTGTAAGGAAAAAATGGTAATTCAACTTTATACTTTGGAGGTTCTCATTTTTAGTAATACTAGTTCTCAAACACGTGTGTTGCAAGAGTATTCAATGCGTATAAATATTTAAAAGTTAAAGTATTTGAATTAATTTTTGTAGATGCAATATGAACATGTGAAGGAAATAACAACATTTGATCTTTTAAAACTATTTTTATGTACATTAATTTTTATTTTATAAGGTATATAATAGATGATGTACTTATTGTTGGTTCTCATATTTGACTTCTCAATTGAGTGTTTAAATAAATCATATATACAATAACCTATTATATTTACCTTACACCCTACAAAGATATTGTTCATATCCTTGTAAACGATTTGTCATTATTAAACCAGATATGATTCATACAAGGCTCAATAACAACATTGTGTTAATATAGGGGTGATCTAAGTATGTGAAAAGCTAATATAAGGAAAAATGAAAGATATAAATAGTTAATTTAATATTTAATGAAATTCGTAATGCTTTAACTAAAGAATGTAAGAGGGTGTGAATGACATTTGCAATAATTAGTTATAACTAAGAGAATTTATAATGTCATAACTAAAAAATTAAAGTGCAATAGCTTAATTTCTTTTAATTATTGCATTTACTTAAATAAATAGATTCTAATTTAATGTAGGGGAAAATAGTAATTCAACTTTGCACTTTAAAATTTTTCGTGCGTTGCAAGTTTATTACATATTACTTAATATAAAATTTATTCTGCAAATGGTAAATTTTAATTGATTTACATATTTTCCTATTTACTATGAGGTTTTTTAAAAGAAAAAGAAGATATCAGAATATTTAAAAATAGTATATTTTGAAATAATAAGATCTTGTTAGCTTGATGATCTTTCCTCAACTTTATATATATATATATATATATATATATATATATATATATATATATATATATTTGCATTTGATAAAAAGTAATTTAATATAAGATAGCAATTAAATAAAAAATAAAAATTTAATTAATATACCCCTTTAATCCATTCTCATTATAAATCATATGAATTTTTCTTCGACTAAAATACATAAATATATTTTTTCTAAAAAACGTGAACAAGTAAAAAAGAAAGAAAAATATTTATATATTAGTAACTATTTTGAAGCAAACTGCCTAACAATTTAAATCACATAAATAACATTGTAAGTAAAGTTATTCTTTTGGATTAACATCAACAAAAAAAACTCATGACAATTCTCTATTTATAGCCGACAAAGGGTAGTATGAACAAGTGTTTATTGTGTCTTACCTGAATAGTCACGATTCTTTGAAAAAGTGACAATTCTTTGGATAAGTCAAAACTTATCGGAAAAGTGACAACTCTTTGAAAAGTCACGACTCATCTGAAAGTCACAATCCATTGTCAAAGTCAATCGAAAAAGTCGCAACATTTTCAAAAGTCATAACTCATTAGAAAAGTCAAAACCCTTTGGAAAAAGTCATAACTCTTAAAAAAAAAAAGTCACAACTCATGGGAAAAGTTATAACCTTTCAAGAGAACAAATGCTCTTCAAATAAATATAGATGGGTGTTTTAGGAAGGAATAGTATAGTAATTTAATATTCAAGTTAGGAAGTTCATGCTCTTAAGGTAGTATAGATATAGATAGTTAGATAGTTTAGTAGAGTATATACATATATATATATATATATATATATATATATATATATATATATATATATATATGTGTGTGTGTGATGGTTATACTTGACCTTTGTCTTGGGCTTGCAGCTTGCTGATCACTTTTGCAATAAATAATGTCTTCAGATCACACGAGTCCTCTATTGTTGAAATCTTGGACTCAAACCTAATTAGTAAGTTTATCATAATTACATCCACAACCTTTGAATCTTGAAAGGTTTACTTAAGCATTGTTATTTTGTTTACAATCTCCAAAAGTTTGGCGGAGTACTCCTTCACAATATCTCTTGCTTTTATCCTCAACATCTCAAATTCTTGTTTGAGAGCTAAGAGTTTAACAATCTTTAATTGTTTCATTTCTATCAAACTCCTATCTTTTCTTCTTTAGCTGTTTCATAAGCCATTATTCTTGTGAAAATCATATTTGAAAGTGCTAAATGATGACACAAGAGAGCTTTCGATATTGTTGATTTTACATCTTCATAAATCTTCATTTGTGCAACAGTTGAATTTGGTCCATGTGAAGGAGGGTTAACTTCACTTTCAGTTATTTCTCATCGACTAAGAGCTTTGAGATAACTCATCACTTTATTTTAGTTACATTAAGTTACTATCTTATAATGATAAAATTTTATTTCATTACCATATTTGTGGGGAGTCCATTTTTGTCATCTCTCTCATAAAACCAAGTGTGGCTTGTAAGATCACCATATTATTTTGTCAAAACAAATTCCACCTGTTGTTGAGAATTCCTCTTGTATGTATATGTTGGAGGATGAAAGACAAGAGGGCCATGTGAAGATTTCCAAATATTGTATATCCTCATTTTGAGGCACAAGACAACACACACAATCACCTTCATCTTGACTTTCAAATCTCTCTATTGGTTTTATGTGAACAAATTGTAGGACCAGTGAGAAAGAAAATCTTATCTTGTACACCTTTGATCCAAATTTGTTTTTCATAATTTCTATGTGTTTCATGACCACTTTCACATATATAACATTATCACTATAAAAAATAATAATATCATTAGCACATGAAAAATAATAATACCATCATTTGCAAGGTATGAAATTTGAGGATCACTTTTATGCATTGAGAAATAAATAAATTTGTGAGATGTGCATTTTAGCAAAAATAATAAAGAGGGTTCGAAAAATGGGATCACCTTGTTTAAGATCTTGAGTGGAGGTAAAAAAATTACCTCTAGTACCATCTAATATAATGAAATACCATCATTAGAAACGTTTCTCCAAATTAGGTCTGCCCCATTCTAATCAAAGTTAATTTATGTAAGATATTTATTAGAGAAGTCCACGAAAGCTTACTCTTGTGCTTTAGCCATATCTAATTTTCAAACAAAATGTCCAGTACCCTTGTTCTCTTAATAAATGCCATGATTAATCTTTTGAGTGATCATTACATTATTTATAATAAGCCACTAGAGACAAATTCACTTTGATTTTTAGAAATAAGTTAACCAAGCAGAGGGTTAATTCTGTTTGTTAATATTTTTGAAAGGATATTCTTGGTATACTTAAACTAATAGGTTTGAACTCAACAAAATTAATGTAAGACACAATTTTAGGAATCAATGCTGGACAGGAATTAGTAATGCGTATAGCATTTGTCAAATACTTTTTCTTAAAAGATTTATTGGAATGACTCTCTAGGACATTTTCCTTGTTTTGCAGTATTTTTGGTCTTTACAGTTTTCCTATAGCGATCCCAAGTCATTTATGACTTGTTGGAATTGACAGCTCGATCACCTGGTTGTTTGTTTGGTCTTTGTGCAAGTTTATCTCTTTTGGAGCTTTTGAAGTTTGAATGGTTGACTTCTATCAAAACATGTGGCAACTCAAAACCCAATTATGATGGTCTTGTAACCTTCAAAATGTCGAGTTTGGTCTAGAAGGACCCTTTGTTAGAGGCTCGAGGCTTCCACTTACTCATTCTCAGAAACTTTGTAGCTTATGGCTAAAACAGAACCACGAGTGAGAGTTCCACTTTTTGTCAAGACTACTTTAGTTGGAAAATTGAACATCTCCATTGAGTCCAAAATATCAAATTTGGTGGGGTAGCAACATTTTTTTTTTGTGTTGACGGAGTTTCAAGAAAATCACGAGCCTCCATTGGGGCATTTTGTATTCTAACTTAAGTTGGTGCAGCCTTTACTGGTGCACCCAACTTTGTTCATCGCGTTCACGAGCTTTGAACCACTATGTTTGTCAAGGACAATGAAATTGGTGTTCAAAATCACCGGCTTGTCATCACGTTCGTGGGGACCATCTATTTTGGTCTTCGCAATCACGGTCATTAACACACAATCACGTAGAAAGAGTCACTAGACCCATTTGATGCTGACCATCACGACCGTGACCACTAGGTCCTTAGATTGAGATGACTGTATTTCAGTTTATCCCCATTTTCAACATCTTTTGACCTCATATTCTCATCTTTAGGAGCTCGTGTTTAAGGTGAGATCCGTGTGCATTGTGGGATTTGTGAGGCATACATTGGGATGTTGATAAGCTTGTATATCACGCGTTTAACTCTTAAGTTCCCTTTGATTTCCTCTATTTTAATTCCTTATTTGTGAATTCTTGAAATATGGTGCATGAATTGTTGGGACTTTTTTGAGCTTGGATTGTGCCCATTTTCAAGCATAAGTTCCTTGAGATGGTTGGGACCCATTGATAAAGTCAATCTTGGGATTCCTTGCAGGGTTCCACAATGCCATTTTTGGCTCAATTTTAGTTCATTTTTATTTTTTAAAATTGGATGTCTAAATGGTTATACTAACGTCGGGATTATTAATTATATAGTGTGATACTATTTGGAGGTGGGTTGGAATGAATAAGGATCAAATTAAAGGATTGGAGCGTGTGTGATCGACTTTGGTGTAGGACATGCCTTACTATCCTTAGACTTTGTTTGTTGATTGTTCTAGCATGATAATTAGATCAGTGTGGGTGGGTTACTAGCATAATTCCTAGTTAAGTTCCTAACTTGTATCAAATAAGCTTATTCTGGTAATTATGGTTAATTGATAACCATGGTTCTTGTAAATCCTTAGCCTAGGTTTGGTTAGTGTTGCATTCGATGTTGGTTTTTCAAGGTCCGCGGTATTTTTTCCAGGATTGGAGTTGGGTTAGATGTGACCCCCTAGACTAGGTTGTGACCTTCATATAGTCATATTAGTATCTATGATCGGCTGGTTGTGGTGAGAGTTACCTAAAATCATTGAGGATCCCTTTTCCTTTTAGCATCATAGTCAACCCAAGGTGAGATTTTGAGAGGCGCTAGTTAGCGTTGTAGCTATTTCAATGTAAGATTCTGAGATAGGTTAGGTTTCTATATAATTGATCTGATGTAAGATTCCAGGAGCTGTTTGGTGTTTGTATGGACTTTCTAATGTATGATATTGGGGGTGGTTCATGCCTTTATAATGTAGGATTTAAAGGATTGTTGTGTTCTAATAAGACTTTCTGATTTAAGATTTCGGGAAGGACCAGTTATTCCAACATAACATTCTGGGATATGTCATATTATTCAAGGATTTTTTATGTAAGATTTTGGGAAGGACTAGTTATTTCGATGTAAGATTGTAGTATATGTTACATTATATTGATAAGTCCATGATTTGGACTCATTTAGGGCTTTATTTTAATAGATTTAGTATCCTCAAATGCATATTTTGTGTCAATAATTAATGTTCCTTGATTGTTTAGGTATTTGGATTGAGGAACAATGCAGTTAAAAGAAACGAAGAAAAAAGGTCTGATGATCGCCTAAAAAATTGGGCGAGTTGCAGAATGGCCATGATCTTACCTTAAGTTCCAGTGTTTCAATCCCTAAAAGAGGAAATTAAGTCTGCAATAGAAAGGAGCAGTCGGCGAGTCTCCGAACGGTTCCGATGTAGTACTATATCGCCCAAAGTTGCAAACTCAAAGATATTGAAGGACAAAGCAAAAAGGCGATGGAATTGACCAAGGGGCGGATCGCCGAGTGGATCGACGATCCTGACTTATTGCGCCGAATGGTCCTCTACAACATATTTTTTGGCGACTATAAGTACATTTTTAAATTCTTAGTTTAGTATCCAATTTTCATTTTAGAATCATAATTATCAGTTTTGAAGTTGGGGAGCTTATAATTGAGAGCTTTAAAACACTATTTTCCTTATCTTTGAAGATTTAAAGACTTCCATTTTTGAGAAATTGGAAGTGGGTCTTTGAGATTCCTCTATCTTGACCTTTGTAAAGATAAATTAATCATCCAGTTAATGGAAACACAATTTTGTAACGATTTTTATCTTTTTATGATGTGTAGCTAAAACCCCAATTCTTGGTGTGTGATTAGGTGATTATGGGTTGATTTAGTTGTTGAGTATTGTTAATTCATAGTTTAAATGTTGTAAGTGATTTCAATAAGTAATTGTGATTTAATTTAAAGGGTTGTAGTTGCAAATGCAACTCTAACTTCGTGTTTTTTGCTTGGTCAAGAGAGAAGTTTTTTAACCAAGATTACTGATTTGATGGTATGTGGATATTGGGTTGTCATGGATTCAGCTCCAGAGAGTGAATCCTAAACCCTTTTCCACACATTCAGCTCAATAAAGTGAATGGACTAAAGAGTAGGAAGTTCTTAATTGCTGCTTATTGGTGTTTGAGAGAAATCAATATGATTTGGGGTAAATTGTTCTAAAAAAAGTTTATCCCCGCTAAAGTCTAGCTTATTCACTAATTTAAAACTATTTACTATTAATTGCAATTACCATTTGCCTATCTTAGCCTATAATCCAATCACATCCCGAGAACCAATCTCATTACTTGTTTATTGTGTTATTTGTTGTTGTAGTAGTTGGTAATTACTATCAAAACCCCTTGACACTTTTGTCACCCCAAACTTGAACCATGCTTTTATTCGTAAATATCTTTACCCATGATTGACTTGAACATGTTTACACTTGGATCTTGAATCTTAAGCATATACCACTCCTCGTGGGAACGATCCTAACCCAATTGGTTGGGAAATATAGTGACTAACAATCATTGACATTTAAAATTGGAAGAAGAGTCCTCATATGTGAAACCAAGTGGTGCCTCTGTCGAGGAGTGGTGTTGTTTAAGAATCTTTAGTTAAGTTGAATTTTTTTCTTGTTAATTATAGCCTCTTAATTTTAGTTTTCTTTTGCTTGTTTGTTTTTTGAAACAGGAAGTATGAGTGTGAATGGCAGCAATGGTAGCCAAGTAGGCCACCAAGATAACATTGGAAACCTCAACGATGTCAACGAGCCTAACGCTAATGACCCTCATCTTATGGGTGGTATTGGTTCCATTCACTTGCCTCCATCCAAAGGGAATGTGGTGTCCACATCACAAGTACTATGTTGTAGCTCTTGCAATTGAAGGGGTTGTTCAGCGGTTTGGCTCATGAGGATCCCCATGAGCATATTAGAAATTCGTGGATTTATTTGGACCGTTCTCCTTCAAAAACATATCCCAAGAGTCGTTCTGGTTGAGGTTGTTCCCATTCTTTTTGATGGGAGAAGCATGCAAGTGGCTAGCTGAGTTGCCATGTGAATCAATCACTTCGTGGGAGGAGTTTGTCACCGCATTTAATGTGCGATTTTTCCATCCTTCAAAGATGATCACTCTTCGGTATAACATTCGAAGCTTCAAGCATCTGGAAGGCGAGCCAATTCATGAAACTTGTCTACGATTCAAGATGTTGGTGCTACAATGCCCAACTCATGGCTTGTGTGATAATATGTTGTTGTAGTATTTTTACCGAGGCTTTGGTAAAAAAGGGTGTAGCTGACCAACTTTCTCCGAAAGGTTTCATTTAATAACCTTATGTGATAGCAACTTAGCTTTTGGATGGCCTGACCACGATAAATCGGGCTTGGCACACCAGTGAACACCAGGTCTCTCTTATCACATTTAAACTGACCAAGGAGAAAATAGAGAAAGACCAAGAGAGGGACCAGAACATGAACAAAAATATGACACAACTTGACATGTTGTCCAAAAATGTCATGGGAGATGGTTCTCGAAGTGACAATGACGTGGGTGTCGGGTGTGCTAATTTTGAAGAGGCTAAGTTTGAAGCTTTGTACAACAAAGAGGTGAATTTCCTAGCCAACCTAGGTGGTGGTTATCAATCAAACTAACCGATGCATGGTGGTAACCAAGGTTGGAACATGGATGATGGTGGGAAGGATCGTGATCGAGACCCCACTTGGAAAGAGAGAGAAGGGGAGAAGGGTATATATGTTCCTCCCTATGAGCGCCAAAATCCAAAGGAATCTGAGGGAGGTCGGTCGGAGGATATTATTTCTCATATTCTCAAGATTTTGAAAGACATGAAAGAAGATGTATCGACCCTTATCTAAACAATTACCTCCCACTCCGTATCGATCAAACAGTTGGAGACCCAAATACGTCATATCTCGTCTTATTTGAGCATGACACGGAAAAAGGGTTTGCCTAGTTAAACTATGGCCAACTTCAAGAATGATATTTGAGTTTATACTTGCATCGTGCCACGAAATTAACTAAGGCGCTGCTTGGGAGGCAACCTAAGTTTTTATTTGCTTTTTTTTTAGTTGAAATAATGGTGTGTTGATTGTGCAGGTTAAAGTGTGGAAACTGTTTGAAAAGTGCAGGTTGGCGAGTAAAACGTTCAGTTGGCGCATCGCCGAAGAGGTCAGCATGCCCGGCTTGATCCGTCGTTTGACCCAAGATAATTCGAAATTGAATTATGTAAAACTCGGCGAGCCCAGGAGCTAATTGGCAAAGTCGCCGACCAGGTTGGCAATCCCGACATAGACAGCCATTTGGACCCCCACGATAACTGGAGGTTCTGTAAAATTCCGCGATGTAAGTTCCCACTCGGCGTTTCGCCGAATGGGTCTGGGAGAAAAAATAATATTGCCAAATGGTCGAGAACTGGACGGTTTTTATAGGACAAAAGCTTAAAATTTCAATTTTTTTAACTTTCCCTCACTTTTAATTTTTCCAAACTCACACCCATAAATTGTTTCCCATACTTTTTTTCATTCTAGAGTGTTTTAGTCGTCGGATTTATGTTCGGAGTGGGTTACTTTGCCGCCTAACATTTCAATTTTAATTAGAATATAAGGTTGGTTTTCTAAACCCCAAGTTTATTTTTTTAGCAATTGGTACTCTTATGCAATTGGATTTTATCTTAATGAGGTGTGCTGGGTCTATATAATAGTGTTTGTATGCTCGTGTACCTAGCTTAATTTGATAATTTTGACCATAATGCCTTTGTTGTTGAATTCCCGTGTTTTGTGCCTTGAAATTGGGTAATATTAGTGGGTTTGTGCTTGCATGTTAATGGGTCTAGTTGTGTAAAGTCTTAGTAGCCCGCATTTGTGCCAAATGACGTGTTTTCCCCAATGATTGAGTGATTGACATCATTCTTAAGGGAAATAGTCGTCAAATGGCTACTTTTGGCAAAACTGGGAGAAGTCTGAGTATCCCCGGGGCATGGGTGTATTTGGTCTGAGCTTAATTTGATTATGCACACTTTGATATTGTTTTCAGGGGTTGCGGGGTAGAATTTGAGAAGTTTGTAAAAAGTGGGTACGCTGGGTCGTTTGGCAAGGTAGGTCGAGCTCTCTAAACCACTCGGTAGTTCAACGAAGTTCCCCATCTCGTCTTTAAGTTCATTCTGAATGTGAAGTTTGGTTCTGTAACTTTCGATGAAAAGCCTGAGGTCGCCGAGTGCACTCGTCAACTCGTCGAAAGTTTTTCTTGATCGCCCTTTGTCTGCACCCCAGAACCTTAAGTGCACTGTAACATTTGGCGGGCTAATCATTACTCGCCGAAGGCTGTCGGCAATTCACCAAAAGGCCCTTCCATCGCTGATATGCCAAAATTCTCTATGATTTTTGATCCAATCCTTTTGGCGAGCCCAATCTATCTCGCCAAAGAAATTCGACAAGTCTGTTTGCAACTGCTTTTCAGTGTTTTTAATTGAAATATTTCTAACTCGTGTTGATGTTTTGTTGACATGGATAGACCAAAGGTTGCTAATAGGGACGTGCCGCCCCGCAATAGGGCTAATGGGATAAAACTCAATGAGGATGCAGTCTCATTAAAATTTCTTTAGTATTAAGCTCATGTCACTAGATATAGCACCTTGAGTTCTAAAAGAATTAAATTGGAAAAAGCAAAATCTGAAATTTTGCAAGTTATGCTTAAGTAAGAGTTTTAGGTCAACTTCAAACAATGATAACTCGCAGCACAAATGAGTTAGGTGTTCTACAAGATACCTTAGGAAATATCTTTTAATAATCTTTCCAACGCCACCGAGTTTTTTAAGTTTTGAGTTCGGATGAGTGTGATATGACCTTTTGAAGTTAGGTTGTCCAGTTAAGGAGGGTTAGCCAAAAATAGTAAGGGGTATTTTGGTCTTTTCCTCACCCAATAAGACTTAATTTGTTTTTAGTAAGGTTTTAAGGCTATAATCTTATTGGGTTTAGTTTTATAATACTAATATACACCTAGGGTTTTAGTTGAGAGTTCAAGAAAAGAAAGGAATAGAAAATAAGAGAAAAGAGGAGAGGATCAAGTGTTCGTTGAGATTCTTGCGTGATGTTGTGGATTTTCACCATGGCTTTGATCCCTAAGAGGTATGTAAGATTCCATTGTGTTGGTTTAGTTCACCCACACACGAATCATGTTATTTTCAGCGAAATTTTATTCTTAAAGTTTAATGATTTGAGTTTTTGATGAGTTCTTGAAAGGTGTTCCTGAAGTTCTTTCTAAATCTTGTTGTGGTGGGTTTTGGATGATTTTTTGAGATCAAATTGAGTAATTTGAATTTTGTTTTCAGTATATTGGAGTGTAATTAAGTTAAGTAATCGAATCCAAGTGATTAGGGAATAAACCATTTGATTCAAGGCAAATTAGGATAAGAACACGAGCAAGGAAATTCGGCAGATTTTCTGGGTTGGGGCCTGGCGCGATGCGCCATCTTGAACATCCCAAACCCTCCTATGAAGTTTAGGGGTTGGAGCTCCACGCAATCAATAGCTCCAGGGTCGTCTGCCCCATCTAGTTTGTCTTTGGTTGCTCCGTATGAATTTGTTTAAAGTGCACCTTCACTCCTTTTTGATTCTAACTAATCTAAGCTATTTCTAAACACCTAAAATCATTCCTAAAATGACCATAACCTTGAATAAATAATTCAAATTCAAGGTAGAGTTGAGAGTTAAGTTTTGAGAATCTTTTCGAACGTTCTAAGAAAGACCTTTTGAGTCCTTTTGAGGGGTGTTCTAAAACTTCTAACAATTTGTTTTGAGACTCGAGCAAGTGAGTTTGAGGATGAACAAAATTTATTCATGAGTCTACCTTGTCATTATGAGATTCTCCATTTCGTGAACCAAAACTCTTGAATTCATAATTTACATTCAACAGAGAGACTTATGAGTAGAGTTCAAGAAAGCTTTTGAGTTCAACTGTGAATCCTTTGAGGTAAACTATAGATTTGAGCCAAGTTCATAGAAAGTAAGTAGTATCTTCAAGTCGAGTCGTTCATGCTCATGACTTCCACATGAACTCGATTTAGTTGATTAACTTTGAAAAAGTAGTATCTTCAAGTTCGAAGTCTTGATTAATAAGATTCTAAAACATTTGAGTTTATATTTCTAATTATGGGACTATAAGATGTTACCCATGAAGTCCTTGAGTTGAATTGTTCACGCCCATAATTCCACATGAACCCTATAAGTCTAACGGTCTTGAGATGAGAAGTGCCTTTGAGTCCTTGAGTTGAG
This sequence comes from Solanum sitiens, assembly GCA_016801875.1. NCBI lineage: Eukaryota > Viridiplantae > Streptophyta > Magnoliopsida > Solanales > Solanaceae > Solanum > Solanum sitiens. The sequence continues at coordinate 310,791 of JABWTJ010000109.1, forward strand.
TAGTTTATGCTCATAATTCCGTATGAACCCTCTAAGTTGAACATCATTAAATCATCCATAAACATAAGATCACAAACCCTGAGTCCATAATCCAATTCAAGGAAAGTTAAGATCAAAGTCAAGAAGTTAAGAGTCAAGTCTAGAAGTTAAGACCAAGTCAAAGTAAAGTTTATAAAGTTTTCAAAAGTCTTTCACAAATGTTTTCACTTTGTTTTGAAGACTTAGTGTTCAAGTTGAGTAAAGAGTAATGATTGAATTCATTTTTTCAAAGAAGTATATGAGGACTATGTATTTCCAAAGAGTTTTAAAATGTTTTTCACATTTGAGAAATAAAGGGAACAACAATTCCAAAAGAGATTTTAAGCTAAGTTTTGAGTAATTATCTTAAACCAAAGAAAGAAATTGTTTTAAAAACATATGAGCTAAGTATATTTTTAGGAGTATTATTAAGCACTGATATAGGGATGCGAGTTCATATTAACTCAAGTCTCCATAAACCATGTAGCCATCATGGGTATCAAATGGTCATACTTTTTAGATGATCACTTAAAGTAAGCTAGTGGATCCATTAAGTTAAGAGTTCTACATAACGACAAAGTATAGGATAGTTCTGGCAGTGTGGGCGAGACGTTGTATCTCCACTTAGGCTCATAGTGGTGGTTGTCAGTTAGGAAAACTCCCACAGTAGTAATTGCATGGTTCCTCAAGTAGTTCTGCTTAGCAGGAATAGGTGGTATATGACTTCATTCATGTATTGCACAAGTAGACTTTGAGAGGGAGCATGGTATGCATTTTTATGATATTATGATTATGAGTTTGTATTTGCATTTTTCTTTAACAAAATGAGTTTATTTTACTATTTTATAAAGTTTTCCATATATTTTATATTTTATTGTTGCTTTATATTGAGTTGAGTATCCAGAATTGAGTATCTTGAGTTGAGTAACTTTCATTAGTTTTAAGTTGAGTATCTTATTCTTGAGTTAAGTTGATCTTAGTGAGTTCACAAAAGGTAAGCATAGTTTTCTTTTTATCAAGTTTCAAGATTATGTTATGCTTTAGAGTTCCCCTAACATGCTTGTACATTCCACGTACTGGACATTTAGCCTGCATCTTCTCATGATGCAGATTCATGTATTCAGGATCATCAACAGAAGCTTCATTGATATCGTATGGAGTTCGAATTAGCTATGGTAAGCATCCTTGCTTTTGGAGGGTTACATTTACTTTCAGTTGTTAGGAGGTCGTGGATCTTGTCCCAACTTCCATCATTGTTAGTTAAAGGCTTCATAGATAGATAGTAGAGTTTCAGAAGTCGTCATTTATTTTATTAAATATTTTAAAGACTTAAGTTGCCTATTTTATGGCGAGTTGAATATATGAATTTTATTCAGAGTTAATATTTAAGTTAAAGCATTGTATTTGAGTTATTGATATTTATTCAGTTTTTAAGATTTTGCATGCATAAATTGGTCTTCTGCTTGTAGTCAGCCAGGATGAGGGCTTGCTTTGGGACCAACAATGGTCTTCGAGTGCCGGCCACATCCAGGGTGTAAACTCGGGTTGTGACAAACTTTTTATGAGAGCAAAAAGTTTAAGAGTCTTAGGGTGTCTATGAAGTCGTGTCAAGTAGGATCCTATTTATTGTTTGTGAGGGCCCCACTTCTATAAATGAGGGACTAGAGACATTTAAGAAAAATTTCCTTCTTTCATACTCTTAAACGTGCAATAGAGTTAAGTCATAGAGATTTTATTCTTACTCGTATGTTCTTAGGTTCTTTCGACTACCCATCATACTATAGGTGGTTCAAAGGGTAAAGTGTAAAGATCCTTATGGATGAATTGTTCTTAGCAAGAGTATTGAGAAAGACATAAGACTCCAAAGGGGATTGAATGAAGCCCAAGAGTAAGTTAAGTGTTGAGTTTCAGAGTAATGTCGTCATATTAATCATGCATTTGAGATGAAAGTGAGTGTACTCAATTCCCTAAGCATGGTTTTCCATTGAGATCCTTTTTAAGAAGTATTTTTAGAGCTTGGGTAAGATTTTTCCTGAAAAGGTAGCATGAGCTATGCGATAATGAGTAGTAGTAGTGAAAGAGCTTAAAGTTAGAGGAATGTATGCAGAGTATTAGAGATCTAAGTAAGGGATATTGTGATTCGACAAGCTATGTTACTATATTCATGCACATTTTAATTTACTAAAGAAGAGGTTTCCTTTTTGGGTAGACTAAGAAGTGATAAGTTGGGAAGATTACATCATAGGAGGTAAAGTGTGCTTTAGTTGAAAGGTGTTTGTAATGTAGTGTCATTGTGTTAGTAATGACCAAGTGTAAATGGTGAATAGAAGAGCAAGAGTATTCATAAAGTGACATATCTAAGTAGGATTATGATATGTTTGAGACGGTCATGACGATTAAAAGGTTATTGAACTGATCAAATAATAAGTTATAGCAAAGTAGGAGTCAATCATATTGATATTCGGGTTTAGTAATGAACATTAAGATTGGATTTGAGATGAGTTTCATGATCCAAAAGAATGGCAACATGAGGGAACTGATGTTAGTCTAGATATTTGATCTAGAAGACTTGACATAGGGTAGGTGAGTAATTGAGATGGTTTTTGCAATGAATGTTAGTAGTAAAAGTGAGAGACCCTAACCTTTAACTAAGGGTGGTAAAGTGTGGATAAGTCATGTGAGTAACAAGAGCGTTAAGAGATGTACGAAAAGGCTATGTTACCAGATAATGTTGCAAATAAGTTATAATTTTCCATGTGTGCCTAGATAGCATGATTGAGTTGTCAATATGGAATAAGTCCATAGCATTCAAGTGTTAGATTTAGACCTAAGAGAGAGATGGTAAGATGAGAAATCAAGTCAAGTGTTGAGAATTTCTTAAGGAGTTGGCTAGTAGGAGTCCATGGAGTTGTTAGAGTACTAACCTTGAATGTGGTGGTAAAGAGTAATAGTTTGAGATTAGATTCCCTATAGAGAAGTATAGAATACGAAGTAAACAATTTGAGTTAATTATAAATATAGTAAGATAATACCATTATACTCAAACCTTAGTAAGAGTAACCCCATTTTATAACCAGTTAAGTTGTCATTCAAGGACGAATGATCCCAAGTGGGAGCTAATGTGACACCCCGGAAATTTTTGAGCTAATACTTGAACCATCCTTCGTACTGAGTAAGTTTTTGCCAAGGAACTTAAAATTCTTTAGTTTAAAGTTCATGTCACTAGATATAGCACCTTGAGTTGTAAAAAGAACTAAATTGGAAAGAGCAAAATCTGAGCTTTTGCAAGTTATGTTTAAGTATGAGTTTTATGTCAACTTCAAATGATGATAACTTTCAGTACAGATGACACCTTAGGAAATATCTTTTAATTATCTTTACAAGGCCACCCAAGTTTTCTAAGTTTCCAGTTCATATGAGTGAGATATAACCTTTTGAAGTTAGGTTGTCTAGTTAAGGAAAGTTAATAGTAAGGGGTATTTTGGTCTTTTCCTTACCGAGTCATATTTAATTAATTTTTAGTTAGGTTTGAAGGGTCTAATCCTATTGGGTTAAGTTTTATAATCCTAATATACACCTACGGTTTTAGTTGAGAGTTCAAGAAAAGAAAATAAGAGAAAATAGGAGAAAAGAGGAAAGGATCAAGCATTCGTCGAGATTCTTGCGTGATGTTATGGATTTTCACCATGGCTTTGATCCCTAAGAGGTATGTAAGCTTACATTGTGTTGGGTTAGTTCACCCACACGTGAATCATGTTATTTTCAGTGAAATTTCATTCCTAAAGTTTAAAGATTTGAGTTCTTGAAGTTCATACTAAATCTTGTTTATCTTGGGTTTTGATGATTTCTTGAGCTAAAATTGAGTAATTTGAGTGTTGTTTTTGGTAGATTAGAGTTGAATTAAGTTAAGTAATCGAATCCAAGTAATTGGGGAAGAGATGAATTAGGGTGACAAAATGTCGAAGGAAATTTGGAAGATTTTCTGGGTTGGGGCCTGGCGCGATGTGCCACCTTGAACTTTCCAAACCATCCACTGAAATTTAGGGGATGGAGCCCCACACGACCTATAACGCTAAGTTCGCCTGCCCCATCCAATTCTCTTTGGTTGCTCTGTTTGAGTTCGTTTAAAGTGCACCTTCACTCCTTTTGGATTCTAACTAATCTAAGCTACTTCTAAACACTTAAAATCATTCATAACATGATCATTAACTTGAATAAATAATTCAAATTCAAGGAAGATTTTAGAGTTAAGTTTTGAGAATGCTTTCGAACATTCTAAGAAAGTCCTTTTCGGGAGTCTTGTACAACTTCTAGTAACTTGTTTCAAGACTCGAGCTACTGAACTTGAGGATAAAGAGAATATATTAATGAGTCTACCTTGTCATCATATGATCTTCTATGTCGTGAACCAAAATTCTTGAATTCATAATTCACATTCACGAGAGAGATTTAAGAGTAGAGTTCAAGAAAACTTTTGAGTTCAATTGTGAATCCTTTGAGGTAAACTATCGATTTGAACCAAGTTCATAGAAAGTAAGTAGAAGAATAAGAAGAGTTGTATTCAATAGTTCCATATTTTTATGTAGACCTTCGAGTCGATTATTCCAAGCCCATAACTTCCACATGATCTCGATTTAGTTGAGTACCTTTGAGAAAAGTAGTATCTTCAAGTTCTAAGTCTTGGGTAATAAGATTCTAACACATTTGAGTTTATATTTCTAATCATGGGACTATAAGATGTTACCCATGAATTCCTTGAGTTGAATTATTCATGCCCATAGTTCTTCATGAACCCTCTGAGTCTAACAGTCTTGAGATGAGAAGTATCATTGAGTCCTTGAGTTGAGTAGTTCATGCTCATAATTCTGCATGAACGCTACAAGTTGAACATCATGAAATCATCCATAAATATGAGATCACGAACCTTGAATCCATAATTCGATTCAAGGAAAGTTAAAATCAAAGTTAAGAAGTTAAGAGTCAAGTCCAGAAGTTAAGAGCAAGTCAATGTAAAGTTTATAAAGTTTTCAAAAGTCGTTCACAAATGTTGTCACTTTGTTTAAAAGACTTAAAGTTCAAGCTGAGTAAAGCGTAAAGATTGAAGTCATTTCTTCAAAGAAGTAAATGGGGACTATGTAATACCAAAGAGTTTTGAAATGTTTTCCCATTTGAGAAAGAAAAGGAACATCATTTCCAAAAGTGAGCTTTTAAGCTAAGTTTTGAGTAATTATCTCAAACCAAAGAAAGAAGTTGTTTTAATATCATATGAGCTAAGTACATTTTTAGGAATGGTATTGAGGATTGATATGGGGATGCGAGTTCATATTAACTCAAGTCTCCATAAACCATGTAGCTATCATAGGTATAAAATGGTCATACTTTTTAGATTATCACTTAAGTTAAGCTAGTGGATCCACTAAGTTAAGTGTTCTATATATCAGCAAAGTATAGAACAGTGTTGACAGTACAGGTAAGATGTTGTATCACCACTTAGGCTCATAGTAGTTGTTGTCGGTTAGAGAAACTTCCACAATAGTAATTAGATGGTTCCTCAAGAGGTTCTGCTTAAGATGAATGGGGGGTATGAGACTTCATTCATGCATTGCATTAGTAGACTTTGAGAGGGGGGACATGGTATGTCTTTTATGATATTATGATTATGAGTTTGTATTTGAATTTTCTTTAACGAACTGAGTTGTTTTACTATTTTATAAAGTTTTCCATATATTGCATCTTTTATTGTTGCTTTATTGAGTTGAGTATCCAAAGTTAAGTATCTTGAGCTGAGTATCTTGATTTGAGTAACTTGAGTTGAGTACCTTTCATATCTTTGAGTTGAGTATCTTATGCTTGAGTTGAGTTGAGTGAGTTCAGAAAAGGTAAGTATAATTTCTTTTTTTATCAAGTTTCAAGCTTATGTTATGCTTTAGAATTCCCCTTACAAGCTCGTATATTCCACGTACAAAGTCATTTCGCCAGCATCTTCTCATAATGCAGATCCAGGTATTCAGTATCATCAACAAAAGCTTTGTTGATATTACATAGAGTTCGAATTAGCTATGGTAAGCCTTCTTACTTCAGGAGGGTTCTATTTACTTTTGGTTGTTAGGAGGTCGGGATCTTTTCCCGACTTCTATCATTTTCATTTAGAGGCTTCATATATAGACAATAGAGTTTCAGAAGTCATCATTTATTTTCCTAAATGTTTTAAAGACTTAGGTTGCCTATTTTAGGGAGAGTTTAATATATAAAGTTTACTCAGAGTTAATATTTTAAGTTAAAGAATTGTATTTGATTTATTGAGTTTTATTGAGTTTTTGAGCTTTTACATGCTTAAGTTAGTCTTGCGCTTGTAGTCAACCATGATAAGGGTTCTCTTGGGGACCATCAGTGGTCTTCGAGTGTCAGCCACGTCTAGGGTGTAGAATCGAGTCGTGAGAAATTTGGTATTAGAGCTCAGAGTTCAAGAGTCATACGTGTCTATGAAGTCATGTAAAATAGGATTTTATTTATGGTTTGTGAGGGCTCCACTTCTCTAAATGAGGGACTACAACCATTTAAGAAAGATTTCCCTTCTTTCATACTCTTAATCGTGCAATAGAGCTAAGTCATACAAATTTTATTCTTACTCATGCGTTTGTATATTCTTTCGACTACCAGTGGCGGATTCAGGATTTAAAGGTTGTGGGTGCTCACTTCCTTTAACATAAATCTGTTAGCAATCACATAGTGCAAACACATACTAACTCAAACTCTTTTAACATAAATCTGTTAAGAATCACATATTTTAATCACAAAAACTAAATATGCGAGACTCTAAAGTCTAAACTTATTTGTCAAATAACAAAAATAATATGTGTAATCTATTGTAAGAATTAATACTTAAGAGTACTAGCCATAAACAATGAAAATCTCAAAACCTAATTCCCCAAACATTTTTTTTCAATTATATAACTTTAATCAATCATCAAAATTATTACCTTGGTTTTGTATTGTGATTTTGAAAAGAAAAAAGCTTGATGTTTGTTGTTCGGCTGACTGCTTTCTTTGAAACAAGAAGAAGATTAAGAATGATTCGTGTTTTGTTAAAAGAAATAATCCAATAAAAGCGGACAGTGAAAAAGGTTTTAAAGCATAGGAAAAGTTAAAAATAAAAAAGAAAGAAAATATTAGTCAGATTAAACTAATTAAGAAAAGGAAAAGTCAAAACATGTACACAATTCGAAGTAAAATAAGCCCATAACTAAAAAAAGATTTTATTTTTTTAAAAAAAGGGGTGCAAAATTCGCTAGAAAAAATCATTTAAAAGATGGGTCTGACAAGATTCGTACCCTCGCCCAGTGTGCAAAATTCACTGGAAAAAATCATTAAAAAAATGGTTCTGACGGGTTTCGAACCCTTGCACGCGTGCTTCGCACGCCCTAATATTTCAAAGCATAAACCAGCGCAGCCAAGACTGCTATTGTTCTATGGGTGCTCATTTAATTGTTGTAACATGTTTATCATTATATAAATAAATATATATATATATATATATATATATATATATATATATATATATATATATATATATATATATATATATATATATATACACACACAAAAACAATTTTCCGAAGTCAATGGGTGCTCAAGCACCCGAAACTTACTATGTGGTTCAAAGGGTAAAGTATAAAGATCCTTATAGATGAGTTGTTCTTAGCAAGAGTGTTATGAAATACATAAGACTCCAAAGGGGCTTGAGAGAAGCCCAAGAGTAAGTTAGGTGTTGAGTTTTGGAGTAATGCTTTCATATGTGTAACATCTTGTAACTTGAAATAACTAATAATTAGGTAAGAAACCAAGAATGATCATTTTTGGAAATAAATAGGGAAATCTGGAAAAGTTTCTAAGTGTAAAAGTGAGTTTTTGGTCATTTTCAAATGGCCATAACTCCCAGCTCAAGAGGATTCAGTTTGAGTTCTTTATATGGTTGGAAAGGACTTGGGAAGATTTTTACAACAGTGCAGATTTTGCACATTTTTGATGTCGTATGAGGGAGATATGTCTTCCGGAAGTTGGGCTGTTTGATTGAAGAAAGTCCACTCCAGATTTTAGTAAGGGTAAAATAGTCTTTTTGCCCTACTATTTCCTAATTTGTTTAAAGTGTTTAATTGGGGTAAAACCAAGTTTTAGTTAAGATTAGAAAATACTTTTTACACTTAGGGTTTGAGAGAAAAGAGAAGAGAATAAGGATTAGGGAGAAAAGAGCAAGATTTCACCAAGAACGCCAAGAGATTCTAGTGGAATTCGTCGGGGGTGATCCCTATTAAGGTATGTGAGATCTTTCTGTGTTGGATTCGTTCACCCACACACCAATAAGTTTAATTCAGCGAGTTTTGATTAGATTGGATGAAGAATATTAAAGTTCTTGATGAACAATTGTCGAATTCTTGTTGTTTGGGTTATTTCATATCTTAAGTTATTTTGATTCATGTTCCCGAGCTATTTTATGAGTCTAAACTATTGGATATTGAGGTATATAGTGATCCTAACTTTTTGGGAAAATATCCATGGGAGTTTAGAAGGTTTAGAGTTGAAAATCAGAGAGGAAAAGTCGGAAATCCCGTCTATAAACCCCTGGGCGCTGCGCCTTCCAGAGCCTCTCAGGGCAGGCACTGTGTAACAGGACCTAGCACGCCGCCCTGTCCAGAGTGCCTCAGACCAGAGTCTATTCGTCAGGCTCTGGCGTTCCGAGCCTTTCAGAGCACAAAGGTCACCTGGAGACCCCATTTCCCCCCTATATTTTTGTACGAGTTCCTTAGTGATGTACCTACAGTTCCTAGTCAATTCCAACACTCTAAAGAACGTCTAAAGATCATGAAATCATCCATAAACATGAGATCATGATCCTTAAATCTAGAATCTAATTCAAGGGAAGTTAAGATCAAAGTCAAAGAAGTTAAGAGTCAAGTCTAAAATTTAAGAAGCAAGTCAAAGTAAGTTTCTGAAGCATTCAAGATTCTTAAACAAAAGTTTTAAATTTCTTTTAAGGTTCAAGTAATGAGTTCAGCAAAAAGTAAAAGAGTTAAGTTAAGTTCTCAAAAGTTATAAGGGAACTAAGTATTCCCTAAGAGTTAAGATTAAAGTTAACCAAAGAGTAAGAGCTGAGTTCATTTCTCATAAGTTATAAGGGAACTAAGTACTCCCTAAAAGTTCATAAACTTTTTCACATTTAAGTTGAAGAGGAACTAAGATTTCCAAAAGAGTTTTGAGAAATTAAACGGGGAACATTGATTCCAAGAGGGATTTTTAAAGCTAAAAAGGGTCGACCAAATTATTTCAACCCAAGAGGAAAAATGATATTTTAAAAGCATGAGCTAAAGTATATTTTGGGAGTAGTATCGAGCATCGATGTGGGGAACAGAGTTCATATTAACTCAAGTCTCCATGTAAACCATGTAGCCATCATGGGTATTAACGGGTCATAATGTTTAGATGATCACGTGAGGTTAGCCAGTGGATCCACTAGGTTGAGGATGTTCTATGCGATGGCGAAGTATAGGACAGTTCTGGCAGCGTGGGAAAGACGTTGTATCACCACTTAGGCTCATAGTGATAGTTGTCGGTTAGAGAAACTCCCACAGAACTACATTACTTTCATATATAAGTAAAGTTGAGTTTGTCATTGCATTTTCTTTTATAAACTGAGTTGTTTTACTGTCTTACAAACTTTATATGTATCGCATGTGTTTTAAATTGCTTTACATATTTATTCATTGAGTAGAATAAGTCTTGATTTAAGCAGAGCCAAGGTAAGTTCATCTTATCCCCATCAAGCTTAAGTCATTGTCTAGCACTCCGACTCGCATACTCGTACATTTAATGTACTGATGCCAGTTGTCCTGCATCGTTTCATAATGCGTACGCAGGTAACCAGGATTAACACACAGCGATTCGTTGATCTAGTTTGAGCTCCAGAGCAGTGATGATCCTCCTTGTCTTCTGGAGGATTCTTTTTATGCTTTCCAGTCTTTCTATTTTAGAATATTGTGGGGTCTGTCCCAACATTTATCAAAATAGTTTTAGAGGCTTCATAGACAGATAGTCAGTTAGTTCAGCTGAGTCTTTTTTATTTTAGATATTTCATTTTGAGACTAAAGTGCCATTTGGCCAAGACATTAATTTAAGTTATTCATGAGATTGTTCTTGTTTTATGATTGAGTAAGTCTTCCACTAAGTTAAGTAAGCTATGCCAAGGGTTCGCTCGAGGTTAGCAATGGTCACCCAGTGCCAGTCCCACCCAAGGTGTAGGCTCGGGGCGTGACAATATGAATCATGCATTTGAGCTAAAAGTGAGTTGTACTCTTTTCCCTAAGCCTTGTTTCAGTTGAGATCCTTTTTAAGAAGTATGTTCAGAGCTTGGTTAAATTTTTGCCTGAAAAGGTAGCATGAGCTATGAGATCATGAGCAGTAGTAGTGAAAGATCCTAGAGTTAGAGGAAAGTATTGATGTATCATGGTCACACGGTGTTTTCAATGCACTTTGCTTAAGAGTTGTGTGTGCCTAGAGCCTTTTTATAGTAGTTTTTAACAAATTTTGTGTCTTGTTTTGCAGGAAAGATGTCCAGGATGAAAACGCACAAGGCAGCTAGAAAAAAGTGTAGATTCGCGACCTACAAAGGCTATCGACGGACCGTAGGTGGTGACCGTTGTTGTACAATTCATGCTAAGGGAGAAGATCGGGGAAATCTGACTAACTATGGAACCACGAGAGCAAATGACGGTCCATCGATTGATCGACCGGACATACTGGTGAACCTTCGATTGGTTCGGAGAACGTTCTATTACGTGACTTCTTCAATATTCTAAGTGTTGAACGACGGAGGAGCATCAATGGGGCGTAGATGGATCGACGAACCGTACTACTGGTCCATTGTTTGATTCAGAGAAGGTGATATCCGGTGAAGAAAAATTAGTCCAAGTATGGACTTACAGAGGCAGTCGACGGACCATCGTTGTATCGACAGCCCACAAGTGAGGTGATCGATTAAAAGACGCGTTTCTGGACATAACTTTCCTTATTTCAATTCCTTTTTCTTTAGGACAATGTTTTCTATATATAGGGGATTAAAACCTCATTTTTGGAGTTAGCTACTATTATGATTGTTCTATTTTGTGTTCGAGGTTGTTGGTTGCAAACTTTGGGCAATTAATGAATTTTCGAATTTGTTTTTTCGGATTATCTTGCAATTTCAAGTTGATTTTCAGGGTTTCTTCTTATTGTTAAGTATGTTTATGATTTTGTTATTCAATAATATGAATTGTGATCTTGCTTGCATGGGTAACTAAATCCACAATTAGGGTTGTGGAACCATGGGTAATTAACAAAGTAATCCTAACAACTAAGAAATTCTAAAATAGTGTTTTTGCATGTATTCATAATTCTTTCGTTTAGAAGTTTTTTTAACGGTGGACAACGTTAGAACTCATCTTGTTGCTACTTCGAGGTATGAATAAGAAAAGAATTATCAACATAGATTTAGTGGGATACTATCTAATATGCTAGTGTCGATTGGTGCAAAGTAATAACTAAGCCATACATCGATTATGATGCCTAATATGAAGTAAAGGTACGAGTTAGTAACTTAAACACACGTAGCTCGACCAAGGTATGGGGTGAAATTCTCTAGATGTCGGACCAAGGATTTAGAGATACATAACTTGCCACTTTACATGCAAAACACTAGGAAAGAGTTGCTATTTGCTAGGTTTACGACGTTATGAACCTGTGGGGAACACATGTACCCTAGTTATTCTCACAACTTGATAAAACTTAATATTTACTTTCATCTACTTGTTAACTTAGATTTGTTTAAGAAACTTGTTCCATACCCCCCCTCCTTTAATTACCTATTTTCGGAAATACATTGACTAAATTAACGTAATTGTGAATTAAAAGTTAAGTCTAGACCATTTTCCTCGTGGGATCGACCCCAACCTATTAGTTGGGTTCTCTACTTGATTACGACCGCTTATACTTCTTTAGGGAGAGGTAATTTGAGCATATCAAATTTTGGCGCCGCTGCCAGGGAATCTTGGATTTTAGATTAACTTTAGTTACATTATTGATATTTAGTCAATGATTTCCTCATTTCACTTTTTCTTTTTGTTTCTTTTTTTTTCAGGTCTAGCTCTAGTGTATGCCAGTACACGGAGCCGAGGAGAACAACTCATTCTATTCGATCCCAAAATTAATCAAACCTTACGAAGAATGGAGAATGAAGAGGCGCCAGCCAACCCTAATAGAGGAAATCCAGGTGATGAGGCAATCCGTCAACCTCCATTACAGGTTGAGGTTGATAATCAATTCGATAATGCTTTGAGGATGTAACCTCCAGCCCCATGACATTAGGATTACTACAGGGGCAACATAAACATTGCAGATTCTGATGGACCTCTTGTCCTACTCCCTCTACCACCTGGGCACACATTCGTGGTGACGAGTATCTTAATGCAGATGCTCACAGCGAGGGGCTTATTCTTGGGACTGCCATCAGAGGACCCACATGCTCATATAGCTAAATTGATGTCTGTGTGCAAAAGTTGTATGGCTGGACCGGACTTGGATATGAACGTCATTGAGTTGCGCATATTTTCTTTATCAGTGATAGGAGATGGCGCTACATGGTTCACCAAGCGGTGCCCTACAACTTTATTCATACTTTGGATAAGTTGAGACATGTGTTCTTGGAAAAGTACTATCCAGTGTCCAAGAAGCTCAACCACAAAGATAAGGTGAATAAATTTGTGGCGCTACCAGGAGGGTCGGTGAGTAGCTCTTGGGACATATTCACTGCTTTCGTGAGAGGCGTCCCAAACCACCGCATAGATGATGAGTCGCTGAAAGAGTACTTCTACAGGGGTCCAGATGACAACAACAAAGCAGTGCTTGATACTATTGCGGGTGATTCTTATGGGGAATGTACTTATGCTGATATTGCGGAGAAATTGGAGAAGGTATCTTGCAACAACAAGGCTTGTAAAACTATAAAGTTAGATACTGGGAGAAATACCTTTGCGGTATAAGCTACAAACAACCCAACAACAGATGAGATGCGTGAAGAGTTGGCACAGATGAGAACTGAGCTTGGGTTGGTCTTGAAATATATGAGAGGAGGTGCAGAGAAGGTAAATGCGGTGAACTATTTGACTAAACCACCACCGCTGGTAGATGAGTATTATTATGATGAGGATGCCTATGCAGTGAATGATCAGACAGGGGGTTTTCGACCAAACGCCCAGGCTCAAATCAAAAGAATTGGCATCAAGGTCAAGGAAACCAAGGTCGGAACTTATGTAACAACAACCGAGAGTGTCAATATGTTTGAGATGGGAACTACAACCGCGATAAAATCTTTAACCGAAATAACTATGGTAACAGAAATGATAAAAGTGGGCCCTATGTTCCCCCTCAAAATTGGGAAGTTGAACATAGGGACGGTGGAGGTAGTATGGCGCGAGTTGAGGATATTCTACAAAAGATGATGAGGAGGTTTGATGCTAGTGATGAGAATGTCAACGAGATAAGGGGTGACCTAGCTAACATTGGACAAAAGGTGGATGCACATGCGGTTTCGATTAAGCACCTTGAGTTGGAGATGGCTCAGTTATCTACTATTGTGAACCCACATCAACCTGGCACCCTTCCTATTAACCATATCCAAAATCCTAAAAATGATGGGCATTGCATGGCAGTCATGACTCGAGGGGGTAAGAAAACCATTGATCCACCTATGCCGTATCCAGTAGAATGTGATATGAGAAAAGATAAACAAGGTAGTAGAAACAAGTAGATATATGGTGGACAAAGAGGTGAAAGTAGCAGAGATATCTCAGAAAGTGGTCCCCATTCCTAGACCTCCACCACAATTTCCTTAGAGATTAGTGAAGAAGACTAAAGATGGCAAATACAGGTGATTTATCACTATGTTGAAACAACTTTCCATCAATATCCCTTTGATAGAAGCTCTGGAACAAATGCCCGGTTATGCTAAGTTTACGAAGGACATGGTGACTAAGTAGAGAAGTTTTGAAGATGATGACAGAATGCAGCTTTGTAGTGCTATTGCTACAAGGTCTGTTGTGCAGAAGAAAGAAGATCCTGGTGCCTTCACTATTCCATGTACAATCGGGTTGCTACACTTTGCTAAAGCACTATATGATCTTGGTGCAAGCATAAATCTTATATCTCTTTCATTTATAAGAAATTAGGCTTGGGTTACTGAAGGCCTACTATGATGTGGTTACTGATGGTCGATCGAATAGTGAAGAGTCCCATTGGTATACTTCATGATGTGCTTGTGAGGTGTCATTTATATTTTTGGCCGATTTTGTGATTCTTTACAATGAGTTTGATTTTGAGGTTCCTATTATTCTAGGGAGGTATTTCCATGCCACCGGGCGTGCATTGGTTGATCTAGAAAAAGGGCAGATAGTGTTTCGATTGAGCAATGAAGAAACAACTTTCAAATTATGTAGGTCCATGAAGCAGAGTGGCGAGCTCCAAATGGTATCTGTTATATCCTGTAGGGTTGAGAGTACATCTGAGGTGCAAATTGAAGAGAGACTAGGTGTTGAGGCACTAGCGGCAGTTATCATGAATTTTGACTGTGATGGTATTAAAGAGTATGGGTCTTTGGTGGCCACACTTGAACGCAATGAATATCGGGGAAATCCGAAGAAATTGGAGTTGGATATGAAGCATCTCGAGTTGCCACCCGCGAAAACATCTATTGAAAAGGCCCCAAAAGTAAAGTTTAAGGCTCTCCCACCTCATCTAAGGTATGTGTTCTTAGGAGAGATGACACTTTGCCGGTGATAATTGCGGCGGATTTGAATGGAACACAAGTAGAGTGCTTTGTGGCGGTATTGAAGAGGTTCAAAAGAGCCATTGGTTGAACTATTGAAGACATTATTGGGATCCCTCCCGGTGTTTGTTCCCAATAAATCCAACTCATGCCCGATCATAAACCAACTATTGAGCACCAAAGAAGGTTGACTCCACCTATGCAAGAGGTAGTGAAAAAGGATATCATCAAGTGGTTGGATGCCAGAGTCATCTATCCTATTGCGGACAGAAGTAGGGTGTGGCATGTTCAATGCGTACCTAAAAATGGTGGGATGACAGTGGTGCCTAATGAGAGGAACGAGCTTGTTCCAATGCGACCGGTGACCGGATGGAGAGTTTGCATGGACTACATGAAGTTGAATGCTTGGACTGAGAAGGACCATTTCCTAATGCCCTTTATTGACCAGATGTTAGACAAACTCGCAGGCAAAGGGTGGTATTGTGTTCTTGATAGCTATTCGGGCTACAATCAAAACTCTATTGCCCCTGAGAATCAAGACAAGACCACCTTTACTTGCCCTTATGGGACATTTGCCTTCAAAAGAATCTCGTTTGGGTTATGCAATACAACGACAACTTTTCATCATTGTATGATGTCGATATTCTCTGATATGGTAGAGGACACTATTGAGGTGTTCACGGATGATTTTTCTATAGTGGGAGACTCCTTTGATCAGTGTTTGAGTAATTTAGCTGAGGTACTTAAAATATGTGAGGATTTTAATTTGGTGCTAAACTGGGAGAAATGTCACTTTATGGTAAAAGAAGGCACTGTGTTGGGCCATCGCATCTCTGATAAGGGGATAGAGGTTGATCGAGCAAAAGTGGAAGTAATAGAGAAGCTTCCTCG
The DNA here is from genome assembly GCA_016801875.1 of Solanum sitiens. Taxonomy (NCBI): domain Eukaryota; kingdom Viridiplantae; phylum Streptophyta; class Magnoliopsida; order Solanales; family Solanaceae; genus Solanum; species Solanum sitiens. The sequence continues at coordinate 326,548 of JABWTJ010000109.1, forward strand.
ACCCATCTCTATCAAGGGTGTGAGAAGTTTTCTTGGGCATGCTGGTTTTTATAGGAGACTTATTAAGGATTTTTTGAAAATTGCACATCCTTTGTGCAAACTGCTCGATAAGGAATCTAAGTTCTATTTCAATGAAGCCTGTTTGAAGGCATTTGGAGAGTTAAAAGAGAAGTTGGTCTCTGCACCCATTATTATTTTACCAGATTGGAGTGAGTCATTTGAAGTGATGTGTGATGCGAGTGAGGTTGCACTTGGTGTGGTATTGGGACAGAGAAGGGATAAAATCCTTCACCCTATCTACTATGCAAGTAAAGCCCTGAACGAATCTCAAAAGAACTACATGGTAATTGAACAAGAACTTCTTGCACTTGTATTTGTGTTCGAGAAATTTCGATCTTATTTGCTTGGCACGAGGGTCATAGTGCATACCGATCATTCTGCCTTGAGGTACTTGATACCGAAAAAGGATGCTAAGCCAAGGTTGATAAGGTAGGTACTATTGGTGCAAGAATTTGATTTTGAGGTAAAAGATAGAAAGAGGACTGTGAATCAAGTTGCCGACCACTTGTCTAGATTGGAGGATGAAGCTATGCGTGAATTAGGAGAAAAGGCTGAAATTGATGATGTATTCCCATCTGAACATGTATTGTTCGCTTCTTAAGATTTGATCACATGTTTCGTAGATTTTGCGAATTAATAGGCAAGTGATGTAGGGCCGTCAGACTTGACCTTCCACCACAGTAAAAAGTTCATGCATGATATGAAAAAATTCTTATGGGATGAGCCTTACTTATACCGAAGTTGCGCGGATGGGATGATTCGTCATTGTGTACCTGAGGTTCGGATGTTGAGTGTTTTAGAGGCATGTCACTCCTCGCCTGTTGGTGGGCACCATAGTGGTATTCGGACTGCGAATAAGATGTTACAGCGTGGGTATTACTGGCCAACCATTCACAAAGATGCTCACGATTTCGCCAAATCATGTGATCGGTGACAACGAGATGGAGGAATTTCGAAGAGGCAATAACTTTTCCTGATTCCTATTCTGGTGATTGAGCTATTTGATGTATGGGGGATAGACTTTATGATCCCGTTTGTGAGTTCACATGGGATGAAGTATATTCTTGTGGCGGTTAACTATGTGTCGAAATGAGTGGAAGCAATTGTGCTTCCTAACAATGAAGGGAAGAATGTCACCACATTCTTGGAAAAGAACATCTTCTCTAGATTTGGCACACCTAGGGCCACTTACTAATGGTGGCTCTCACATATGTAATAAATTGTTCAAAGGGCTATTAGAGAAATATTGTGTTAGCCATAATGTGGCTACTCCTTACTATCCACAGACTAGCGGGCAAATTGAGGTGTCCAATAGTGAAATCAAGAAAATTCTTGCAAAAACAGTGAACGCTAATAGAACAGATTGGTCAAGGAGGCTTGATGATGCTATTTGGGCCTACCACACTGCATACAAGACTCACATAGGTATGTCTCCATACCAACTTGTATATGGGAAGGCTTGTCACTTGCCAGTCGAGCTAGAGAACAAGGCAATGTGCGCAATGAAGAAACTGAAATTGGATTGGACTAAAGCGGCAGAACAAAGACTAAATGGTTTGAATGAGCTAGATGAGTTTCACCTAAATGCCTATGAAAGTTCAGCCATCTACAAAGAGAAGATGAAGAAATATCATGACCAAAGGATTGAAAAGCGAGAATTTACAGTTGGTGATTTGGTGCTTCTATTCAATTCTATGCTACACTTGTTTTCGGGCAAACTCAAGTCCAAGTGGACAGATCCATTCCTCATCCCTAAAGTACTCCCACATGGAGCGGTTGAGTTGGAAAATAAGGAAGGCGTAAAGTTCACAGGCGAAAAGGATAAAGATCTATATAGGATGTGCATGAAGTGGTCGAGGCCTACCTTCTTGATGAAGTCTGAGTAATCAAGAGGCCTGCGTCGTGCCGCGATGTTAAATCAATCGCTTCTTGGGAGACAACCCAAGATGTATCCTCTAGCCAAAAATAGGTTTTGTTTTCTGTGTAGAAATACTCGTTCTTTCTTTTTTGTCTTGTTCTCATTTTTTTTATTTTTGTTGTGTGTTAGTGTTGGCTAGAGATTAGATAGGGTCCGTTTCACAAAAGAGTCCAGTAAAACACAAGAAGAATGGCCTAAAGTGTGTTACATGTGCAGGGAGCAAAAGCAAAAATCTGTAGAAAATGGTCTGGTGCAGAGGTCTACGAACCGTCGATGGTGTCTGTAGATCCCAGGTATGTTTCTTATTTTTTCTCTGTCTAGAGGTAATCGACAATCCCAATCGACGGACCGTCGGCGGGGTTTCGTCGGTCTAAACTGCAAGCGAATATTAAAAGACATAACGGTTCTAATTCATTCCCTCCTTTTGTTTCTTTTAAAATTTCCTTCCATAACCATTTTCTTTCTTTATTTCCCTCCTTTATTACCAAAACTCAACCTCTCCAAATCTCATATCACTCACAAATCAGAACCCTTCCATTTCCAAACACTCTCTTCCCTAAAATTCTATTTTTCCTCCATTGTTTTTTGGCTGGTGATCTAGTTCGGGCGCGTGGTCTACTCCTTCAAAGTTCGCAAGTGCACACAATCACCCCACTACTCAGAGAGGTACCAATGGCTCCCAAGAAAGATATCGTCTATGCAAAAGGGGCAAACCCAAGTTGGTTGCCCCATCTCGTCGGATGATCGTAGACTCTGATAATACGTAAGATCTAGCCTACATCCCTCTGGATGCCACAACCCCAATTGCAGCTGCACAGGTCACAAGGGGAACCCCCAAAAGGTGAATCGCGGCGTAGTCACTGCCTCCCTGTCTGATGAGGAGCGCACACTGACTGGCTCACCAACCAGTGTTGGTTCTAGTTCTAAAGGGGACTCAGCTTTCGGGTCCGAGTCTGCTTCCGCCTTAGGGTTGGCCCAATCTTCTCGGTCAAATGTGGCCACTACCTCTGGTTCTGCATCTCAAGGAGTCACTAGGTCGGAGGTCCATGACAACCAAGCCTCAACCTGCTCAAAGTCTGCACCTGCACCCCGAGCAGATGATCATGCACCTGTTGCTGAGGAATCGAACCGGTGTTGCGTTGATGGACATATCAAGTGTATCGGGATGTAAAAATGTTGAAGGAGAAGGGGGTGATGACCCAACTAGTTAAAGTGGAGCGCCGACTCCTCACGGGGAGTTTGCACACGGTACCCGAGGTGTAGAGATTGTTCAACCTGTACAAGTTCGAGTGGATAGCTTGGAGTTTGAGTTCCTATAATGAGGAGATAGTCAAGGATTTCTATGCTTCCTATGTGGCTACTCTCATAGGCTCCATAGATAAGCGGGCTAAACATGACAAACAGGACCCACTCACCTCTGTACTCGTCCGGGGCAGCGGGGTTGATACTTCTGAGGCCACCATCCTCCGTTTTCTATACGGCCCCACCACTAGAACACAATGGGCCCCAAATAATCTAGAATTCCACTAAATATGGGAGACTATAAAGAGTGGCGCATTTCAGAGGACCGTAGAACAGCGAGAGGCGATTAAGCGATGGCTGGCTTAATATCTGGCGATCGATGGTGAGAGGGTTGTGTAACGCCTCTAAAAATGAGCTAGGTGAAACTAGATCCTAACATGTGTCTAATGATGTTTTAAAGTCCTAAAATGGTTAATAATAGTGTTTATAGGAAGTACGTAAAGTTTGGTGAAGTTTGGAGTTCAAACGTCCAAAACATTCGGAAACTAGTCGGAGTTGAACTATTGTGTCATAGTGTTATGTAGTGAGGTTTTGGGGGATGGTTTGAGGGTAAAATTGAGTACCGATGGTTCCTATGCGTAGAGGGACATACAAAGGGTTGAAACGTCTGAGAACAATGACCCGGGTACCATCAAAAAGATCCCTAAGGAAGACCCAAACTTGGACTGCCAAGCTGCCGCGCCTGCCTATTTTAGGGAGTGGCTGCGCATCGCGCAGATGTCACGCAGTGGGAAAAATTCTTTCCCTTCAACGCGGGGATGTGACAAACCATTATGTCTAAGAATTTTCGAAAAATAAGATTTGGAAGTGCATCCGTGATGGCAGTAAAGTCCCAGATTTCGTTGCGTCATTTTTAAGTAAAATTTGAGTTGGTTAAATTGTCTAATGAATGCAGGGGTATTTTGGGTAATTAGGGGATTACTTTTAGATGGTTCTTGAGTCTTTTTAATCCCCTTAACTCAACAATCAAAGCTAAACCCTCAACTCAAAACAAAACCTCTCCATTCACTCTCTCCAAAACTCCATTGTTGAAGTTTTGAAGCTCCAAGGAAGAAGATAGGATTTTTTCAAGTTTTTCTCCATCAATCTTGTGGGCTTTCAATACAATTAAGGTATGGTTATTCATCCTTGAAATCTCTTTCTTCAAAGAGTCAATTCCAATGAATTTTCAAATATGATCAAAATATGAATTCTCCAATTTTGTGATCTAGCCATGGGTTCTTGCATAAAACATTTTGAATCATTGTATTATGATTGAGTTGATGTTAATTTGATGATTTTAACTAAAAACTCTATGAACCCATGCAAACCATGCAATTCTAGTTTTGACTACTTTATGAATTAAGTGATATTGTCTTAACGCTTACGAAAATTCTAGTGCAGTTTTCTTTGGGATATTGAACGATGTAAGAATTATAATGGATTGATGCATAGGCTGTCTTGGATTTATAAATCTATATTGAATTGATTTAGATCCATTGAGTATTATGATTTTTGTATTGAATTGATTATCATGGCCATGGGTAAGGGCCTTTTGGTATTGTATTGGATGATTTAGCTATGGATTGAAGTGGTGAGAATGTATTGGTCGTACGCTGCCCTAATTCTCTTTATTTTATGTAATATAGGTCTTGAGTTATGTTGTGATTGCTATGTTCCACTTATGGTGGCGGTGTTATGTGCTTTACTTGTGAATTATGTGCCCTCGTCGGCATTACTTTATGAATTGTATTGAACATGGCCTTGTCTGCATTACTTTATATTAGTGATATTATAATGTTAAGACTTGATTATGATCAATGTTAATGGCTATGTTATATATGTGTATGGTTGATATTGAACTCTCCTAATTGACAATATGTGATTATAATAGACTAGGGTGATGTCTCTAGTTGTGTTATTAGTGTGTCTTCATAGGTTAACTTTTGATACTTGAACACTATTATATAGGTGATATCGAGATGATGTGTGTGTCTTGATAGGTAGACTATGTCCCTTACTTGATACATGAAGCATATGAATATGAACATCTTGACATAGTAGGCTTATGCACCTTTGTCTTGTATGTGTATGACTGAATGTTGAATTGAAAGTCTAGGATTGGTAGACCTAAGATGGTGCCCTTCTAAGCATGACTAATACGTGGAACCTTCTAACTAAAAAAAAGGTTAAGAATGAGCTATCCTTGTAGACCTTGAGTGGCAGCCCTTGTGGACCCATTCTTGGTAGGGGTATTATGAGTTGGTAGGAAAAAGAGATGGTACCTTCTCATATACCTTTAGATGATTGAACTTACTCTATGAGAACAAAGTCTAGCACCAAGTGAATATATTATGGTTTGTAGCTCTACTTGAAAAGGAAACTAGAGTGAAATGTATCTCTAATTGAGAAGGAGACTAGAGTGCATAAAAGAACTTGATATTCCTTAATCATGTGCCTACATGGGATGTGTCTTAGTTCTACCCTTGGCGAGTAGAACACCCTCCATCGGAATAGGGTAGACTCCGGATTCCATGCATAGCTAGTATGGTCTATTTGCCTATTCTCATCGTGTGGGATACATGCTAGTGTTGGATAAGTACTAGAAAGTTTAGGTAGTGGAATGGGACGCTATCTAGATATTGCACAACTAAGCTTTGAAGATGTTAGTATGTGAGTCCCAAGTTCTTATCCAAGTCCATTATGTGAAAGTCCTTGATTGATGAATGTCTCTTGAAGGGTCAAATGAACATAATGACTTAAGTAAAGGTATGTTAATGAAAAAATAGCTATCTAGGGTTGCTTAAGTAGACTTGAAGATGGTGTATTGGCGGTCTCTCCATGTTTTACTCAAGTGAACCTTAGAGTAACCTTAGGTGGTGAGTATATGTTGAAAAAGGAATAATCTTATCTTAGGTAGTCTTAAGGATTATTTAGGTGTGCTTTAAAAGGGTGTATGGGAGGTCTCTTCTTGTTTTGCTTAAGTAAGTCTTAGGATAACCTTTGGTAGCAGGGTCTCATGCTTATGTGTTGAAATGTTCTTGATGTTATATGTGTTTTTCTTATACTTGTCGTATGAAGTTTTACTCAAAAAGAGCATGTTTTATACAAATGTCCGTTTATCATGATTTTATGCATTATAACATACTTAGTACAAGTGTTTGTACTAATTCCATATATTTTATCTATCTCTAAAGGTATAGGTGGAATTTGATAGGAGTCTCAAAGTGAATCTTGGATTAGCATTTCATTCAAGCAAGAGTTGGTATGTCCTCACTAGATTCAAGGACATCATGATGTTTAGATTTCCTTATTGAAAGTATTGTAATAGACTTAGCTATTTTCTATACGTTGAAGTATAGGTCGTGTCCAAATATTTTCGTATGTCCAAGATGTCGACTTTGAGACTTAGTCTTTCATTATGTTTTATTATAAAAGAGATAATTGAAGTATTACTATTTCATGTGAAGAGTTTTAATTCCGCACTACTTTTCATACATGATACATGTATGCAATCAATGATGTCAAAGGTCTTGTACAAGACCTTCGAGAGGTCTAGTACGCCGTGTTCCGATTCGAGAATGTCCTAACTTCTAGGGGTTACTCTCGGGTCGTTACAAACTTTGTATCAGAGCATAGGTTATGAAAGTGTTCTTAGGAATCAAAAAGTTTCAAAAAGCCACATCTAGTAGAGTCTTGACCATCGGTGTGAGTCGCAACACATCTATGGGCGAGAGGCTATATGACGATGGAGTTTCACTTTCTTCATCAATCTTGTGTCGTGCCTATAGAGTTGAGGTTATAAGTGTCTACTCCTAATTTATTATCTTGTTCTTATAGGTGTATGACTACAAGAAGAATGGCCGCTAGAAAGTTAGAAGAAGGAGGAGTGCAAGAGGAAGCTTCTCAAGGTGGACAAGCTCCACAAGGAGGTCAAGTTTCTCAAGATGCTCAAGTGCCTCCCCAAGGTTATCATGTCCCTATTGGAGGTGAGGTTAATGAGGTTTCGGTGGTTCCCTCGGTTATATCTAATGGAGAGATTAGAGAGGCTCTCATTACTCTAGCCCGAGCTATGACTACACAAGTAAATAGAGACGTTGGGCCTAGAGTGAATGCTTTGGAGAGTACTATGAGCTCTAGATTGAGGGACTTTGTGAGGATGAATCCTCCTATCTTTCTTGGTTCTAAGGTTGGAGAGGATCCCCAAACCTTTTTGGATGAAGTGTATAAGATAGTGCATGCTATGGAAGTGACTTCTAAGGAGAAGGCGGAGTTATCTTTGTACCAATTAAAAGATGTTGCTCAAGCTTGGTTCACTCAATGGGAGGACAGTAGGCTGGTTGAATCGGGTCCCTTAGAGTGGGAAGAATTTAAGGAAGCATTCTTAGAAAGGTACTTTCCCCGTTAGAACAGAGAGGTTAGATTGAGTAATTTATAAACCTTAGGCAATGTAACATGAGTGTTGAGGAGTATTCCTTAAAGTTTATCTTATTGTCTAAGTATGCTCCATCCTTGGTGTCTAACCCTAGGGATGAGATGAGTAGGTTCTTGACCGGAGTTTTGGATATTGTGAAGGAAGAGTGTCGTACAGCTATGCTCCATGGTGACATGACTCTATCTAGGATTATGGTGTATGCTCAATCCATTTAAGAGTCTAAACTAGGGAGGAGAAGTAGAGATGCTAAGAGGGGAAGAACCGATGAGCAAGTTCAACCCAAGTTTAATAAGAGTGATCCAATTCAAGATGATTCTAGTGCTTCTAAGGCTAACTATAAGAGAGGTGGTGGTTCTCAAATGGTTAACCCTACTTGTTCTACTTGTAGGAAGAATCACTTTGGGAAGTGTCTAGCCGGTACTACTGGATGCTTTGGTTGTGGTAAGGATGATCAAAAGGTGAGAGATTGTCCTACTATTGAATCTAGAGGAAGAGAGTCCAAGCAAGTTCCTCCTAATGCTCCGGACGGTGGTGCACCAAAGAGGAATCATTTCTATGCTCTCCAAGCTAAGGGAGCAAATTCGGGTGATGATGCCGGTAAGTTTTAGTTTCTCTTTTAGTTGTTATTTGTTCTTCTAAGTGGGGGAGTATGGTGAGTAGTGGGGTTGCAGATTGTTGTCTCTTCTCTTCTATTCTATTCAATCTTGAGAGATAGAATGTCATAGTAGCTTGTTGCATTGTTGCATTTTGTATAGTAGTCTTTTCAATATTGAATTTCATTGATTCCTAGCATTGTGCATTTCGTGAAGTTATGATTATGTTTGAAATTGAGTTCATACGGTTATATTATCATGCTTTCATCATTAATTGCTTAAGAGTAGCATTTTTTAAAATTTGATGTCAGCTTACTGTTATTTTTTTTTTTTGAATTTTGACTAAATTGTTCTTTTGTTGAAAATTGTTATAATGTGTATAGAACTGATGTATATGAGCATTATAATGGATGAAGAAGTATTTCTTGATATTTGAAATGAAGAATGCGAGTCTTATGACATGATGAGTTGTAGATTAGTTCTAGCTTCTTGTTGAGTTTTGAGTCTCTAAAAGTATGTGAAATTGGTGTTCCTCCTAATTGTGTATTGTGTATGATGTGTAGTGGTTATGATCTGTTAGTCTTGAGTTTCTTATCTCTTGAAAGTGCCTAAAGAATAGCAAGTGTCATTCGAGGACGAATGTTGTCCAAGTGGGGGAGATTGTAACGCCTCTAAAAATGAACTAGGTGAAACTAGAGCCTAACATGTGTGTCATGATGTTTTAAAGTCCTAAAATGTTTAATAATAGTGTTTATAGGCAGTACGTACAGTTTTATAAAGTTTGGAGGTCAAACATCCAAGAACTTCCAATACGTTCGGAAATTAGTCAGAGTTGTACTGGTGTGTCGTAGTGTTTTGTAGTGAAGTTTTGGGGGATGTTTTGAGGGTGAAATTGAGTATCGATGGTTCCTACACATATCCGTACATACAAAGGATCACAACGTCCAAGAACGACGCCCCGAGGACCATCAAAAGGATCCCCAAGGAGGACCCAAACTTGGACTGCCAAGCTGCCGCGCCAGCCTGTTTTAGGCAGTGGCTGCGCGTTGTGCAGCTGTCACACAGTGGGCAAAATTCTTGCCCTGTGACGCGGGGCTGTCACGAACCATTCTGTCCAAGATTTTTGAAAAATAAGATTTGGATGTGCCTCCCCGACGCGGAGTAAAGTCCCAGATTTTGGTGCGTCGCTTTTAAGTTAAATTTGAGTTAATTAAATTGTCTAATGAGTGCAGGGGTCTTTTGGATAATTAGGGGATGACTTTTAGACGATAATTGAGTCTTTTTAAGCCCTATAAATCACCAATCAAAGATAAACCCTCAACTCAAAACAAAACCTCTCCATTCACTCTCTCCAAAACTCCATTGTTTATGCTTTGAAGATCCAAGGAAGAAGATAGGATTTTTTCAAGTTTTTATCCATCAATCTTGTGGTATTTTCATCACAATTAAGGTATGATTATTCATCCTTGAAATCACTTTCTTCAAGGAGTCAATTCCAATGATTTTTCAAAGATGATCAAAACATGAATTCTCCAATTTTGTGATCTAGCCATGGGTTCTTGCATAAAACGTTTTGAATCATTGTATTATGATCTAATTAATGTTAATTTGATGATTTTAACCTAAAAAATCTATCAACCCATGCAAACCATGCAATTCTAGTTTTGACTACTTTATTGGTTAAGTGATATTGTCTCAATGCTTATGAATTCTAGTGCAGTTTTCTTTGGGCCATTGAATGATGTACAAATTGTAATGGATTGATGCATAGGCTGTATTAGATTTATAAATCTATGTTGAATTGATTTAAATTGATTGATTATTATGATTTTGTATTGAATTGATGATCATGGTCATGGGTAAGGACCTTTTGGTATTGTATTAGATGATTTAGCTATTGATTGAAGTGGTGAGAATGGATTGGTGATACACTGCCCTAATTCTCTTAATTTTATGTAATGTAGGCCTTGAATTATTTTGTGATTGATATGATCCACTTATGGTGGCGGTGCTATGTGCTTTACTTGTGAATTATGTGGCCTCGTCGGCATTACTTTATGAATTGTATTGAACAAGGCCTTGTCGGTATTACTTAATGAATAGTGATATTATCATGTTAAGACTTGATTATGATCAATGTGAAGGACTATGTTATATATGTGTATGGTTGAGATTGAACTCTTCTAACTGACGATGTGTGATTATAATAGACTAGGGTGATGTCTCTAGTTTTGTTACTAGTGTGTCTTGATAGGTTAACTTGATTATTGCTACATGATACTTGAACACTATTGTATAGGTGATATCGAGATGATGTGTGTGTATTGATAGGTAGACTATGTCCCTTACTTGATACATGAAGCATATGAATATGAACATCTTGACATAGTAGGCTTATGCACCTTTGTCTTGTATGTGTATGAATGAATGTTGAATGAAAGTCTAGGATCAGTAGACCTAAGATGGTGCCCTTCTAAGCATGACTAATACGTGGAACCTTCTAACTAAAGAGAAGGTTAAGAATGAGCTATCCTTATAGACCTTGAGTGGCAGCCCTTGTGGACCCATTTTTGGTAGGGGCATTATGAGTTGGTAGGACAAAGAGATGGTACCTTCTCATATACCTTTAGATGATTGAACTTACTCTATGAGAACAAAGGCTACCACCGAGTGAATATGTTATGGTTTGTAGCTCTACTTGAGAAGGAGACTAGAATACAATGTATCTCTACTTGAGAAGGAGACTAGAGTGCATAAAAGGCCTTGATATTCCTTAACCATGTGCCTACATGGGACGAGTCTTAGTTATACCCTTGGCAAGTAGAATACCCTCCATCGGAGTAGGGTAGACTCCGGATTTCATGCCTAGCTAGTATGGTCTATGTCGGTTATTGCCTATTCTCATCATGTGGGATACATTCTAGTGTTGGATAAGTACTACAAAGTTTAGGTAATGGAATGGGACGCTATCTAGACATTGCACAACTAGGATTTGAAGATATTAGTATGTGAGTCCCAAGGTCTTATCCAAGACCATTATGTGAAAGTCCTTGATTGATGAATGTCTCTTGAAGGGTCAAATGAACATAATAACTTAAGTAAAGGTATGTTAATGAAAAGGTAGCTATCTAGGGTAGCATAAGGGTTGCTTAGGTAGACTTGAAGACGGTGTATGGGCGGTCTCTCCATGTTTACTCAAGTGAACCTTAGAGTAACCTTATGTGGTGAGTATATGTTGAAAAGGGAATAATCTTATCTTAGGTAGTCTTAAGGGTTAATTAGGTGTGCTTGAAGAGGGTGTATGGGCGGTCTCTTCTTGTCTTACTTAAGTAAGTCTTAGGATAACTTTTGGTAGCAGGGTCTCATGCTTATGTGTTGAAGTGTTCTTGAAGTTATATGTGTTTTTCTTATACTTGTCTAATGAAGTTTTACTCAAAAAGAGCATGTTTTATACAAATGTCCGTTTATCATGATTTTATGCATTATGCCATACTTAGTACAAGTGTTTGTACTAATTCCATATGTAGGTGGCATTTGAGAGGAGTCTCGAAGTGAAGCTTGGATTAGCATTTCATTCAAGCAAGAGTTGGTATGTCCTCACTAGATTCGAGGACATCATAATGTTTAGATTTCCTTATTGAAAGTATTGTAATAGACTTAGCTATTTTCTATACGTTGACGTATGGGCCGTGTCACAATATATTGTTATGTCTAAGATGGCAACTTTGAGACTTAGACTTTCATTATGTTTTTCTATAAAAGAGATAATTAAAGTATTACTATTTCGTCTGAAGAGTTTTAATTCCGCACTACTTTTCATACATGTATGCAATGAACGATGTCTAAGGGCTTGTACAAGACCTCCAAGAGGTCAAGTATGTCGTGTTCCGATTCGAGAATGCCGTAACTTCTAGGGGTACTCTCGGGTCATTACAGGCTGACTAGGTGTTAGATACCCGAGGGTCAATCAAGAAGGCGACCCTCTTATTTGTGGCCATGTTCTTCTGGTTACTAGTCCAACACCGACTACGCCCACAAATGCTTATAATGTCCTTACATGGGATAGGGCGGTGTCGGTAGTAGCTATGGTGGCGAGGCTAGAGATAGACTTCACTCGGTTGCTGATAACGGTGATCAATGAGAGGGCCTTCAAGACCTCTACCACTTACCCCTTTTCTTGTCTTATCTTCTAGTTGTGCAAGGAAGTCGGAGTTCCAAATTGGCACTGTGACACACTCCGTAGTCCGAAGGTGTCAGTTGATATAGGCCTCATCAAGGATGAGGCCAATGTAGCGGCATCATGGAGAGGGCCGAGGATTGAGATGCCTCCTTATAGCGAGAACCTGGCGGACACTGTGGAGTTAGCCCAAGGGGTAGACCCTGCTACTTTAGAGCCTGCTGACACCACCCTGGCTGATTCCACCCATGCTGCCAGTCGGGCCCCCAGCTAGTCCCAATCCACGCCCCCATCTGCAACACTAGTCCCTTTTGCGCGTGTCCAGAAGTTAGAGGCCCAGATGGCCACCCTGCTCCACCACATGTAGCCTTGGATGCAAAAATCTATTGCCGAGGCTGAGGATCGAATACAAAAGCGGGTGGCCCAGCAGACCGAGCAAAAAATTCAGGCGTTCCACCAATGCCTTTACGCCTTCGAGCTTCGTGTGCTAGCATGATTGGCTCCTACCATAGACCTCACTACTCTTTAGGATGCGGTTGCTAGTTTGTGTACTGATGTAGATGCCATCTTAGAGATGATGGGGACTGAGCCAGAGAGTATGCCCGTCGAGGTTACAGATGACATGGTTCTGGACACCTTGTTCAGGCCCATTGTTGAGCCACCATCTGAGCAGCGAGTGCGTTCCAAGAGGCAACGCTCTATCCATACCACAGAGGCCGGTGATGAGGCCCTTACTAAATAGAGACAAAGGTCGAGCTAGAGAGGTCTAGGAGAGCTTCCTTTACTGATGAGGAGCTCCATCAGCAGAGAGCCTGGGAGATTGTTGCTGGGACATCTAGTTCGGTACTCGAGGCGGTTGAGGGGGCACTACTGAGAGTGGCCTATTTGATGATCTAATGGGTTCCAGGAAATCGGACCCTCCCACATGTTGATAGTTCTTCGGCGCTATGCACCACATGTTTGCTTCACCTACCTCACTATTCCTTTATTTTTATTGCATTGGGGACAATTGCAATTTTTTTTTGTGGGGGTGGGGTGAATGGAAAGTGAGTGGTAGGGTGAAGTCTGAGTAACCTAACTCACAATACTCTGTTGGGGTTTTCTTGCCTTTGTTCTTTTTCCCCAATAGACTGTTTACTTTTATGTTGAACCGGCATGTTGTAGTTTGTACAAGTATAAAATCATAAAAAATGAAGTATGATGGCTGACAAAATAATACCCCATTCTGGATAGTGCTTGCATGTATAGGTGAATATAAGTTGAATGTGTTGGCTCTAACCATGACATAGATAAGCACCCAGTGCATAACCTTCAACTAAAACGTGAACTGGGACAGCTGATAATCTGTTAGTGTAATAATGTGCTAAGAGAGTGTGAATGTTCAACAGTTGGCACCAAACTAGAACTTGCCCGGTTAGTCCTGCGAAGGGAATGTGTGTTAGAAGCTAGGAAGTGACCATAGGCCGTTGTTCAAAATAGTAAATATCTAGCCTAAAAGATGATAACCAAATGAAAGAATTGTCCCTTTTGATATAAATATTTGAACCTTTAATAGACAAAAAAATTCACCAACTTCCCTTCCTAGGGTCTCATGTGTTGTCCCCAATCCCTCCTTGAACGTGCACACCTCGACTTAGGTGAAAAGCCTTAGTTGAGGGTGGCTAATGCAGTAAGTGACCTCGTCTTGGGCGTGACCCAACTTCGGGTATTGTGCACCTCGACTCATCGACCAACTATGAGTTGAGGGTGTCTATTATGAGTGAGGACCCAAATATGGGTATGAAAAGAGTTGGATGTATAAAATAAAAGCCTACGTGAGCAAAAGATGTGACTTGAGAAGTTATCAATTGATTGAAAAAGAAAAATAAAAGACAAAGAAAGAAAAGAAGTTTAATAGAAAAAGATGCAAAATAAGTGAAAGTGGCATCCAAAAAAGGGAGCAAAGCAAAGAAGAAAGGAGAAGAAAAATAGGATATCAAGAGGCAATGAAAAGAGGTAGGAAGCTTAGAGTTAATGTCAAGAAGGGAATGTAACACTTCGGAAATCCAAGACGTGTCGTAAATCCTAGCATACGTGTCATGAAGTCTAAACACTGTTTAAGGTTATTTTTTATGAATATAGGTCATTTATGAAATTTAGAAACCAAAACGTCCAAGAACGTCCATAACGTTCGGAAGTTGGTTCAAGGAGGTACTAGCGTGCCTTAGCCTATTTGACTAGTTTTTAAGAGTCGTAAATTAATTAAATTTGGTGAAAATTTGTGTGACACATGTTAGAGATGTTTCATGGTACAAACGTCCGGGTACGACAACCCAAGGACCAACCAAAGGCCCTTGAGGAGGACCCCTGCAGGTTGAGGCAACACTGCCTGGGCAGTGTGCATCGACAGGGAAAGCGACGGTCCATGTGTGGATTGATGGGGCGTTGATGTCACCGTCATCCCACACTTAGCCAATATAAGGAGGCCCTCGCCTGCACAAGTCTCTGACCGAGATGACGGATGTGCAGGGCGGAGGGGGGCCAAACCGTCGACTCGCAGATGGCCCATCGACGGGGTTCCATCTGTGAGGGTCCTGATTTTCCTGCACGTTTTTAATTAGGTTCATTTAATTAGTTAAGGGGTTAGGTGGTTAATTAGGGGATTAAGGGGGGGTATAATTAAGTTAGTTAGCCTTCCATATAAAGTCCCCAACCCCATTAAACTAATTAGAACTCCTAAAACAATTCCTCTATCTTCTCTCTTCTTTCTCTCTCTATTGGAAGACTCCATTGAAGGCTAAGTCAAGGAAGGGAATTGGGGGATGGAAAGGGGCGATTTCATCTCCAAATTTTCACCAAAACGTTGAGGTATGGTATCTCTTCACCATTGAGAGATCTTTCCTCAAAGGGTTCATTCAAAGTGTTTTCAAAACTAGAGTTTTCAAGTGGGTTTCATCTAATCTCGAATTTGAAGCTATGAATTGAGTTGTTGATGTTTTCTTTAGGTTATACTGAATATATTAACATGTATTTTAACTTGATTATGGTAATTGTTGATGGTCTTGCCTAAAGTGAAGAACATGATCCTAAGTCCCTAACCCTAGGTTGTGATCTTGACTTATATGGTATAATGTCCATTCAGTTGACTTGGTTAAGGGTTGAATTACTACTAGATGATGTTGTTATGCTAATGATGAATGAATTAGGATGATGTATAGTCTTTCATTCTAGTTCTTGAGAAGTGGTCTAGGGTATGATGAATTGACTTAATCCTAAGCTTTGATGTATTATCGAATTGTGATATAGTGATTCTTTTAGCCTTGTGATTATATTGATTATCTAATTATGGTGACTTGATGACCTAATTTAGTTGAACTAAGGATTGATGGTAAGACCTTGATGATGAATTGTGAATGAGACTTGGTAAGTCTTGTGATCCCTATACTTTGCTTCAATTATGATTAATTGTTATTAAATCATGATGATTGTGTGGAGTATGCCTTGTTTAGGATTGATAGGGTGGTATGACGTTGAATTGAAATTTCTTGCTTATGATTGTGAGGTTGATTAAGATGTAAAGTTATAAGGATGATGGTGATTACCAATGTTCCTTGTTATGAAAAAGTATGTAATGTGTTAACCTTACTTATATGGATTGTGATGAGAGGACTATGTTCATGCAATTAATATTGAGCTATGATGATGATGATTATACAAGGGCTAGACCCTACGACCTAAACTAAGCTATGATTGATAAATAAAGATTAAAGACATTTCGATAAGGAACTTAGCATAGCACCGAGTGAACTTGACAATGGGAGGTGATGACTTTCCAATAGAGGAAGAGTTACCCTATAGTTCTATATGTGATGTTGACTCCCCTTTGAGGGATACTCATTTCATTGATTCCCATGAGATGAGGCCCCAATTACCAAGTGGTATGTAGAGGGAAATACCTATCTCTTAGTTCTTGAACCTATGTTGCCCCCATAGGAAGACTAGCTAGTGGATATCTAGAAAGCTACGTTTATGTTTGGTTTTACTTTGGCCGGTAGACCACCTTCCATCGGTGTAAGGTTTTACAACACCAGATTCCAAACTTATCTCATGTGGTCTATGTCGGTTAAGGCAAGTGTTCCCTAAACTAAAATAATGTAATGATGTATAAACTAACTAAAGTGACTTGAGGGGTTTGACTTAGCTTAGGTAGGAGTATAGGACTCTACCTATGCCTTGCACTAGTTTGTCTTGATAGGAGCTTTAGGAGGTTAATATTATGTATATATATGATGATAATGTAAATGATCTTATATGATGATTATGATGCTTATGAACATGTAATTGGTCTTTATTGCTAAAGTATGAACCTTTGTGTACTTGGTAGCTATGTTATGTGAAGTTAGTTACTACTTATGGTTCTTATTGGGTTACTTGATTGAGTGAGGTTATGGGGCTTTGCTTGGTCATTGCACTTGTTGAATTTATGAGGATTTATGATTAGTTGTCTTGCTTTGCTATCTACATGATGAACTCTTATTCACACTTGTGATGATTATTACTTGGTGATAGAGTTATATATGAGATTAAGGGTTCAAGTATGTTTATATGCATATAGTTTGCTTTGACTTGTTGCACATGTCTAAATTATTGGTATGGTTTGTTTGATTGTGCATAAACCTTGAAAGAGGTAAAATGGCATGATTTAACTAAATGTCCCTTTTTAGCATGCTGTGTTGTTATATGTGCATATCGTCTAATACTTAGTACATGTGGCGTACTAACCCCATTTTCTCCTTTTTTCCCCAAATATTTTAGGTTCCGGTCGTTAAGGGTTCGTTCGAGGCGACTTGAAGGAGGCTTGGATATTCTCTACCATCCAAGTGGGTAGGTCCTCATTTCCCGAGGGTGATGCCAATATCTAGTTACGGATTTGATTAGTTCTTAAAACACTTATGTTTACGTTATCTTTCATTTGAGTACAATTTGTATAAGCCTATATGTGGCTTCTTAGTATTGATGTAGGGCTATGCCCAAATTGATATGATCGTTTTAGATGGTTTTGAGATGTGATGACTTTGAGACTCTATTTTATGTTATATATATGTAAGCGCAATAAAAGTAGAAGTCTATATAATCTTCATATATGAAGGGTCTATGTATACTCGATATAACTATATGTATGTGTATGTAGAGGTCTATGTAAACCTCAATGTATAAAAAGTAAAAGTTTAAATTCTTCCGCATTTTTGGACTCATTAATGCAATGATGAAAACTAAGGGGTTAGTCTTAGTCCTCAAAGAGGACGATGACGCCGGTTACGTTTAGGGGGTAAACCCGGATGTGACAGAAAAAGTCACTAAAATGTACCCAAATGTACCACACCTGCCCTAAGCCTACGTTACAAGCCAAGAAAGCCCTACCGTGATTCTAGAGTCTAGTATAGTGAACCTAAGCACTGAAAATAAGGGCAAGCCTATGGCGATGAATACTAATTGTATTTGAACTTTTTCTTGAGCGTGAGTGTTGAATAACGATTCTTGTACCCAAATTCATAATCACTTAGTGAAAAATGATAGTTTCTTTTGAAGCGAGGGCACTAGTTGCGGTATCAAAAGTTGGTACCTTGGTGAAAGGCAAAATGGTAGAGGTGTCTGGGCAAGGTGAGTTTGTGGCATGGTGTGATCCGCATGAGTTAGCTTGTTGAACCTAAGAGAGTGAGCCTGCACTAAATCAAAGAAATACTTGGGGTTGATAGCCATTTTATTGCTAGAGCTTAAAAGCGTATACTTTTGTACAAATGTTGTTTTGAGTCATTGTGCGTCGCTTCAGGACGAACAATGAATTAAGTTGAGGGTGTTGATGTACCGTGGTCACACGGTGTTTTCAATGTATTTTACTTAAGATTTGTGTGCTCCTAGAGCCTTTTTGCAGTGTTTTAACAAGTTTTGTGTCTTGTTTTGCATGAAAGATATCCAGGATGAAAACACACGAGGCAGTTGGAATAAAGTACTAATTAGTGACCTACAAAGGCCATCGACGGACCATAGGTTTAGTCCGTCGCTGTACACTTTAGGCTAAGGGAGAAGATCGGGGAAATCTGACTAAGTATGGAACTACGATAGAAAATGATGGTCCATCGATTGATCGACGGACCGTACTAGTAAACCGTCGATTGGTTCAGAGAACGTTCCAGTACCTGACTTCTTCAAGATAGTAAGTGTGGGACGACGAAGGAGCATCGACGGGGCGTAGATGGATCGACGGACCGTACTGCTGGTCCGTCACTTGATTCAGAGAAGGTGTTATCCAGTGAAGAAAAATTATTCCAAGTATGACTGACGGATGCATCGATGGTCCGTCAGTGAGGTCGTCGATTGAAGCCGTGTTTTTGGACAGAACATTCCTTATTTCAATTCCTTTTTCTTTAGGAGAATTTTTCTATAAATAGGGAATTAAAACCTCATTTTTTGGAGTTAGCTACTATTATGATTGTTCTATTTGTGTTGGAGATTGTTGGTTGCAAACTTTGGGAAATTAATCAATTTCCGGATTTGGTTTTTTGGATTCTCTTGCAATTTTAAGTTGATTTTCTAGGTTTCTTCTTATTGTTAAGTAATTTTTTTTATTCTATATTATGAATTGTAATCTTGCTTGCATGAGTAACTAAATCCACAACTAGGGTTGTGCGAACCATGGGTAATTAACAAAGTAATCCTAACAACTATGCAATTCTAAAATAGTGTTGTTGCATGTATTCAATATTTTTCGTTTAGAAGTCTTTTTAACGGTGGCCAACGTTAGAACTCGTCTTGTTGCTATTTTTCAAACCAAGAAGGAAGGATTAGGAAAAGAATTATCAACATAGATTTAGTGAGATACTATCTAATAGGCTAGTGTCGGTGCAAACTAATAACTAAGTCTGTAACATTCCAGAAAAATGTACTTGTCTAGTGAAGAGCCTATTGGGTTTTAACAATATGAATTGAGGTACATAGGCATCCCAATGCCCAATATTGAGCAATATTGGGCATATTAGAGAATATTGGCTTGAGGGTGTTAGCCAATTTTTGTATGTATACACAAGTAAATTAAAATACACCTTGATGTTCAAATGCTCCAATCCAAGCTTATTTAGGAATTGTACCTGCAATGAAGACCCTAAGCTAAAATAACTATATTCTTCACATTACACATTAGGTACGAGGCATCCAAGTGTCAAGCCTAGATACCATAGCACATGATCATTTAAAATGATCATGTAGGTTAAGAAGTGCCCAAGGACATAGTGAGGATCCTTGGACAAGAAGTGAACTTTCAGAAGTGCATGGTTAGGAAAGTGCACAGCAACACATGTGCAAGCACATGTGCAACCGGCCGAGAGACAAGCCCAACCGATTCGGTTATGGCGGTTAGGGGACAGGCGTGTCGAATCAAGCCAAGTGGGGCCGAGCCTCCTAACCAAACATAGGTTCTAGCTAACCGACCTAACTAACTAACTAACCTAGGACTAACTAAAACTTTACTAACTAGGGTGCCCGAAATCCTAAGACCTAACCGGGTGACCCTAGCCGAGTAACTAACTAAAGAAACATCCTAGTACCTAAACAAGGATGCTCCAAAGGGGTTGGTTATGGTCCTAACAACTTAGGGATACTTTATTAATTACCTTATGTCACTTAATTAATTAAATTAGCAACTTAATTAATTAATTTAATTCCTGGTCAAACCCGAGACCCTAAGTCAAATATTTTCCTAGTTGTAGTCAATTTATGAAGGGCGTTTTAGGTAATTTAAGTAGAGGGTCTTTAGGGAAATCCATGGGACGTTTATTTATTGATATTAGGTCAGTTTTAGACCACTTGTACAGGTTCCAAATCAGAATCAAATGAAATTCTCTTAATCTCTCAAGAACGCTCTTTTTTCCAAACTCCATTGAAGAACTTGAAAAGCTTAAGGAAGAGGACGAAGGTTTCGAAGTTTCCAACCAAGATTTCGTGGAATCTTCATCTATAAGGTATGGGTTTTCACTCTTGGGATTCCTTTCCCCAAGAGGTCATTTCAAGATAAGTTTTCAAGAACTTCAAATAGTAGGGTTTTTTAGTCTACAAAATGGATTTTCTTCCTAACCCTAGATTTATGGTTTTCAATGAAAAGTAAAACGTTTTCTATATCTAATTTTGCATGAATTGTTGAGTAATTGATTGATAATGTTTGAATGTCGTGTGATACATGATCTTTCTCTATGTGATGGTTTTGAATGGGTTGTTTGTAGTGTTTGATAACATGAAAACGTTAGGGTTAGAATTTTAGTTTTGAATGAACCCTTTTAATGACTCGTTTACCTTCTCCTATGCTATGCATTGATCTTGTACATGATTTTATGAGTTGTTCCTGATTATGTCATTGAGTATTTCACTATGTATGTTTTTAAATATTGCATGATGAATAAGATTCTAGAAGCAAGAGGTAAGCCTTCTAAATGTGATTACTCTTAAGTGTTTATGTTAGCCTATAAACTATGATGTTATGTTATGAAAAGTATGTATGATTTTGCTATGTTAATATGATGGACTATGAACATGTAAATCGTGTGATTATGATAAGAACATGAATATGCATGTTATGATACTCTTTTGTATGCTTTACACAAGACGATTATGCCATGTAAATCTCACAAAAGAAAGGTTACAATGAAAGAACAAGTCTCATCTAATCTAAAAGAGATCATGATCATGTTATACAAGGATATAATATCCTATGACCTATGATAAGTTTTGATAAAAGACCAATTAAAGGTTATTTCAAGAAAAGGGACTTAAGCTAAGCACCGATGAACTAGATATGGGAAGTGTCCCTTCCCTAGCGGGAAGGTAGGTTCACAAAGATTCCCATGAGATTGAGGCTGCCATGTAATGTGGAACTATGGGTCTCTAATACATCTCCTAGTTCTTGAACTATGCTTCCATCATAGGATACTAGCTAGTTGATCCACCTAGAAAGCTATGTCATGTTCGGTTCTACTTTGGCCGGTAGACCACCTCTTTTGGTGTAGGGAAGACATTGGATTCCATGTTTAGCTCACATGGTCTATGTTGGTTAATGCCTATATTCCCTCATGTAAAACGAAAGACAAGTAAAGACACATTGACTAGGGTGACATGAGGAGTTTTTTAGTATAGGTAGTGGTATGGGACGCTACCTAGACATTGCACAAGTTGACTCTAAGGGAAGTCCTAGGAGATTGTTCTTATGTAATATGACAAACATGAAAGATATATGTTTATGATGCATGATGTTACTCTTATATGAATGTTGATCATTATATGATTATGATACATGATGTTACTCTTATATGAATGTTGGCCATTATGATGAATATGTTATTTGGTTATATTGCTATATGAAGTGGTGACTAACTATGTTATAGGTTACATGAAGCAAAGCTTTACTTATGGTCTCCTATCTTATGTACTTGGTTGTGTGGGTTATGGGGCTTCACATGACCATTGCACTTATAGGTTGGGGATGAGGTCATTGGTAAATATTTTGTATGTTGTATCTATATGATCTATTGAATATGAAATGTTAACATGACTCTATGAGAATATGTCTTTGATTATGATGATACTTTTAAGTGATGAAATCCTTACTTCTATATGTTATATGATATGTGCATTGAAGACTTTCATATGACTTATCATATTTTCTAAAGAGATGATAAATGATCCATTTTCATGCATGTTCCTATGTGTTATGTGCATATATCCATACTTAGTACATGTGGCATACTAACCTCATTACTTTATTTTACTACAACTGTAGGTTCC
Source organism: Solanum sitiens (assembly GCA_016801875.1). NCBI lineage: Eukaryota > Viridiplantae > Streptophyta > Magnoliopsida > Solanales > Solanaceae > Solanum > Solanum sitiens. Next base: position 348,819 of record JABWTJ010000109.1, read on the forward strand.
GACCATTGAAGTTAAGCAGGTCGAGTTGAAGAAGCTTGGAACTCTTTCTCCAAGTCATGGTAGGTCCTCAAGTTCGGGACATTACCATTTCAATTTCCAGCCTTATGAAGATTTAGTAGTTTTTAGAATACGTTATTCCGTTATGTTCTTTGGATTCTTTTCTATTAAGGCCTATATGGCACATTGACTATTATTGGCTAAGTACGAATTTGCACTCTTTGATGGTTGATATATGTGAGACAATTATTACAATATCGTATTTCGTTATAAATCTTAAGATGAAGTCTAAGTATACTTCATTAGTATATTAAAAGTTTTTAATTTTTCTGCATTTTTTAATGATCAAATGTTATGACGAATGCTAAGAGGATTGTCTGCTACCTCTGAGAGGTTAACGACGCCGATCTCATCCGGGGTCCAGATTTCGGGTGTGACAAATTTGGTATCAGAGCATGAGGTTAAATATTGGAATCTTAAACTTGATATCAGAGCATGAGGTTAAATATTGAAATCTTAAACTTGGTATCAGATCCTAGGTTATATATGGAATCTTAAAACTTAATATCAGAGCATGAGGTTAAATATCCTTAGGGAAAAAGTCTCACTAAACCACATTACCTAGCGTCTTGTTCATGGTTGTGAAGTGCGCCACAATTGTGGACGAGAGGCTATGTGATGATTAGGAAAATTTATCTTTTCTTGATACTTCTATGTCGTGCCTCTAGAGTTTTGACACTATGTGTTTATTATCATCTAATCCATTTCTTGTGTATATGCGATGAACACAAGAAGGACAGTTGCTAGAAGAGTAAGGGAAGATATTGCGAATGCGGGAGTGTTCGAAGAGCTTGAACAAGAATGTCGTGCAGCCATGATTCATGACAATATGTATCTTTGTAGGTTGATGGTTCATGCTCAATAGGTTTAGGAAAGTCGCCTAAGGAAGAGGAATAGGGAAGCTAAGAAGGAAAAGTCTTTTGAGTGTGGTTCCCCTAAAACTAGGCTTGATGTTCAAGACAAGCCTAAGTTTAAGAAGAGGTTTTCAAACCAAGTTCCTTCAGATTTCTCCAAGAATGGCAATGATAGAGGTTCTAATCCTAAACCTCAAGAGGGGAGAAATGTTGGTCCACCAAGAGAAAGACCAACTTGTGGTAAGTTTGGTAAGAAGCATGGGGGCGAATGTCTTGTTGGAACTAATAGTTGCTATGGTTGACTGCTTGGTTGTGGCAAAGGTGGCCATATTGTGAAAGATTGTCCTAATTCTGAAGCTCCAAAAAGGAACCGTTTCTATGCACTCAAGTCTAGGGGTAAACAAGAAAGCTCTCCCGATTATTTTTAACGAAATTTATTCCTAAAGTTTAAATATTTGAGTTCTTGATGAGTTCTTGAAGTTCATTCTAAATCTTGTTGTGTTGGGGGTTTTATTATTTATTGAGATGAAATGAGTAATTTAAGTGTTTATTTTAGTATATTAGAGTGTAATTAATTTAAGTAATCGAATCCAAGTGATTGGGGAAGAAACCGTTCGATTCTAGGTGAATTAGGGTGAGAAAACGAGCAAGGAAATTCGGCAGATTTTCTGGGTTGGGGCCTGGCGCGATGCACCATCTTAAACATCCCAAACACTCCAATGAACTTTAAGGGCTGGAGCCTCACTCCATCCGTAGCGCCAGGGGTTGCCTACACCGTCCAGTTTGTCTTCGATTGCTCTGTTTGAGTTCATTTAAAGTACACCTTCACTCCTTTTCGATTCTAACTAATCTAAGATACTTATTAACACCTAAAATCATTCCTAAAATGATCATAACATTTAATAAATAATTCAAATTCAAGGTAGAGTTGAGATTTAAGTTTTGAGAATTTTATTGAACGTTCTAAGAAAGTCGTTTTAAGGAGTCTTCTAAAACTTCTAGTAACTTGTTTCAAGACTCGAGAAAGTGAGTTTTAGGATGAACAGAATGTATTCATGAGTCTACCTTGTCATCATGAGATCCTCCATGTCGTGAACAAAAACTCTTAAATTCATAATTCACATTCAAAAGAAAAAGTTAAGAGTCAAGAAAGCTTTTGAGTTCAATTATGAATCCTTTGAGGTAAACTATTGATTTGAACTACTTTCATCAAAATTAAGTATGAGAATGAGAAGAGTTGTATACACAAGTTCCATATTTTTATGTTGACCTTCGAGTCGAGTCCTTCATGCCCATAACTTCCACATGAACTCAATTTAGTTGAGTACCTTTGAGAAAAGTAGTATCCTCAAGTTCTAAGTCTTGAGTAATAAGATTCTAAAACATTTGAGTTTATATTTCTAATCATGGGACTATAACATGTTACCCATGAAGTCCTTGAGTTGAATTGTTCATGCTCATATTTCTGAATGAACCCTATAAGCCTAATAGTCTTGAGATGAGAAGTGTCTTTGAGTTCTTGAGTTGAGTAGTTCCTGCTCATAATTCCCATGAACCCTCCAAATTAAACATCATGAAATCATCCATAAACATGATATCACGAACCTTGAATCCATAATCCAATTCAAGGAAAGTTAAGGTCAAAGTCAAGAAGTTGAGAGTCAAGTCTAGAAGTTAAGAGCAATTCAAAAAAGTTTGTAAAGTTTTCAAAAGTCTTTCACAAACATTTTCACTTTGTTTTAAAAAGTTAAGTTCAAGCTGAGTAAAGAGTAAAGATTGAAGTCATTTTTTCAAAGAAGTATATGAGGACTATGTATTCACAAAGAGTTTTAATATGTTTTCACATTTGAGAAATAAAGGGAACATTGATTCCAAAAGATAGCTTTTAAGCTAAATTTTTAGTAATTATCTTAAACCAAAGAAAGAAGTTGTTTTTAGAACAAATGAGGTAAGTATATTTTTAGGAGTAGTATTGAGCACCGATATGGGGATGTGAGTTCATATTAACTAAAGTCTCCATAAATCATGAAGTCATCATAGGTATCAAAGGGTCATACATTTTAGATGATCACTTCAGTTAAGCTAGTGGATCCACTAAATTAAGCGATCTATATAACAGCAAAGTATAGGACAGTTCTGGCAGCGTGGAAAAGACATTATATCACCACTTAGGATCATAGTGGTGGTTATCGGTTAGAGAAACTCCCATAGTAGTAATTTCTTGGTTGTTAAATGGGTTCTTCTTAGCATGAATGGGGGTATGAGACTTCATTCATGCATTGCATAAGTTGACTTTGAGAGGGAGCATGGTATGTCTTTTATGATATTATGATTATGAGTTTGTATTTGCATTTTGTTTAAAGAATTGAGTTGTTTTTACTGTTTTATATAATTTTCCATATATTGCATCTTTTATTGTTACTTTATATTGAATTGAGTATCTATATTTTAGTATCCAGAGTTGAGTATCCTGATTAGACTATCTTGAGTTGAGTACCTTTCATATCTTTAAGTTGAGTATCTTATTCTTGAGTTGAGTTGAGTTGAGTGAGTTCTGAAAAGGTATGTATGTTTCCTTTTTATCAAATTTCAAGCTTATGTTATGCTTTAGAATTCCCCTTACATGCTCGTACATTCCACATACTAAGACATTTACCCTGCATCTTTTCGTGATGAGGATCCAAATCCAGGTATTAAGGATCATCAACAGAAGCTTTGTTGATATCACATGGAGTTTCAGTTAGCTATGGTGAGCCTCCTTACTTCCAGAGGGTTCCATTTACTTTCAGTTGTTAGGAGGTCGTGGATCTTGTCCCGACTTCCATTATTGTCATTTGGATGCTTCATAGATAGACATAAGAGTTTCAGAAGTCATCATTTATTTTCTTAAATGTTTTAAAGACATAAGTTTCCTATTTTATGGCGAGTTGAATAAATAAATTTGATTCAGAGTTAATATTTTAAGTTAAAGCATTGTATTTGAGTTATTAATTTTTATTCAGTTTTTAAGCTTTTGCATGCTTAAGTTAGTCTTTCGCCTGTAGTCTGCTAGGATAAGGGTTCACTTGGGGAACAACAATGGTCTTTGAGTGTCGTCCATATCCAGGATGTATACTCGGGTCACGAAATTCATCTAGGGGCAAGGCCACCAATCTTCCCGCAGCTGGTGGGGAAGGCAAGGGAAAAGGAAAGGTCTATATTTCACCGGAGGCTAGCTCTAGCAATGACGATATATATGCCACGCACCTTACAACTTTGAGAGTGAGGGTGAGTACCAGAAGGATCGGGCTGTAGCTTCAGAGCCTGAAGATGATGAACTATTGGCATTACAGAGGGCTGAGTTGCGATAAAAAAATGAATGATCCGTCTAGTATCAGGACTCCTCAGCCTACCATTCCTCCTCCAGTTCTAGAGCACGCTTTGGTCCTAGCTCCACCAGTACAGAGTCCTCCTCCCAAGTCTATGAATAGATTAAAAACTGATGGGCTGAGGACAATTATTGAGGAAAATGTATGTTTGCAGATGGAGTCATCGACAGGTACACTGATATTAAGATTATAAGTTGTCTGAAGTCTCTTAATTTCCAGATCTTCACCAACACCCGTGGCCCGTATATTCCAAATTGGGTCTGAGAGTTTTACGCTGCTTACGGGTCCTTGATACCACAAAGAAAGAGGTAGTAAACAACATTTAAATCGCTTGACTATGTTGTTGTCCGAGGAAAGAATCTCAAGTGTGATAGAGAGGCTATTATTCTTGTCCTGGATTGTCCCAATGATATTGATAACCTGTGCCAACATATGATCTGGATGAAGACTCTAGACAATATGAAGAAGTGGTTGGCCCCGGTGATATCAGACGGGTGTCCCTAGTGGAAGGAGATTGGAGCACCAATGTAAAAGAAGGATCTTAACGTGGCTGCACAGTTCTAGTTTGGCTTTATCAACAACACTATCATGTCATCCTGAACGAGTCAATTCTCCGCCTAGCCAAGTTAGCCTGTCTAGGTTGCACAATTGAGGAGACAAGGATAAGTCTAGGGATCACTATCGCACAGGATATGGTTATGAGGGACAAGTAGCACCAAACCTCACTTCCATTGCCGGTGTTGATCGCCGAATTGTACAGATGGGCTCAGGTTCATAGAGATGCAAAAAAGGATGTGGAAGTGATTCCTACATTCTCTACTGATATCCAGAGGATCGAGGAGGAATATTTAAAGGATCAAGCAGAGATGTAGGAGGCCGCCCAGGTGGATACATCCTCGGTTGTGGATCTCATACATTACCTATAGAGGAACCTGTGTCTGCTCCGACACTTAGGCCTTCAAATACTTCTAGTGTTGTCCTTTCTAACACCCCTAATTCCTTTGTTGCTACATTTCCTGCCAGAGTTGCTATTCTTATTGTTTCCCGGACCCCTCTCACTTAGGTTGCATTACTCAAGATAGGACGGCTAGCTCATTTTTCCGATCATCAGGCTGCCAAACTTGAAGCCTCTATCCAGGCATGATTCAGACAGCCATGGTTGATGTTGTGACACCATTGAGCACTATCATTGATGTATTCTCAACTATAATAATGGTGTGTGAGCATGGCCAAGGGGACACCAATGAAGGCTACTTTTGTTGCACTAAGGAGTTATATGGATCAGCTGAAGTTCATCGAGATTCCCTTGATTTTTAGGGCGGTGGAGATTCTATATGTGCTAGAGATGCCTCTGTCTACCACAGGAGATGAGATTAGAGTTGAGGAGACAGATGATCCCGAGTCTGAGATGGAGACAGATGAGAAGATGCTTAGGTTTGCATACGAGGTTTCGTATAAGGGCCTTACAGAGATTAAGGAGTCCATAATTGATGTAGCTGTGTAGACCTCTTTGACGCTTTTGGCTGACCCTAGTGCAGCTATTCCTTCTGAGGTGACTCCGGGCACTGATTCCCAAGTTCAAAGTTATGCATCGCCTCTGATGCCAAGACAGATGGAGCGAAAGTTTAGACAGGACCCCTCTTTACCTCCCTCTTTGTCTTACTTTTTGACTTTTGGATATTATTTTATTTGCATTTGAGGACAAATAATTTTTATTTGTGCTTGAATGAGGGCCACCTTTTGTGATATTGTAATGTCTATATATTTGGGTTTTTGAGCTTTATATTGTGTTGATACTATATTTTGTGGATGTTTGAGCTTGTGGCCCTTTGTTTTTAACTGAAATGATATTTGGACCTTTTTGGACCCTCCAAAAAATTTTGCCACCTTTTTACTGTTTTTGAATTTAGTTGTTCTCGTGCAAATTCAAGTATCAATTTTGATCAATACCTATGATTTAAATAGTTCTCATAATAAAAAATAATTAATGTGTTGCTACGATGAGGCCAAATGATGTTTCATAGGCAATATGTTAACTCTTTGCATCTCTTTGTGACTAGCCAAGTATCAAATTAAGTCTCTTGTGATGAACATTACCCACTAGCAAAAGTGTGAAGTCTTGTTTGTCATTTGTGTCAATGCCTTGTGTGATGAGCTTACCATGAGCCATGCATGATGACTCCTAGAATTTTCCCCGTTGGTAAAGTTGACTAAGTGATGCAATCTCATGATATGATCTTAGGAAACTTTGAAGAATGTGAAACGATTTGACATTATACCTTTTTTGTTGACAACCTTCTGAGTGTGTGATCCTTGTTTGAACACCCTTTGAGCCTTATCCTTTTCTTGGAAAAAACTTGATGCAAATTGTAACCTTTGTTTATCCATTACCCATAATCCTCATTAATTGTGGTTTGTGTGAATAGCCAACTAAGGCCAAAAGCCTAAGTTGGGGGTGTGGTGAAAAGAGAAGGTAAATCAAGAAATGCAAAGAGGTTCCCCTTGACCCATGATTTTAAGAAAGATGGAACCCCTCTACATTAAAAAATAGAGAAAAAGAAGAAAAGAATGAAAAAAGAATGAAAAAGTTGTGGAATAAAGTTCTGAAAATGCAAAAAGAAATGAGGTGTGCGACATTCCATGGAAAGCGAATAATGAGGTGACATATGAGCATAAATGACAATGATGAAGAGAAGGAACGAAAGTGTTGTTCACACCGCATTTCATGAGGATAGAGGTCATTGAGCCTAAATTACCATACCTTTACACTCGACCTCATTACAATCCTTGAAAAGACCTTTTTGATCTTTAGTGAGTTGAAACAATGGTTGGCGGGAAAATAAGGGCAAACCTATAAGTGAAATCGTGCATTTTTTTCAGCTTTGTGAGTGTGAGTGTTGCATTGGATTCTGGAGCTTTAAATTATTAAACCATTGTATGTTGATATGGAATCATTCTTTGTGTGAGGCATTTGAACACCTTTGTTGAGCATGAACTTGCATTTGAAGCAAGTACTCTGAGCTTGAGATTCTCTGATAATGGTGAGTCACAACTTGAATCTTTGAATGAACAATTGATCCTTGCACGAGTAAATTGAGTCTTTTTGTGTGCATTCATGATTGAATCTTGTGTAGCACTATTTGAGACATCTTTTTTGAGCTACTCAACTTGAGTTTTACTTAAGTTGGAGGTGTTGACGAGTCTATGATTTGGACTCATTTAGTGCTTTATTTTAATATATTTAGTGTCCTCAAATGCATATTTTGTGTCAATAACTAATGTAAATCCTTGATTTTCCAGATATTTGGATTGAGGAACAAAGCATGGACCCTAATGAGAAAAAAGGAACAAGGCATCTGAAAGAACAAACAAAATAAGGTCTCATGATCACTAAACCAATTGGGCGAGTCGCCAAATGGACATGATCTTTCCTGAAGTTCCAGTGTGTCAAGCCAAGAAGGAGAAAATCAAGTCAGTGATAGAAAGAAGCATTCGGCGAGTCGCCGAACCGTTCTGCGATGTAGCATTATATCGCCCAAAGTTACAGAATTTGAGGATGCTGAAAGCCAAATCAAGAAGGTCATGAAATTGACCAAATGGTGGATCACCAAGTGGATTGGCAATCCCAACATAATGCGTCGAATGGTCCTTCACAACAAACTTTTTGTCTACTATAAATACATTTTTAAATTCTTAGTATAGTATCTAGTTTTTATTTAAGAATCATAATTATCAGTTTCGAAGTTGGGGAACTTAGAACTGAGAGTATAGAGACAATATTTTCCTTAGCTTTAAAGATTTGAAGACTTATATTTTTGAGAATTTCGAAGTGGGTCCTTGATATTATTTAATCTTGACATTTGTAAAGACGAAATTATTCTTACAAGTTGATGGAAACACAATATGGTAACAATTTCTATCTTTTTATGATGTCTAGCTAAAACCTCAATTCTTGGAGTGTGATTATGTGATTTTGGGTTGATTTAACTAATGGGTATTGTTAATTTATAGTTTAAATGCTGTTTAATAGTGATTTCAATCAGTAATTTTGGTTTAATTTAAAGGGTTGTAGTTGCAAATACAACTCTAACTTCGTGTTTTTGGCTTGTTCGATAGAGAGGTTTTAAAACCAAGATTATTGATTTAATGGTTTGTGGATATTGGGTTGTCATGGGTTCAGCTCTAGAGAGTGAATCATAAACCCTGTTCTACACATTCAACTCGATAGAGTGAATAGTCTAAAGCGTAGATTGTTCTTAATTGATGCCTATTGGCGTTTGAGAGAAACCAATTTGATTTGGGGTAAATTTTTCGAGAGAAAGTTTATCCCCACTAAAGTCTAGCTTAATTACTGATCTACATTTATTTACTATCAGTTGTAATTACAAATTTGTCTACCTTAGCCTATAATACAATCACATCCCAAGAACCCGTCTCATTACTTATTTATTTGTATTACTTGTTGCTGTTATAATTGATAATTACACTCAAAAACCCCTATTATTTGACATTTGTGTCACCCTAAACTTGAACCATGCTTTTATTAGTAAATATCTTTATCTATGATTGACTTGAACATGTTCACAGTTGGCTCTTGAATCTTAAGCACATACCATCGTTGACACTTAGAATTGGAAGAAGTGTCATGATATGTGAAATTATATATCAATGCTTTCCAATGTAAGATTCTAGAAGGACTATTCATTCTGATGTAAGATTCTGGTGTATGTTAGTTCTGATAAAGCACTCCAACGTAAGATTCTGAAAAAGACTAGCTATTCTAATGTAAGATATTAGGAAACATTAGGTTTGTGGTGCTTCTGGTCATTACGGAGTTCTACCTTGTACTATAGACTTTGAGTGTAGCCCTCAGTCTTCTGAGGTTTAGTCGTGTTTTTATTTGTATCCTTTATTGTTGTTATTCATTTGTATGTGCATTTTGGGATTATGGGGGTCTAGTTAGGTTTAGATAGAGTTATCACTTTCATTATTTACTATAGTAGCTTTAGTTTGATGCATATCTAGTTCTGACTTTACTTTTACCATGTTACCTTTGCAACAACCCAAGAGTACCCCCTAGGCGTCACACAGCGTACTTGACCTCTTGGAGGTCTTGTGCAAGCCTGTTATCTTTCATTCATCACATAGGTATGAAAAGTAGTGCGGAATTAAAACTTTTTACAACAATAAGCAAAACTCATTCATAAAATGTAAGGAAACTAAATCTCATCGTCACAAGCCATCTTAGACACATCTTATTAACATAGGGTCACGGACCTTACATAGAAAAGAAACCCATGTCTAATACAAAGTCTTTAATAAAAAGGAAACTAAACATAACATTCGCATCCTCGAACTTATAAGGACGTAACAAGAGACTTGAGAGAACTCTACTTCCCAAGGTTGAACTCTAGAAACCTTCACTTCCTTCCACCTATACCTGTAGAAATAGAGAAGAATATGGAGTTGGTACAAATAATGCACTAAGTATGGCAATATGCAAAAACATGCTTTAAAGAGGACATTTTAGTTGAAAAATGCTTGTCATGCTATATTGGTAAAACTTCATGAGTCAAGTCTACAAGACATCATATAAGTCATCATCAACATACAAGGTAACATTTTCATAATTCTCAACATATAGCCACATTCATCAAGTAACCCATTAATCACTTGGACCCTTTATCCAAATTTATCCTAAGACTCACCTAGGTAAGACATGAAGAGACCACACATACAACCTCTTCAATACACGCCTAAATGATCCTTATGACTACCAAAGACAAGGATACTTCTTCTCAATTCAAAAAGTCAACATTCATTACTTAGAGGAACCATTCATGTATTTAAGAACTTCACATAAAGACCATCCTCTAAGACAACTCCAAGTTACACTAGTGCAATATGAAAGTAGCATCCCATAATACTACTCTCACTTAGTGCTCCTTAGGAATCATCATAGACTAGGCACATCACATTCAATCATATACATAGCCTTCATCAACATTAGACATAACATCAACATGCTTCATCAACATTAGACATAAAGTCAACTTACTTAATTAACATCATATGATAAGCCCATTTATTCATTTACATCAAAAGGACACACCAAGACTCCCTCTAAATACCTACTTGTGCAATGCATAGATGGCATCCCATTCCACCACCTATCCTAAGTAGTACACCTTTAGGAAGACTTAGTTCATTACATTCATTTGTTGGGGATAGCTTTAACCGACATAGACCATGAGAGCTTGACATGGAGTCCTGGTATTAACCCCTACCGGATGAGGGATCCCCGCTTGCCTATTGTAGGGTCATTCTTTCAGCCTTTACATGGATCACCAATAGATATTCTTATGCGGGCGCATAGCTAAGGTATTAGGAGATTATTTATAAGTACTACATCTCAACTCACGAAGAGTACTCATCTCAAGAGGTACATTGGATACAAAATCTCTACTCACGAAGAGTATCCACACCTTTGTCAAATCCTCTCGGTGCTAAGCAGAATTTCCGCGGAGTTTTTGACATTCATTAGCTATAGGTTAAGAGATTACTACTAAGTACTACATCTCAACTCACGAAGAGTACTCATATCTAGAGGTTACTTTTGGATACTACATCTAAACTCACGAAGAGTATCCAACCCAAAATCGTCATTTTTTATTCATTATAATTCTATTGAGAAAACCTTTCAAGAGACTATCATTCATTACATTTTCATTAGCTTCATTCATTCATTGTGTGTGTATATGTGAGAAAGTCTTTCATATAATCACCATCATTCATAACATTTTCTTCTAAACATGATCATACTAGATTTATCATAACCCACACACAATCATACTTCACATTCACATCATATTTCAATTAGTCATCGTATATTCAAGACACACATTGATAACTTCATGAGACATATTCATGCATATACATCATAACATCACTTTACGTCATATTCAATTCCTTCAAGGCCATGATCACAATTCACATATACATATTCATATACGTTAACTAAACACCGCCATCATAAGTGGACCATACCACACAAGATTAATTCAAGAAGACTAGAACAATTTAGGTCAACTTACCCTTCATCCAAGCCTTGGTCACCTTATCTAAATTCTCAAACAATTCATCATAATTAGACATAATTGGCAGTAGATAATTATAATACAACATAGTATAAACACAATTCTAACAATATCCAATCACATTCATCAAACCCACTTCATATGCCAAAATTAGAGAATTAGGATGTCCATGGGTCCATGTAGTTTTTCATCATAAATTCATCAATTAATCATTGAAAACATCACAATTAATCCATTAAAACCTTTTGATGCAAGGACCCATGCTTAGAATTCGAAATAGGAGAATTTAGGATTTTGAAACCTTTTTGAAAAGACTTTGGATTGGCTCCTTGAGTGATAAAAGAATCAAGGATGAATTACCATAACTTATTTTAATAAAACCCATGAAAATTGATGAAGAATCCACTGAAAATCTTCAATCCTAGCTTCAAATTGAGTTCAAGCTCCCATAGAGTCTTGAGAGAGTTTTACTTGGAGAGGGGTTTTGATTTTAAAAAATGAAGTCTAAATTTAGCTCTATGTGTTTAAACTAACTAATAATACATTAAAACACCTAAATTAACTGTCAATGACTTAATTAGGACGTGGGTTGAATTTACCAATTCACCCCTAAGTTGGCCGAAACCCTGCAGAAAAATGCAGGTGCCCAACGACAGACCCCATTGACGGGGCATCATTTGGAAGATGGTTCGTCCTAATGGCCGTGGTTTTGGTCAAACACCCATTATTTGGGGTCTAATCTCCCCACGAATAAATGTGGAGCGACGCCCCCTTTTGACGGGGCTTTAATTGATCTACCAGGCATCATTAGGGTCGTCGATTGGGGTTGTTTTGGCAGCTTTATGGCCAACGTTTGGGTCCTTCTCAATGACCATTAAGGACCCTTAGGGTGGTCCTTGGGGAGTCGTACCCGGACTTTTTGACCCTAAACATGACCATCTAGATGATAGGGTCCTTTCAACTCATTTAAGACTCCAAACGACACACTAAAACACAAAAAACATGCAGAGGCACACTAGCACACACAAGACTAGTTTCCGAACGTCTTTGTCGTTCTTTGATGTTTGACTTCCAAACTCTTTAAAACTAACTTCTAAAGCTATTATTAATTATTTTAACACATTATTAACTCATAAAACACACGTGAAGCTCTAGCTTGTCCTATTTTATTTTGAGGGTTGTAACAACCTTGTTATACTCACTTGTTATTTTGTTGTTGCAATCGCAACCTCGGCTGGCTTATAATGTATATTCATTACATGTTGTTTTGGTACTCATACCGCACACAACATTTTTTTTCCTTGGTACTCATGTTCTTGTAGATAATATTCTTAAGATTGAGGGTGAGCATATTGGATTTCATGGTTGACTCATCTCCTTTTGTACAACTTTGGGTTTGTCTTCTCTATTTTCAATTTTTAGCTTGTATATTTTGGTATTTTGTAGTTTGTACTCGCCTTTTTAGTAGCTTTGTTCTAGCATTCATAAGGTTTTGGGTTGGATCTTGTATTTTTCCTTATCCAAAAGGTTCTTTATTTCCACTGAGAACGATGAAGTTGACCTCAGGTTCACGGAACAGGCTCCCTCATTCATGGAGGAGGGTGATTTTGACCCCGATTAAGGTTGACCTCCACATTTGTAGATCAGGTCCCGCATTTGTGCAGAAATCCTTCGTCATTCTAGTTAGTTTTTGTCAATTTCTTATTTAATTTAGTTTTCTTGAACATCAACTTTGTGGGACTGATTTGGATGGTTTCCTAGCTCCAATCATGGTCAAATTTTGAGCACAAGTTCCTTGAGCTATTAGGGACCTAGTGACAGGTTTTATTTTTCAATTTGGTTATTGGTCTAGTCGGCCCATTTTTCACCCAATTTTGGGCGCGAGTTATATTATAGAAATATGAGTATCATTATTTTTGTAGTAATGTGTAGTTTACAGTGTTAATAATATCATGTAATTTGGAGGGCGTGAAGAAAAGTCAAGGAGCTCCTGGTGATTCAAGTTTTCAGTTCGACTTCCTAGTAGGCTATTGTATACTTTCTTATAAATTGTCCTTTTTGAGATAATTCGTAGTATATATTGCATGTGAGTTAGGAATGTATGGAATGGATTTAGGATTACTTCATTATTCCTAATTTCTGCATTCTCATCAGAACCTCATGCTAGTATTGGGTTGCTAAAATCTTAACTTAGGTTAGTAGTTTCTTGCATGTGTCTTAGTTTGATGTTGATAGCCTCTTTAGAGTTTGTAATTAAGTGCCTTGGAATGAGATTTAATGATCCTTTAGTTAATATAGATGCTCCTTGTAGTAATATCTATACCTTTGTACACTCGTTTAGTGCATAAACCTTAAGTTTGTTTTGATATAATAGGAATTCCCTCATAATAGACCTGTAGACTTGACATTGATCCCAATCTCATATTAGACTTCAAAACCTTAGTTGCTTATTATATTTGTAGGTTTTGATCATTCATTTACGCCTTCAATTGTGTGGTTCTTCATAATTTTCTCATTTTTTCTAAGTAGTAGTGAACATGTGATATTACCTTGTGATATATGGTATACTATTGGGCCCAAAGCCTTGATCGGGGGCAGCTGGGTTTCATATTAGTTTTCTGTATGATGTGAGTGATGTGTTTCTAGTTATATACTATTAGGTTTTTAGATGATATCGTTTGGATGTTGCATTGTATTGGAACTCCTTTTCATGTGTTTTGTAGTACAGCAACAAATACATTGAGTTTACCATTACTTCCTAGAAGTACGGTTTACCATTTTTTCTCTTAAAATTGTTTTTAATGGGAGTCATGTTACCTTTTACCATTGATAAGTTGAATTTTGGGATAAAAGAGGCATCAAGCATGTGCTCACTTCTTACTTGATTGGTCTGACCCTTTTTATACTGATTTGGTTTAGTATATATCTCTAATACTATGACTGAGTGTATCCAAGAGGATCAATTGTGAAATTCTTAGATCTGTACCACATAGGTATATATGGGTCCTCCATCCGTGTAACGGACTAAACAGAAAGAGAGGTGTCTGCATGAGTCCTATATGGCATGCCTAGGGTAGGAGGTAGACATATATACTTGGTTACGTGGCACTTGGCACCGTGGTATTATCGGTTTTCTTTCCATACTTGCATTCATATGCTTTACTTATCACCAGTATAATTAATTTTTGTTTGCATCCGTTGGTATATTGGGGACCTTTCAAACTTATGAGGGTCCGATTAGGTTATAGTTTGATTATAATGATGTGTTTTGTGTCGGTTTGATAGTTGGTTATATGATTGACTTAGATTTACCTCTATATTGATTATTCCAGATTTGGTTGGATTGGATTCGCCTTTTGGTTGTTATTATGAGTAGCGATGGTTACCGTTAGTTGTCTTTCATAGTAGGATCTTATTGTGATTTGGTCGTTGGGATAGCCCCTTTAGGTACGTTCTTTTGCTTTATTTACGTACTTTTTTTATCCTATTCATTTCTCTCTAATTACTTTTATTCCACGTTCTCTTTTCTTTAGCTACTTGTAATCTATATTACTTCTCTACCTGTTAATTATGCTTCATTTATATTTGACGCTCAATCAACATATGTCTACTAAGTACGATAAGTTGGTACTCATACTACACTTCTGTACCAGGCAAATTTTAGTATGATTTCTTGATGTTGACATGTGTCTAATGAATAGCAGCTCTCGATCGAAGACTTTTGGTGATATCCTAGTATTTGGACTTCCCTTCTCCTTCTATTTTTGGCTGAACTAGCTTTTATTTATATTTGGAGATGGTTTTGTATATTTGTATATATTTTTTACTCCTATTTTGATTGGTAGCTCGAATAATGATTGATACCAGGCATGTGGGATTTATTATATTTATTTAATTATATCTCTTTCTTTTATTTAGATAATTATCTTTAATCTTCCACATTCTTTTTAAACAACACATTTTTTATTATATCATATTCTTAAATCTTGTTTTGCCTAGCTTAACATCATGAAAAAAGTGAAATGTTTACATTTTAGTAAAGATGAAGAAGGCATATTTCATAAAATGATGACCATGAATTTAGGAATTGAACCATCCAAAAAGGTTATGTATTTTTGAATTTCATGGAGTTATATAGTTTTTAAAGAATTTTACAATCAAATTTCTATTCGTGTTGAGTTTGAAATTAAGATAGCTTTTATAAGATAGGACATTTTTAAGATTCTTCATCTTTTGTTTGAATGCTAGCTATGAGATTTCTTCAAAAGCACATTCTAGTATTGAATCACCAATCCTTATAAGGCCTTTTGGGTCCAGAAACTCAAGAATCTAAAAGATTTGATTAAGTTGAGATATTCTTATCCAAAAGAAATGATCAAAGGGCATGATTTAAACCTTTTTTTTAGATAGTTTTTCAACTTCGAATTGAGGAAAGATATTTAGATAAAGGATATTAAAAACCATCTTGTCCAACCTTTTAAAAATACAATCCTCTTTAGCTTTATCATTCCACCAAATGCGCACAAATTCCACATAAACTTATCCATAAGACAAAATATTCATAATTTGTTGTTGTTACCGATAGTCCACCTAATTTCCCTTCCCTGAGAAAATAACATTAAAATCTCCACTAATAGTACAAGGTGATTCCATATTACTATCTAGGAATTATAGTTGTAGGAATTATAGTTGTCCCATAGTCCTTGCCTTTTTGTTTCATCACATTTAGCATACACAAAATTATAATGAAATCAGATCCTTGATGACACAACTTTAGAGGTATCAGTTGTTTTTTGTTTTTTAAGATTTTCCATTGTATACAAGTATTTAATAATACCCAAAATTTTCCATTAGTATTAGCAATTGTTGCTTTCATTATTAGACTTTTTTATATTTCTAAAGATGTTTGTAGTTCTGAAATAGTTCCATCATTACTATAATAGAACACTTATATAGCTTTTGTAGGCTAATGAGTTTTGGAAATGCTTGTTCTGTTCTGACAGACCTAATATTTAAAATCAGTGCCTTCATTATTATTTATACTTTGATATCAATTTCCTCTTTGGATGTCGCCTTCTTTACTTGTATAATTAACTTCTCGGTTTTTTGTTTCTTTGTACTTCTGGTGAGAGTTCTTGGGGAAATAAATGCTTCTCCAATTAGCTTGGAAAATTCTCAACAATGATTTCTTCATTTTATCATTTTCTATTATCTACATTACTTTAATTACCTTATGAGTTACTTTAGCTATTAAGATCTCTTTTTGGGCGCATCTTGAGACCATCATTACTTGATAGCATCATTTATTGTTTTGAATAGGCTTGATTCATGTGATCTTGTGATTTTGACTTTCTATTCAAGATTGTTGCTTCCATCTACCTATCTTGAACTTGGTCCATGCCCCTTATGGTGTTCTATGATATAACTTTTTTTGATCAATTTTTTCTTTTGTTACCAATTATTCTATTTGCTTGTTCATCTTATTTTCATGTTTGTTATGTTGTGCTTTCTTCAAAGTTAATAGAGATGATTTATCCAAAGGGTATTCTAGTTTTACTACTCTATCTGTCACCTCCGGGGAGCACCCCCAAGAAGTAACATGGCGTACTTGACCTCTCGTAGGTCTTATACAAGCCCATAGTTATCATTCATTGCATTGACATAGTAAATTTAGCGGAAAATTTAAAACTTTTCATAGCACATCATATGCTAGAAACTTCATCTCATATATAGATAAAACATAAGTCATAATACATTTATAGACCTTAAGTCTCTTTGCCATATTAGACTCAACAACATTATAGTACGTTAGGACACGGCCCATAAGATACATTACATAACTATACAATATTTAAAGACTTTACAATAAAGACATAAGTAGGAGATCCTTGAACTTTAAGGATTCCTTTCATTGAGCTTGGGAATCATCTAGCAAGCTCTTCACCATTCAAGACATCCTTTAAGCATCCATAACCTACACTTTGTCTAAAAAGTAGAGAAGAATGGGATTAGCACAAGCATGTACTAAGTATGGCAACCATGCAAAAACATGCATTTAAAAGGGACATTTTCTTTGAAACCATACTTCATGTTTTTTGAGTAAATCTTCATAAAACTTTTAACCAATATCATTTATATCATTCACATACATCATATAAACATATTCAAAGACCAAACATTTCATAGGATCACATATAGAATTTATTACATTTTTAAGCCACTTTACAGTAAGATACCTTTACCTTAACAGTGAACCCTTTTTCCTTTAACTCATCAACCTTTCAAGTAACCTCTAGTGATACTTAGTGCAATTCATAGCCTTAAAGCCACAAGGAAAACATACATAGAATCTATACAAGGCAACACATACCATCATAGAAGTATAGCCCATTACGAGACACTTTCAAGTCAAGCATATATGATATTACAGTAACCTACATCAACTTGCACATACTTTTACTTCTTTTCATATTCATCATTATAAGACATTGTTCATGACCCCAATCTTAGCCTACTAGTGCAATGTACATGTGAAGACCCATAAACACACACATACTTAGTAAACTCTTCATGAAACCATAAACCTTAACATTCAATTCATACATCAATATAACAAATAAAGACAACTTCATTCATGTCAATACAAGACCTTCATCATATAGTCATTTAGACCAACATAGTGCACATAAGGATAGATTATATCACATACATTCATACCATGCACATCTTCATAACAAGTAGACCACTTCTACAATATCATGCATAAAGACATAATCATAATCATACATATTAGGTCACCTTCCTAGGACTTCCTAAGAAGCCACTTGTGCAATGTCTATATGGGTTCATTACTTCCACCTACACTATGTAACTTACCTTAAGTCCTCCTAGTTAGGATCCTATTCATTTACTTCCATTGTCCATTTTACATTAGGGAAACTATAGCCTTAACCGACACTAAGACCATGGGTGCTAATCATGGAATTTGGTGTTGTAGAGCTTTACACCAATGGAAGGTGTTCCTACCTAGCCAAGGTAGAACATTAACATACATCCTAGCATCCTAAGTGAATTCACTTTGCTAGATCCTATGTGGCAAGCATAGTTTATGGAACTTGGGGGAAATCATGGAGATATCAACTCTACACCCTTTGTTGGGTCATGAGGCTATCCACCCCGTGAGGACCGTAGTGAACCCTACCTCCCTTATTTGGGGAAGTGTTACTCCCACACATGAGGACCGCAGTGAAACCTACCTTCCCTATGTTGGAATACCCCCTCATCTACAAGTTCACTCGGTGCTAAGCTAAGTTCCCTTTATTGAAAAAGCCTTTATTATCATTTTTCATAAAACATAATCTAGGATATTTACTCTCATATGCTTATAACATATTCAAGCACCTATCTAGTTGTAGAATATTCTTGGGCACACCTTTCAAGGCCCCTCTATTAACTAGATCATCTTTCACGTGTGTGAGTGTATACATATATGTGAGCAAACCTTTCATATAACACATTAAGTCACACATGTTCATACATCATATTCATACATATAGAAACCAAAACTAGAATTATCCTATCAAGGTATCCGTGTGCAATGCATAGGCAAAGTCTCATACCCTTGCCCATACTAGTACACCTATCAAGTCATCCTATCTAAGGAAACACATATCATGCTTTCATAAACGTCATCTTAACATGCATAGTAGTAGACACTAGTGAATATGAGAACTACCTTTCATTTAGACACCATGAACCTTTACTACTTTCAAGCATGCATGAAATGTGAGTGTGTGTGTACATTGGTCAACATGATCACATAATGGCTATCAACAACACATTGAGGTAGCCACCCTCTTAGACCACATTACCCCTTTCAAGCATATACCACACAACACACAACAACATAGAAGGCAAGTTAACTTCATAGAACATTTTAAGACTCCTAACATTAGCTATTCACACATTCACATAGGGTTACATGGGTAGGGGTCATCAACCATTAGCACCTAAAACATGGAAGTACCTACACATGATATTACATAACCCTTTACATGCTCATAACAATAGTAACATAACCTAGATTTACAACTCAAATAGAAGACTAGGCACAAGTTACACATAAAGTGATCATCATAACCACTCCTTCATATATTCATCAAATTGCCTTCAAGGCCATGGTCCACACATATATAATGATATAAAGTAAACACCGCCACCATAAGTGGACCATACCACACAATTCCATTCACGGCTTCATCAACATTACTATAGAGAAGTATAGAAGTAGAAGAGTAGAGCGATTCTTACCAACCCTTTAGCCAATGGTCATCATTGACCTTTACTACTCTTTCATCAATAATTCAAGTATAAGGCAGTAGCTTAAGTTCCAGAATCATACATGAATTCAATTACAAGATACTACAAGGTCATACTACAACTAGCACAACGCCTTAGCATATCAGAAGGTAGAAGAACATAGACCATTAGCCAATTTCACTTACATGGATTATAGATCATATTTCATCAATAATATCAATCTAAGGCAGTAGTTAATCATACACTTAATCATAATGAAATCATGCTTAAAGCACTTCAAGATCAAACTTCCAACATAGGCATTAGACTTACTAATTCGCTAGAATAGAGAGGAATTAACCAACACTATTGATTCTCTAAGGCCTTGATCATAAATCACATTTTAACAATAATGTACATGCTAGAAAGTATCTAAATATATTAGTACATTAAAGGAATCATGCTTCATCTATCCACAATTCGAGATCACATCATATACATAGTATTATCAATCGATAGACTAAATGAGACTAGATCAATTCATGCCGATTCTTCCTTACTTTAATCATACGAGATTTCTATCCATAATTCAATCATGATATTAACCTAAAACAGTAGATATAACCAACTTAACATGATCGAAATCCACATTAAATCATTAAGAGGCCAATGTTACATTGAACCATGGAAACTAGGCTAAACATGTTCAAATCTTCATACATTGATCCTCATGGATCTTTAAACATAAATTCGACATAAATTCATGTAAATAACAGTATATATAATCACTTCAACGTAAGAACATCACAATTCAATGGATAAAAACCGTGATCACATTGCCCATGCAAGGCTAAATCGTGTTGGTGAAGGAGCATGTGGAGTCAAAATCACGTTAAAACCACTGTATTAACTTCAATTAATCATGATTTAATCATTAAAAACATTTTTAGAAGGAACCCATGGCAGATTGAAGAAGGAAGTGTTTGATCATATTTTTCTCTTTGAAATCTTTGAGATTGACTCTCTAGATGAAAAGATAACTAGAGATGATTATCACCATACCTTCTTGTTCATGAAAACCTCTAACAGTTGATTATTCATCCATGGAAATCCGAGTCCCAAGCAGTTCTTGAGCTTCACCAACAATGGTGGTTTCTAGGGAGAAGATTTTTGGAGAGAAAGGTTCTTACGTGTGTATGGGATTGGTAATGGGAGGTCACGTGTATGATGACTTATATACACCCAAAATTAGTTATATAACCCAATTAGAGTTGGTTTAGGACGTGGGGTGAATTTCCCATTCACCCCATTAATGAAACAGTACGCAGGCATCAGTTCACAGGCCACCATCGACGGACCTACCTATTGGCCGTAGGTCAGTCGACGGGCCATGCATTGGGTTCTGTCGATTGGTCCTTGGCCAACTTTTGGATTGAGACCTTACCAAGCTAAGTACCAATCGACGAGACCTCACCTACGGGCCGTTGGTTGACCAACTGGCCATCGTTTGGTCCGTCAATTGACACTGCCAAGGCAGTGTCTCGGCCAGCCTTGGGTCCTTCTTGTGGGCCTTTTTGCGGGGCCCTTTAGAGGTTGTACCTGGAAGTTTCTAACGTAAATACAACCCTTAACAAGTTGTATACCTTTCACATAAGTTTCACCCAAAACAAACACCTGCAACTCGTCCAAATAAGCAAGGCCCCATCGAGAGACACACGTGCATGTCTCTAGGCTATCTTTCGAATATCTTGGACGTTCTTAGACGTTTGACCTCCAAACGTCACGAAACTTCATATACTATCATTTTACATCATTATAAACCATTTTAAGACTTCATAAGCTCATGACATACAAATATAAGCATGCATAGACACATGAGGCACATAGGTGACTAGTCATCGAACGTTTTGGTCGACCCTTGACGTTTGACTTCCAAATCACCTCAAACTTTATACACTGCCTCAAAACCATATTATAAGTCATTTTAGGAACTTATATAATTAATACGAACACGTTAGTATCTAGACACCCTAACTCATTTTGGGGGTCTTACAATATCCCCCACTTGGGAACATTCGTCCTCGAATGACCTTAGAACACTTTAATCACAACAAGGACTTCAATGAATCATAGAGCAGTTCATCTCATTCATAACATCATAACATAGAAGTTAATGCACCAAACATACAAGGAACACGACTTCACGCCATTTATCACTCAATGCATACAAGCAAGCAAAACTTTAATTTACTCACTCCTTGATGCATTAATCAAAGAGGCTCTTATCATGTTCATAGGAGGAACATCCTTCTCCTAATAATAACATGGTCATTACAATCCATTCTATTAAAAGTTCATCATGTATGGCCACACATAGTCAGATTACAACATATACTCAAAAGCTATTTAAGCACTCATATTTCAATGCACATAGACTTGAGTAAGATAGGTTGACAATTGATTCTTATAAGTTAGACCTAGTTCTATGGGGGTCATACTCAACCATACCATGCTTAGTTGTGTCCGTGGAGTAATGTCCATCTCCTCAACACACTTACATGTATCATGATCTCACGCCCAAGCAAATGCACAAAGGCCATCTTTACGGTAATATGAGAAATTCTCACTTTCAAAACCAAATACATGATCATGTTTTCTTCCTAGTGAAGTCCAAATGGTAAGTCAAACCAAGAACATCACAACAAATAAGAAGCTATTTCACAAAATTTCAAATTCTAACATAGTAATCACCTTCACAGTAAGTATTATTTGGGAAATATAACGCAAATCTTAGGCACACGTGTGAACACCTAGCTAAACATGCTTTCACTTTTTAAGAGTGAGCCTACAATCATGTCTTCCAAACCATACAATTCACATAATTTTCAAGAGACTCCACATATTTCATTTTAAAGAGACTCAACTTTTCATTATAAGGTTAAACCTTACATATCACAAGGGACTAAAACCAAGTTTCCTACTTTATCTCATGAAGTCAAATGTACCATTAGCATGTTAGGATGTACAATACTCATGAGAAACATGTAATTAATCAAAATTTCTATTCAAGCGCTTTGGAATATTCATAAGATATTTAAGGTAATGTCAATCAATACATACCAAACATATAAAGTTCATGAAATTCATACTTTATGCAAGACTATATTCATGAAAAAGCTTATCAAGACTTCATTAAATTCAAGATCAAGAAAATAATAGAAGGTCAAGGTATAAGATTCCTATAACCTTACTATTCCATCACCATCCCCACTTAGGGTAAACCCAATTAAGAGCAACTTAACCCAAACTAATGAGGATATTAACTTAACAATCTTCATTTTTCATCACTTAAAAGTGATTGCCATTTAGAAGGAATTTACAGTAAGTCAAGCAAGGCCTTTTAAACTTTATTTCCTAGGCAATTTATCCTCAATCATCATGTTAGGTCATCTCATTCATCCATATAAGGTTTTCATACAATACAATAGACACAAAGGTCATCCAACATTAGGGGAAAACTACAAGGAGACTTAGCCATAAAATTTCTTCTTTTCCCTAGAACATTACACTAAGGTGACTCCTAGATCACTAAAACCCACATCATCACCCTACCAAGTCATGCATACTACCTTTACACCTAGGATCAAATATATACAAAGAACTCCAATCCATATTAGGTAATCATGAATGTTCACACATCCCAACTAAGGCAACATTTGAAACATCATGTATATATCCAAGGGGACATAATGAACACCTTAAAACACATATTCTTAAGGTAGCATGCTTTCATAGGTAATCACTAAGCATTTCAAGTTCAAATGATAATAGTAAGCCACCAACATGTAAAACCATATAATAACACACCATTTCAAAAGAAACTCATGTCAACCATAATAACTTCTAACATGCTTTAACTATATCATGACATGCATTCTTCAACATAACATGCTATTTCACATAAGTCTCATACATAGCCATAATTGGCATCACATCATTAAAATATACCAAAATTCACCTTCACACATACTCATCAAATTATAAAACCAAGTTAAGCATTAACTCACCTTTTCTCCCTCAAGCATAGAGATACAATCTCATCCAAGCAATCACATCAAATAGACCACTGGACAAGAAAACATAAGAGAGAGATCTTATAGAGTTAAGTAATATGGCACGATATGAGAATGATGAAGAGGGAAACTCAATCATCCTATAGCCTCCCGTACCATTTGATGTGTCGCGAATCACCACCAATGCTACGAGACTTTACTAGACGTGGCAATATGAGACTTTTAGAACCTAAAACAACTTTATAAACCTCATGCTCTGATACCACGTTTGTCACATCCGGGGAGCACCCCCTAGAAGTAACATGGCGTACTTGACCTCTCGGAGGTCTTATACAAGCCCACAGTTATCATTCATCGCATTGACATAGTAAATTTAGCAGAAAATTTAAAACTTTTCATAGCACATCATATGCTAGAAACATCATCTCATATATAGATAAAACATAAGTCATAATACATGTATAGACCTTAAGTCTCTTTGCCATCTTACACTCAACAACATTATAGTACATTAGGGACACGGCCCATACACACATTACATAACTATACAATATTTAAAGTCTTTACAATAAAGACATAAGTAGGAGATCCTTGAACTTTAAGGATTCCTTTCATTGAGCTTGGGAATCATCTAGCAAGCTCTTCATCATTCAAGACATCCTTTAAGCATTCATAACCTATACTTTGTGTAAAAAGTAGAGAAGAATGGGATTAGCACAAGAATGTACTAAGTATGGCAACCATGCAAAAACATGCATTTAAAAGGGACATTTTATTTGAAACCATACGTCATGCTTTTTGAGTAAATCTTCATAAATCCTTTAACCAATAGCATTTATATCATTCACATACATCATATAAACATATTCAAAGACCAAACATTTCATAGGATCACATATAGAATTTATTACATTTTTAAGCCACTTTACAGTAAGCTACCTTTACCTTAACAGTGAACCCTTTTTTCTTTAACTAATCAACCTTCCAAGTAACATCTAGTGATACTTAGTGCAATGCATCACCTTAAAGACACAAAGAAAACATACATAGAATCTATACAAGGCAACACATACCATCATAGAAGTATAGCCCATTACGAGACACTTTCAAGTCAAGCTTATATGATATTACAGTAAGCTACATCAACTTGCACATACTTTTACTTCTTTTCATATTCATCATTATAAGACATTTTTCATGACCCCAATCTTATCCTACTAGTGCAATGTACATGTGAAGCCCCATAACCACACACATACTTAGTAAACGCTTCATGAGACCATAAACCTTAACATTCAATTCATACATCATTATAACAAGTAAAGACAACTTCAATCATGTCAATACAAGACCTTCATCATATATTTATCTAGACCAACATAGTGCATATAAGGATAGATCATATCACATACATTCATACCATGCATATCTTCATAACAAGTAGACCACTTCTACAATATCATGCACAAAGACATAATCATAATCATACGTATTAGGTCACCTTCCTAGGACTTCCTAAGGAGCCACTTGTGCAATGTCTATATGGGTTCATTACTTCCACCTACACTAAGTAACTTACCTTAAGTCCTCCTAGTTAGGATCCTATTCATTTACTTCCATTGTCCATTTTACATTAGGAAAACTATAGCCTTAACCGACACTAAGACCATGGGTGCTAATCATGGAATTTGGTGTTGTAGAGCCTTACACCAATGGAAGGTGTTCCTACCTAGCCAAGGTAGAACATTAACATACATCCTAGCATCCTAAGTGAATTCACTTTGCTAGATACTATGTGGCAAGCATAGTTTATGGAACTTGGGGGAAATCATGGAAATATCAACTCTACCTCCCCTATTTGGGGAAGTGTCACTCCCTCACATGAGGACCGTAGTGAACCCTACCTTCCCTATGTTGGAAAAGTGTCACCCCCTCATCTACAAGTTCACTCGGTGCTAAGCTAAGTTTCCTTTATTGAAAAAGCCTTTATTATCATTTTTCATAAAACATAAACTTAGGATATTTACTCCCATATACTTATAACATATTCAAGCACCTATCTAGTTGTAGAGTATTCTTGGGCACACCTTTGAAGGCCCCTCTATTAACTAGATCATCTTTCATGTGTGTGAGTGTATACATATATGTGAGCAAACCTTTCACATAACACATTAAGTCACACATGTTCATACATCTTATTCATACATATAGAAACCAAAACTAGAATTATCCTATCAAGGTACACATGCGCAATGCATAGGCAAAGTCCCATACCCTTGTCCATACTAGTACACCTATCAAGTCATCCTAGCTAAGGAAACACATATCATGCTTTCATAAACGTCATCTTAACATGCATAGTAGTAGACACTAGTGAATATGAGAACTACCTTTCATTTAGACACCATGAACCTTTACTACTTTCAAGCATGCATGAAATGTGAGTGTGTGTGTACATTGGTCAACATGATCACATAATGGCTATCAACAACATATTGAGTCAGCCACCCTCTTAGACCACATTACCCCTTTCAAGCATAGACCACACAACACACAATAGCATAGGAGGCAAGTTAACTTCATATAACACTTTAAGACTCTAACATTAGCTATTCACACATTCATATAGGGGTACATGGGTAGGGGTCATCAACCATTAGCACCTAAAACATGGTAGCACCTACACATGATATTACATAACCCTTTACATGCTCATAACAATAGTAACATAACCTAGATTTACAACTCAAATAGAAGAGTAGGTACAAGTTACACATAAAGTGATCATCATAACCACTCCTTCATTTATTCATCAAATTGCCTTCAAGGCCATGGTCCACACATATATAATGACATAAAGTAAACACCGCCACCATAAGTGGACCATACCACACAATACCATTCACGGCTTCATCAATATTACTATAGAGAAGTAGAAGAGTAGAGCGATTATTACCAACCCTTTAGCCTTTGGTCATCATTGACCTTTACTACTCTTTCATCAATAATTCCAAATATAAGGCAGTAGCTTAAGTTCCATAATCATACATGAATTCAATTACAAGCTACTACAAGGTCATACTACAACTAGCACAACACCTTAGCATACTAGAAGGTAGAAGAACATAGACCATTAGCCAATTTCACTTACATGGATTATAGATCATATTTCATCAATAATATCAATCTAAGGCAGTAGCTAATCATAAACTTAATCATAATGAAATCATGCTTAAAGCACTTCAAGATCAAACTTCCAACACAGGCGTTAGACTTACTAATTCGCTAGAATAGAGAGGAATTAACCAACACTATTGATTCTCTAAGGCCTTGATCATCAATCAAATTCTAAAAATAATGTACATTCTAGGCTGTAGCTAAATACATCAGTACATCAAGGGAATCATGTTTCATCTATCCACAATTCGACATCATATACATAGTATTATCAATCGATATACTAAAAGATACTAGATCAATTCATGTCAATTCTTACTTACTTTAATCATCCGAAATTCCTATCCATAATTCAATCATGACATTAACCTAAAACAGTAGATATAACCAACTTAACATGATCGAAATCCACATTAAATCATTAAGAGGCCAATGTGACAGTGAACTATGGAAACTAGGCTAAACATGTTCAAATCTTCATACATTGATACTCATGGATCCTTCAACATCAATTCAACATAAATTCATGTAAATAACAGTATATATAATCACTTCAACGTAAGTACATCACAATTCAATCGATAACAAACCATGATCACATTGCCCATGCAAGGCTAAATCGTGTTGGTGAAGGAGCATGGGTTCATCATGCAAGTGGAGTCAAAATCACGTTAAAACCATTGTATTAACTTCAATTAATCATGATTTAATCGTTCAAAACATTTTTATAAGGAATCCATGGCAGATTGAAGAAGGAAGTGTTTGATCATATTTTTCTCTTTGAAATCTTTGAGATTTACTCTCTAGATGAAAAGATAACTAGAGATGAATATCACCATACCTTCTTGTTCATGAAAACCTCTAACAGTTGATGATTCATCCATGTAAATCCGATCTTTAAGCAGTTCTTGAGCTTCACCAACAATGGTGGTTTCTAGGGAGAAGATTTTTGGAGAGAAAGGTTCTTACGTGTGTATGGGATTGAGAATGGGAGGTTCACGTGTATGATGACTTATATGCACCCACAATTAGTTAAATAACCCAATTAGATTTGGTTTAGGACGTGGGGTGAATTTCCCATTCACCCCTTTAATGAAACAATACGCAGGCATCACTTCACAGGCCACCATCGACGGACCTATCTATTGGCCGTAGGACAGTCGAAAGGCCGTGCATTGGGTTCCGTCGATGGGTCCTTGGCCATATTTTGGCTTTATACCTTCCCACGATAAGTAACAATCGATTATACCTCACCTACGGGCCGTTAGTTGACCAACTGGCCGTCGTTTTGTCCGTCGATTGACACTGCCAAGGCAGTGTCTCGGCCAGCCTTGGGTGCTTCTTGTGGGCCATTTTACGGGGCCCTTTAGAGGTTGTACCTGGACGTTTCCAACGTAAATACAACCCTTAACAAGTTTTATACCTTCCACATAAGTTTCACCCAAAACAAACACCTGCAACTCGTCCAAACAAGCAAGGCCCCATCGAGACACACACATGCATGTCTCTAGGCTATCTTTCGAATGTCTTGGACGTTCTTGGACGTTTGACCTCTAAACTTCACAAAACTTCATATACTACCATTTTATATCATTATAAACCATTTTAAGACTTCATAAGCTCATGACATACAAATATAATCATGCATAGACACATGAGGCACATAGGTGACTAGTCGTCGAACGTTTTGGTCGACCCTTGACGTTTGACTTCCAAATCACCTCAAACTTTATACACTGCCTCAAAACCATATTATAAGTCATTTTAGGACCTTAGATCATTAATACGAACACGTTAGGCTCTAGACACCCTAACTCATTTTGGGGGTCTTCCACTATCACCCCATTTTGAACTAGACACTTTCCATGTTTCCTTAGTCATAAGTTCCTTGAAAAGATTCCGTGTTAGATTCATCTAAAGAGTCTTCTAGTTCTTCTATTTTATCAACCCATTCTGAACTAATCACTTTCCCTTTTTCCTTAGACATAACTTCTTCATTTGTGTAGCTTTAAGGTATCTCAATTAGCATAAAGGTTTTTTGAAAAAAATTCAACACAAGTTTTTCATTGCAAAATTTTGTTGAAATTATAGGGCTGAACATCCAAAAAGACATCACCTTTTTGAATTGATCAGTTCCTAAATCCATGTTCACAATTTTGATAAAAATGTCTTCTTCAATTTTACTAACACGTAAAAAAAATATTTTTCTATGATATTAAACTAGGAGAAGAAGATTTAGAAATATGGTAGAATTGAAAAATTTGTTGCTTAAAAGAAGAATGTGACTCAACTAGATGATACACAGAGGGAAAACAAATGTAAACATAAATGCTATTTTTTATTCTTTTTAATTCTATAAGTCAAAGTTAATTAAAGTATAAATTTTATAATTAGATTATTTAAGGAAATTCTAAATTCATGTAATTTTTATTGAGTGTTTTTACTCAGTCAGTCAGTCATTCAATTTTGTGTTTAACACACGTCACTTTTCTATATTTTGTTACACAAACAATATTTTACTTCACTAGTTATCACACAAAAATAATATTTAAAATTTTTTATATCACGTAAAATTCATCTAGCTTTACTTAATCATATTTAATTAGTTATTTAATTTTTATATATTTTTCACATAAAGTCATTTAATTTAGTAAATTACTAGTAATTTTTTTATATGTATTTTTTTACTAATTTAACCAGGTGTCTTGCCCAATAATGGTTGTACTTGACATTCAATTTCTAAATCACAATATTTTTGTAAATATTAGGTAGCTCATTTTTCTTTCTTTAACTGAAAAGGGAACAAACCAGCTACATTGCCTCTTGATTTTACAAGAATATCTAATCGTAATGAACTAAACTTATTTCAACTTTCAACAAAATAAATACTTAAAAAGTATTAACATAATTTAAATAATTCATTAAAAATATTTTTTAAGTTTTGTGAAGCATACAATATGAAAATTGTAATATCAAAATCAACACATACATATGAAAAACTCAACAAGTAAATGTATATGACCAAGCTTGTGGCTTCATTCATTCTACGGGGAGTATAATGCATGCAGGTTCTTTATCCCAAGTTATATTTATTATTACGGCTGAAGTTTTGTGTAGGGACCTAAATGTTATTTTTAAGGATGATCTATGTCACGCCCCGAGCGTACACCCTGGACGGGACTGGCACTCGAAGACCATCACTGGCCTCGAGCGGACCCTTGGTCTGGCTTCCTTAACTCAGCGGAAGACAATAATAATATCTATCACATCATTGAACTTAACTAAACTAGAAAAGAATATAATAACTAAGAACATTTAAAACTGAGACATTCAACTTGGCCAAAACTGGCAACCCAAGTCTTAACAATAAAAGATAATACTGAAAGACTCAAAGGACTAACATCTGACTGTTTATGATGCCTCTAACATGACTAAGATGGATGTTGGAACAGACCCCAAAATATCCTAATGATCTAATACTAGGAAACAAGTAAAAGAGTCATCCGGAATGCAACGAGGCTCACCACTGACTCTGGATTGCTCAACTGGATCAACGGTGCGCTGGATGCCGATGCTCGTTACCTGCATCTGTATCATAATACGATATATAACAACTGGCATCAGTACATTGAATGTACGAGTATGCGAGTTGATTGTTAAATAATAATAACATAGGCTTGAAAAGAGAATCTGAGAAACTTACCTGACTCAACTCAACTCTACAAGACTGACCTCATTTCATTATATAGCAATTTAAAATAACTGCAATATAAAGAAAATATGTTTAAAACATAATACCGTATGTATGCAAATATACAATTTATCTATGAGATGTATGTAAAAATACAATTAACTGTGTATATAAAATACATTTAACTTATGTGGGAGTTTCTCTAACATACACACTAAGAGCTATAGTGATGATAGAACATTTTGCGTCATGCTGCCAGGGCCATCCTATACCTTGCCATCAGTATATAACCTGAACTACTAAGTGAATCCACTAGTCTATGCTAAAAAACACTAAAAGAATCATCTAAAGAGTATGACCCTTTTCTACCCATAGTGGCTACATGGTTATGGGGGCTGGGAGTTATCCGAACTCTCTCTCATATTGGTGCTCAATACTACTACAAAAAGTATCATTATATTAGCTCTTATGTTTAAGACATACTTACCTGTGTTGTTTGAGATTAGTTCTCAAAACTTAGCTCAACAGTTATCTTGGAAATCTCAATTTCCCTGCTTGCTTCATTTAGAAAGTTATTACTTATTTCTAAAAACTAGTCGAAGGCTCTTTGGAAATCTCAGTTACCGTTCTTATTTAAATGTGAAAACATTTTATACTGCTTTGGGAATACTTATATACTTCTTTGAAGAAAAGGCTTCACTTTACTATGAACTGAACTAAAACTTAAATATTAGAATGAAGTTAAAACGTTTGTAAAAGACTTATGAAACTTGAAATGAAATTATTCTCCTTATCTTTACTCTTTACTCAACTTGATCTTTAAGTCCTAAAACAAAGTTAAAAGCATTTGTAAAAGACTTCTTGAAAAGACTCTAAGAACTTTTTAGACTAGGCTCTTCACTTTCCTTGAATTTGAAGTTATGGATTCAAGGTTGAAATTCATGTTTTTGGATGATTTATATATGTTTAGAAGTCATATAGAGGAGTTAGAGTCATTAGGAAGTGTTGAAACACTTTAGAAAGGCTTAAACGAACTGAATTATGAAAACTAGGTGAAAAACGCCGATTCAGGTGTGCCACGCTAGCCGCACTTGATTGAGGCTCCTTTTTGGCGCACTGCTGGAGCGCCGCCCCAGCCTGCCTAGTGCTATTGGGGGGGCGCCAACCCTTCCCTAGGTCAACTATGACGAGTTTTTCCTCTCATTTTATGACCTTAAATAGTTATAATTTGATTTCTTTTCTCATTTTCGCTTTAGATTTATGTACCCAAATCATATATACAAGAATGTAAACCAATGAACTCAATAAACAACACTTTCTACCTCAAGAAATTCATGAACTTCAACTCATATTCAAGAACGAAAGCAATTTAAGAACAACATTCAAGAACATTCAAGATCCAATCTTTTTAGGATGAAATCTCGTTGAATCAAACATGTTTGGCACGTGGGTGAATGAACCAACATTGAGATAGACTCACATACCTGGTAGAAGCAATCCTTTGGCGAAAACACCAACATTGTTGTTTAATCTTGATGAATTTGCCCTTATTCCCTTCTTCATTTCTCTTTTCCTTTCTCCTTAGCCCTTGCGTGAAATCCCAAATTCTAAAACTGACTAGGTTTATTCTTGACCCTTATTAAACTCCTAAAATGGATTAAAATAGGGTAATAAAAAGACTAAAATACCCTTAAAATTCCGGATTTGGACATTTCCTTAAATCCAACTGCCCAACTTCCAAAGGGCATAACTCACTCATTTGAACTCGGAATCACGCAAACTCAGCGGCGTTGGAAAGATCATTTCAATGGATTTCCAACCATAGTTTGAACTACACCTAAATCATTTTGAGCTAGGAGTTATGGTCGTTTGAAGTTGACCAAAACTCACTTTGAACTTACTTAAAACTTTCCAGATTTCCTTAACTTTTCAAAAATAAGTATTTCCAGATTTTAAACTCCTTTCTAGTTCTTTATAATTGCGACATGTTACAATCTATAGGATATGTATTATCAAAGTGGAGTACTAATATTAATAATCTTGCTTATGAAGATATTCTAACTTTATCTAACAAGAATTCGTTGAAGAAAATGATGGGCATCTTACAGAAATATAAAGATCAATCGAGTACCAAATTTATCATGTCCTGAGCCTACACTATGGATGTGGCTGAAACTCAAAAACCATTGGTGGTCCCAAGCCAACATTTGGTCTGGCTGACTACTGAACGAAAGACTGAACATACATACGGAAGCCTTATAAAATAAACATTGAAAATCATTTCAGGAAATCTTATGTGAAAGTCTGAAATAAATCTAAATAATAATAATAATAAGCATATATTATTACTATAAGTGGGAAGATCTTAACTTCAAAGTTGGATTATGTTTTTACCCTTCACTAAATTTAAATATTATTAGAAAAATTAATTAATAAAATATTAAATAATTAGTATATGATATTAATCCATTATATTTCTAGATAGAATCAATTCACAAAATTCTAAAATGGAGTTTGGTAGATGAAATGTTATTATTAAAAAGATTAATTAATAAAATATTAAATAATAATTATATGGTATTAATCCATTATATTTATCAATAGAATTGATTCATGGAATTCTAAAATTAAGTTTGGTAGATGAAGTGTTTTGTAACAGCAAAAGGTAGTTAATTATATCATTTAAAAACTGAAATATCCTTAAACATTAAACAACAAAATGTCCTTTGAATTACCAGACATCTTAATATATGTCACACATATTTAGATTTTAGTCGGAAACTTTACATAATCCAACTTTAACCAATCTAATTCTCATAAATGTTATGTATATCATTAATTTTTAAATGACTTTTATAATTCCTGACTTATAATTATATATACCAAAAAGTTGTTTTCAAAATCACTTTATATTAATTCATACACTTTGTTATTCCGATGTATAATTATTGATGGATGATTATTGGTGGATCTAATTATACTGCTCATCACAACCACTTTATGTTAATGCATACACTTAGTTATTCTAATGTATAATTGTTGATGGTGGATGTTATTCTTCATCACATATGAAAAAAAAAAAAAAAGAGGTAAATCTATTTATACTTTTGTTAGTATTCAGGAAGTTCCTCCATTACTTTAATCTTAAATTGTTTCTCCCTTGAATTTTTGTTATTTAAACGTTTTAGAATTCATTAGTTATTTTATTGTTTTTAATCTACTCTACTTCATCTTGTTATTGAAGATTTGTGGGATGAAGTTAATGTACATTTGAAGTTGTATAATTTATTGTGATGCTATATTAATGTAATAAATATTAATAAATTTTTATATATTCTCTATTCAGGCATTATATGACATCTTCACAACTAATAACTCATGTGGAATCTACGTATCAAATGATACAATTTCTCAAAACTATTTGATATGATTGTCATATTGTTAAGCTTTAATTTGGTGTTACAGTCCTTCTCTTTTGATAATTTAATTTTAAGAATAATTATTTATACATATTGAAATTGTATTTAAATCATTTACAAATATTTATTCTAAGTAGCATAAAATACACGCATGTTTTTTCTTATGAAATTCATTTTTTAATTTATATAGAAATATTATAGTAATTACAAGGGACAAATGTATAACGCACATTCTCGAAAACTAGTAATAATAATAATAATAATAATAATAATAATAATAATAATAATAATAATAATAATAATTATTATTATTATTATTATTATTATTATTATGACGACGATGAAAACGTTAACGAAATGACAATGACGATGATGACGGTGACAGTGATGGTCACGATTACGATGATGATGAACACAATGAAGATGACGGCAAAGATGATGATGACGACGATGGTGATGACAACGACGATGACGACAATGATGATGACAATGATTTTGACAACAACAACAACAACAACCACAACAACAGCAACAACAACAACAACAACAACAAAAACAAAAACAACAACAACAACAACAACTAACTGAAGATAGGTGTCGAGAAAAGACTCACGATTATATTACTATTCCACTAACACTGACTAAAAATCTAATTAGGTGAACTAACAAAATTAGATTCCTCTGGAGGCAAAGAGCTCTCACCAACTGTTGATGGAAAGAAGTCTTATTGAATGTATGTTATCATGAGTACCTGATATTCCATCATAAATTATCCATTACATGAAATGTATAGTATGTAACAAGACTGAATGAAATAAATAATTGAACTAAATAAATGAACTGAAAAATATCAAAGTAACATGATTGAAAATAAAGGACGAACATGAAGTGAAATCATTAAATCTTTACAGTGATATATGCAATAAAGGTAAAACACTAAAATAATATACTTTACTTTTCTTGTAGAATTTCTCATACCGACAATCATCACTATGAGACTCGTGATGATATAATGTCTAGACCTCATTACTAGAGTCGTCATATACCTCACTGGAGTATAAGACAACAAAACTGATGAATCCATGTAGAAAAAGCCTTTAACGAGGTTGGGTAAGGAGTCGTCCGAACCAACGACACGATCATATCTATGTTGGTGACATAATTTATGGGGTTTGAGTGATCTTTATTCTTATCTAAATCAGTGCTCAATACTACTCTGAAAATATGCAATAATGCTAATACTATGAAGATGTCCCACTTTAGGAAAAAACTAAA
The DNA here is from genome assembly GCA_016801875.1 of Solanum sitiens. Classification (NCBI taxonomy): domain Eukaryota; kingdom Viridiplantae; phylum Streptophyta; class Magnoliopsida; order Solanales; family Solanaceae; genus Solanum; species Solanum sitiens. The sequence continues at coordinate 384,128 of JABWTJ010000109.1, forward strand.
AATCTAATACTTTGAGTTTATGCTCTATAATTATTCTTTAAAACTAAACTAAACTGAACTGAACTTAAATGAACTTGTCTATGCTTTTCTGAAAAATTTGTTTTCATTAAAATTTCTAAAGGTTATTACCTCAAATAATGGATACTTTTTTAAAGATAATAACATTCAAAAAAATTGATCAAACAAGATATTCCGAAAAGCATAGTCAAGTTCATTGAAGTTCAGTAAAGTTCAGTTTTAAAGAAGTATTATTGAGTATAGACTGAAAGTATTAGAAGACAACTCAAATCACATTAATTGTGTCACTAGTGTAGATACGACTGTGCCATTGTTTGAACGACTCCTCACCCACCCTCGTTGAGGGATTTTTATATGGATCCATAAGTTAAGTGTTGTTGTCTTATACTCCGGTGAGGTATAGGATGACTCTGGGACCATGGGTTAGATATAGTATCATCACGAGACGCATAGTGATAATTGTTTATTAGAGAAACTCTCCAAGAAAATTAAAGTATATTATTTTAGTTTTTTTCTATTATTGCATATATCATTGTAAAGCATTAATAATTTTATTTCATGTTCATGTTTTTTACTTTTAGTCAGGTTACTTCAGTTACATTTCAGTTCAGTTATTTATTTCATTCGGTCTTATTACATACCGTACATTTCTTATTGACAATGTTGCATCATTTTATGATGTAGTATCAGGTACTTAGAATAGTGGAGGTTTAGTAAGATCTCTTCACATCAGCAGTTGGTGATACCTCCTAACCTTCAGAGGGCTCCAATTTAGTTATTTCAACTTATTTGTTTCTTAGTCAGTGTTAGTAAATTAGTCAGGTAGTCGTGAGTATTGTTTCACCGCCTCTCTTCAGTTCGTAGAGGCTTCTTAGATAAATAAAGTTAGTGAGTCATTCCAAGTCTTTAGTATTTAGAAGTTTTAAACATTATGATTATCATTATCTATATTCATATTTATTTCAGACTTATAATTATCATAAGATATCATTAAATGATTTTGAATGTTCATTTTATAAGGCTTCTGTGTATGTTTAGTCTTTCTCTTAATATTCAGTCAGGCCAAGAATTTTCTTGGGACCAACACTAGCTTACAAATGTTGGCCACGTCCAGACTGCAGGCTCTAGGCATGTCAAACTGGGTGAATGTGGAGAAGAGTGCATTTTACTTACACCAAAGTGCAATTACTATAAATAGACAGTTGATGAAACAATGTACATGCATTAATAGAGGACAATTTTCTTTAACCAATTTAGGTTCCCTATATCCATGCCAGAAATGGAAAGGAAAACTATGTTGATCTAATTAAAAGGTAACAAAGCTTCAAGTTTAGAAAATGAGCATGATTTCTTATGGAGGAAAAGAAGTTTTATTTACAAGTGTTATACAGAGTATCCCCCTTCATGTCTTATCATCCATTGTTCCCCTTAATTGTGTTATCAAGGAATTTCATAGATGTTTTTCAAAAGTTTTTGGAGTAACTAAGTTAGAGGAAAAAGTAAACACTGGGTTACTTAAGACAAAGTTTGTTTACCTAAGAAAGAAGGAGGATTAGGTTTCACTTCCATGTTTGCGGTGTCACAAGCCATGTATGCTAAACTCTGGTGGAGGTTAGGGACTGAAAATACCATTTGTCCTAATTTTATGTGAAACAAATACTATAAGAAGTAAATACCTTCTTTTATTCATTCAAGATGGACTTCGCAACCATGAAAGTATATCCTTCAAAATATGGAGAAAATTGAGCAGTTCCTATTGTGGAAACCTAATGGGTGTGCTTTTTCTGTCTGTTTAGATAATTGGATTAAGTTGATTCATTATTTGATAAGTCATCACTGATACATACTTAACATGCTCTTACAGAATAAAAGTTATTTTAACTAACCATAGGTGGGATTATGATTTAATGAGGAGTAATTTTCCTTTTAACATTGTTAACATGTGTAATCACTTGGATTATTGTAAGCATAACGAAATAGGGATAGGTTGACCTGAACAAGCTCGGGCAAATTTAAAGTGAAGAGTTTGGAGTTGTTGAGAATGAAAGAGGAGAAATCTGATTTTTTAAGAACATTTGGGTGAAAGGGCTTTCTTTCAAAACATTTTTTCTTTATTTAAAGGGTACTAATAAAGTCCCTATAAGTTAATGTACAGATCAATGGAATCCTACAATTTCTCACATTTGTTATTGTTGTGAAGTTCCATTTAGGGAGACTATGGAGCATCAGTTTCTCAAAGATAAGTTTGCATCATGTGTTTAGAAAAAATTTACTATTTTTGTTGGTATTACAAATTCATGAATTCAGGTGAGGCAGTCGATAACGAAATGATGGGATGCTCAAAAAATGGTAGGCAAAAGGTAATCTTTAATGTTGTTTCGAATGTTTCTTTTATGATTTCTATGGAAGAGAAGAAATATTGTTATGCATGGGGGTACTTACTCTATCGTAAAGGTCATTTGGTACATTAACAGCACTCTCAGAAACTTTATGTAATAGAAATTTGTTTACACAGATATACAAAGGAATTTGCCTCAAATGGTAGCATTGTTGGAAGTGCGCAAGCCTTTTTTAAATCTACCATAGTGAGATGGAGTTCACATCCTAATAGTTAGTGAAAATTCAACACAAATGAAGCCTCTATGGGTAATCGAGAAGCCAGTGCTACAATTTCTTGTTTTAGGGAACTCATAAGGATATCTGATTAGTTCTAAGAGGTTGAACATTCCTAATACTATCGACCTTATAGCTAACAACAATCTGTCAAATTAGTATTGTCTTGAGAACAATATGTCAAATGGCATTATGGAGCTTGATTTATTGCCTTTGGTTCATATGATCAATAGAGAGTAGGAGATTACATGGAGTGTGGCAATGGAGGTCAAATTCATTAAAAGATCAAGGGCTTTAATGTCAATGTGAGTACAACACTTTTGAAGAGACGGATATGCTCTTGATGACTTTTTTGCGGACCTAGTTTTTCATTTTGGAGGTTCATATGAATTTACACATTTCAAAGAGGGTACAACTATGAAAAGAAGGATAATAAATTCATATAAACAAAGCATACCTCATTCAAAATCACACAAGTAACAAAATAGCTTGTAAAGTTTCAAAGATCAGCAATATGTGATATTTAACATATGATATTAGGTCGAATTCATTATTAGTATCTTTCATGATGTCTCAATTAATTTCTGTTATTAATATACTATGCACCTGGTGAGATTTTTGATGTGTTACAATGGTATAAAGACAACACTCGTGAGGTATAGGTAGCAACCATAATCTATACCTATGTTAAAGTCAGAACTCTAAAGTTAACCAGGTCTCATTAGAATATTGTTGATTTTAATGATCTTGTTCATTAAATGAGGTATAGCTAATAAGTACATTCATAGTGGTTAACCGTGTCTAATTCTAGATACAGAAACATATCAGGTGTTGTTGCATATGAGGTAAAGTGTTGTGTTTCAAATTTTGATTTGTTTTTAGGTGGTGTTAATTAATCTATTGGGATTTCAATCCATCTAAAGTACATTCAAGAGAAGAATGCTAGAATCAAGATGAAGCGTTAAACTAGTGACAGGTCGATATTCTTGGTGAACTCTTGTATCCGTACAATGGTTCAAAGATTAGATCTATTCCAGATAGAGTCAATTTGAAGTAGTTTAGAGAAAGATTAGAAACTTATCTCGAGGAGTGACTAACAGTATCCAATACCCAGAAAATCACGAAATTTGTAAAGGATCAGGAAGGTGGTGGTATCAATCCTACTTGGGATTCAGTCCATTGTCTTCTTAACCCAAACAAAGGATGTTGGCTTTATTGCAATCCTGGCAATTCACATGCTAAGCTTGTTAGATCAGCTAGGATTTTATTCAGCATCTCATCAGATCAAATCTTGAATTAGGATTACAAGTAACAAGAGAGAACTTACCATGTTCATATCGGAAAGTGCACCATTCCAGATGATGGATGAAATGTCAATCAATGGTGGAAGTCGGCAAGGTTGAAGAAAAAAAAAATTCTATTGAATAATATAGGCATTCTAGCTAAACTACCCTAATTTGGATTTATTTAATTTTCTTTTCTACCGTTTTAATTAGTTTGTTGATTTAGATTTGGGCCTCACCAATATGGGTTGGGTTTGTAGTTGTATATTCTAATAACATAAATGATCCACTCGGTTTTTAATTTAAAAATTATATATATATATATATATATATATATAGATAGATAGATAGATAGATAGATAGATAGATAGATAGATAGATAGATAGAGAGAGAGAGAGAGAGAGAGAGAGAGAGAGAAATAAAACACAAAAATATATCAAAATAAAGGCCTCACATTTTTGGTAATTTAATAGTATCCATAAAAGTGAGAGAAATTGGGGAAAAGAGGGATTTGTAATTTTTATGGAATGACAGGGATAATAGAAAATAGAGTTAAAAAGTGTCAGAATGAAATTTCATCAGTCCCAAAACGTGGAATCTTATCTTTGAGAGTTATCAATTTCATATTCAGATTCTTTTTGAGGATTTGAGATTCTAAGTTTGAAAATAATGGAAATACCACATTTGGGTTGACTTTAGTCAACATTCAGGATTTGGATGCTCAGATCAGAATTCGGAGAGTTCTGTTGGATTTGGGGGGATGAATTCACCTAGATAAGGATTGTTTGATTTTTTAGAGGTCCTAAGTTTATTTTAGCCTTTTAGGCGTTGTGTTTAATTTATTATGGTTTTCACAGATGTTGGGTCAAGGAGACCTCAAATTTATGCTTCGACGGTTCCATTAAGTTTGGAACATTGAGTATAATTGATTTGCTTATATTATTTGTGTATAGAGGTTGCGAACGAATCTCGAGAGTCATTTCAATGATTTGAGAGTTAACTGTATTTTTATGCCTGATTTTTGTGACCTCAGTTGTTGTGATATGCCTTTCCGCTTTAGTAACCTTCATGTAAGCAAAGTGTAGATAGTTAAATCAAAGACTGGTCATCCGAGGGGTTTGCTTACGCATATCAGGGCTCGCTTTAGCGATGGCTGTTTAAGCAGAGGTGGTTCGCAAAAGCGAGACCCTCTATTTTTGCAGGGTTTGCTTAAGCGACATCCGAGAGGGGTTTTGACTTGCAAAATTTGGGGTTTTAGCTCCATTTTCAATTTTAAGCTTGGTGAACCCGTGGAGGTGATTTTTAAAGCGATTACTTGTGCTAAATCATTTGGGTAAGCTTTTGTGACCCTAAAACTACATTCCCCTTTGATTATTTATAGAATTTGACATCAAAATTTGGATTTTGATTGGCAAATGACAAGGTTTTTCAAGAACTCAAGTTCTAAACTAAAATGGACACTATGAACTGATTTTATCTTCTAAATCATTTTCACGAATAAGTTCCAAATGTCTTCCGCAATGATTTTCAAGTATTGTAATTGGATTTAAACCTCAACTTCAGAGTTGGATTTTGTTGATTGACCAATATTTCAAGTAGATGAGTTGGATATTGTTGTTTTGGGAAGTTTATTGTGAATACTTGATTGATATAGATTGTGTGACTTTTGTAATTGGCCGGAAGGGGAAGACTCAAGTCTTGGAGTGGCTAGTTGGTTGAATTAAGGCAAGCGATCTCCATGAAGACTCAAGTCTTGGAGTGTCTAGTTGGTTGAATTAAGGCAAGTGATCTCCTAAACCTTGTAGTCAAGTAGAATTCATGTATTCCCTTCATGTGTGTGTTAGGGGTGATAGGAATGAGGTGAAGGGTTAGTTGTTCTACTTGATAAATTATAATGAATAAAGGGAGGGTGAAATTAAAAGGCTATGTGTTGATCATAATACATTATGAATAACCTTGATGTTTCCCCTATGTGATTGATTGATGAAACTCTTTGATAGCATAATAATGGACTTGAATTAGTTGAATTGTTGTCTCCTCCTTATGGTGAACTTGCTTATGTGCATAGATTATTGTATAAAGTGATGAAACATGTGATATATACCGATGGAAAATGGTTTTGTCTGGTGATATAAAGCATATGGGAAATGATTTTGGCTAGTGCCATGACTTAAATTCGATGGAAAATGTTTCTGGCTAGTGATATAAGGTCGATGGGAAATGGTTCCAGGTAGTTATTTGATAATAAACCGATGGAAAATGGTTTTGGATATTGATATGTGCCGAAGGGAAATAATTTATTAAGAGATTAATTATTGTGGTTTGTTGCATTTTGATGCTTATTTGACTTACTTGAAAACTGTTATTGATGCACTTATTACGTGTGATTGATCTACTCGACATTGAGATTGGCTTACTTGATACATGTTGGTTGTTGAATTGTGACTATTGGACTACGATTATTGAGCCTTCTAAGTTATGTATCATAAAATGTTAGGTTGGGTTAATTTCTTTGCAGGTTGTGGTTTGAGGAGGTTTTGTTGGAAAGAAAGGAGTATTCATTTTCTAGCTAGGTTGCTTTATTTATTAGATTAATTTTTGGGTACCGTATTTTTGGTACTCACCCCTTGCTTATTTAATTGTGTAGGTTACAATCCCGATATCATTTGATTTATCTTTCTGTCACATATCTGAGGCTTGTAAGGGAAATATTCATAGGTAGTTGCTTGTCGGGCCCTCTAGTTCTTCATTTTATGCTTTGTTCTATTTGAGAATACAGACTTAAGACTTGTTCTTATTTCTTAATTCCTCTTTTCTTAATTAATTCCTCTATTTATGTATTAGTGATTTGTACACGACACAATCAGGTTATGGGGTGTTAATAGAATAAATAAGTTTTTCACTTTTTATCTTATTCTTACTTTATGTTTCCACATTTCTTTCGTTGGGTTGAGGCTAACTTGTCTTAGTGGGAATAGACAAGTCTCATCACGTCTGTTTTTATGTGGCGTCAAATGGTATCAAAACACAGGTCCATATGTCTCACATGTGTAAAAGCCAGGTCTAAGTAGCATATTAAGGATCGGCACGAAGACGTTTATCATTATCTTTGAGAGGCTATGAGGAATGTTAGGAGGCTTTCTTTTATTCACTATTTATTATTGTGTGTGGTTACCTTCATGAGTTGTCACATGTTGTTTGGCAGATATCGAGGACTAGAGCTTATGTTTACAATAGTAGAGTGGAGGCAGTCCTTAATCCTATTGTTGAGTGTAATACCTCGGAATTTGGAAAAGGAATAAAGGTCTAAAAATGGATATTGTTTCAAGTCCATGAGACCATTCTATGATTCATTGAAATTTCTATGGATCATAGACCAGTCCCATGAGAAGTGGGAAGAATATTTTTGAAATCAAGCCCCAGTAACTCATTCTAAGATTGACTCAGACGGTTCTTCGAATGGACTACGAACTGTAGGGAGGTCATGTAGAAGGGTCCCAGTCTTAGTGACACTTTGAGTTGAAATTTGAGGTCTACATACCATAGAAAGTTTGATGGCCCATAGAAGTAAGTCATAAGGTTTTCCACATATTTCAGGCGCCAGTTGCAACATCTCGCAATTTCAAATAACTAGGAAGAAGCTAAGAATTGGAAATAGTGAATATTTGGAAAGAATGGAAATCTGGAAATTTGTTTAAGTTAGGAAAAGTGAGTTTCTTGTCGATTTCAAACGGCTATAACTCTTAGCTCGGGATGATTTAGGTGTAGTTTCGGATATGGTTGGAAAGCTCTTGGAATGATATTTCCAACGCCTCCAAGTTGCGCAATTCCGAGATTATATGAGTGAGTTATGTCTTTCAAAAGTTGGGTTGTTGGATTAAGAAAAGTCTGATCCGGATTTGGGAAGGGCAAATTAGTCTTTTCCTAACCTAATTTTATTAATTCTTTTTTAGGATTTAATTGGGGTAAAATAAGACTTTTTTCAGTTTAGAAAATTTAGAGTTCACGCTAGGGCTTAGAGAGAAGATAAAAGAGGAGAAAAGGGAAGAAAGTTCAAGATTCAACAAGAACGTTCAAGAATAGCTTATGGATTTCGTCAAGGGGTGATCCCTACGAGGTATGTGAGATTCCATAGTGTTGGGTTCATTCACCCACACGCCAATCATGTTATTTTAATCGTAATTTCGTTCTTGAAATTTCAGGATTTAAGCTCTTGATAAGTTCTTGAAAAGTGTTCTTAAAGCTTCTATATCGATTAAGTTCTGATGATAAGATTCTACTTGTGTAAACTTTAGACGATCATATCTCTTAGAGTATTAAGATTTACGTGATCTATAACCTATTCAATTAAAGGTAATTGAATCTTATTCCAGCGCAACAAATTTCGCATCAATCCAATTTCTGAGTAAAAAGTTATGACTATTTTAGTAACCTATATAGTGTTGTTACAAATTAGCCGAGGGAAAAACATTAATAAGATTGTTTTTGTTTTTTTACCTCCAAGAAAACCCTAAAGGAATTATTGACTAATAAAAGGTTCAAAACAATCAAATTTTCATCTTTACTAATGAAAATCATAATTCTTGGCCATACAAATTTCAAGAATCTGAAGGAAGGTTTTCTTGATCATTTACCTTCAGACTAGGGTTTCAAGGTTAATATTCAAGTTCTTATCCAAGATGCTTCAAGAACCTTGTTCTTCCTATCTAAAATCATTCCTAAACATCATGATATTTTCCTATCACAAATCATGATGCTTGAATCCATAATTGAATCCAAAGAAAGTCAAGAGTCAAGTCAGGAAGTTAAGAGTTACGTCAAGAAGTAAAAAGTCAAGTCAAGAAGTCAAAAGTAAAGTCAAGATAAGTTCTTACAATTTTTCAAAAGTCCTTCAAAAACGTTCTAACTTGTTTAATGATTTAGGTTTCAAAATTAAGCAAGGAGTTTAGATTTGAAGGTCTTTTCTTCGAAGAAGTATATGGGAACTAACTAAACCCAAGAAGTTTTAAATATTTTTCACATTTAAAAAGAACGGAAACTGAGATTTCTGAGATAGCCTTTGAGCTAAGTTTTTGAGCAATTATCTCAAATCACATAAAGAAGTAAACATAAGAGCTAGTATCATATTTTGGGAGTAGTATTGAGCATCGATATGTCAGATAACTCACAGCCCCCATAAACCATGTAGCCATCATGGGTAAAAAAAAAATCATACTTTTTAGATTTTTCCTTTAGTGATATTTAGCATAGACTAGTGGATCCACTTGGTGAGTTAGGTCATATACCCTGGCAAGGTATAGGATGGTCCTTGGCACCGTGAAGTAAAGTGTTGTATCATCACTATCGCTCTTAAGTGATGGTTGTCGGTTAGAGAAATTGTCACATCAGTATTTTATACTTTTATATACATCAAAAATATTTGTATTTTTTTATACATTAAAGATTTCATATTGTATCTTCGCATACATACAGAGTTATCATTGTATTTCTAAATACACAGAGTTGAAAATAATGTTTTAAAGCTTTTTTTTATACTGCATTTATTCACACTACTTTATATTGAAATCAGTTGAGTTAAGTAAAGCCCAGGTAAGTATTTTTTTAAGACTCTTTTCAAGTCTATGTTATGTTTAGCATTCCAACTCGCAAACTCGTATATTCAATGTACTGATGACAGTTTTCCAACATCGTCTTATGATGCATCACAGGTAACCAGGATCAGCAAGCAGCGCATCGTTGATCTAGTGAGCAATCCAAAGTCAGTTGTTGAACCTTCTTGAATTCCGGAGGACTCCTTTTTATTTCTTTCAGTTATTATATTAGTTCATTAGGATGTCATGGGGTTTGTCCTGACATCCATCTTAGTTATTTTAGAGGCTTCATAGATAGTCAATCAGATGTTAGTTCATTCGTCATTATCTTGTTATTGGCTTATCTTCATATTTGAGTTTCCACTTTGGCTAAGTTAAATGCTTGTTTTTAAAAAAAAATTATAAGTTCAGTTGAGACAATTAAGTTATGTAGCATTTGAATCCTTTTTGTTATGATTAAAAACTTCCACTAAGTAAGTAAGCCAGGCCAAGGGTTCACTTGGGGCCAGCAATGGTTCTCGAGTGTCGGTCACGCCCAGGGTGTAGGCTCGGGGCGTGACAAACTTGGTATCAGATCAGAGAGTTTAAGTGTCCTAGGGAGTCTATGAAGTCCTATTTGTCGATTCCTATTTATCGGTGTGAAGCGCGCCACATCTATAATTAGTAGGCTGCAACATTTAGCAAATTCCTCACTTCTTTAATACTCACTTCGTGCGTTAGAGTTTATCTCTAAAAAGTTTCTTTATAACTCGTGCTTACTCCTAACCAATTTGAGTTGAGCTTTGTTTAGGAAAGACTTTTTGAGGAGTTTTATTTCCCCGTGAGCTAAGAGAAGCAAATAATGGTTGTTGACATGAGGAGTAGAACGAGCATGATTGTTGCTGGGTTGATTCTTCTTTCAACTAAGGAAAGTAAGGCAACTATGCTAATAGGTGACATGGACACAACAAGGTTTATGATCCATGTGCAACAAGTTGAGGAAGACCAATTGAGGGATAGAGAAGAGCTCAAGAATAAGAGGGATAAGACATAAGGAACGAGTCCGCTCAATAAAGAAATAATGTGAACTGTTCTTCTTTCTAATAGAAGTAGAAAGGACCTGCTTCATCATCTGCTAGTACACCTGCACCAAGGAACCAATGTGTGTACAAGACTCAGGATTCTCAGAAACTTTAGATTTAGACCTGCGTATTTGCAAGGTTGTAAGAAACAAGGGGGTACATAGACACCTGCATGTTCCAAGTGTGGTAGGAGCCACTCAAGGGTGTGTCGTGGTGGCTTCACTAATTGCTTCAAGTGTGGCTAGAATGGTAATTTTATAAGAGAAATTCCTAAAAACAGGTAGAGAAACGATAAGGAGGGCAATAGAGCCCAGTGCTCTTCAGTTTCTTCCCCAAAAGAGTTACATTTGGATAAGCTACTTCAGGGGCAGACAGAGAAAAAATCACTTTTATGCTATCACTAGTCGCCGAGAGCAAGAGGATTCTTTGGATGTTGTCACTGGTGTGATCTAAGTCTTCAGTTTTGATGTTTTTCTAGAGCATCATCTTGATCCCTTCAGTGTTTTTACACCTGTTGAGAATTCTATCCTAGAAGAGACAGTATATCGTGATTGTACCATTTCCCGTCAATCACAAGTCTACTACATATGACTTAGTTTAGTTAGCATGTTAGAGTTTGATATAATTGTAGGTATGGAATGGCTCCATGCATATTATGCATCACTAGATTTCACCACTCAAGTAGTCAAGTTCCAATTTTCCAGTGAACCAATTATAGAGTGGAAAAGCACTTCAGCAATGCCTATGAGTCATCCCATTTCGTACCTTAAGGTAATAAAGTTAGTTTCCAAAGTGTGTGTCTATCACTTAGTCCAACTTAATTAATCAAGTGTTGAGATACCTGATATTCAGTAAGTTTAAGTAGTAAAAGAGTTTCCAAAAGTCTTTCCAAATGATCTTCCCGAAGTCCTCGTAAGAGAGAGAATTTGGTAAAGATTTCTCCCAGATACTCGTCCTATATATATTCTTCCATATAGAATGGCACCAACAAAGTTGAAAGACCTCCTAGAGAAGGGTTTTATTCGACCAAGTGTCTCACCGTGGGGCGCTCCTATCAAGACTCTCAAAATGAACTAAGGTGTCTAGCGCCTCACATGTGCCTAAAAAGGGTATTAACATGTTAATAAAGTGTTTTAGAGCTGGTATAGTTTATTTGAAGTGGTTTGGAGGTTAAACGTCCAAGACTTTCGAAAGTTGAGACGTGCTAGTGTGTTCTAGTGTGCCTTTGTATGTTTTAGGTGTTGTTTGGGGTCTAAATTGATAAGTAAGTATCCTAACTTGTATAAAAGCGTAATTAGGTTTGAAACGTCCAGGCACGACTCCCCAAGGACTACCTAAAGGGTCCTTGAGGAGGACCCAAAGGCTGGCCAAGGACTGTCTTGGCAGTGTCCAAGTAACGCCCAAGCATCAACGCTCCGTAGTGTGGTTGATGCCCCTTCAACTAGGGGCGTTGCTCCACACTTAGACATGTGAGATCAGCCCCCAAAATGTTAGTCTCAGTCACCATCGACAGACATGCAGTACGGCGTCATCGTTCAAATGACGGTCCGTCAATCTGCACGTCAATTAAAGCCTACAGTTCTGTCTTGAGACACGCCATGCTAGGAGTGAATTAGAAAATTCACCCCATGTCCTAATTAAAACATGGAAGGTTATTTTAGTTATCTTTAGGTATTTTAAGTCCCTTTATAAGCCTAACTCCAATTTAGAATTTCACTCTTCCAAACCAAACCTTCTTTCCAAAATATGAAACCTCTAAACTCCATTGAAGACCAAACTTAAGAATAAGCTATGGAGGTGGATTCTTGGTGAATTCTTCTCCAAATTTCGTGGATTTTCATGTAGAAGGTATGGTAGTCCTTCATGCTTAGTTAATCTTCCATCTAAAGGAGTCCTTTGAAAGGTTTTTCAATTGTGAATTCAAAGCCAAAAATCCTATCTTTCAATCTAACCATGGGTTCATTGTTAAAAGCATTAAAATAATGATTATATGATTAATCTATGGTTTTAACATGACTTTGAATCCAATACCATGAAGAACCCATGATCTCCTTAATCCTTCAAATTAGCCTTTGATATGGGTCTTGTAATATTGATTAGATGATGATCCAATTATGATTTGATTGTAGTGTATAGATTAATTCTATATTCCTTTATATTAATTGATATTGAATTTTTGGGAATTGATCAATGATGATCATATCATGGGGAGTTGGTAAGTTAACCTATTTTCCTCTATTTAGCATAGTATAAATAATGAATGGTGTTGATTGGTATGGTCCACTTATGGTGGCGGTGTTTAGATTTTTTTTATATATTTATGTGTTGTGATCATTAACTTGAAGGCATTAGATTCAATATGAATTGATATGATATTTTTATGTTTATGAAGTTTATGGGTGCAATCCTTGATTCTAGTGTCATGTTCTAAGTGAATTGATGTTATATGAAGTTATATGTATAGTCTTCAAGACTAGTAGCATGATTTAGGTGTGTGGATGATATTGTATCTATGTGGATGATCATGTTAGGGTTAGGTTTGGTATATATAGCTAATGATGATGAATACTCTTGTAGCATAATCCCTACCTATGAAATCCCTATATGAATATATGATCAAAGTACGCTAGGAGTTTTCTATTTTAATGTTGAATATGTTGTTGCCTCCTATGATGTAATGTGAGTGTGTGTAGTCTATAGTCCTTAATACTCTATATGTGTATGACTTGAGACTTGAGGAATGTTGTACATGTGTTGTGATCTTTAAAGGGTGGCTTCCTCAATGTTATGTTATAGCCATTATGTGATCATGTTGACCAATGTAGACACACACTTCATACATGTGTATGAGTATGGTAGATTCATGATGACTAAGGATAGGATAGTTCTCCTATGCATCATTGCCTATTACTACACATGTAAGTATATGATTAATGAAGTTATGAACATGTGTGCCTAGAGGTGTTTATGTGAAGGTAGATCTCACATATGTATGCACAAATACATGATTGTATGAATGGTAGACTTATGTGAAAGGACATTCTTACATGAAGTAGGTTCTATGATGAAAGGACATTCTCATCTTAGAAACCTTTGAGATATATGATGTATGAAGGAGAAAGCTCCTAAATCCTTCTTTATGAACTAATGTACTAAAGGCTTAAATATGTTTAAAAGGGAGTTTGATCTTAGCACTGACTGAACATGACAAATGAGAGGTGGGGCTTCACGTTTAGTAAGTCTGTTTTCCATAAAAGAACCTTCATGTTTAGAAAGCCTGGGTTCCCAACATAGATGTTGTCTCATGAGATGGAAATCTCTACGTCTAGCAAGTCAAGGTTTCTAGTAGCAATCTCCATGTTCCATAACTACGTGCCCCCGTAGGATTTAGCTTAGTGGATCCACTATAATAGCTATATGTATGATGGTCCTATATTAGCAAGTAGTACCCTCTATTTTCAGTGTGGAGTAGAACACCGAATTCCATGTAGCTCACATTGTCTATGTCAATTATTGCTATGTCTCCCGAAAGTTAAGAAATGAACTAAGATACGAACATGGACTCTAATCATAACTCCTTAAGAAGGTTACTTAGTATAGATAGGACTATGGACCCTGCCCATGCATTGCACTAGTGAACTCCAAGAAAGGATAAGATTAGTACTTTTATGAAATGAAGAGCTTATGTTATGTATGAATTGTATGAATGCATGCTAAAGTGACTTTGCTATGTCAAGACATGAGATATGATTATGCATGTGAGTTACAAATATGGATTCTAAGTGAATTTACTTAGTATATGTGGGGGTATGGGACTCCATGTGTACATTGCACACGTAAGCTTGTGAAAGGGTTGTGAGGGTGGTTTACCTATGCCGTGAACTAAGTGAGTTATGGCTAAAGTATAGTCCTTTAATAAGTCCTTATATGATGCTATGAAGTATGTGACCTTATGTCTAGTGATAAATGAAGGTGTTATGACTTGTTGAGTATGATATGCCTAGTCTAGGGTGACTTCTTAGGAACACTTGGTGTAAGAAGTATTAATAGATACTACCTACACATTGCACTAGTGTGACTTGGGGGTTGCCTTAGGTGATGGTTCTTATGTGAAGATTATGTCTTATTATGTGCTTATGACCTTATGTTTATATATGGTTGTGTTGATATAGCATATCTATGAAAGACTATCTTAGGTGACCTCAAGGTGATACATTGTACTAAGAACACTTGAGGGTTGCTTAAGGGAAGATGTTGAGGTAAATAGAAGTAATGTGTAGTATGTATTGAATGTGCCTCAGAAATGTGATAAGTGGCTTTATGTATTATTATGAGTAGTATCCATGTCTAATTTATGTAGATGAACTATGTTGTGGTTATGGTGCCAATGTTCATGAAGTTTACTGAAACAGACATGATGCATGGTTTCTAACTAAATGACCTCTTTAAATGCATGTTTATGCATGGTTGTCATACTTAGTGCATTCTTGTACTAATAACATTCTTCTTCATCTTTTTACACAAAGTGTAGGTAATGATGGCTAGAGGATATCTCCTAAGTGAAGGGCTTGGATGATCCCCCAAGTTCAAGAAAAGGGGTCCTTATGATTCAAGGATTTTCTATGTTAAGTTCTTATTTAATTTACGTAATAGCTTTTATTGTATCTTGTTAAGGGTTTTGTCCCTATTATATTCTATTGAGTTGTGTCTTAAGTTTGCAAACGAGACTTAGAGTCTAAATATGTATTATGATATTTATATATAAATGAAGTGATGATTCTAGCATATGATGTGCTATGAAAGTTTTAAATTTTCCGCTATTTTTATGATTATGGAATGAAAGATGTCTAAGGGATTGTATAAGACCTCCGAGAGGTTGAGTACGCCATGTTACTTCTAGGGGGTTCTCTACGGTGATGACAGACTTGGTATTAGAGTATAAGGTTATTGAAAATGGTTTTAGGGTCCAAAGTTTCTTATTTCCACGTCTAGTAGAGTTTCGTTCATAGGTGGTGAGTCGCGACACATCTATGGGTGAGAGGCTATAGCATGATAGAGTTTCACTTTCTTCACTACTCTTGTGTCATGCCATAGAACTTAGCTCTATATGACTTCACTGTTATGTTTCCTTGTTCGGTGGTCTTTTAGATGTGATTGCTTGGAAAGGATGATGTCTCAAAGCTTGAGGGAGAGAAGGTGAGTTTTGATGCTTACTTTGGTTTTGTGGATTGATGAGTATATGTGAAGGTGAAAGTTAGATATGTCTTGATGTGATGCCATTTATGGCCATATGTGATTTATGAGAATCGTGGATATATGTTGAGAAGTTATGATATGATATGTTATAGCTCATTAAGAGTTGTTGTAGTTGAATGGAATTGCCTTGTGAATCATAGGTTGTTTTATGGTTATGTATGATGGTAGTGAAATGTTATGAAATAGGCTTGAAGTATTTTGGAGAAAGGTAATAAATAGTGAAAGAATGATGTGGCCTTGTTATATGTGAAATGCTTTATAGTTGCCTTGTGTGGATTGGAGTCTTTTGTATAGACTTGCTCCTAAGGAGGGAAGATGGGTGTTGAATCTAGTAAGGAAATTGTGGAATATGCTAGTTAATGGGAGAACCCTTGTGATTAGTTGATGAGTCCCTATATGAACCTATTCTAAGAGTAAGGGAAAAGGGAGAAAGGGTTTTTATTCCATAAATTGGGATTATATTTTTGCCTTAAAGTGACTTAGAGGGTAGTATGTACCCTTCAACCCACAAAGAGAATGAGAGAATTGATGTCGACCTACTTTGAAGTGGTTAGTTGACTTTTAAGATTGATCTTAGGTATGGTCGTTTGTGGAAGTGCTTGGTTGTACCTAGGCATAGTTGGTTGGAAGTTTCCACAAAAGGTGATGACCATTATAGGCTTGAATCCAGAACTACTTACCTTGTTAGAACTTGGTGGTAGAATGCGATGAAGTATGGAATTACCCTTGGTATTCATGGTGTAGTTAAGGCCTCATAGGGATTGGTAGCATGACCTATCTCGATGGTTGAGTTAGTAAGCTCCTTGGGATAAGATGAGGAGTGGAAAAACCTCAAGGATGTCAAACCTTCTTATGTGAGGAGAATGTAGGTTTGGTTTTAACTTGCCTTGACTTTGGTGGATTAGGTCATGAGGTGTTCAATAATGATTAGGCTTACCCCAAGTGGGGGATAATGTGCCTAGATGGTAAGGTTATGAATGCCTTAATGGTCCTATTATGAGTTCCCTTAAACTTCCCTAGGTTAAGGATCACTTTGAGTGATGGTTATGGAGTGGAGTAAGTTAGCTACTCATTTATGATCTCTTGAATTCCTCACCTAGTGGAGTGTGAGTTAATATCTAGTGGGAAATGGTTCCTTCTTGAGAGATGAAAAGAGGTGATGTTAAGAAGGGTTTGGTTAAGCTTGATCCCAAAAAGGGGGATGTGATGATTGACTAGAATGATTGGTAAGTCCAAGTTCTCTTGGAAGAGATAAGTTTCTCTTAAATAGGTTTACCCTAAGTGGGGGATGATTATGTGAGAAGTAAGGTGGTAAGTATCCCTATCTTTTCCTTCTATTCTTATTCAAGCTTGAAATCAAAGAGTTCCTAAGTAGCTTAGTTATGATGGGAGTCTTGCATATGAGTATAATTTGCATGTTCTCCATATGTTATGCAAGTCTTAAATGACACTATGTTATGCATGTTATGAAAGGTCATTATTGCATGAAAAAGGGATTTTGATCAAATTACATGTATCTTATGTTGTTGTGCCTCTTGATATGGTAAATGTGCATTTAACTTCATGAGATGGATAGCACTTTTGATATGAGGGTGTTTTGGCCCAACAATGAGGTGTTGAGTTTCTTTAAATAAGAAAAGATGAGTCCCTTTAAAAATGTGTAACTTTTATGACTTGGGAAGTGTTCATGTAGGCTCACTCTTGAGAAGTGATGGTATGTCTAGTCAATGTCATCAATGTGTGCCTTTGAATTGTAACAACTTTCCTTAATGATGCATGTTTATGAAAGCTAGTGTCGTTCTAGAAATTGAAATTGTATGAAATAACTTTCTGTTGTTGTAGCGTGATTTGCCATTTTGACTTCATAAGGAAGAGAGTAGGAGCATAATGTGCGTTGGAGTGAAAATATCCTCCTGAAAATGTAATGACCCTTGTGCATTGCTTTTATGTGAACTTTATGATGCCATGTGTGTATGTTGTGACTATGAGAAGGTAGTTCCTCCTTGTAAAAAAGTTGAACATAGTAATGTCATGTATGACCTTGATGGTATTATGTCTAGACTATAAGATGGTAGTTGACCTACATAATTCATGATTTTTGTGCAACAAAATGAATTGCTTAATTTTTCATGAGTTGAAGTGTGGATTATGCCTATGTGCGCAATTGAAATCCATTGTATGTCTAACTTTATGATGAAAGAATGAGCATGCCTAAAAGTTGGAAAGGTTATTCCTCCAAATAGCAATGAGTATGAAGGAGTATGTATGCATGGAGAGAAAATGTAAGAGTAATTCATGTTTGATTATGTTGCTTTAGTTGCATGATAGTATGAAGTTAGTGTTCCTTATGAGTTTGGTGCATTTACTATTATGTGATAACATGTTGAATGATTTGAGCTGCTCTATGGTTCACTGAATCTTTAAGAGTGTTTATAAGTTTCAAGTGTCATTCGACGATTCCCAAGAAAGGGGATATTAACAAGACCCTCAAAATGAACTAAGGTTTCTAGAGCCTCACATGTGCCTAAAAAGGGTATTAACATGTTCATGAAATGTATTAGAGTTGGTCTAGTTTATTTGAAGTATTTTGGAGGTCAAACGTCCAAGACGTTCGAAAGCTAGTCTTGAGACGTGCTAGTGTGAGTGTACCTTTCTATGTTTTAGGTGTTGTTTGGGGTCTAAATTGATAGGTAAGGATCCTAACTTGTATACGAGCACATTTAGGTTCGAAACGACCGGGCACGACTCCCTAAGGACCACTCAAAGGGTCCTTGAGGAGGACCCAAAGGCTGGCCAAGGATTATCTTAGCAGTGTCTAAACGACGCCCAAGCATCGACGCTCCGTAGTGTGGTTGACGCCCCATAGACTAGGGAAGTTTCTCCACACTTAGACGTGTGAGCTAAGCCCCTAAAATGTGAGTCTCAGTCACCATCGACGAACGTGCAGAACGGTGCCGTCGTTCGAAAGACGATCCATCAGTCTCCACGTCGATTAAAGCCTGTATTTCTGTCTTGAGACGTTGCCATGCTAGTGGTGAATTAGGAAATTCACCCTAGGTACTAATTAAAACATGGACGGTTATTTTAGGTATCTTTATTTATTTTAAGTACCTTTATAAGCCTAAACTCCAATTTAGAATTTCATTCTTCCAAATCAAACCTTCCCTCCCAAATATGAAACCCCAAAACCTCAATTGAAGAGCAAACTCAAGAACAAGATATGAAGGTGGATTCTTGGTGCATTCTTCTCCAAATTTCGTGGCTTTTCATGTAGAAGGTATGGTAATCCTTCATCCTTAGTTAATCTTCCATCTAAGGAGTCCTTTCAAAGGTTTTTTAATTGTGAATTCAAAGTCAAAAATCCTATCTTTCAATCTAGTGATGGGTTCATTGTTAAAGTGATTTCAAAATCACTCTAATGATGATTATATTATTAATATATGGTTTCAACATTATTTTCAATCCAATTCCATGAAGAACCCATGATCTCCTTAATCATTCAAATTAGCCTTTGATGTGGGTCTTGTGATCTTAAATAGATGATGATCCAATTATGATTTGATTATAGTGTATAGATTAATTCTATATTACTTTATGTTAATTGATATTTAATTGTTGGGAATTGATAAATGATGATCATAGCATGGGGAGTTGGTAAGTTAACCTATTTTCCTCTATTTAGCATAGTATGAATAATGAATAGTGTTGATTGGTATGGTCCACTTATGGTGGCGGTGTTTAGATTCTTGTATATATTTATGTGTTGTGATCATGGCGTTGAAGGCATTAGATGCAATATCAATTGATATGATGATTTCAGTTTTATGAAGTTGATATGGTGCAACCCTTGATTCTAACATAATGTTCTATGTGAATTGATGTTATGTGAAGTTATATGTAATGTCTTCCATACTAGTTGCATGATGTAGGTGTGCGGATGACGTTGTACCTTTGTGGATGATCATGTTAGGGTTAGGTGTGGTCTATTTGGCTAATGATGATGAATACTCTTGTAGCATGACCCATACCTATGAAATCCCTATATGAATATGTGGTCAAAGTATGCTAGGAGTCTTCTATTCTAATGTTGAATATGTTCTTGCCTCATATGATATAATGTGAGTGTGTGTAGTTTATAGTCCTTAATACTCTATATGTGTATGACTTGAGACCTGAGGAATGTTGTACATGTGTTGTGATCTTTACAGGGTGGCTTCCACAATGTTATGTTATAGCCATTATGTGATCATATTGACCAATGTACACACACGTCATGCATGTCTATGAGTCGGGTAGATTCATGATGACTAAGGAAAGGATAGTTCTCATATGCATCATTAACTATTACTATGCATGTAAGTATATGATTAATGAAGTTATGAACATGTGTGCCTAGAGGTGTTTATGTGAAGGTAGGTCTTACATATGTATGCACACACACATGATTGTATGGATGGTAGATTTATATGAAAGGACATTCTCACATGAAGTAGGTTCTATGATGAAAGGACGTTATCATCTTAGAAACCTTTGAGCTATATGATGTATGAAGGAGAAAGATCCTAAAGCCTTCTTTATGAACTAATGTACTAAAGGCTTAAGTATGTTTAAAAAGGGCATTTGAGCTTAGTACAGAATGAACATGACAAATGAGAGTGGGGCTTCGCGTTTAGTAAGTCCGGCTTCCCACAAGAGAACCTTCATGTTTAAATGAAGGTGTTATGACTTGTTGAGTATGATATGCCTAGTCTAGGGTGACTTCATAGGAATACTTGGTGTAAAAAGTATTAATACATGTTACCTACACATTTCACTAGTGTGACTTGGGGGTTGTCTTAGGTGATGGTTCTTATGTGAAGATTATGTCTTATGATGTTTTTATGACCTTATGTTTATATGTGGTTGTGTTGATATAGCATATCTATGAAAGAATATCTTAGGTGACCACAAGGTGATACATTGTACTAAGTAAACTTAGGGTTGCTTAATGAAATATGTTGAGGTAAAATATGTGTAGTATGTCTTGAATGTGCCTCAGAAATGTGATAAGTGGCTTTATGTGTTATTATGAATAGTATCCATGTCTATTTTATGTGTATGAACTATGTTGTGGTTATGGTGACAATGTTCATGAAGTTCAATAAAAAAGACATGATGCATGGTTTCTAACTAAATGTCAAATGCATATTTTTGCATGGTTGCCACACTTAGTGCATTCTTGTACTAATACCATTTTTCTTCATCTTTATACACAAAGTCTAGGTGATGATGGCTAGAGGATGTCTCCCAAGTGAAGGGCTTGGATAGATACCCCAAGTTCAAGAAAAGGTGTCCTTACGATTCAAGTATTTCGTATGTCAAGTTCTTATTCAATTTATGTAATAGCTTAGTGATTATTGTATGTTGTTATGGGTTGTGTCCGTGTTCTATTCTATTGAGTTGTGTCTTAAGTTGGCAAACGATACTTAGAGTCTAATTATGTATTATGATATATATATATACATATATATATATATATATATATATATATGAAGTGATGATTATAGCATATGATGTGCTATGAAAAGTTTTATATTTTCGCTATTTTTATGATTATGCCATGAAAGATGTCTAAGGACTTGTATATGGCCTCCGAGAGGTCGAGTATGCCATTTTACTTCTAGGGGGTTATCCCCGATCGTGATAGGTCCGGTCTTGTTTATGAGAAAGAAAAATGGTTCTCTTAGGATGTGTATAGGTTACTGTCAGTTAAAAAAGGTTACCATGAAGAACAAGTATCCTCTTCCAATGATAGATGATTTATTCTATCAACTTCAGGGTGCCACCTATTTTTTTAAGATAGATCTCATATCTGGCTACCATTAGTTAAGAGTAAGGGAATGTGATATTCCAAAGACAGCATTCAGAACCCAATATGGTCATTATAATTTTTTGTATATCTTATATTTGGCTACCATCAGTTAAGAGTAAGGGAATGTGATATTCCAAAGACACCCTTTAGAACCCGATATGGTCATTATTTGTTTTTGGTCATGTCCTTTGGTTTGACCAATGTGATTGCAACATTCATGGACCTTATGAATAGAGTATTCAAACCATATTTAGATATGTTTGTTAGCGTCTTCATTGATAACATACTAATCTATTCAAGGAATGAAGAAGATCATACTATTCATCTCAGAATAGTCCTCCATACTTTGAAAGATAGAGAGTTGTATGCCAAGTACTCTAAATGTGAGTTTTGGATGGAGTTTATGGCGTTCTTGGGCCACATAGTTTCCTAGTAATGGGATTAGAGTTGTTACTCAAGAAATAGGCAGTGTAGGATTGGCCTAGACAGACATCTTCAACTGATATTAGGAGTTTCTTGTGTTTGGCTAGCTATTATAGAAGATTTGTAAAGGGGTTCTCGTCTATTTCGTCCCCTTTGACCAAGTTTACTCAAAAGACAGTGAAGTTTGAATGGTCTGAAGCCTGTGAGAAGAGATTTAAGGAATTGAAAAAGAGATCGACTACTGCCTCAGTTTTGACCTTACCGGAAGGTAGTCAAGGTTTTGTGGTGTACTGTGATGCATCTAGAGTTGGATAGGGTTGTGTATTAATGTAGAATGGAAAAGTTATAACTTATGCCTCCAGACAGTTGAAATTTCATGAGAAGAATCATCCAACCCATGACTTAGAGTTGGATTTTGTGATTTTCTCTTTGAAGATATGGAATCATTATTTGTATGGTGTTCATGTTGATGTATTCACTGATCACAAGAGCCTCTAATACGTGTGTACTCAAAAAGAGCTTAATCTCAGACAAAGAAGGTGGTAGATTACTCGAGGATTATGACGTGAGTATTCTTTATCACCCAGGTAAGGCTAATGTCATTGTTAATAGCTTGAGTAGATCCTCTATGCGTAGTACCGCTCATTTTGAGGAAGATAGAAAAGAATTAGCAAAAGAGGTGCATAGACTTGCACGACTAGGAGTTTGATTAATGGATTCCATAGCAGGAAGAGAAGATGTGATGAATGGGGTTGAATCATCATTAGTGTCAGAAGTAAAAGAAAAGTAAGACCAAGATCCTTTATTGCTTGAATTGAAGGCAAGTGTTCATAAGTAAAAAATGATGACTTTTGAACAAGGGGGAGATAGTGTTTTGAGGTATCAAGGTAGATTGTGTGGTTAATTTCAAGGGTAATGGAGATGATCACCTACCTCTTATTGAGTTCATTTACAACAATAGTTACCACTCTAGCATCCAAATGGCTCCATATGAAGCGCTTTATGAGAAAAGATGCAGATCACCTATTGGATAGTTTGAAGTTGGTGAACCAGAGTTGATAGGACCAGATTTAGTTCACCAAGCTATAGAGAAGGTTAAAGTGATTCAAGAGAGGTTAAGGACAGCACAGATTCGTTAGAAATCCTATACGGATGTTAGGAAAAGAGCATTAGAGTTCGCAGTAGATGATTGGGTTTACTTGAAAGTTTCACCCATGAAGGGTGTTATCAGGTTTAGTAAGAAAGGAAACTGAGTCCCCGGAATATTAGACCTTATAGAATATCCAAAAGGATTGGCAAGGTAGCTTATGAGTTGTAGTTACCCAAAAAGTTAGCAGTGGTTCATCCAGTATTTAATTTTTCCATGTTGAAGTAGTGCACGGCAGATACTTAACTTATCATACCAACTCAAGATATTGGTATCAAGGATATCTTATCTTATGAACCGATTCTGGACCAGATGCTAGATTGCCAAGCTTGCAAGCTGAGGACCAAGAAAATAGCAATAGCCAGAGTGCTTGGAGAAATGAGTTGTTGAGGATTTTATTTGGGAAGTTTAAGAGGATATAAAGAAGAGATACCCATATCTCTTCAGATCCGAAGAAATTCCAGATCAAGGTAATAAATTTCTTCTTAGTACCCTTTAATTATGAGTTGGTATATTGTATTTGCATAGCGTGGTGGGTGTTTGAAATGATTAGTTGCATATTAAACCCTTAGCCTAGTAAGATTAATCTCATTCGAGGACAAATGTTCCCAAGGGGAGATAATGTAACATCTCGCAATTTGAAATAACTAGGAACAAGCTAGGATTTGTAAATAGTGAATTTTTGGAAAGAATGGAAATGTAGATATTTAAGTCAGGAAATGTGAGTTTCTGGTCAACTTTAAACAGTCATAACTCTTAGCTCAGGATAACTTAGGTGTATTTCCAGATATGCTTCGAAATCTCTTCGATTGATCTTTCCAACACCACTAAGTTTGCGCAGTTCCAAGTTTATATGAGTGAGTTATGTCTTTCAAAAGTTGGGTTGTTGGATTAAGAAAAGTCGAATCCAGATTTAGGAAGGGCAAATTAGTATTTTCCTTACCTAATTTTATTAATTCGTTTTTAGGATTTAATTGTGGTAAAACAAGAATTTGTTTAGTTTAGATAAGTTAGAGTTCACGCTAAGGCTTGGAGAGAAGAGAAAAGAGGAGAAAGGCAAGAAAGTTCAAGATTCATCAAGAACGTTCAAGAATCGCTTGTGGATTTGGTCAAGGGGTGATATTTACGAGGTATATGAGCTTCCATAGTGTTGGGTTCATTCACCCACACGCCAATCATGTTAATTTCAATGTAAGTTTGTTCTTGAAATTTAAGGATTTAAGTTCTTGATGAGTTCGTGAACAGTGTTCTTGAATCTTCCTTATCGATTAAGTTTTGATGTTAAGATTCTACTTGGGTCAACTTTAGATGACCATATCTTTTAGAATATTAAGATTTATATGAGCTATAACCTCATCAATTAAAGGTAATTGAATCTACTTCCCAATGCAACCTATTTCACGTCAATTCATTTTTTGACTAAAACGTTATGACTATTTTAGTAACATATACAGTGTTGTTACAAATTAGCCAATGGAAAACATTAAAAAGGTTTTTTTTTGTTTGTTTTTACCTCAAAGAAAAACCTAAACAAATTTCTTGACAAATAAAAGGTTCAAAACAATCTGATATTCATGTTTTCTGATGAAAATCATAATTCTTGGTCATATATATTTCAAGAAATTAATTCAAGAATCTCAAGAAAGGTTTTCTTGATCATTTACCTTCAGACTAGGGTTTCAACGTTTCTATTCAAGGTTATCTAAGATTCTTCAAGAACCTTGTTCTTCCTATCTAAAATCATTCCTAAACATCACGAGATCTTTCCTATCACAAATCATGATCCTTGAATCCATAATTCAATTCAAGGATAGTCAAGAGTCAAGTCAAGAAGTTAAGAGTCAAGTCAAGAAGTTAAAAGTCAAGTCAAGAAGACACAAGTTAAGTCAAGATAAGTTCTGAAAGTTTTTCAATATTCTTTCACAAACGTTTTAACTTGTTTTAAGACAGGTTTCAAAGTTAAGCAAAGAGTTCAGATTTGAAGTTCTTTTCTTCAAAGAAGTATATGGGAACTAAGTGTTCCCAAGAAGTTTTAAATGTTTTTCACATTTAAATAATAACGAAAACTGAGATTTCCAAAGAGCCTTTGAGCTAGTTTTACAGTAAAGAGTCTTTGAGCTAGTTTTTCAGTAAAGAGACTTTGGGCAGCTTATCAGTACAGAGCCTTTGATCTAGTTTTTAGTTAAAGAGTAAATCCTTTCAAAATTAAGCAAGAGAGGAAACTAAGATTTCCGAGATAGCCTTTGAGCTAAGTTTTTGAGCAATTATCTCAAATCATATAAAGAAGTATGTTTTTAGACATAAGAGTTAGTATCGTATTTTGAGAGTAGTATTAAGTACCAATATGGGTGAGAGTTCAGATAACTCACACCTCCCATAAACTATGTAGCCATCATGGGTAGAAAAGGATCATACTTTATAGATGATTCCTTTAGTATTTTTCGCATAGACTAGTGGATCCACTTAGTGAGTTAGGTCCTATACCCTTGAAGGTATAGGATGGTCCTTGGTTGCGTGAGGTAAAGTGTTGTATCATCATTATATCTCTTAAGTGACGGTTATCAGTTAGAGAAACTACCACATCATTATTTTGTATTTTTGTATACATTAGAGATATTTGTATTTTTATATACATTATAGAGTTCATATTGTATTTTTGCATACATACAGAGTTATCATTGTATTTCTAAATATACAGGGTTTAAAACATGTTTTAAAGCTTTTCTTTATACTGCATTTATTTACACTACTTTATATTGAAATCAGTTGAGTTAAGTAAAGTCCAAGTAACTGTTTCTTTAAGAATATTTTCAAGCCTATGTTATGTTTAGCATTCCAACTCGCATACTTGTACATTCAATGTACTGATACCAGTTGTCCTGAATTGTCTTATGATGCAGCCGCAGGTAATCAGGATCAACAAGCAGCGCATCGTTGATCCAGTGAGCAATCCAGAGTCAGTTGGTGAGCCTCCCTTAAATTCAGGACGACTCCTTTTTATTTCTTTCAGTTATTATATTAGTTCATTAGGATGTCATGGGGTTTGTTCCGACATCCATCTTAGTTGTTTAAGAGGCTTCATAAATAATCAGTCAGATATTAGTTCATTCGTCATTATCTTGTTATTGACTTATCTTCAGATTTGAGTTGCCACTTTGGCTAAGTAAATGTTTATTTTTTAAAAACATTATGAGTTCAGTTGAGACAGTTAAGTTATTTAGCATTTGAATCTTTCTCTTTATGCTTAAAGTCTTTCGCTGAGTAAGTAAGTCATGTCAAGGGTATGTTTGGGACCAACAATGGTTCTCAAGTGCCAGCCACGCCCAGGGTATAGGCTCGGGGCGTGACACCAGTCACTTGACCTACGATTGACAAGTGTTTGGGTCTATGGTCCATAGGTCACAACTCTAGGGTCTGTCAGCAGTTATTTTTAAATAGTATTTTGGTCTTTTTGTATGTGCTTAAAGACTAAGTTATGACGTCTTGTGTAATATTTCGCAATTAGGAATACCTAGGATGAATCTAGAACTGGAAAAAGCCATTTCTGGAAGTCACTAAATATCTGGAAATTTGCTTAAGTTAGAAAAAGTTGAGTTCTGGTCAACTTTAAATGGCCATAACTTTTAGATCATGATGAGTAAGATGTACTTCCAGATATTGTTGGAAAGCTCTTGGGATAATCTTCCAACGCCACCAAGTTTGAGGGATTTTGAGTTCGTATGAGTGAGTTATGACCTTTGGAAGTTGGGTTGTTGCAATAAGGAGAGTGTGGAAACCGTATTTTAGAAGGGTAGTTTGGTAATTTCCCTGACCAACTTAATTAATTCATTTTTAGGAGTTTAATTGCGATAAATTCATAATTTATTCAGTTTAGAAAAGTGAATTTTCACACTAGGGCTTGGAGAGAAGAGAAAAGAGGAGAAAGGGGAAGAAACTTCAAGATTCGTCAAAAACGTTCAAGAATCGCTTATGGATTTCGTCAAGGGTTGATACTTACGAGGTATGTGAGCTTCCATAGTGTTGGTTGTAACATCTCGCAACTAGAAAGAACTAGAAAAGAGTTTAAAATCTGAAAATACTTATTTTTGGAAAGAATATAAAAATCTGAAAATTTAAAGTGAGTTAAAAGGTGAGTTTTTGGTCAACTTCAAATGACCATAACTCCTATATCAAGATTATTTAGGTGAGTTATACATATGGTTAAAAATCTCTTATAATATTCTTTCCAACGCCGCCGAGTTTGCGCGATTCCGAGTTCGATTGAGTGAGTTATGCCTTTCGGAAGTTGGGTTGTTGGATTAAGGAAAGCCTAATCCGGATTTGGGAAGGGCAAAGTCTTATTTTCCTTACCTATTTAAATTAATTAATTTTTAGGAATTAATTGGGGTAATACCAGACCTTTGTTCAATTTAGAAAAATAGAATTCACGCTAGGGCTTGGAGAAGAAAGAAAAGAAGAGAAAAGAGGATAGAAATCAAGAATCGCCAAGAACGCTCAATCTTTGTGCGTGGAATTCATCGGGGTGATCCCTAAAAAAGTATGTGAGATAACATATCATTGTGTTAGTTCACCCATGCGCCCAACCATGTTTCAGTTCAGCAAATTTAAGTTTTGAATTTTAAGAAATTGTGTGCTTGAAAAACATTGTTGAAAGTTTCATTGAGTTCTTGACGGTTATGTTGTTGAACTTTCTTGATGGTTTGATTCATGTTTTCAGGTATATATTAGGTTTGAATATATTGTATATTGAGGGTAATAATGATCCTAAGTATTTGGGGAAAGAAGCATGGAAGTTTAGAAGGTTTAGAGATGAAAACCGAAGAAGAAAAGTGGGAGAACGCCTAGGGAGGGCCCTGGCGCATTGCTCCTCTCAAAGCCCTCAAAACCATTCTTTGTCCGTAGGCCTTTGGGGCGCTATCCAGCCAGAGCGCCCCACCCAACTCTCTGAAGTTTGAGGGCATTAGAGCGCCGGGGACGCCATTTCTCCCCATTCTTCTCCCATCGTTCTATAATAGTTTCTAAGTGATGTACCTATGTTTCCTAGTTGAATCTAACACTCTAAGGTACATCTAAACATCATGAAATCATCCATAAACATGAGATCATAAACGCTGAATCCATAATGAAATTGAAGGAAAGTTAAGATCAAAGTCGAAGAAGTTAAGAAGCAAGTCAAAGCAAAGTTCTTAAAAGTTTTCAAGAGTCTTTAGAAATGTTTTGACTTTGTTTTTAAGACTCAAGTTTCAAGTTAATTAAAGAGTAAAGAGTTAAGTTCATTCTCAAAAAGTTATAAGAGAACTAAGCATTCCTTAAGAGTTTATAAATATTTTCACATTTAAGCAAGAAAGGGAACATCGATTCCAAGAGAGGCTATCTCAAATCAAAGAAAAAAGTTGTTTTAAAAACACATGAGCTAAGTATATTTTTGGGAGTAGTATTGAGCACCGATATGGGGATGTGAGTTCATATTAACTCAAGTCTCCATAAATCACGTAGTCATCATGGGTGTTAAAGGATCATACTTTTTAGATGATCACTTAAGTTAAGCTAGTGGATCCACTAAGTTAAGTAGTTTTATGTGACGGCAAAGTAGAGGACAGTTGGAAGCGTGGGCAAGACGATGTATCACAACTTAGGCTCATAGTGGTGGTTGTCGGTTGGAGAATCTCCCACATAAACTATGTTACTTCATTATATAAGTAAAGTTGAGTTTGTTATTTCATTTTCTTTAATGAACTGAGTTGTTTCAACTGTTTAACAAGTTTTATATATATATTACATGTGTCTTATTGCTTTATATTGAGTTAAGTTATTCCTAAGTTGAGAAGATCCAAGGTTAGTGTTTCCTTCATATCCTTTTGAAGCTTAAGTCGTGTTTAGTATTCCAACTCGCACACTTGTACATTCAATATACTGATGCCAGATGGCCTGCATCGTCTTATGATGCAGACACAGGTAACTAGGATCAGCATCCGGTATACGCTTGATCCAGCGAGCAGTTCAGAGTCAGTTGGTGAGCCTCCTTACATTCCGAAGGACATCTTTTATCGCTTGATTTTCATTTTTCAGTTGTTAGGATGATTGGGGGTCATGTCCTAACATCCCTCTTTGTTCTAGAGGTTTCATAGAGAGATAATATAGTTCTTTAGTCTTATTCATTTCAGTTGTAAACATTTAAGACATGAGTTGCCATTTCGGCTAAGTATTACTTTTAAGTTATTTCATGAGTTATCTCTTGTGTTTAAGTCTTCCGCTGAGTAAGTAAGTCAGGCCAAGGGTCCACTTGAGGCCAGCAATGGTCTTCGGGTGCCGTCCATGCCCAGGGTGTAGGCTCAGGGCGTGACATTGGGTTCATTCACCCACGCGCAAATAATGATTTATTTCAGCGAATTAAGTTCTTGAAAGTTTTGAAATTGAGTTATTGATAAGTGTTCTTGAAGTTTCCCTATCGATAAAGTTTTGATGTGAAATTCTACTTGGGTCAACTTAAAATGACCATATGTATAAGAATATAAGGAGTTACGTGACCCACAACCTATCCAACTAAAGATAATTGAATCTACTTTTCCAACGCCACCAATTTTGCATCAATCCGATTTCTCAGTAAAGAGTTATGATTATTTTAGTAACCTATACGGTGTTGTTAGGAATTAGTCGATGAGAAAATATTAAAAAGGCTTGTTTTTGTTTTTTTATCTCCAAGAAAACTCAAATCGAATTTCTTGACTAATAAAAGGTTCAAGACAATCAGATTTTCATCTTTACAGATGAAAATAATTCTTATCCATAGAGATTTCAAGAAACTAACTCAAGAATCTCAACAAAGGTTTTCTTGATCATTTACCTTCAAGCTAGAGTTTCAAGGTTTCTATTCAAGTTCTTATTCAAGATTCTTCAAGAACCTTGTCCTTTCATTCCTAAACATCATGAGATCTTTCCTATCACAAATAATGATTCTTAAATCCATAATTCAATTCAAGAAAAGTCAAGAGTTAAGTTGAGATAAGTTCTTAATATTTTTCAAAAGTCTTTCACAAACGTTTTAACTTTTCTTTAAGACTTAAGTTATGAGTTCAGTATAGAGTAAAGTTGAAGTCTTTTTTTCAAAGAAGTATATGGGGACTAAGTATTCCCAAAGAGGTATAAAAGTGTTTTCACAATTAAATAAGGACGAAAACTCACATTTCCAAAGAGTCTTTGAACTAGTTTTCAAAAATTAGTACTAGCTTTCTAAATGAATCAAGCAGGGAAACTGAGATTTCCAAGATAGCTTTTGAGCTAAGTTTTTTGGCACTAATCTCAAATCACAGAAGAAGTATGTTTTCATACATAAGAGCCAGTATATTTTGGGACTAGTATTGAGCACCGAATTAGGGACGAGCAAGTTCAAATAACTCACGTCTCCATAAAACCATGTAGCCACCTTGGGTAGAAATGGGTTATACTTTTTAGATGAATCCTTTTCAAAGTAGACTAGTGGATCCATTAGGAAGTTCAGGTCCTATACCTTTGGTCGGGTGTAGGATTTGCTGACAGCGTGATGTAGATCATTATATCATCACTATAGCTCTTATGTGAGGTTTTCGGTTAGAGAAACTCCCACAAAAGTTAAATGTCTTTTTATATGCATCATTTTATTGTATTTTTACATACATTTCATAGTTATGTTGTATCCTTGTATATACACAAAGTTGACATCATTATTTTAAGCAAATTTCTTTATATGGCACTTGTTTTAAACTTCTTTATATTGAAATGAGTTTGTTAAGTATTCATAATTTGAGAAGAGCCAAGGATAGTGTTTATTTCAGAATTTTTGTCAAGCCTATGTTGTTTAGCAATCCAACTCGCATACTCGTACATTTAATGTACTGATTTTAGTTGGCCTGCATTGTATTATGATGCAGACGCAAGTAATGAGGATCGACATGCAGTGCACAATTGATCCAGTTGAACACTTCAGAGTCAGTAGGTGAGTCTCCTTGCATTCCGTAGGAAACCTTTTATTACTTTCAGTATTTTTCTTTATTATGATGGTGTGGGGTCTGTCCCAACATCCATCATATTTGTTTTAGAGACTTCATAGACAAACATATAGGAGTCTTTTAGCTTTGTATTTCAGATATTTGTGTATGAGACTTAAGTAGCCATTTTTGTAACATCTCGTAACTTGAAATAACTAAGAATAAGCTAAGAAACCAAGAACAATCATTTTTGGAAATAAATAGGGAAATTTGGAAAATTTACTAATTTTAAAAAAGTGAGTTTTGGTCATTTTCAAACTGCCATAACTCCCAGCTCATGAGAAGTTAGGGTGAGTTCTTTATATGGTTGAAAAGACCTTGGAAATATCTTTCCAACGGCTCTGAGTTTGCACATTTTCGATGTAGTATAAGTGAGATATGCCTTTCGAAAGTTGGGTTGTTGGACTGAGGAAAGTCCAGTCCAGATTTTAGTAAGGGTAAAGTAGTCTTTTCTCCCTAGTATTGCCTAATTCGTTTTACGAGTTTATTAGGGGTAAAACCAAGTCCCACTTCAGTTTTAGAGAAGTTGAGAATGCTTAGGGCTTGGGGAGAAGAGAGAAGAGAAGAGGAAGATCAAGAATTCTTCAAGAACGCTAAGGTTTCGCTAGTGGAATTCATCTTGGGTGATCCCTATTGAGGTATGTGAGATACTTCTGTTTTTGGTTCGTTCACCCACACAACAATATGTTTAATTCATCAAGCTTTGTATCGACTGAATGATGAATCTTGAAGTTCTTGATGATCAACTGTTGAAATATTATTGCTAGAGTTGTAGTGTACCTTTAGTGGTTTTGATTTGTGTTTCCGGGATGTTTTACGAGTCTAAACTATTGGGTATTAAGGATATTAGTGATCCGAAGTGTTTGGGGGAAGATCCATGGAAGTTTGGAAGGTTTAGAGTTGAAAATCGGAGAAGAAAAGTCGGAAAACCTATCTAACAGGCCCTGGGGCACCGCGCCTA
Organism: Solanum sitiens; assembly: GCA_016801875.1. Taxonomy (NCBI): domain Eukaryota; kingdom Viridiplantae; phylum Streptophyta; class Magnoliopsida; order Solanales; family Solanaceae; genus Solanum; species Solanum sitiens. The sequence goes on from JABWTJ010000109.1 coordinate 416,357, forward strand.
CCACAGCCCCGCAGGATAGACTCTGTCCGTCAGGATATCACACGCCGTGCCAGCCAGAGCACCTGAGGATAGTGTCTGTCGGTCAGGCTCTGGCCCCGTGCCTCTCAGAGCGCCAAGGTCACCTAGAGTTCCCATTTTTCCCTATCTTTTCGTATTAGTTCCTAAGTGATGTACCCACATTTCTTGGTTGATTCCAACACTCTAAAGTACATCTAAACATCATTATTTCATACATAAAGATGAGATCAAGATCCTTGAATCCATAATATAATTCAAGGAAAGTTAAGATCAAAGTCAAGAAAGTAAAGGGTCGAGTCAAAAAGTGAAGAAGCAAGTCAAAGTGAGTTCTTAAAGTTTCCAAGAGTCTTTAACAAACCTTTTTAACTTTATTTTAAGACTCAAGTCATAAGTTAAGCAAGAGTAAAGAGTTGAGTTCATTCTCAAGAGTATAAGGGGACTAAGTAATCCCTAAGAGTTACAAATGTTTTCACATTTAAACAAGTTAAAAGCCTTTGGGCTAGTTTTCAAATAGAAGTAATAGATTTATGAAATGAAGCAAGCAGGGAAACTATCATTTCAAAGAGAGCTATTAAAGCTAAGTTTTGAGCACTAATCTCAACCCAAAAAATCAGTATATTTTAAAAACATCAGAGCCAGTATATTTTTAGGAGTAGTATTGAGCACCGATGTGGGGATACGAGTTCATATTAACTCAAGTCTCCATTTAAACCATATAGCCATCATGGGTAGAAGAGGGTCATACTTTTTAGATGAACTTTTTTCATAGTATACTAGTGGATCCATTAGTCAGTTCAGGTCCTATACTCTGGCAAGGTTAGGATGGTCGGGCAGCGTGGGCCGAGAAACGATGTATCCTCACAATAGTTCTTAAGTGATGGTTGCCGGTTAGAGAAGCTCCCACATAAGTATTGTATTTTCATACACATCAGTTATTTGTATTTTTACATAGATCTCAGATATTATTTGTACACTTGTATACATTCAGAGTTTAAAACATGTTTCAGTCAGCTTTTCTTTATATAAGTGTTCTTTCTTACCCCTTTTCAAGCTTAAGTGTTGTTTAGCATTCCAACTCGCATACTCGTACATTCAATGTACTGATATCAGTTGGCATGCATCGTATCATGATGCAGACACAGGTAACGAGGATCGACATCATGTGCACCGTTGATCCAGCTGAGAACCCCAGAGTTAGTTGGTGAGCCTCCTTGCATTTTGGAGGACATCTTTTATTAGTTTATAGTTAGTTCAATAGAATGTTGTGGGGTTTGTCCCAACATTCATCTCAGTTAGTTTAGAGGCTTTATAGACAGTTAGTAGTGTTGTAGTCTTTACCTTTTCATTCTTATGTTAGAGACTTGGATTGCCATTTTGGCGATGTTGAATGTTTAAACCTTTAAAGACATTCCCAGTTATTTTGTTATGCAGTTGAGATAAGTTCTTTTATCATTATAAGTATGATTGTTGTCTTCCGATGGGTTAAGTAAGCTAGGCCAAGGGTTCGCACGAGGCCAGCAGTGGTCATCTAGTGCTGGTACCGCCCAGGGTGTAGGCTCGGGGCGTGATAATTTTTTCCAGTTGAATGCTTTCTTTTAAGAAATTCTCAATTTATTTCACAAGTTCTTTGTATAGACTATTCTTGTGTTTTTTCCTCGGCCGAGTAAGTAAGTCAGTCCAAGGGTTCGCTTGGAGCAAGTATTGGTCTTCGAGTGTCATTCCGCCTAGGGTGTAAGCTCGGGGCGTGATATCTTGACCCTAATCATAAGCCTTATATAAGATTTTTAAGTCCTAAAACCACCCACTCTAAATTCATTTCCCTAATTCCCAAATTTTAACCAAATTCACCCTCCCAAATTCTCTCTCAAACTCAAGGTAAAATAAGAGAAATCCTTCAAGTATCCCTTCTTCATCATTAATTAGCACTTCAAGAATAAGGTATGTATGGATTTTATCAATGGGTTTCATTCACCCCTTGAGTCCGAAAGACTTCTCCAATTCTCCAATTCAATTTTCCAAAATTGGTTAGGTTTTCATTCAATTCTTCATGGGTTCTATTTGTATGGATTTAATTGTTTGATTTTGATCATATTCTGTTCACCTAGATTCAATTAAATTATTTCCAATCAATTTCAGATGAATTTACGCATTGAACATGATTTTGACTATGAACCCTAATTTACATGAATATAGAAAGAAGTTATGAAGTTATGAATGTATTCATGAACTTATGCATGATTTATGAAAAGGAATGTCTTATCATCTAGATTTTTTTTATATTGACATCAATTCAATTGTGAAAGTTTTTCTTATATTAAGGGATCATGATTTGGTGAAAGGTTTTCTCCCTCATGCGTGATAAAAGATTTAAAGAGCTATTCTGTGATGTTTTTAGCTCAGATTAGTAATTTAGTGATGTTTTTGCATGGATAATTATGAGCTTATGATTATGACTAATTTTGTCAGAATTTTGCTTAGCACCGAGAGGGTATTGAGATGGAGGCTCTCATGTTAGTAGATTTCGGGTCTCTAGTAGAATTCTCCTTATCCCTAATTATGTGCCCCTGTAAATTATCTTAAATGACATACCTAGTGGATCTACCTAATATAAAAGTTAAGGTCCTTTCCTTGTCAAGTAAGGACGTCTCTTTTTGGTGCAGGAGCGAGACAATAGATTTCGTGCTATAACTAACATGGTCTATGTCGATTAACAGTAAATATCCCACAAAACAAAGTTAATTTCAAGAATTTTATAAAGGCTTCCTTATGTTTTAAGATACCTTAACCATGTTCATGATTTATGATTTTTCATTAAGAGTATTTTTACTATGTTAACTTGGTCATGCATATCATCTTTTTTTATTATGTCCCTTTATAATCATGATTTATGTTTTTATGCATATTCATCATACTAAATACATTTCATGTACTAATGCATATTTGTGTCAATATTATTTCACTAATGTGGTTCTTGACAACTCATCTCCCTTTGTTCATGGCTGGTTGATCACTCTAGAATTTTAAAGACTTGGTGAGTCCTCATACTCCGAGGATCGTGTTGCCTTTATCACTTTCTTATGTATTTACTTTTGGATGTTTTATATGGTGTACGAGTTACATCCCGAACTATCATTTTGATGTAATAGATGGCTTCTCAAGACTATGTTAGACTTACGCTTTGATATGTCAAATTCTTCTATAGATATAAAATATTTTTAATTTTGTATATTACTACGTGTATATGTATGTCAAGTCTGTTGTGTAGGACCTCTCAGTGTCTTATACTCCATGTCACATCTAGGGTGTACCTTTGATCATGATATTGATACCCCAACTAGGGGTAGTGGTTGGGCCAAAGCTAGTGACCAAGCTCAGGGAGTAACAGTGGGAAGAGTTTGTGCATGTGGACCAGTACCTGCCAAAGGTTGAGCTAGAGAAGTCTCTCTTGAGCCAAATGTTGAGATTTTTGAGGACTAGTTGGAGCTCCTTTGTTTTAGGGGACTTTGTTGAGGATGCTTGGTGTGTTAGAGAACTTATTTCAAGGTAGTGCAAAAGGTACACCACAAGGTTCTCAAATGAGGGCTTCGATTATTCTTGATCATGTGGGTCAGCCACCAGTGTTCCTGCACCAGCTGGTGGTACACAGATTGATCCTGGGATTATTTTGACAGGGGTTGATCAACAGTATTATGAGAGGTTTTGGAATATGAAACCAAACCAGTTTCAAGGTGGTAAGAGTGAGGATGCTTATGAGTTCTTAACATTGTGCGGTGAGATGCTTGATAAAGTGGGAAAAGTGGATGCTCGTGGCGTTGTATTGTTTCACTTTAGCTTTGTAGACGCGATAAAGAGTGGTAGTGGACTTTCATAAGGTCTAGATCATTTGAATCTCCCCCAACAGAGTAGGACGTGTTCTTTAGTACTTTACAAACTACTTTAACCCTTAAAGCGTTAGAGAGGAAAGTCAATTAAGGTTTGAGAGCTTAACTATAACTAGTGGTGGAAAATGGGCGGGTTGGGTCAAATGTAGGCGGGTTCAAAAAGGGTAAACATAAAATGGGTAATAATTCAACTCGCTCACATTTGATATGGGTAAACATTGATTAGGTAATAAATGGGTTGGGTAAAATACTAGTTTACCCATATTTTTATGAATATCTAGTACTTTACTTAAGAATTCAATATGGAGAAGATATTTTAGTCTCTTTTTAGATGAAAAATGTTGAACATGCTTCTTTTAGTTTTATTGTATCACAAAAAAAAAACTATAAATTTTCAATATAAAATAAATTTATGTAATAACAAGATGAAAATATTTTTAATTTCAAAGTTAATGAATATTAATATTTAAGACTAAAACATGTTTAATGCACTTTAAGCAATGTCAATACTAATACATGATTTGCTTATTTTATACTATTATTGATTATCTAATATAAAATTAAATAAATAAATAAAATGTAATTATAATAAACAAAAAAAATTACATTTGAATTATATATTTTTGGAGGGTCATAGACTTCACTTTTTCAATTATAGAGATGAATAGTTACTTCTATGGAACAACATAAAAAGGAAGAGAAGTTACACTATTTTTAGTAATATCATGAATTTGAGTAAATAAAAGTTAGAAGCTTAACTCATTTGGCTAATTCATATTTACCCATATTCTACCCATACTTTACCCATATTTTACCTATATTTTTATGGATCAAATATGGGTATCAATTCATATTGTTTCCATGTGAAAAATCACTCACCCAACCCATTAAAATATAGGGGAGTTGGGCAGGTCACCAAAATATGGTGGGTTCATTTTTCCGGCACTATCTGTGATTGAATATAAGCACCATTTCTATGAGCTTTCTAGGCATGTTATGACTATTGTTCCGGATGAGGTGGAGAGAGTCTGCAGGTTTATTAGAGGATTAACTTTCTCCATCGTATCATATGTGTTCAAAACATCCAAAGAGAAAGGGCTTCATTCCAATCCATTGTGAGCGTCGCTAAAAAGGTAAATTTTATAGTTTTAGAGGATTTTAAGGAGCCTTAGAGGGCTTGATCGTCTGGTCAATTTTCTGGTGCTTTATCTGTAGGCAGAGGTTCGTATAGAGGTAGTAGTAGCTCTTTTCAGCAACATGGGCCGATTCATGCATCTATGCTGGCAATAGAGAGTGGGCCGTCAACCTGAGGATCTTATGTTTTGGCCGAGGTGGCCATGGTAGTCCGTCTAGTTTGCAGCAATAGTTATTTGTGCCAAAGTCTTGATGAGTGTTCTTGAAGTTTTATTTTTGTTCTTGAATGAGGATGTGTTTGATGAATTCTTGAGATAAACCTTTTGAATTTGAGGGTTGTTTTTTAGTAGATTATTGTGTGCTTATGTTTGGTATTCGAATTTTAGTGAGTTGGAAAGAAACCATTCGATTATAGGAAAATTAGGGCAAAATCGATGAAGAGAATTCATCGAAGAGTTCATGGGAGGGGCTGGGGCGGCGCACACTAAATGCGCCAAGGGGCGGGGGCACCGCTCAAGCAGTGTGCCAATATCATATCTCTAAAGTTTAGGGGATGGCGCCCCGTGCTAGCAGTGTGTTAGGGTCGCTTGCCTCCACTTCTTTTCAGTCGGTTGTCCCGTATGAGTTCCTTTAATATGTACGTTCACTCCCTTATGATTCTAGCTACTCTAAACTACTTCTAAACAACTAGAAATCATTCATAACCTTGAATTCATAATTTAAATTCAAGATAGAGTTAAGATTCAAGTCTTGAAGGTTCTTTCAAGCATTTTTGAGAAAGTTCCTTGAAGTCTTTTTGAGGAGTCTTCTATAATTTCTAATAATTTGTTTCAAGACTCGAGTAGGTGAATATAAAAATTAGGAGAATGTATTCATGAGTCTATATTATCCTTGAGATCCTTCATATCATGAATCATAACTCTTCAATTCATGATTCAAATTCAAGAAAGAGTTAAGAGTAGAGTTCAAGAAAGTCTTTGAGTTAAATTGTGAATCCTTTGAGATCAATTATTGATTTGAGCTAAGTTTTGAGAAAGTTAGTATGATAATGAGAAGTTGTATACATGATTTAGATATTGATGTTTAAACCCTTGAGTCGAGTCATTCATGCCCATAAATTCCGCATGAACTTCATAAGTTGAGTATATTTGAGAGGAGTATTATCTTCAAGTTCTAAGTCTTGAGTGTTGAGTTCCTAACCCATTTGAGATTATATTTCAAATCATGGGATTATTACAAGTTTTCCATGAAGATTCTTGAGTCGAGTTGTTCATGCCAATAATTCTCCAATAATTCTGCATGAACCCTATGAGTTGAGAATTCTTGAGATGAGTAGGATCATGGAGTCCTTGATTTGAGTTGTTCATGCCCATAATTTTGCATGAATCCTCTAATTTGAGCATTTTTTAAATGATTAGTATCATTGAACTTCTTGAGTTCTGATTTTTTGAGTTCTAAGTATTGAATTCTATGTATGGCTATTGAAAACCTTGAATTGAGTCGTTCACATCCATAATACAACATGAACCCTATTTTGAGAAGTCTTTTAAAAAAATTAAAACTTGTTTTTAAGACTTGAGCACTTGATTGAGAAAGAGCAAAGTTGAGTTCATTTTCTTTAAAATGATATATGGGAATAAATTATTCCCTAAGGTAAATGTTTTCACATTTAAGATGAGAGGAAATATCTATTTCCTAAAGAGTGTTGAGTAGTTTTGAGTACCATCACTTTTAAAAGAAAGATTTTGAGTAATAATATCAGACCACAAAAAGAGTTATTCTCTTAAACATATGATCCAGTCATATTTTGAGAGTAGTATTGAGCACCGATATGGAGAGAGTTCAGACAATTCACAGCCCCCATAAACCAAGTAGCCAACGTGGGTAGAAAGGGTCATACTTTTTAGATGATCTTTTACTGTTTTTATCATAGACTAGTGGATCCACTTAGTTAGTATGTCCTTTACCCCAAAAAGTATAGGACAGCATGGGCTAGATACTGTATCATCACATAGCTCAGAGTGATGGTTGTCTGTTAGAAAATCTCCCACAGAGCTATATTGTACTTTTATAAGCATGTTGAGTTATTATTGTATTCTTAGATACATTGAGTTGTTATCTATTGTTTTAAAAGTTTTTCATATATTGCATCTTTTATTGTTGTTTTATCTTGAATGAGTATCTAGATTTGCGTATCCAATGTAGAATATCAAGAGTTGAGCATCCAAAGTTGTGTATCGAGAGTTGAGTATCTTATTGTTGAGTTGGACTATGTTTCACTAAGTCGAATATCTTATTATTGAGTTGATCCCTATTTTCTCTTAGTTGAGTTGAACAATGTTTTATTGAGTTAAGTTTAGTTGAGTTGAGTTGAGTCAGTTGAGAAGAGGTAAGTATGTTTATTTTCCATCAGTTCGAGCTTATGTTTATGCTTTTGAATTTCCCTTACATGCTTGAACATTCCATGTAGTGACGCCATTTGGCCTGCATCTTTATTGATGCAGATACACGTATTCAGTGTCATCAACTGGAGCTTCTTTAATACCATTTGTAGTTTGAGTTATCTATGGTGAGTCTCCTTACTTTCGGAGGTTCCATTTACTTTCCGTTTTGTCAGGGTATCGTGGTCTTGTCCCGACTTTCATATTTTTCATTTAGAGGATTTATAGATAGATGGTAGAGTTTGAGCAGTCTGTTTCATTTATCTTGTTAAATGTTTTAAAGACTTGAGTTGACTATTTTTGGCTAGTTGAATGTTCCATTATATTTAGAATTAATCATTTGAGTTAAAGCTTTGTATTTGAGTTCAATGAATTCTATGCAGTTTTAAGATTTTGTATGCTTGAATTAGTCTTTCGCTTGTAGTCAACCAGGATGAGGGTTCACTTGGGGACCAATAATTGGTTCTCGAGTGTTGGCCACGTCCAGGGTTTAGACTTAGATCGTTACAAACTCCTCTACAATGTCAATCCAAATTAATTGAGATTCAATATGATATTACACACTGAGTGGAAAACCAAAAATAGATGCAAGGCCTAATTTTATGAATTTTATGTTAAACAATTTTTTTAAAAATTGCAAGGAAGATGTATAAGAGACTTGTCTATGCATGTGGGGCATGACAGAATGAAAATGGAATAATTCTCTATGAAAGACATGTTAGAGTTTGCATACAAGTTTTCGCCCAATCACACCACTAGGGATGGCAAATGGAGCGGTGAGGAAGTTGTGGGGTAAACTCGCATAAACCTTTAAAGACTTCAATCCACACAGCTCCGTAAAAATTTATGTTTTGAATGTACCTCACATGAACTTGCCCGCATAATTTACTGCTTTTTAATTTAAAGAACTGTAAATAATATTCATGTTACACTACTAAAAAACTAGAAGAAAAAAAGACGAACTGAAAAGTGACGGACGGTGTCGCTCAAAATAAGGACGGTTTTTGAGACGCTATCTGTCGCTTTTTAATAAAGATAATTATTTTTATAAATTATTTGACATAAAGAGACGGACAACATCTCTTAGTCCATCGCTTTTTTAGCGTATTTTTGCGCCAAATATATATATAATTAATAATTATTCATTTAATATGAATAACGACGTTGTCCATCGCTTTTATTAAAGATAATCATATATAAATTAAAATATTGTGCACGCTGTCCGTCGCTTCTAATTTATTTAAGATATTTTTAAAAAAAAATAGCGATGGACAATTTGGTCAAAATGTTGGTCAACTATTTATTTCAAAAAAAAAAGACAGACATAGAGATGTTGTCCGTCGCTTTTCATTGAATATCTAAAACAAAGTCGTGATTTTCCCTCATTTCCCCATTTTCCCCATTTTTGAAAATTCTCTCTACTGCACCACCACTGTGCGTCGTTGCTACCGCCACTATTGTGAACGTCTGCGCTTGCTTCTCATCTCTCTTCAATCCCTCCTTCTCCTAATTTAAGGTTAGGGTTTATTAATTCATCAAAAAAAAATCTAATTGAGCTATATTTTGATTTTGTTAACTATTTAATTGAAATAAGTTTATTGAATTTGTGTTTATTGATTGTTAGTTTGCATTAGGGATTATTAGTTAGTGAGTGAATTTTTGTAATTTTATGATTATTATGAATTAAGGTATTTTATGACTAGTCTTGAATTAGGATAATTTAGGAGTAGTTTTTGAATTTTGATTTTAGGACTAGCTAGTTTGAATTAGAGATTTTGGGAGTAGTTTGAATTAGGGTATCTAAAGACTTCTTTGAATTTTGGTATTTCTTGCGCTAATTAATTTGATTTTGAGATTTTAGGACTATTTTGAATTTGTGATTTTAAGATTAGTTTGAATTTGAAATTTAGGACTAGTTTGAATTAGAGATTTTGGAGTAGTTTGAATTAGGGTATTTAAAGACTTTTTTGAATTTGGGTATTTCTTGAGTTAATTAGTTTGATTTTGAGATTTCAGGACTAGTTTCAATTTGTGATTTTAAGATTAGTTTGAATTTGAAATTTAGGACTATTTTGAATTACATTTGAGATTTTAGGACTAATAGTTTGATTTTGGGATTTTAGTACTAGATTGATTTTGGGATTCTAGGACTATACTTTGAATTTGTGATTTTAAGACTAGTTTGAATTTGAAATTTATTAGGACTAGTTTGAATTATATTTGATATTTTAGGACTAAATAGTTTGAATTTGGAACACTAGCTAGCTAGTTTGAATTTGGAATTTTAGGGATTTGAATTACAACTTAATTAGAACTTATAATTATAACTTGAATTTACTATAAATTGAACTTAATTAGGAATATGAACTTGAAATGTTGACTTTAATTTATTCGAACTTAATTTTTATTCTTATTTGAACTTAATTAGAATTTTGTAGTACTTGAAAATCTTATTGGCCTTAATTGATTTGAACTTAATATAAATTAATTAGAACTATATTAAACTGAATTAATTTGTAATAACTTGAAAACTTAAGCTGAATTAATTTTAAATAACTTGAAAACTTAATTAGGAATTAATATAAACTTAATTTTGATCAACTAATTAACTAGAACTTGAACTTAATAAGAACTTAATTAATTAGAATTGATTAATTAATTAAGCTTTAACTTTGTAGATCTTGGACTAATTGAACTTAATTAGACCAAACAAAGCATATTTTGAAGTTGAACTTAGACTTGAACTTAAAATTAGAACTTGAACTTAGAATTTGAACTTGAACTTAGAACTTGAACTTGAAATTAGAACTTGAAGTTGAACTTAGAATTTGAAGTTGAACTTAGACTTGAACTTGAACTTGGAACTAATTAGCTTGAATATATAACTAATTTAATTTAGAAATTAGATATGAACTTGAATTGAAAACTTGAAAACTTGATTTTTAGATTTGAAGTTTAGTTTAACTAATTTTAGAAGTTTTCGTGCTAGGCAACTGAGGAAGCTCAATATATAAAAAAGTTGATATAAGACTATATTGCTTCTTTCATCAAAGTAGGAGATAAGGTTGGTGCTTCTAAATTTCTAAAGTTCAAGTACAATTGTTTTCAATAATGTGTTTGTGTCCATCTAGTATTAATACTTAGCTTTAATTTTTTTGTGTCCATCGAGTGTTTGTTAAGCATAAGTACCAACACTAGTTGATCTTATTGATGACAAAATTGATTTTCTTGCAAGATCGATTTGTGTCTATCTAGTGTTGATATTAAGTTTTAATGTAGGAATAATGTGTTTGTTTAGCATAAGTACCAACACTAGTTGATCCTATTGATGACAAAATTGATTTTTTTTTGCAAGATCGATTTGTATCCATCTAGTGTTGATATAAAGCTTTAGTTTAGGAATAATGTGTTTGTTTAGCATCAGTACAAACACTAGTTGATCCTATTGATGACAAAATTGATTTTCTTGTTTGATCGATTTGTGTCCATCTGGTGTTGACACTTAACTTTAAATTTATAAAGAATATATTAGTTAAGCATAAGTACCAACACTAGTTGATCCTATTGATGACAAAATTGATTTTCTTGCAAGATCGATTTGTGTTTATCTAGTGTTGACACTTAGCTTTAAAACTAAACTAGTTAAAGTTAAAAAGTTGTTAAGTTGTTTAAATAAGTTAAATTAAATAATGTGATTTTGTTGATGGATTTAGTTGTTGAAATTAAGTCAAAATTAAACTAGTTAAAGTTAAAAAATTGTTAAGTTATTTAAATAAGTTAAAATAAATAATATGATTTATTTGGTGGATTTAGTTGTTGGAATTAAGTCAATAGTAAACTAGTTAAAGTTATAAAGTTTTTAAGTTTTTTAAATTGACAATGTCTTAGATGTGGCTGATGTTGCAATTGTCCAACAACAAGCTGATGTTGAATTGGAAACAACACTACAACATCCTCAACACATATTAGAAGAAGTATCTGATGAATGTTAAGGAAGAAATATCTGAGAATGAGAAAAATGAATCATTTGATAGCGAAGAATGGAACAATCATATAAATGAAACAACTGAGGAGGAATAATGGGAGAATGGTGGCATTGAAACAAGCGAGGAGGAATAGTGTAGAATGAAAGCTAGCTAGTATATATATGTGTAGGTTAGTTTATTTTGCTAAATTTATTGAATTTATGATTTTTTTTATATATTATACATGTAAATTTACATACAGATGTCATCAAGCGGCGACGATGATAGACATCGCAAGCATCTTGGAGTTAGCCAGACTAAACAGGCTAAAAAGAAGAAGTCTAGGAGAACCATAGATCCTGAGAATATTGCAGGATCTATTTCTTCTGCGCCAGAGTGCATCAGTCATGATGCACATATACTTGATGTTTCGTTTGGTATAGCGGATCCTCAGCAATATTATCCTAATCATCATCGACTAGTCTATGCTTCCTCTACTTCATAGGCATTGCCTTTACTACGTTACGAGGACCTACCTTTACAGGCTATTCGTCGAGGACGATCCTTATCAGCAGATACTCCATCTCCCGCAGGTACATCTCCTCAGTTATCTGTCATGAGGATTAGAGATTCTAGTCACGAGCAGTCAGATGTTATGATCGGTACGCCTTCATTAACTCAACGTTATGTGCATCCTGATGTATCATCCTCAACTACTACTAGACCTAGTGTTACACCAGATGACGAGATGCCTCCTCTAGTTCCTATCCAGAATGAAATACTTGGTATAGTCCTCATTAAGTCGTATGGATCATCGTAAGTTTGTTTTGTTATCTATTTGTTAGTTTATTTTATTTATTTTTTATACTTTAATAGATTATTCATGAACTAACATATTTATTATGTATTTTGCATATGGCATCCGGCAAAGGATGTTGTCCGGACTTTAAAATACTATGTTAAAATACTCTATACACGGGCTTGTCGCTCTTGGAACTAGATCCCAAACAATATACGTCAAGCGATGTTTAATAACTTTACGGTATATAATTTTTAGTTAAGTTTAGTATACTTTTTTTTTATCTATCTAATTAACGTTATTCAATTTTTTTATTCAGACTATGTGTACTTGGGACCCGAGGCACAATGATGTCATTACGACCACAATTAAGAGGAAGGCATCCGTCGAACAGTCTGCCTGGCTACAGAAAGCTCGGGATAGTGATGAACGTCCCAATTGGATGTTGCCTTATATTTTTTATGAATTGGGTCTGTTTTGAAACATAAACAAGTTTAAGGCAATATCAGAGCAAGCCAAAAAGGGTAGAGGCAGTCTTAAGTGTGGCTCGTTGCACACCAGAGGTGCAAAGTTCGTTGAAATAATTGCAATAGATGGTAAGTTCTAATTCAAACTTTTAAATAAATAATTAGTTGATTCATATATATCGTTATAAATTTCAGTCTTTATTTATAGGAGAAAAAATTGAGACGCACTCCCATTGAACCGGAGGTTAACAAGATTGTTGGGGAAATAAAAGAAATTTCACAATAATAAAGATAAATAACTTTATTATTTAGCAAAATAGTAGTCCTGAAAATTAGATGAAAATTACTACGATGACATATATGTAATAGTGCATAAAATTGATAAATACTTGAGTCGTGTTGGGCACTGTCCTAAGAAACTATTTCAACGATGTGAAAGTTTTCTCAGGATTAAACAAGCACTTCCCTATCTTAAATAGAGATAACATGAATCAGCAAATTAATTAACATCAGCAAGTTATTAGGGGGATATAAAATAACAAAGCCAAAATTTATTAAATTAAAAGGAGAAAATTTATATAAAGAGAAAGGAGTAAAAACGTGAGGGAGTATATTGTTGCTTTTTAAAAAAGAAGAAAGCATTTATATGCAAACGGAGTTGTAGCCATGTTGATAAGTGGTCAGGCCACTTGTCCAAATTCTTCCATGCAAAGTGATCAATGTATCAAAATATTCAATATTTTATTTTGAGATCCTTTTGCTATTAACTGAGCTTTATATTTATCTATAGATACATTAAGAATAAGTTTTCTTTTGAAAATTCATTTACCACTAAAAGATTTTGCACCAGGAGGTAAATCAGTCAAAATTCATGTTTTATTTTCAAAATAGAATCAGTTTTAATTTTTATTGCCTCTTTCAAAATTTAGCATCAGAAGAAGATATAACTTCAAAATAATTTAATGATTCATTATCAATTAGAAAAGTTTGAAAATCATTTCCATAAGAAAAATATTCTTTTCTTGGCCTTTTGCTCCTTCACAGTTTCTCAATATTGGAGGTATTTTCATTATTTCTTTCAACAGGTGCATGAGAAGTGTTATCACACAGTGAAAAAAATATGTTTAAAAATTCAGCATTCTTTGTCTCAATAATAGTATTGCAATCAATCACATCACTTTTCAAAACAAGAAATCTATACGCAACACTATGTTCAGTATATCCAATAAGCATGCAATCATCAATTTTAGAACCAATTTTTCTCTTTTTAGGTTCAGGCAAAAGAACTTTAGCAAGACACCCCCATACTTTTAATTATTTTAAATTAGGTCTATAACCATTCCACAATTCGTAAGGAGTTTTACCAGCTCTTTTATGAGAAATTCTATTTTATAAGTGACATGCAAACAAAATTGCTTCACCCCATAAATTATCATGAGCATTAGAACTAATTAACATAGAATTCATCATTTCTTTTAAAGTTCTATTTTTCCTTTCAGCTAGTCTATTAGACACAGGTGAATAAGTCGGGGTTACTTCATGAATAATTCCTTCTTTTTCACAAAAAACATTTAAAGATACAAATTTTACACCTCTATCAGATCAAATTCTTTTAAATTTCCTACAAAGTTAATTTTCAACTTCAGACTTATAAGCAATAAAAGCATCGAATGCATCATCTTTATTTCTGAGCAAATACAATTTAGTAAATCTGAAAAAGCATCAATAAAATTCACATAATATATTTTACCACCTCTAGTCATAGTTTGTTTCACCCAAATCAGAGTAGATCAAAGATAATAACTCAGTCTCTCTATTTGAAAAACAAGACTTTTTAGTAATTTTAGCTTCACCCCATCTTTCATATTTATCACAATTATTTCAATTTAAATCAGGTATTAAACCAAGAGATCAAAAATTCTTTATATATGAGACATCAACATGTCCTAATCTAGCATGTCATAATTAAATAGGCACAATCATGTAAGCAGATACAATTTCACTGAAATTATCACAAATATTAAGCACAAATAAGTCATAGGTACAAAAAAAATCATTGTCACAAAAATATTATTTTTAGTCAATATAACTTCATTATTTTCAAAAGAAATCTTCATTTCACATTTTCCTAATAATCCCACAAAAATAAAATTAATTTGAATATTGGGAACATGCAATACATCACTTAATGCCAAAGCTTTACCAGAAGCGAGTTGAGAAGTTCTTTTTCTTTTCCAAGAACTTTAGGTGTTCTCGAGTCACCAAAACAAACAACATCGTCTCATTTCTCAACATGGGTGTATGACACAAAATCATTTTTATTTGTACAAATGTGTGTAGTAGCACCAGAGTCTATCACCCAGTTTCTCACATTGGCCATAACATTTATTTCTGAAATGACCGCAATAATCAGATCATCCGTTTCAGCCAAAGTTATTTTTAGCTTAGCGGGATTGTTATTTCTTTTCAACATTCTTTTGCATTGAGGTGTATTTTCCATGTAGGTTCTTATTGTTAGCATTGAATTTGCAATCATGTCTATTTACATACCTATAATTATTTTTACCGTAAGCCTCCGACAGAATGACTTGAACAGTACCAGTCAGGGTAGCAGCAACATCAGTATCCTCAATACAATCAGTAATTTCAGGACAGATATCATCTGGAGACACATATCATATGCCATGAAGAGATTTAATTAACTTACAAACTTTATTTTCTTGTCTAGGAATAATACATCCTTCAGGTTGAACCATATAAATTTCTTCTTCTAAATCACCATTTAAGAAAGTTGTTCTTACATTCATTTGATGAATAAAAAGCTTATGAATTGAAATTCATTCTGCATATTAAATATAAAAACTGACACCTGAACTTTTCACCCTGATTTAGAAAGAAAAAAGTGGTAAAGGGGACTCCAGTCAGGCTTAGAAATAATTGGTTCGTCACATCAAGCCGAGACTTGACGGTGTTCAGATTGTTACTATGTCGGATCAAATAGCTAAACTTACAGCGACACTGCAGAGTCGTAGCGTAGAAGAGTAGATGAAAAAGAAAGCATGAGTGAGACCGTTTATCAAATCAAACAAGTGATGAACCTCGCTCGTTGACCTACTACTTCCGCTTCCGATGACGAGAGTGATGAGGATGATTATGTAGAATCCACTCTCTAGTTTAGATCTTTGGACATTTATGAACTTTTTGAAATTTTGTAACGAATTTTAAAAGACTTTATAAGTCTTTAATTTGTGATTTAGATCCTTTTGAATGTTATTTTAAGTTTGTTGTTTTAAGTTTTGTTTAGATTGTTTAAAATTGTGTGTGTTTGATTGGGCTGAATAGTGTAGAATTGAGTTGAATTGTATTTGCAGGTGGGCAGCAGAAATTATAGGTTTCTGCTGTCAAAAGTATTGCAGGAAAAGCGAGACAGCGTGGTTTATCTTCGCTTTTCTGGGTTTTATTTTTAAAAAAATTCCAGAAAAAGGACGAACGATGTCCTTTTGTCCGTTGCTTTTCTAGGATTTTCAAAAATAAAATTTTCAGAAAGGCAACGGACAGGGTCCTTTGTCCGTCGCTTTTGTGAAATTTTTAAAAATAAAATTTCTAGAAAAGCGATGGACTCCGTCGCATTTTAGAAATAAAATAAAATAAAATTAAAACAAAGCGACGGGGTCCGTCGCTTTTGTTTAAAAAATCTAAAAAAAATAGTCAAAAAGCGACGCAGTTGAAAAGAGACGAAGTTGACTGCGTCGCTTTTCCGTCGATTTTGACCAAAAAAACGACGCAGTCCATCGTTTTTTGACAGTTTTTTAGTAGTGTTATCTAAATTCTTCCCAACATAATTGTTACTCTACTTTCCTTTTTTAACAATTATTTTCAACCATTTAGATTAAAGTTTCACAACTCAGTATGCTAAACTAGACTCAAATTCGAAAATAATGTAAGTTTTTTTTTACAAATATTATGATTAAGTAGTCTCTATATACTTTTCATTTGTTTTCTTTTTTTTATTTATTTAGATACAATTAAATCATAACAACTATTAATAAATGTAAAAAGGTTGAAGTTCATATTTGTATGAATTTAAATATAACTATGTATTCTAAACTTGTATACTTCATGTGGGTATATATGAATTTTCATGTTTACCATTTTGTTCATATTTATATGAAGTTAAATAGGTTGAAGTCCATATTTATCTATTTAAGAAAAGATATGAGTGATCTACTATCATATATGAAAAAAATGAATCCATTTCATTTATATGGGCTGAAATTATCACCCTTACGCCCTATAGCATTTATCATTTCTGTGGACAAGTAGGTTTATACTTCTTTTGAAAAAAATGAATTCTCAAAGATAAAGGATCGATCAATTTAATTTTACCCTTTAGCAAAAAGTTAATTTCTCAAAGGAAAAATGATCGTCAATTAAATGTTACTTTTTTGGGCAAAAAAATAATTTAATCTGTTTTGTATAAAGGAACACATTGTCTGAAAATGTATTTCAATTTTCTTATGTTTGGTTGGTCAAAATGTCTGATACTGTAAAAAAAAAATATATGTTAAAAAAGGATCGTTTGAAAGACATATAATACGGTAATTACTTTACAATAAATATAGTCATTTTTTATTTACATAAAAAATAGCCAAAAGTTAAAAGTCATTAAAAGTGTACACTTGGCTATACAATATAACTTGTCAAAAGTCATAGAAAATATACACTAACTATACAATATATCATATCTATGCATGAGATATACTCAGACTATACATTATGATACACTAAAAAAAAATAGTTCAACTATACATTGACTATACTGAAGTACAGATTGACTTTTCAATATCGATCAACTCAAAATTACCTCTAATTAGTCCAAAACTTTGGATTATGAAATTCTCTCAATGTTTTGGATCTTTTAATATATAATTTGCTCGAAATGATTCACATTTGCGATACATGACAATTTTAAAGAAAAATGAAAAAAGAAAAAAGAATACAGAAAAAAAAAACGCAACATAAGAAAAGGAGGATAGAGGAAGAAGAAAGAGGTAATTAATGATGAAATAGGAAGGATGAAGAGAATATTAGAAGCCATTAATGGCGAACCAGGAAAGAAGATGAAGTAGTTTTGACCAATTTTGGTAATATTTTAAATTTTGGTACTTGAAATAGCCGAATGGCCATTTCTTTTAATAAAAATAAAAAGGAAAATGTTTTTTCTAATAAGAAAAACAAATTGGGCAAATAACATTCCAAAACCGGCACTCCCCATCTCATCCCTCCTCCATAATTTTAAATAGCATATAAATAGATGGATTGAGTTGAAATTGAAAATATTAAAATGAATTGAAGTAAATTTACTTTGGAAATCATGAGTTGAACTAAAAATTGAGATCTGTCCAATTCTACCCACTCCATATCATTAATTTTAACATATTGTTATTTAATTTTTATAAGCCCAAGTTAAATTTCAATTCAAAATAAAAATAAAAATAAAACTGAATCGATAAATCCTAAAAAGATATAAAATAGATAATAATTCACACATTTTTGTGCAACTTCTATTTTGCCCATTGCTACTATAAGAAAATTCTATTACAAGGAAAAACGAACAGATCCTCGCTTAACTGAAAATGGGTGCATCCCTATAGTACCTCGCAGTTTCGTACAACGGTGTTTTTAATTTATTTATAAAAAAGAAAAAGAGAGAGTAAGAAATCAAAATTATGATTTCATATGGCAGGCCAAACGGGCTTAAGAATTCACACTTGGAAAATGTCAAATTGTCGAGATAAAAATGAGCAAGAAGTCAATTAAAAAAAAAAAAAACTTACAGGAGAAAGGTAACCAAATATGCAATTTCCTAGGCACCAAGCTTAAATGATGTATACTTCCCCTAGTGTAAAGTGATAACGCATTTACAAGCATATAGATAGATATATTATTTGAGGATTTCCTATGTACAACAAACTCCACGCCATAATTAGAGTACGATGCCATATATCAAGTTTCTATTATACCTACAGAGCGATTGATGACTTATGGGCAATGTCATAAACCGAGATGAGGATCTCTGCACCAATCAGTATAATAATAAGCCATTCAAGGAAATCTGACTTCCTATTTTGAAGAATTTCTTGAAGGAATCGTATATTATGCTGCACACAAATAACAAAATTGTTAACTACGTAAAAAGAATAATTTAGAACCGAATAGGGCGTATTGACTATAGAGAATTCATGTAACTGAACCAATCTATGTTTGGAATTTGAAGCTTCAGTGATTTTGATTAAGAATGGAATACCATACCTCAACAAATTTCAGCTTAAAGTCTAGGCTTGCAAATCTTTGAGTCAACTCAAATTCATCTCTGAGATATTCCCAAATTTGAGCATATTTCGCATCCTTCCATGCAATATCCGATCTGAAAACAAAAAAAACTTCCATATGATACCAAATACAGAGCAAACAAAGTGTTACCTACCAAGAAAACTACAATCCATGTAAAACCAGGTGTTGCCTTACAATGAATTCACGCAACGTCAAACAGAAATTATCAATAATTCCAAGAAAGACATGTTTAAAAATAATAATAATAATAATAATAATAATAATAATAATAATAATAATAATAATAATAATAATAATAATAATAATGGTACGAGGGCCACCTTGCGCATACCTCATTTATGTAATATGTATCTGCAACATCCCACTAAGACATCAAATACCGGATAACTCTATCTACCAAAATTTCAAATACCAGATAACTCCATCTACCAAGACTCCAAATACCAACTGGCTTCACTCAATCCACCAAGGCTTAGGCATATATGAAGAAATCACCTATTTTTTGCCACTGCTTGGACTTACTTATTGTCCAGTAATACGCCACAACCTTGGCTGCTAAGGGTATTCTAAAATGAATTACTAAGACTAGGCATGCTTATTTACCTATATATATATATACATACATACACACTAGTTTTTAAAATGTTTATACTTGATACTATAATCTTTTTGCTCTGCAGCAATCAAACTGGATCAACTAAAATTGGGAAAGTTATAGTTGTAAGAAAGGTCAATTCTACACTTAAAATCAATATCTTGAAAAGTCGCTCTGAAATTCATGATATAACCATATTCAAAAGGATTCAACTATAAAATCAAATTGGGAAACTATTTGAGAAGAGAGGCCTCTCACAGATGATGAATTGTTGCAAAAGGCCAATTTGACCATAGATTTTGAAGAGGTAGCAAAAAAGGAAGAAATTGACTGGAAGCAGAGGTCTAAAGTCCAATGGTTAAAGCATGGGGATAAGAACACAGTTTTTCCACAGAACTGCAACTTCTCACAAGAGATTCAACTGCATGGAGCAATTAGAAGTGGATGGTACTACTATCCAGTATCTAGATAGTATCAAGGAGGTTGTGCAAAACTACTACAAAGGTCTTTCTTTTTTTTTTTTTAAAGAAAACTACTACAAAGATCTGTCTGAAAATTGGAGACCTAATTTTAGACTCCATGAGTCTTCAAGAAGTACTGATGAGGAACAGATCTGGCTGCAGAGAGCCTTTGAGGAGGAAGAGATACTAGAGTGTTTGAATATATGCGCTATGGAGAAATCACCTGGATCAGATAGCTTCCTAATGGTGTTTTTCTAGAATTTCTGGAATCTACTGAAGGAAGATATTACCAAGACCATCATCCAACACTTTCATTTAAATCAGGTCTTTGAGAAGAGCTTCAATGCAACATTCATTGATCTGACCCCAAAGAAGCCTGGAGCCTCGGAGCTAAAAAACTTCAAACCTATTAGCCTGGTTGGGGGTGTAACACAAGATGATTGGCACAGAGGCTAAAGAAAGTATAGTAGATCGGCCAACAAACACCAGATGGCATTCATTAAATATAGACAAATAATGGATGCAGCATCATAGCCAGTGAATGCATCGACTCAAGATTGAAGAGTGGGGTCCCAGGCATAATATGTAAATTGGATATTCAAAAAGCTTATGACCATGTGAATTGGGGCTTTCTTAATATTCTCAGGAAATTGGGGTCTGGAGAAAGATGGGTGAAGTGGATAGAATACTGCATTAAAATAGTCAGGTTCTCTATGCTTGTGAATGAAGAACATATTGGTTGCATCAAAGGGGTTTGTTTGAGACAGGGTGATCCCATCTCTCCTTTCCTCTTCATTCTGTCAATGGAAGGTCTTGATAGCATCATGAGGATAGCAGCTCAAAAAAACATGGATCAGCGGGTCCAAAGTTGGGGACAGTGAAGGGAGAGAGATGGAAGTTGGTCATCTGTTGTATGTAGATGACACCATCATTTTTTGTAAACCAGTGTCTGAATTGATAAGCTATATTAGAGTGATCCTTGTCTTGTTTGAAGCTGTACCAGGGTTGAAAGTTAAATGTTAACTGGGGGCTGAATTGATTGATAAGCTATATTAGAGTGATCCTTGTCTTGTTTGAAGCTGTAGCAGGGTTGAAAGTTAACTGTTAACTGGGAGAAGAGCAGTTTAATCTCAGTGAATGAGGCTCACCAGACTCGAGATATGGCCAGCATCCTGGGATGCAAAAGAGAGCATTTACCCACAACTTATTTCGGTTGCCCCTGGGAAGCAAACATATGTCTTTAGAGATTTGGGAGAGCGTCTTGGAAAGAACAGAACAGAAATTCTCCAAATGGAAGGCTCAGTACTTGTCCTTAGGTGGTAGACTGATCCAAATCAATTGGCTCAGTACTTGTCCTTAAGTGGTAGACTGATCCTAATCAATTATGTCCTAGATGCATTACCCACTTATGTGATGTCCCTATTCCCAATTCCATCAAGTTGTGAAGAAATTTAATAGTTCAGAAAAGATTTTCTTCGGCATGGAAACAAAGAAGGGAAGGGTTACTGCCTGGTTAACTGGAAAACAGTAATGCTGAATAAAGGAAGAGAAGGATTGGGGGTCGGAAATCTCAGATTGCAGAATGAGGACATCTGATCCTTATGGTATGGGAGTTTGGAGAACAATCAGAGGCCACTGATGGAAGCCAATCTTAGCTTTAAGATAGGCAATAGAAACAAGACAATTTTGACACGATGGATGGATTGATCAATCACCACTCAGAGAAATGTCCAGATGTTTTTCAGATATGTGGTAACACTGAGGCCAGAGTGAGTGAGTGCTGGTCAGTACAGGATTATAACATCTCGTTCAGACGAACGCTAAATGATTGGGAGATTGACGGAGTGGCCTCATTACTTGGAAATCTAGGAGGAAGCAACATTGTCACAATAGAGGCAGATAGGGTGCTGTGGAGCGGCCAGGGGGAGGGGGGGGGGTACTCTCTACCATTGGAACTATTTCTGGAAAAGTACCATCCCCACCAAGGTAAAATGCTTTACTTGACCAGTGATTAAGAGGGCATGTCTAACTCAAGAAGTTCTGTAGAAGAAAGGGAGACAGTTCCTAGGTGCTTTGTGTGTAACAACTACAGGGGAGACAAACAAGCATCTCTTCCTACGTTGCGGCTTCAGTTACTCAGTTGTGGAATCTCTTCCTCAACATAACAAGTTACATCTGGACCATGCCAGAGCACACATCAGATCTATCAAGTAGTTGGATTAGGAGGGGAGGTAGTAAGAGTCGGAAGAAATGATGGAGATTAGTTCCATCATGCATATGGTGGTCGGTATGGCTGTAAAGAAGTGGTATATTTTTTGAGGATAGGCCCAATTTCATTCATAAAGTGAAATGGAATTGCATTGAATCCTTACTTTTTTGGTGTAAACAATTGTGTACAGTTGATATAGATCAGATAGTAGACCAAATAGGAGACGTGTAATTGATAATATTCCATTTGTCTTTTCCGGTGACTCCTCAAATCTGATTTGCATAGGGTTGTGCCATCATTCCAATCCTACCTATATAATTTCTCTTTTTCATTAGGGTCGTGCCATCATTCCGACCCTATCCATATTATTTCTCTTTTTTTGTCAATGGGGTCGTTCCAACTATCCTATATAATTTCTATTTTCTAGTTGGGTCGTGACATCATTCCGACCCTA
Source organism: Solanum sitiens (assembly GCA_016801875.1). NCBI lineage: Eukaryota > Viridiplantae > Streptophyta > Magnoliopsida > Solanales > Solanaceae > Solanum > Solanum sitiens. The sequence continues at coordinate 439,135 of JABWTJ010000109.1, forward strand.
CCTATATAATTTTATTTCTTAGATTGTGACCATTTTTAGCCATCAATCTAATACTACCGCATATGAGCATGTTCCAATAATTATTTTGGTGACTTTCTTATTTAATATTAACTCATCTATTGATGCCAACATGATCCATATACTTTATATTAGATTTGAGCACTTCGTTGCTCAGAGGGAGTTTAGTAGCCTTGTATGTCGATTGTGTTGTGTCATTGATTGTGCAGATCACTCTATGGTCTAGAACAATTTTTTCTCAAGCTTGGGTTGGGAAGTTCAACACCAATATTATGAATCAAATTCAGTATTTCATGCGAAGATTAAGCACATTGAGATTTACTGGCATTATGCATCAAATCCATCAAATCCAGTATTTAATGAGAAGACAAGCACATTAAGATTGACCGTCAATTTTGTGAAGTCTGCAAATATCTCACCAAGCCCCTCATCGGTCCCCGTGTTAATTACATTTGTAACAAGCTAGGTGCATGAATTGTACGCACTAGCTTGAGGGGGAGTGTTAGAATATGAATAGGTTTATACAATCCTATTAGAATAGGAATAGTTTATACAATACTATTAAAATAGGAATAGGTTTATATAATCCTATTAGAATAGGAATAGGACTACTAAATAGTATCCTATTTGGTAAAGGATTGTATTCTATGGTCTATAAATAGGGTCTCATGTAATAATGTAGATACAACAACAATTCAATAATATTATTTTGCTATATTTCTCACAATTGATATAATAGGGAAACAGAAAAAGGAAGAAGAAATAAAGAAATTCATGACATAGCTAAATAGATGCAAATATACCTTTCAAAAAGTCCAAGCTTTAGAATCACATCAGCAAGATTAGAATTTGCCTTGCCAACCAGTTGGAAAAGCTTTTTTCTCTCCATTGTGAAAGTTCCAGTCTTTTCCATTCCACGATTGATATCTGTAAACTCCGCAACCATTCCATCAACCTGGAATGGCAGAGGATACCAGTCAGAAAGTTACTACAACTAAGAACCTTCTCAGGCTGATCACATATAAGTTGGAAGACACCTACTTGGCGAACATAATAATCAAGAGCAATACTTTGACCAAGAACACTGCCAATGGTTCGGATACCATCTATATTCATATACTGCAACATTATGTAGTCTAATCCACCTTGCATCCATGTGCTCAAAGTTGGCTTCTCTCTTACCTCATATTCTAAAGTTCCACAAAATAGACATCAGTCAGTGTCCAGAAAACTTTTGTTCTTAAAAGAGATGAGAGAATTGAATCTCACTCAAAGTTGGTACAGAAACACATGAGATGACTTAAATATTAGATTCCAAAAAAGACTAAGAACACAATTCTACACAAATAAGGGAATGATCAGTTACATTTTTTTTATGACAAGGGGAATCCGCAGCCACTACCCTTTGAGTGCGCATAGGGTAAAAAACCCTCTCCTATGCAATAGCTCGCAAACCACCCAGAAGAGTTAACCCGGGGAATGATCATTTACATACACAATTGTCCAATGTACTTAACAACGAAAAATTATTTCAAGTAGCCAAAATTTGCTAAATCAAGAACTAACATGCCACCTCAGTATGACACACACTTCAGTTGATTAGTATAAAGGAAGATAATTAAAATGCACTCCAAGTCCTAACACGAGTGTCATTCAGTTTCTGACTCTTCCCAGAGAGGTCATCAATTAATGGGAAAGTGAGTTTTAGGAAGTGAAGAGATTCTTCCATGAAATTCCATAATTTTTGTCTGTTCTATTTATAACAGGCCTGAATCAGCATGTTAGAAGAAGAAAAAAAAAATGGAGGTCTGAAATTGAAAATAAAGTCACTAATAATGCCAAAAAAAAAACTTTAGCATATGAATGAAAAATGTCACTTGGATCTCTCCCAAAAAAAAAAAAAAAGGGGGCTGATTTGACTGTTAAATTCCTAATCACATCCACCCCTCCCCGGGAAAGTAAAAATGTCTTTCTCTTTGCTTTTTACCCAGAAAGTTCTACTCGGTCAATCCTTTGAGGAGAAAGCAGAAGTTAGAATTGGCAGCAGAACTGAAGATCCAGGTCACTTCTGTTTCTTGTTTTTAAACAAAACCAACTCAAATCCAAATTCCTAATATCAAGATGCAACTATCATAAAACATTTACTACCTCAAAAATATGTAGTTCCAATAGTGATGGTGTCAGAAGTAAAAGAAAGAATAAGAATAATAAACATTTGTCCAAAAGAATAAGAAAAATGAACAGACTATATAACAAATTTAAAACGCATCATAAAGCATTTTGTAGCTTGAATCATTCTCACATAAACTCACCATCCTTTCTCATCTCCGGTAATAACCCTGAAGCATGTCTCTCGACAATTTTCAGGTATCCATCAACCTCGTGATCGGAAACATTAAACAAGACAATCGAGCCATATTGAAAAACTACCATGTAACAGCAGTCACTGCCACTTAAGTTGGCACCTAATGCCTGAAAGCATAACACATAAGAATTATATTAGGAAAAAAATACAATAACACTAACAAGTAATATTGGAATTTATTATATGCTTATTGAGCAAGGAAAAACAAAAACAAGACCACCTCAATCCAAAAACTTCTGCACTAAAAGAAAAACAGAAATCCTCAAAAACATACCTGCACAGGAGCAAGCTTGGGGAAAAAAGTATAACATGGAAAAGGAAAGGAATGTCAGGCAAAAAAACTTTTAGCCCAATGCCTTCAAACAGAACAAACATCAATCAATCAACCACACCTTGATTGCAAACTGGCTGGGGTGGTTATGTACATCTACTATATCCATTCTATTGTAATAAGACCTATTTTATCGCAATACTAACAAATTAATCTCTTAATGCAAATCAGGAGTTATCTAAAACTACTAAAACCCATCATTCACTTCCGAAATTGACATGCAACTCTTTCAACCATATTGATAAAAACTCCTAGATATAACAAAAATTTCCAATGATGCAGATGTGGTCAATCAAAGTGAACTCATTTTCACAGGGATTCACTACGTTGAATTGTAGATGGTCTAGTTTCTACCTGTTGCAAACAGATAGAGAAGGTCTATTGTCTGCAGACATCAGGAAAAAATCCTATTTCTGATAAATTAGATCATGAATCTGGAAAGGTAATTGACGAACAATCAGCCAGAACCTAACAACAGCCAGAAATTAGATCATGAATCTGGCTAGATTGCAAGAAGGCAAATAACAAAATGATCTCAACTACAAACCGAAGAAGAACATTCACATCATGCGTACAATGGCAAGTAAAGCCATAGTTTGCACTGTGGCAGTTAGACATATAAGTGCTCCTCTGTAAATATGCAATTTTCAACATTTAATACTTCAAGAACATATCACTAGTCCATGCCTCTTTTGGGGGAGCATGAATTTGAAGATGAGAACATTGAAGATGCTCCAATCACTATTGTCAAGTAGATAAAGAGGACATCATACTCCCAGTTAAAATAGCAAACCAGTCTAGCACAAGAAGAACAGAGAAGGGTAATTATATATTTCATCTTGCTGACGCTTTATCATTTTGAGTGCTTATCATGCTACATGTAACAGATCCATACATGTTATGGTCCATAAAAATCTATAGCTTCATGCATTACAAGATCACAATTCAAGTGCCTACAACTTTAAAGATAAAAAGTGAAAGAATGCCACAATCTATCAGCCACTTTCTAGGCAATTGCAGCAAACACCTCTGTACTGGTTACCCTCTTTTTCTTTTTTGTAAAAAATAAAATACTAATGATCTTCGCTTAAAAAAAATTGGCAAGTGTTTATTGTTTCCAAATTTTCAGGAAGAAAATTTCAACCACATCTGAAAAAACCCACTTTATCCTGGAAGATATAAGAGTGTTTGATGAGCCAAACTACCTCCCCATGACTCAACTTGATATTATCTTCCCGTGAGTATCACAAGTTACTTCTAGATTCTCATGATGCTCATCAAGATGTAATTATTAGTAACTTTTGATATATAAATCTGCTCCAGCAAAAGTATTACGCTACAATGGCTGAGGAGAGAAGAGCGTTGAGTACATTAATGTAGAATGAGCAGGACCACATTGTGATAAGGATCTCTTCCTGGATACCCTATATCTTAGTTGGAGATAATTTAGTGTCATGGAAAAGGAGGAAACATATGTGATTGCATATTATAGTGCAGTGCAAACTCAGAAAATTGAACTATAATGGTGGAAAATGTATAAAGAGCAAGCAACTACTCAACGAAAATTTGGATAAGTAAGATATTACTTGAGGTTGAGTGTAATATTTATTAATCACTTCATATTGTATCAAATCCAATGCTTTATAAGAGAATCAAACACATAATAGACTGTGACTTTGCAAGGGAAAAGATATCTTAGGAGACCTAGTTTAGAAGCTTGCAATTTCAAATGGTCAGCCTGTAGAATTATTCACAAAATCCCTCTATCATCACCCAAACTAGCCATATATATAACAAACTCGGTCCCTATAATTTTTATTCACCAACTTGAAGAGGAGTGACAGGTAGAGGGTGCAAACAAATTGGACTTAGACAGAAAATGAGTAGACACATCTTGAATCAAGAAATGCAAATATAAACACCAAAGAGTGTAAATATAAAAAGTAACAAACATACTCTCAACCTTCTCTTCCATTACTCTTCTAACAGAATATATTTCCATAAAATCAACCAAACAAGGTCCAAAACACCAAAGTAACCTTCATAATCATGTATTGGATCCAAACTACTTGTGCAAATACACTGGATGTGTTATTAACCGTAAGCAAAATTATTCAAATAAAAGCGCAGAAGATACACAAAAGACACACTCACACTGGCAGCCTTCTTAGTATCCCCAAATCTTAAAACAACATAATTCGTCATTCGAGACGAAGGTGGAATAAAATTCTGCTTGTTCTGTTCCACTAAGCTCCTCAAATCCACACTGCAAAAACTTCCAATCAATATTTTCCTATCTTGAACAAAAACGAAATGAAAGAAACAGATAAAAACAAACCTAGTAGAGAAAAAGAATGCCCTAACAGGAATATACGGCTTAACAGCTGTAGCACTAGCATCATCATCATCCTCTTCCCTCTCCAAACACAATTCCTCAGCTTCTGCGATCTCCGAGCACGAAATGGCGTCGTTCCAATCGACCGTGTGCGGTGAAGACGATATTGAAGAGAGACATTTAGCCACAGCGAAACTAGGCTTCTTACTAGAGGAAATGAAACCGTGGTTCAAGGAATGCGATTGTCGTCGGAGAATGAGGGAAAAAGTTAGAGTAATCGGACGATGAGAATTTTGTAGGTTTCGAGAGAGAGTGTGGAGAAGAGAAGGGTTTGTTGTGGAGTGAGTGAAGAGAGTTCGAAAAGCTTTGTTGAGAGAAGGAATGGCAGTAACAGACTTCATCATAGGAGCAGCGTGGAGAAAGAAAGAGAAGCAATGAAGTGGTTTATGGGTCTCCACTCTCCACACTGTCCTTGAGGTTTTCAGCCGCACTTTCTAAATGAATGGGCAGGTTGGGTGTTAATAGTAGTTTCTTCTTTCTTTTTTCCCCACAAATGGCTTTTTCTTCAAGTTAAGTTGTCTGCTTTCCTTTTTAGACTTGTGGTGCGTTTGGTTTGATGGAAAATATTTTTAATTTTTTCATGTTTAGTTGGTTTAATATTTTTTAAATTAATTTATTTTTTTTAGATTTTCTTCTAAAATTAAGAAAAATATTTTTCAAATTTTTTATTGATCGAATTTTATTATCAGTAACTTTCACATATAGCATACATAAAAATCATATTTGTATGTTATTTTGCATAATTACGCTCCATAATAAACATAAATATGTATATTTTGCTATACATATATAAAAAAAAAAAAAAGTTATATAATTTTGGAAAGGGATCAAGTATAAGTCCAGAAAAAAAATTAAAAGAGTAAAAAAGAAAACAATTAAAATTGTTTCTGGAAATGTTGTTGGCTTAAACTGTAGATTTAGGAATCTCGAAGTTGTTGTGTTGTACTCTATGTGTGTTAGATATGTTTTCTTCTTTACTTCGTCTCACTTGGAGTCCTTGTAGCTTTATTAGATTTGCGAAAAATTGATTGAGTTGTTGTAATTGATGCGATTGAGTACCATAATAAGTTGTGATTTCAGCCTTACACTTGATATGAATTAGCATATAAGGCTTGTGAGTTTCTTATTCGGAATCTATCAAGTAATGTGTATTGTCGTTCCTTCGCCCCTCTCACAATCATGCTTAAATTCACGATGCTTAATTTTGATTGTGGGTACTTGCTTTAAATTTTAAAATTTTTCTTTCTTGCCTGAATAGATTAGCAAAGGAATTAAATTCAGACCTTCTTGATTTGTCTAGTGCATAATTAGTTATACAATCTGTTAGATTATTTCCTTGTGAGTAACATGTTGCATTTGAACTTTGCAACGTTGTGATGAGTATCATGTATCTTCAACTGTGATTGCTATATTCCAAGGTACTTTCCACACTTTAGTAAGAACTTTTGTTAACACTAGAGAGTCAGTTTCCAAGCAAATATGTGTTATCGCCACTGTAACACAGTGAACCAATGCTTCATTTATAGTTATGGCTTCAACTTCGATATCTGTTCCTTCATGTATCTCTTTTCCTTGATCACAAATTAGATCCCCCATCTCGATTTCTTAGACAAAAATCATAGGAGCACCTTCCAAGATTTTCTTGAGATGCTCCATTTGTATTGCACTTCAGTATCGTTCCATTAGGTGGCTTTCACTTTACTGCAATGTAAGAGATAGGACGTCTACAGTTTTGCAAGAATTCCATTGTTTTACCCCATCAAGTTGGAAGATTTTGCAAGTTGAGAGAAGTTATTCCCCCCTAGTTTCTAGATAACAACAATCACATTGTAGACGAAACTGTTCTACATATGATGATGGATGGTACAACTCTCATAATTAGTTTCAATTTTTGTGCTAAAGTTTGTAGTTCACTATTTAGAGATGACTTGTAAGAGTTGTATGCCTTCTCCCATTTGAATTCTTGCAAAATTAACAAATTGTCTCCATAACGTTGCAGCTACGAAGGATGTTAAAAAAAGATGAGAAATTATCTCTGATTTAAATTGTGCACAACACCAGCACCTTGAAGCCATATTGATACATATATGCTTCAAAACATCATCCATGACCATCATGAACTTTCAAGTTTGCCATAAGAAAAATGACATTTTGAAAGGCACCATCTGGCCCCATATGAATTCAAAAATGTTATCTTTTTCTTCTCTGCCTTATGTAATCCCAAGAGCTTTTCACAATGAAATTATCATTTTGTTACAACATTCAAGCTGTTTTATCAAGACATTTTTAGGAGGAGAAACATTCGTTAAAATGTATTGAACATACTCTTCAGACAATTTATTTTTTAGGTGTTGTTGAATTCAACCTTATTTCCTCTTCCTCTGTTTCCGATAGTAAGTGATATAGTACATTCATATTTTTTCAATTGTCATACCAAAAATTATAGTCTACTCTCTTAATTTGCCATCCTGTCTGATGTTCAATGAGTTCTCTCACCTTGATTAATCTCTTCCATACTAGTGAGGCCCCCTTACTTTGGTCAATAATAGGGTGTAACTTTTTACGGTATTCATTTATCATGAAAGTTTCCCGGGGTAAGGGTCTACTTCTTATATTCCATCACAACTTACAAAACAAGCATTAGAAATATTAAGATAGATCTAAATCTACTCATCCTTCTTCTTTGGGTAAGCATAGATTGTTTCAATTCACCCAATGTCTACTTTTCTTTTATGTATTGTTATTCCATAATAATTAGCAAGCATGTTATGTATCTTTTTAATAACACTAATAGGAGGACAAATAGATTTCAACAAGTGTATAGGAATTCCTTGAAGGACATGATTAAGAAGCATCTCCTTACCTCGGAAAGATAAGATTTTTCCTTGTTGTCCCAGGATCCTATTTCTTATATCATTATTAAAAAAATCATACTGGGAGGTATTGTTCCTCCCATAGAAAATAGTACAATCAAGGTATATGAATATAAAAACACCTTGTCTAAATTGAGTTGTGTTTTTTATTTTTGCTACTATAACACGAGGCACCTACTCATGCATATATATGAAAGCGTTTTTGTTTAGATTAATTAGTTGTCCAAAAATGTCTTCATACTTTTTCAGCATTGATATCATAAGCTTCATAACCTTCTTCTCTACTGACACAAATAATAAAATCATCTGCATAAGCTAGATGATCTATTTGTTCACTCCACTTTGAAAACCTCAATTCTTTGAAGTCTGCCCTTCTATTTAAGGCATTGAGTCCCCTTAATAAAGATTCCTCTGCTAAAATAAAAAGTGTTGGAGATAATGAGTCTCCCTGCTTGACCCCTCTAGTAAATTTGAAAAAATCATGAGGCTGATCATTCATATGAATGGAGTACTAATTATTGGTCAAAAGTCTACACCATATCTATTAACACTTCATTAAAATTAAATTTTCTTAGTACCTTGATAATAAACAGTCAAGACAACTTGCAATAAACCTTCGTTCTATCCAGTTTAATCACAACATTTGCAGTTTTAGTCCTCATTCTCATATCTCAATTAATTTCTTAAGTTAGCGGGATATTCTCCACAATACTCTTTCCTTTTACAAAATTGATATGATTACTAATACTTATGTTAGAAAGTAGACCCACCAGTCTTTCATGTAAAACTCTAAAGATCACTTTATTAATAAAGTTACTAAGATTGATTGTTCTAACATCTGATAAAATATTGATTTGATCATTTTTTGGAAGTAGAACAAGATTTGTATAAGTAATAAGTATAGGTAAATCGTATCCTCCAAAAAAAGCTTGAACAACTCCAATGATATTCTTCTTTATAATGTCCAGTTAGCTAAATAAAAAAAACTCCTGTAAAATCATTTGATCCAGCAAATATTGATGCTTTCATCTTTTCTTCATCAGGCAAGTCAAGAAAGTGTTGTGATCAACAATTATCTTCTCGCGGATATGGTTTAGAATGCTAAAGTCGTCTAGGTAATAGCCTTCTGTAAACTGGTGCTGAAAAAAATCTAACTGTCTCTTCTGTCATGTCCAATTGATTGTTTATCCATTCTTCTTGAGAATTTTGAATCTTGTGCAAATGTAATATTTTTCTTCTCCCATTCACATAAACATGAAGGAACTTAGTGTTCTTAGCCTCATACTCAAATCATTTCATATTTGTTTTTTATTTTTAGTATTCTTACTCGAGATGTAAATATCTTGTAAGATCTGCCTGAGACTTATGTAACCGTTTCATGTTTTGTTGAGTGGGGGCTGTCTCAAACCTGGTTTGTGTATCTGAATTACTTCTTCAAGAGTATTAATTCTCTGAAAAATATTTTCATAGACTTCCTTACTCCATTTCTTTAAGGCTCTTTTGAGCTTTTTGTTTTTATATAGAAATACCATGAAGGGGTTTACTTCAAAATTAACGACCCAATTTTCTTTACTATGTTATGATATTCCTCATGATTAACCCAAAATTTTAAGAATTTAAAAGGTTTTGATTATTACTTGTGTACTATGAGAGCAATGCACTTTTAAAAGAGAATGATTAGAACATTTTTTCATTAAGCGCTTCACTTGAATAGAAAGGAATTTATTCAAAAATTGTTGATTGCTTGAAACTGTGTCTAATATCTTAAAAATGCAGGTTTCATCTGTTCTTCCATTCCGCCAAGTGTAAATATTTTCACTATATACTAAAATTAAATAGGTCATATTCATTAGCAAAGTCTTCTATTTATTAAAAAAAATTGATAACCACCACGCTTTTCTTCTTAAGATAAAATGGCATTAAAGTCATCACCAATTAATTATGCTTGATAATGCTGATTTGCAATGTGTAATAGTGAAGTTCATATTTTCACTACATGCAACATAAATCAAAGTAAACAAAATATCTTCTCTCCAATTTTTATATTGTACTCTAACAACCATTTGTTGTCTAGTATCATCCAAAATATCAACATGAATCTCATTTTTAGTAAATAATTAAATTTTTTCATGTTTTTGGTTATAATAGTATGATGCCCAAGGTCCCTTCTATAGAAATCTATGTTTGATGAATCTTGAAAAGGTTCCATCAAACAAATAATTCAATACTTATTCCTTCCATTTTGATTAGTCAATCTCTCAAATGTTTGTTGAGTATTAAGTGACCTGATATTTCAAAATAATATTTTTTTCGTCATTAATATTGTTCTTTTTTATAATTCTCTTTCATAAAGGTCTAACGGGAGTATTAATCTCATTTTATCCTTTTTAGTCTCGTGATTGTTGTTGTTATCTCTGATCTTGTCTACTTGACACTTTCTTGATATTTTTAGTCAAGTCCTCCCCTATGTTATCTGGATCCTTTCTTTCATTTTGTTTTATTCCAAATTTTAATGTGTTAACATTAACTTGAGGACGTGAGTTTCTGTTATCTATGTTGATATATTATTTCCTGAGGTATGTTCTGCTTGGAATTGATGCTATCATGTGATCCATCCACCTCCATTAAGTCTCTTATGTCTTTTTCTACTCTTGGTTTAGATTTTAAAATATTTTCTACTCTTGTTATATCTATTGTTGCCTAATTTATGTTAAACTTATATTGTACAGAAATGTTGTCATTGTGTTGTGCACTCTCGAATTTTCATATTTACTTGTTGCAGTTTCTTTTTCAATATTGATGTCAAGGTCTGTATATTCTCTATACTCTCCTACTGTGTTGTGGGCTCACCATTAAACTGTTGATTATTTGCCTCTATCGCGTGAATTGTTTGCTCACTAACTTGTGTTTTTGTCTGCCTTATGTTGGATTCTGATATTTCCTGCTCCATTACTGAAAAGTTAGTTCCTTAGTCACCTCTTGATTTTTTGATTGGTTTTCTTCACTTTGATCATGACCTTCATTTGTATTTGTCTCTAATATATTTATATTTATTCTTGATGGTTCATGGACCTTTTTCAAACAGTTTGCCTCCTCAATCACATTATGATTTTCTGAGTAATCTCCTATTCTTTGTTGATCTTCAATTTCTTATTTTTGTGTATTTGTGATCTCAGCAAATAAAACTTCAAACAAGCTTTACAAGACTAGTTCTGAACTGGGTTTGGATCCTTGACGACGTGCTCTTTCTTTGTGCTAGCTAGTGCAACAAATGAATTTGTAATTTTTAATGTTGATTCTGTGTCATTGAGATTCTCTTGTGGAGGTCTCGCTCCCTTGTTAGGAATAAAGACTCAATTATCCTTAGTGGCATTCCATCTCTTCATTGTTTGATTTGTATGTTGACGACCTCTTCCTCTTAAAGGTGCTTTATTTTCCTGTAATTTTGTATTTGGTACCTCCTCCGAATTTGATTTGATAGACCTATAGTCTTTCCACTATTTGATGTCCTAGATCCATCTTCCTGGTATTGATGTTCTTCATCATTCTCAACTTTCTCATTTTGTGCTCTAAATTCTGGACAAAGCACAAAACGTTCTGATTCATTAAGCCCTTGAGTTTTGCAATAATTTGACATGTAATCATAACAAATATTTATCCATGTTGAGATGGTTTTCCCCGTACTGGCCTTTTCAATTCCAACATTAATACATTTTGGAAATTCTCTCAAAATTAAAGATCTACTTTCACTTTTAGCTTAGCATAACTAGGTCTAGATTTATTTTTGATAGTCATATCAACATCTAATGACTTTCCAACTGCTTTTGCCTTCATAAATAAGGATTCTTTAACAAAAATAATTTGGGGGCAGGGAAAAAAATTCAAGCTTAAGTAGTTGATATTTCTTATTTCGGATTAAAATAAGGCTCCAATTTGAGAGGTCTCGTCTAACAGAACAGTCTTTGACCCGAAGAGAATCAACAGACTTTGGCATGACATAAACATAATTTTATATGGTGGAAAGACGAATTAGTATGTGTCTATCTCTCAGAAAACCGATTTTGCATTCCTTCTTTATTACACACTATAATGACACAATTTTTCGAATCTCCTCAAGTTCAGGCCATCCATAAGAGAATTTACTAATAATTGCAGATTCTAAATATTCAGATATAATCATACCTCTTCTTCCTCTCAAACTAAGGTAGGTTCTCCGTCAACGTATGTGTTCTTATGTTGGGATGGACTTGACAGATTAATTGACTGATGGGGTTAAAAGTATTAGATATGTAATTTTCTGGGGTATTGGTGATTGCACACCACCTGAAAAAGGCGACCATCCATCTCTGACAATGGTCATAGAGCCTCCTGAAAGTAGAAGTAGCTTTAAGGTATTTAGGGTTCCTTCAATATTTTTTCTCTTACCCTACCACTAAGGCCACCCTGCCACCCCCACCCAGGCCACCTGGTAAAAAAAAAAACAATATTTTTGAAAATGTTTCAATTTTTGAAAAATCATTTTTGTACCCCCATACCCTCCTCGTACCCCCCTTCTGCCACCCCCTCCTAGTTAAAAAAACTAATAAAAAAAGTTGTTTCTGATAAATATTTTAAATTTTAATTTTTTTTATGCCACCTCCACCCCTTACCCTTAAACCTGGACCAACTCCGTCAATTTTTTTAATAAAATTATTTTTGAAAAGTATTTTATTTTTTTTTCATTTTTTATTCCACCCTTACCCCATCCCCCAACCGCATCCTGCCTCCCCCTCACTCCGTAAAAAAGAATTTATTTTTTGAAAAATATTTTTCTTCGTAGGTCCTGGGTCAAAAGTCCGATTCAAATCTTAGGGTCAAATTTTGGAATGGTCATCGGGGTCTTATTCTAATTTGGGTGTTAAGGTAATGTCCTAGATTAATTATAGGGATTGATTTTCATATCGTAAATTATTTTTCTAAAGAGTATTTTTAGTCTCAAACCAAAAATAAAAAATGTTTTCTAGAAAATATTTGTCATTCACCAACCAAACATTAAAAAGTATTTTTCTAGAAAGTATTTTCTACTCACCAATCAACATGAGAAAATAAGTTAGAAATTTACTTGTTTTTCAAGAAAATGTTTTCTAGATTTTTTTTTTTTCATGAAAAACATTTTCCTTCCTACCAAACACATCCTTAATTCCAAATAATTTTCTATTTTTTTAAATGTCCCAAGACAATCGATATATATATACAGAGAGAACCGTAGGCCCACCTATGTGGCATCCTTAGAATACAAAGAGTTTACTTTATGTTTTTCTTTATATTTTAAGGTTCTTTCTACCCTGATTTATGTTTACCTATACACCTATTTCGTCAATTCTTGTGTCTTTTTTGACATTGTATCCCTTCAAATGCGGGTTTTCATGAACTACCTAAAAAAGCTAGGTAAATCATACTTGTTTTGTATCTTCTTCTTTGTGACAAATTTCATTTTTAATTTTTGTAGAACTTCGTCAATTCCTCGGAAGTCTACTTTGGATGTTCACCAAAAAAAATAACAAAACAAAACTAATCCTACATAAAAGACACAATCTTATAATGTGAAAGTGTTTATATATATATATATATATATATATATATATATATATATATATATATATATATATATATACATATATATATATATATTTATTGTGTATGTTCTAAGAAGAAGAAGAAGTATAAAAAACATAGAAAATTCATAGTTTAAAAATGTGAAGAAACCTTTGTTTATAGCCAACAAAGGTAGTTTGAACATGTGCTTATTATGTCTTATCAGAAAAGGCACAACCGTTCAGAAAATGTCACAACTCATCCAAAAAGTCACAACTCTTTAGAAAAGTCACAATTATTTGGATGTCACGCCCTGAGCTTACATCCTGGACGTGAACACTCGAAAATTATTGTTGGTCCCCAAGCGAATCATTGGCATGACTGGCTACTTAGCGGAAGAATGACTCAAGCATTTAAAGGCTACACATCTTAAGTGGGAAATCTGTTTATTTTTCTAAAGCACATATTGGACACATCATACTAAAAATAACGTATCTAGTGAAATCCTACTAAGTGGGCTATGGATAAAATGAAGTGTACACAACTTATCACTACTTCGAAAAAAGCTCAAGTGCATCGAACCCAGTAAAACATCCTTATCTGAGAGAGATTATCATAACCCGTTTAACCATAAGATATGAAATCATAAGATGAAGTTGAAATTTTGTTTGAACATACAATTACGATTTTTTATGTTGTATGTTTTCTGATAAACATTAAAACCCTATAAGTTGTAAAACTATTAAAATTGTCCAAATCTTTATACAATTTAACCAAATAAACAAAAATATGTAAATTCACATAATATACTTTCACAAAACTATTCTTTTGTTAAAATACAATATTTATTGATCAAACTTAATTCAATAAAAAAATAAAAATTGAACATTATAAATGGTAAAATAAGAATTGATTTGAATTTTAAAGTAATAATAAATTTTTGTTGGTGAAAATAATTATTATGTGAAATATAAATAATTTTAAAACAATGATATTAATTATAAATTTTATTTACATATAATATAAAGTTATAGCTTTTTTTAAAATTCCAGATCATCATTTGAATCCCTTAATAAAATGTCCATTTCAATTTTCAATAAAAAAGAAAAGTAATTTGACTTTATTTATTAGTGTGTGTCGGTTTGCTAGATTAGTTAGTGAGAGAGAATTTTTAGTATTATTATTTTTAGATTTCTTGAAAAAATAGAAAATGAAAAATATAAAAAGGGACATCAAAATCCATCCATAAAACCTGTGGCTTTCAATCCTCTGTTGGTTTTTCGCGTCCCTTTTTTCATTTCACATAAAAAAAAAAAATCATTTGTAAGTTCCATTTTTTGGTTCTAAAAATATTTCTCTCACTACCCCAAAAACATTTTATCTAAAAACCCTAATCTCCATTCAGATTTTTTCATTTCATTTTTCTTCAAACTACCTGCATTTGCTTTGCATTTGACGCCAAAAATGTATGTTGATGCACCGTTTTGTTATCTTTTCCTTTGTGTTCATGGAAAATGTTGTATTTTTCTTCATCTGCATGTTCGGAATTTGGAAATTCTATGAATTTGGATATCAGAATTAATCTGCAATTGAAATGCCGATTTTTTTGAATCGTTGTATGTTATTTGTTGGTTAGGGTTTGTAAGAGTTGGCATTTGGTTTGTTTATGTTTTTTTGTACCTAAATTTGGAGAATTTTAGGTGTGTGTTGTTGAGTTTTTTGTTTATGTGTAGCAATGACTGAATTTTATTGAATGACAGGACAATGATGAGCAATGAAGAAGAGAAAAGGTGTCCTCTTTGTGCTGAAGAAATGGACTGGACCGATCAGCAATTTAAGCCTTGCAAATGCGGTTATCAGGTTTTATTTCTTTTTTTCTGAAATATTCCTTTTATAAGTTCCTGCCATTTTCAGTCGTATTGAAAATGATAGAATAAAGAGTTGTGCTGGGGTCTTTTTATTTTATTATGTGTTTCAAGTTTTGATAGATAGTGGATTGAACACAACTTCAAATTAACCTAGAGATCAGCTGAATTTTAATTTTGGGCGATATTTGTTGCATGTTAGTAGAACTGTATCATTTTTTTTTCTTCGATGATCACTGAATGGAATGGTATCTTAAACAATTATTGATCAAGGTTGGTTCTTGTCACATGTTACCAGTTTCAAAAAAGGTTGGTTCTTGTCACACAGTCACAGTGACTTTTTAGTTGTAGTTACTTTTTTGAGATTGTAGAAGATAAAAATAAATTCTTTATGAGCTTGTTTTGATTAAATGATTAACTAATAGATGGGATGGGGATACAGATAAATGTCAAGGAAAGTAGAAATTTTCATCTTTTTCTAGCAAATACTGCACCCCAACAGTCGTCCTTTCTTTCAAATTTTAAGCATTATAAATGTCATCCGACAACGGCCATGTACTTTTCTGTTAAAAACAAAGCCATGTACTTCCCATCCACACAACAACATCTTGATGAGTCCGAGCAAAATAGCTTTCCGTTTAGTTCTTGTGCTTCTAATAAAACTTATCCGAGTGGGTGAATATTCAGAATAGTGTTTTAAAAGCAAAAACACCAAAAAATAAAAAGGGTCCATGAGCTTAAAATGAAAATGAGACGTGCACAGAAATTTAGAACTTAAAAGTACCAAATACATATGAATTTCGTTGTGCTACTACTACAATAATTAAATTACAATTAATATAACTAATTGAGCATCTAATTTATAGTATGCTAACATTAGTCGAACTCCTCAAAGTTGAGATTCAAATAACCGTCTGCTTCTCATTTGGACAAGTGTGCGCCTGATGTTTGAAGCGCACAGCTTCACCCCAAGCTTTGTATTGCTTCCTCTCTTTAAGCGACGAAACAATGTCTTTATCAAATTCAAACTATTGCTTTAAATACTTTCATAACGGGCTACTTACGAATCGTATGGATGGGTCAATGGACATTTATCAGAGTGGCTTTTGTGCCAGTTTGTAATATGTCATCCTCCATGTACTCATGTTATCCTGGTCCACTTAAGGATGGTCCTACTTACTCTGTGAGTCTCCTTATTGTCATAAACTATAATCCTGAACTCACAAAATTGCCAGTTTTGGAAGATCTCTATTAGTGGGTAAATCAATGGTAGGTCTACTCTATAAATTAGTAGTGGATTGGAAGTTGAATTATGTGAGATCTATCTTAGTCGGCACTAGTGTGGTGGGGTATCTTTTTGGGCATAGAGTCCTCTCAAATGTTGATCGAGTAAAGACTCATATTTGAAGGAGACATTTGAGCGTATAATTATGATGGGAATGGAGTTATTCTGTGCTGGGGAGTGCAGATGATGCTTTCATACTTCAATTTTGATCTAGTCCAAAAGTTTTAGCTATGTATGTGAAATTACATTTTGATTATATGCTACCTAGCATAGTTCATTTGTGAATAGGCTGTACTAGTTTGTGTGTTCTTCAGGCCTCCTAGTTGATTGCCATTTTCCCAAATAGCTCTGGAGATGTCATACTCGTTATTCAGAGAAATTTAGGAACTTAATGAGACAACCTCTTCAACTTCTTTCTTAATACGGTTATTGTTTCACTGCTTTCAGTAAAGGAACATTAAATTTGATGTATCAAGATTGTCAATTAATTCTGCTTTTGTGGGTTTCTAACTTTTGTTCACTATAGGTGTGTGTTTGGTGTTGGCATCACATAATGGACATAGCAGAGAAAGATGTGTCAGAGGGACGATGCCCTGCATGTCGAACTAAATATGAAAAGGATAAAATTGTGGCAATGCAAGCAAATTTTGAAAGGTAATTTCTTTGATTGACTAATTTACTTCTCAAGGTGTTGGAGACAGAATGGAATTGACAATTAGTTAAAACAGGGCAGGGAACACAAATGTGAACCGGAAAAGTAAACCACCAAAGGCAAAGACAAAAGCTAATGAAGTCAGGAAGGATCTTACAAATGTTCGGGTCATTCAACGTAAAATGGCATATGTGACTGGGCTGCCTCTTGGTATTGCGGATGAAGATGTATGGAGCTTTTATCTTGTTATCCATTTGCTACTTTTAAATGTCACTTCATTGAATTCTTCTTTACCATTAGCTTGAAGAAGGTTTCTATATCTTAAATTTTTCATGTATTAAGAAAAAGTCTTATATTTCTTGGGCAGCTGTTACAACGGAAGGAATATTTTGGGCAATATGGGAAAATTTCTAAAGTTTCTCTATCTAGGACTGCCGGTGGTTCAATCCAGCTGTTTACCAATGATACTTTTAGTGTGTAAGTTTGACATACGTCTATCATCTTGGTTTTGTGTTGTTATAACTGATGGGTTTTCTTGTGTTTGTTTATTCCTTTTGGACTATGCAACTTTTCCAGTTGTCTCAAGTGATGAAATTTCATTTGCTTGCTGTCATCTGTCTTAATATTTTTCATTTTTCATTTCTCATTTTGCTTTGTTTCTTTCCTGGTGCAAATCTTATTGCTGCAATTAGGATTTTAAAGGTTAACCTTACTTGACAGTTAACTGGCTCTAGTTTCTAGGTCCTTTTGAGAATTTTTCTTTCTTGTGTTAGTTTGATGTGGTTACATTATTCTTTTAAAATCTGGATTCCAAGTTCCAACACAGTTCTAGAGTGTGAAACCTTGCAATTGTAGGGACTTGTATTTTTTGACCTAACTTCTTTGCATTTTATCTCTGGCTTAAATGGTAGATTGCAATATGGAAATTTCAAAACAGCTATGATATAAGTTGAATATATTGACTTTTTGGCATACAAACTTCTTTTATGGAAAACCTGTTTCTGAAATTGAAAACCATTTTATTATAATTTCAGTGGTTATGACACATTACAACAGTGATGTTCTGGTTGATTTCCACTGGAGACCCTGACTATTTAGGCTGTATTGTGAAAATCTCTAGTTTTTACCTATGAAGGCATCTAAATGAGTGGCTTTGCTCTATCACCTTAGATGAAAAATGTAATTTTGCAGAATCATGCAGTTTGAATTTTGTTGTAGTAGGGAGTCTAAAATGTTTTACATGATAGAATGTAAGAGCTGTCAATACTTATCAAAAAAATTGATTGTTAGAGTTGTCAATAAAATATATTGTGGTCAATGGAAGGTTTGATTAGATGTATGCTTGTAGTTTGTCCAGTATTTATGGAAGTCAAAAGGGTTGAGCTGTAGGTTTTATTAGATGATAATCACATGATAAAATCCATGTTGTCTGGACTTGTCTATTTCTAGGGTGTGCGTGACATTGCAACCTGTGTTAAAATTATTGTTTGGTTGTTTTTTTCCCCTTTCTGATAGTTGTTGTTTGCCTCTATAATTGTTTTTTTTTCTTCTGTTCTTTTCTTAATCGCAGATATATTACATATTCTAAAGAGGAAGAGGCCATACAGTGTATTCAATCTGTACATGGTTTTGTTCTGGAAGGAATGTATTTGAGGTAAGGACTTACCCCTCATAAATTTTCGTCAAATTTATTCTTTAGTGACAAAGCGAGAGTTGCAATTTAGAGAACCTCTAATTTGTCTTATCAAAGGTAATTATTTATTATTGGAAAAATAGCTCAAATAGCGGAGTAGATACAAAGGATTCATATCACTCTAGCAGGTTTCGGGTTAAGGCTAGTTGATTGATTGATTTTAATTTATTGACAATGTGAAATGGCCCTTGCAGAGCATCGTTTGGGACTGCAAAATATTGTCATGCTTGGTTGAGAAACACGGTACAGTACATGGTGCTTCTTAACCTCATTTCTTTCTGTTATGCCCTTTGCCGAGGAATGTGAAAGTGACCAACACAATAGAAATGTTGACATGGTGCTTCTTTTTTCCAGCCTTGCAATAATCTTTCCTGTCTATATTTGCATAGCCTTGGTGCCGATGAAGATAGTTTTGGTAAAGATGAGGTAGCTGCAATTCATACAAGGTATTGGTCATGCAAACATTTATTTTGCTGCCCTCCAAATTTAGACATGCTTTCTTGATTGCATTTCTGTTTCTGATTGAAGTGTTTCTGTGATCCTCAAATTAAAGTTGATTGAGAGCGGTATATTACTGGATCCCTGTGGTAACAACACAACACCACACATAAAAGAAACATTGAATCTCAGATTGTCTGAGTGAAATTGATCTGTCCAAATCCAATCCTGCAAAATTTACATTATTATGTTTTCTAGCTGTTGACTTCGACAAGATAGATACTTCTGGTTTATCCAAATAGATATTATATTGTACAACTACATGTGAAAGATTATTTAAAGTAGGCATTTGGACATAAATTGAGCGATATTTGAAAAAAGTAGTTTTTGAAGTTAGTTGAAAAAGGGTATTTGATAGTTGAAGTTGTGTTTGGACATGTATTTCTCTTGAAAAAATGTTATAAGCTGTGTTTTTTTTGGTACTTGAAAAATTGGTTCATTGAAAACTCTTTTTCTTTAAAGTTTGGAGTTAAAAAATGACAAATTGTATGAACAAACAGTTTTTTTTTTTTTTTCTTTTCACAAAAAGCAATACAAAGTTTGACCAAATGGGCCATCCCTGAGATGTGAGCATCCATTTCATCCGCCCTGCATCATTATAGTGAGTGACATCCTCATCGATCTTCCCATTTCCGACCCAATATACTCAAAAGTTCCTCTCATTTGGATGGCTTGTGTATCAAGCCTCACTTCCACGTCAGCATCATGCGTTACGTCACCGAACTTGCACTCCAAGTATCTATCTTGGTCCTGCTCAACCTGAACCCCTTAGACTCCAGGGTCCGTCTCCAAACCTCTAACTTAGCATTAACTCCGCCACGAGACTCGTCGAACAGAAATACCATCCACAAATAACATACACCATGGCGCTTTACCTTGGATTTGCCTCATCAATTCATCCACCAAGGCTCTAAAACTGACTCCCCATTGCATTTTTGGGTTCATCCATGGAAGGATTTTACTAGTTTGGAATAATAGTGAGGTCACAGTTTGTATTGATCTCATTTTTCAGAATATATTGCTGCCTCGTCTTAGAAAGTTACAAACTACTTTGGAACAATAATGAGGTCACAGTATGCTTTGATCTCATTTTTCAGAATATATTGCTGTCTTCTCTTAGAAAGTTACAAAGTCTCTTGCTCAATGGATGTTGTGGTAATTGGAGATCTGATCTTGCATAAATCTTTGATTGAATGTTTTTACAACATTCTTAATTGGACCCTCAGAGGTTCTGGAAGTTGAATCTTATTGTTTTTCTTGGGCTTTTACTTGCATAGATGAAGGATTGATTGTATACCATCTTAATTGGGTGATTAATTTCCTCATGGGTGTAGCTAACTGGTGGTTTTTCACTTTGGTGGTTATACAGGAGCAGAGTTCAACAAATTGTTGGTGCGTCTAGTAGTGCAATGAAGCGCTCAGGAAATATCTTGCCACCTCCAATTAATGAATTATCCTGTACTAGCTTTACTTCTACTGAGAATTCTACCATTCAAAGTGCAGTAAGTGTAATAATTTTGGAATTTAATTATGCTTGTTGGTTGTAAATTGCTTTATCAAAGCATCTAAGGCGACCAGTTGCTCTAGTTTTCGGTGAAGTATGCTATATTTTTTCTCTATTACAACAGCAACAAGAAGAACAGCAATACCCAGTGTGGTCCCACATATTTTTTCTCTATTAAGTTCTGATATTATGGAAGCTACTATTTCTTGATATCTGGTTGCTTGAACTGCAAACAATCTCACCGGATGTTTTTTTTGTGCATTTTAGGGTGCAGCCAGTGATATAGTGAATCACAATAGCTATATGGCTCGTGTCATCCCTTGTAGTGATAAGGATGAAGATGCTGGTGACCCCAACAGAATGTCAGCTTTTGTAGATGTTGGACTGTGTAATAGTTCTGGTGCAGAGGAAGTTAGAAATTGCAGTGAGGACAGTAGAACTTTGGATTTGTGTTCTAATTTATCTCCCGTAACAATTAACAAAGATAATCTTGCTCAAGAGCCATATTCTGATACATTGCTTTTTGAAGTTCCATCTTCTAACCACCTTGTCAATCATCTGCCAAGGGATCAAAATTCAATAGAAATTTCAGATGAACCATTCAGGGAAGACTCTATATCTATTGACAGTCAACGATTGAAGGATTCAAATAGTATTAGCCAAAGGGCGTTCCTTATGTCCTCTCATTCTGCTAAATGCACAGGGGATTCTGGTGGTCATTCGCTAATGCACAGGAGGACATGTAGTCTGAGTAATAATGGCACGGAGCATAGATCCTTACATAATGAAGTGGAAGAAGCTTCTCCTCCACTTTCATGTGTAAATTCGACAATGATTGATGTATTACATGATTTGAAATTTCAAAGTTCTGTCAAATCTGATACAATTTATAGAGGTTCCAACTCATTCTCCAATGAAGAAATAGTAGAGCACCTGCGAAGGACTAGAAATGATTGTTTGAATAATTATGATGAAAGTTCCGCATTCAGTCCTGCGAAGAACAGTATGAATTCGAACATTTTAGCTATGAACTTTGGTTCACGTGACGATTCCTTGACCTTGCGTCACAGTTTAACTGGCTTGTGTAATGAACCTAATGGGCAGCATGATTCCTGGAAATTCTTACACAGTGATCAAGGATTCTCATTTATGAAGCAAGATGGATCTTCAGGTCAAAGGGCTGATTTGAATTCTTCGTCTAGTAATATCAGTCTGATATCTAAACAGGCATCCATCCTTCATGACTTCAGAGAAAAGAAAGAGCAGCATATGCTTGATTCTCAGTATCAGAGTAAGTGTTAACATAAATTTCCTTTATTTGATGACTAAAGTAGTTGATCTTTGCTGCCTCAGTTTTTCATTCATGGACCTGTCTTCCTTTTGGTTTCAAGTGGCTATGTCCTACATTGTTTACTATTTTATGATAAATTCTTCTGTACCAATTAGACAAGATTTCTACGGGGATGGGAATGGGGCTGCAATAGCTTGGACTTACCAGCAGGGATGGGGAGTGACTTGAAGGGCTGGTCCAGGTTGAATAACTTCTTTTCCTGCAGTTGTAGAGAGGGGTGGAGAACAGGTTTGGGTATACAAAATTGTAAGGCCCTGAAGGAAATATTTGAATGTAAAAATTGAACCAGGACTCAGTTATTACGACTATTCTCAGGCCGTGCCTTCTCAAGTTCTTCCTCATTTGCCACTGTTGCTTGCTAAAACTCCATCTACCCTTGTTTCAAGCATACTATACACTACTCTAGACCATAAAGTTCTGTTCTTCCTGCCATGTCTTGATTGAGCCAAAAGGATCCAAGCTCAACTCAGGGAAACAGAGTTTAAGTATTCAATACAATTAGCAAGAGGCAAAGGGGCGGGGACCCAGGTTTCTTGTAGGGAATGCAAGAGGTGTGGTGGGGGGCCTGAGATTTTTTGTCAGTACAAATTGAACAGGGGAGAGGTGGCAGTTTGGGGAGGGGGTGGGGGTGGGATTGGTAGAAGCAAATGCATTGGCCTATCCCAATTGCCATGCATACATTTTTCTAAACCAGGGTTAAACTAGTTTTTTCTAACCTTACTGCTGCATATGTGTTATTCTTCTGGCACTCAAAATTTAATTTGCTTTGGTATGTTTCTGACAAGCATTTTACCCAATGTTTGATTGTCACTTTTCTTCATTCAACAAGTTAAAACTCTTGACAGCACTACAAGGAATGTAAAAAAAAAGTACATCGTTTTTCTGGTTCTGCTTGGTAATAGATCTCAAGGTAGGGGTCAGTACAGCAAATTGTACTCCAATTAGGAACCACATATTACTTAATTGTGCATGTGCATTTTAATGACTTCTGTGATGGAACTTACCAACATGTTGTACCATGGTATTGCTGGGCATCTTAACAAGGAAGCATTACATCATTGATAAGTTTTACACGCAACTAATTTTTTCAAATTGAATTTGCTGACTGCCTTAACAGTCTCAAGACCAAAAGGTATGGCACCACCTGGTTTCTCAATATCCTCTAGGGAGCTGCCTCCTGGTTTTCCGTTGTCTGGTGAAATTGGTGGATTCCCCCGTACTCTCTCTGGTAACTCACCTGTCCTGGCATTGTGTATTTAAATTCCAAGCTTTCTTCTGTTATAGTAGTTTATTTCTGTTGCTTCTATCTATGCAGGAAGTCAATTAGTAAATAGTTCATCAAGTTTGATTCACCACCCCTCATCAATGAGAAGCTTTAGCAGTGCAGGTGACACTGATTTTATTGACTCTGGTAAAGGCAAAACAACAAATGGTTTCAGTATCTCAGGTCTGGAAATTGGGTCACAGGGTAGAGCTTTGGAAGCTGAGGCAAGACTCTGGCTTCTGATGCAACGAAAACATGCTGATCAAGATGGGAAATTGTCTCGTGTTCATGCTTCACAAACTCCATCTGCATATCAGGACCAGAGGTTTAATGGTGAAGATGAGCATACTGGCACGAAGAAGTTTGGACCAAGGCTGGTGGATCAAGGCCAAAACTTTGACCAATCTTTGTACACACATTTTCCCCCGCAGAAGTTTGGTTAATGGTCCTATTTCCAACGGCTTTCAGCATGACCTGTTGGGAAATTTCCAATGTAGAAATGAGGTGGATGGTATGGCAGAACTCCAGAGAAATGAGAGGTTAGGTTTCAACAAATACTATAATGGGTATGGAAATCAAACAGTCCAGGGGTCCGGGTCAGGCGATGTATTTGCCAGGGTTTTTGGGATGTAAATTATCTCTTCTCTGAAAAATGAAATTGTCCTAGTTACTCTATTGCTATGTAGTGTGGGGAAATTATAAATATGTTAATACTTAACATTGTTGTTGGCTGTTATTGGGTTCTATTTGGGGATGGGTGGGTGGTGGGTATAGTGGTAGAGGTCTTATATATCTTCTGGGTTTAAGGGCTACTTACTCCCTCCCCTTCAAACTCTGGGTCATACTTTAAGGTTAAGTTCATAAATCGCTCCCTGGTATTTTGTCTCCATAATTTAGAAAAATAATTTTCATTCATTTAATGAATTTTTTGGACAAAATTGCCTTCTAAATCTAACAAATTAAAGGGGATTTAATATTAGGTAGAATGATCTGAGTTCGTTATACTTGGATTGGATTGTCATCTAGACTCTTCTATTCATAATTTTGTCAACTGGATAATTAAATCCGATGAAACTTATCTTTTAAATCCTTTTTTCATCCGATAAATGTGCGTGTGATACAAACGAATTCACATAAATTACATGTCATTTCAAATTTTCCATTTTCTTTTTCTATTTTCTCTACTCCATTCAAAAGAGTATTAACAAGAACTTATGAAGTAAACAAAGAGATTTTAAAAATATTTCAAACTAATAATAGCAGAAAAATAACTTGAAAATATCTCTGATCAAAAAGCCAATTAAAAAAATGGTGTTCTTTGTTTTTTCTTTTATTTGTTTTTGTTTTTTGACGGTGTTCTTTGATCTTCATGACATTCTTCGTTGATAGGTAGGGTTGATTTTTTCTTATATATTTTTTCTCTTACTTTCACTTCAATTTGGCTTTTGGGTATTCTCAATTTGATGTTAATAATGCGTCAATATAATTGATTATTGAATGTTGAGATTTTTGTCAAAATAATTTATCATAATGTGTAAAATGATGAAAGAGAAATGTAATTGTTGTTTTTATGGTTTCTTCTTTGTTCAAATAATTGCTATTCATAGAAGCTTTTGATTGGTTTTCCCCTTCTTTTTCTACATTTTTTTACCTTCTTTTCATTGGTTTTTTTTTATCGTCGTTTTCCTTTTATTTTCTATTTTTCTTTTCCTTTTTTCTCTTTAGAATATTTCTTTTTACCCTTTTTTTCAGTTATCTTCATTTTTTCTTTCTTGATATATATATATATATATATATATATATATATATATATATATATATATATATATATATATATATATATATATATATACCTTGTTTTAGAGGCAATATTTAGTCCAAGGACTTTTTAAAAAAAGTTATGTCCCATGTGTAAGAGTTGATACTACCTTTTTGTGTTTTGATTTATCTATGTTCCATAACTCTTGCTTTAGAGGTAAGACTTAGATCAAGAACTTCAAAATAACAAGTTATGCTCCACGAAAAAAAATGACACTATCTTATTGTTTGATTTATAAATATTTTATGACTCTTGTTTTACTGTTACGATTTGAGCCTACACCCTGAACATGACTAACACTCAAAGACTATTGCTGGTCCCAAGCGAACCCTCATTCTGATTGACTATAAATGGAAAACTAATTCAAGCAATAATAGGCTTAAAACTGAATTAAATCCATTAAACTCCAATACTCAACTCATAACATCTGGAAAATACTCAATAACAATGTTTATAGTTTGTAAAACAACTCAAGGAAATGTAACTACGGAAAGACTCATCAACTATATATGAAGCTTCTATAGTTCAATATGGATGCTGGACAAGACCTACAACACCCTAAAAAGATTAAACTGAAAGGGGAAGAAAGGAAATCCTTTGGAATGCAAAGAGGCTGACAAAAGCTAACTGGAATGTACAATGATCTCAACGAAGCGCATTTTGATGATCCTGAAATTTCGTATCTGCATCATCATAAGATGCAGATGGGATGACATCAGTACATTAAATGTATGAGCATTCAAGGAGAACTGAAAGCATAGATAACTGAACTGACAAGACTAGAAGAGTACTCACCTCACCTCAACTCAACTTAATACAAAAGTAATAACAAAAAATAAATAATTTAAAGCTTCATGATAAATAGATACTAACTCAAGGATGTAAATAAAAATAACCGAAAAGAGCCTAAAATACCCTCGAAGTATTGAAAATGGTACAAAACCATCCTCCATCCACCTATTGGCTCCAAAATGCCCTTCTCATCCACCTATTGGCTCCAAAATACCCTTCTCATCCACCTTTAGGTTCAAAATTGACCACTTATTTAATTATTTTAAATTTAAACTATTTAGATATTTTTCTTAAATACTTGGCGTTCAACTATTGGTTATAATTTAATTTTTTAATATCATTTATAAACCAACTCACTACCCATCCATTACTAATTAAACCCACCCAATTAATAAACCAATTCTAATATCAAAATCGTCTTAAACACTACTAAGACACGGTGAAATCACATATTCTTGAAAATAACATCTAAAATTATTCGAGTCCGAATTGAAACCCCAATGAAATTTAGGTTTAGCCTCTTATTTAGGAGGATACTTAGGATTCTCTATCAAGCTTGAATTCAAAATTTATGATCAAAGGTAAAAAAGTAATACACCCCGAATTAATTCGTGCACTTTTAAAATATAGTTTTATAAATATATATGATTTATTTTAAATATTAAAACTATAATATATTATTTTTAAAAAAAGTTATCTATAAGTAACATCACATAATGGAGATGAAAGAATAATTAAGATGAACGTAGTCAAACTTTTAAGTTTATCGGTAATTATTATTTAGACACTTGAATTATAATATGTTTTGATTGAGAACTTGAATGTATGATAATGTACTTCTATAGACATTTTCGCCTCAAAATTTTATAAACACTCATTGGCAGTAGATTTACTATTGTTGCATTAGTAACGGGTCGGGTTTATTAATTGGGGCGGGTTTAATTAGTAATGAGTGGGTAATGGATTGTTTTATAAATTATATTAACAAGTTAAGTTATAAAAAATAGTTAAGGGTCACATATTTAAAAAATATTTAAATAGTTTAAATTTAAAACCGTTAAATAAGTGGTGAATTTTGAATCCAAAGATGGATGACAAGGGTATTTTGGAGCCAATAGGTTGGTGAGAAGGGCATTTTGGAGCTAAATGGTGGATGGAGGGTAATTTTGTACCATTTCTAATACTTCAAGGATATTTTAGGCCCTTTTTCGTAAAAATAATAATGTATTCCTTACTCTTATTTGAGAGATTCTCTAATCGAAAATCATCACTATGAGCTATGCGATGATACAATGTCTCGCTTACGCTGCCAAAACTGTCCTATACTGGATCCACTAAGCTCTGCCCGAAGGCTCTAATGATTCATCTAAAAAGTATGCTCATTTACTCATGTTGGTGTACATGGTTTATGAGGATTATGAGTTATCTGAACTCATGCTCATATCGGTACTCAATACTACTCCCAATAATATATATATATATATATATATATATATATATATATATATATATACACTCATGCTCAAATATATAAAACATACTCTTTCTCTAGTTTGAGATAATTGCTCAAACTATCCTATTAAAAGAGGTAACTGCTCTGTAGTATCTCTGAACTCATAAACCAAAGTTTCTATGTTCTCAAAATAATACTCTTTCTTCATGTAAAAATAAAACATTTGGGAAATACTTAGTTCCCTTACACTCTTTCTCAAACTCCTCTTTACTTCTTCAATAACTCAGTTTTAAACACAAATACCGATTTAGAGGATTCTCAAGATTTATAACTCAAAATAAAGTTCATGCTGAAATAGACATAAACAAATCAACTCAAGAATCTCAATAACAATATAGAAAACTCAATACTCAGAACTCAAGAACTCAAAATCAACGATACTACTCATCTCAAGATTACTCAATTTGTAAGGTTCATGTTGAAATATAGACATGAACAGATCAACTCAAGAACCTCAATTCATAACATATAACAATTCAAAAATTAGGAATAGAGTTTCAACAATGATAGGAACTCAAGAACTAAAATCAACTCAATAAAAACTCTTGTACTTTTCTCTTAAACTCACTTTACTTTGGAATGTGAATTAAGACATCTGATTAAGAAGTGTAGGATCTCTAAAGGATTAATGAAGCCTTTAGGATCTAACACAAAGAGGATAACATAGTCATGATTAAGATAAACAGGTTCGAAAAGAAGTACAGTAGAAAAATGAATAGGCGAACCAGACGTACTAAGTGGCGTGTGGCCCTAGGGCCTGATCTTCAGAGGTCAGGCCTTGCCGCACTGCTGGTACTGAAGTTCTGCCTTGGTGCTATGGGTGGTGCTCCACCCCAACCCTCTACTTAGAAAACTGACAAATTTTTCTTCTCAATATATGGTCTTAACTTGTTTAAAATTGAGTAAATCTTCCTAAATCCTTCCTGATTCTCAACCCCAAAATGAATTCATAAAAATTTCATACGATCCCTTTCAAGAATCACAACTCATACTCAAGATCCTCAACCCTAGAAACTCAAAATCTCTATTGTTAAAGAATGAAACTAAAATCAAGAACTATTCAAGAATCTCTTAATATAACAATTTCATGGAAAACTTCTATGATGAATTAGATGCATGGCGTGAGGATGAACAAGTCCATCACTATTAAAAACCATACATACCTGGACAGAACAATGTTCTTGACGAAAATCAACGGGATCTTGATGAATGCTCAAAACCTAGCTCTTTCTCCTCTTGAACGGTTCTCTTATTTTTTGAAGTGTTTAGGAATGACAAAGAATGGTTACCCTTAAATGAGGTGAGGAAAAACTTGCTAAGCCTAGTGGGAAAAGAAAAAGACCAAAAATATCTTTTTCTAAAACGGATGAAATGTCTTAAATAGAGAGATTTCACTCAAACGAGCCTAACTTATTACTCCGAGCTTGAAATTTAGCAAACTTTACCGGCATTGAAAAGAGGACTTAGAGATGTTCAATTTTATAGCTCCTGGGCTACCTTATTATATGTACTAAAAGATATGATCGATTGAAGTTCACAAAAACTAGAAACTGATGGTAACTCGTACTAACTTCTCTTTAGTTCTTTCAAAATCCGAGGTGTTACACTAAGATGCAATACTTAGCCCAAAGGCTTTCAAATAATAGGTTACGACCTATGGGCAAGAATTGATACTATCTTACTGTATCTTGATTCATTGAATGTTCTATAGCTATTGCCTGAGGAAAGATAAGATCAAAAACTTCAAACAAAAAGTTACTCCCCATGGGCAAGAGTTGACACTATATCCCATAAGGATTGACGAAGAGAATTATGTCACGATTCAAATTACACCCTAGACGTGACATGACGTATAAGATTCTGAGAGGCCCTACTCAAGTCACTTAGCATACTTAAGTAAGATAATGGAAAATCGGGAGATTTTAAAAGACAATTCATATCATAAAAGATTTTAACAAAATGAAGTGGAAGTCTAACATAGTCTCAAAGCCATCTAGTACATCAAGAGTGATTGGGAAAAAACCCGTACATTGCATACAATCTCTAAAAATATAAAGACAATAAGATTTAAATCTTATTTCCTCGAAACATGAGGACTTACCAATCTTCAATATCTACTAAGTGATCCCTAGCCACGAAGATGCGAAATAGGAGCGCCGAACCCTACATTAGTGAAACTATGTGCAAGAGTATATGTTATTACATATATGTACCAAGTATGATAGCAATGCATAAAAGTTATGAAATCATGCTAAAATGACATTTTCGTGATATTCAAAGACCAAGTCGAAACATAAGATAAAGAGAGTTCGAAAACATAAATCGTAATCATGATCAATGTAAATAAAATCATCTTTGAACACATGTGAGATACTTCTTGAAGTAACCTTACTTCATTATTATTGCGGAAAGTATCCGTAACCGACAAAGAGATCATATGAGTTATATCATGGAATTCGGTGTATTTCTCTCACACTGAAAAGAGAGTGTCCTACTTGTCAAGGTAGGACCACGAACTTCTTGCTTACATGGATCCACTGGTTAATGTCTATCTTAAGACCACATCCTATAGGGGCACATAGGTATGAGATAAAGAGATTGCTACTAGAAACTTGACTTCAAGCTATGTAAGAGATTCCTCAATATCCTCTCGGTGCTAAGAATAAATCCCAAATAGTTATTAATCTTAACTTGTCTTATCTTTAAAAGACACGAGTATGCGCTTGTCTTATCATTGGATAACTCCTTAGACCATGCATGAGAAAACCTTTCACCATCCATGATCTTTTCATAATAGATTTAAGGCTCATAGTCATTCACTCCATACTAGAGATGCCCTACTACTAATGAAAATAGTTTTGAAAGCGTGATCTATGATCATTGATGGTATATCTAGATACCATATTAATCAAGACCTAATTTAGGAAAATAGCCTGAAAAGCATTGAGGGCAAATTTAGATGTCATTCATGTCATGTGGCCAAGCTTCAAAGAACACATAGATATCTTCATCCATAAGCTTACTTGAGTCATAGACATACTTTCATAAATATGTATTCTTGTTTGACTTGGGATACCACGTCATTTGCTACGTGACACCAAAATGAGCCTCTAGGATGAGATGAAATCAGACTTAGCAAATTGGGCTTATCTATTTTAGCCTGAATTAAATAATTTGGACTTTAGTTAAATCCATATTTATTGGACTTAAATAATTAACCCATTATGTTAATTTATAATTTATTTAGGCTAATATATTAATGAATATAATATAATTTGAATCATTTTATAAATTTATATTCAGTAAACTTTAAATGATTACAACTATTTTTGGCAAGCTTAATTTGAAGAATATGAAATAAATCCTATTCTAAATAAAATTAATAACTTAAAGCTACTAAAATCTGGCTATTAACATGGATTGTTGTTCAACCTATCCCAAGCCATTGTTGAACATTTGAGTTAGAATGTGGTGTTTTCTTACGTAGCGCTCTTCCATGGCTATTGGAAATACGAAAATTTTAGCATCATGTGCAAGATGATCTTTTAGTTGATATGCTGGTTAATATTTTTGTAAAGAATAAATGACATGACATGATAACCTATAAATTTAGGGAAAAATGGTATGAAATAGCAAATTGTTAATTCAAACTAAATGTTATAGCCATAGTTTATTTTATTTGTAATTCCCAGCAAACATCCCATGCCATCATATTCGGTATACAATTAGCCATTTTTGGTATACAATTAACTATTTTACACATTTCGGTATAAAATGTATAAAATGCGTTTGTGTTTGTATAAAACGAGAGAAAAGTGTATATACAAATTTAAATACATATATTTTCATCTTATACACTTATAATTATACAAATACAAATCTTATCATACATATTACAATGTATAAATGAATTAAACAAAACTGAATAATTTGTATAAAACTGGATTTATCTAGTGAATTATACAAATCAAAAGCCGCATAACAAACATAAAATTTGCTATGGAGCGCAATTATGCAAATTATAACTATAACATACAAATATGATTATTATGTTTGCTATATGTGAAAGTTGCTCTAGATTTAATTGGCAATAAATAGCCCATTTTTAATTTATTGGCATATTATTCTTTAAAAACTATTTATTTGGCATTCGCATTTCTTTTCTAGAAAAGTGATTATTATTATTATTTTTGATTTTCTCTCTCTATTTCCTAGACACATCCTTTTATTTCTTAAAAAGAAAAAAATAACTTTATCGTTCCTTCTTTCTCAATATCTTCAACCATATCTTTCTTCTTTTTTTTTTTCTAAAAACGCTTCTTCCATTAGATATCAGTTACACCATAATTCTCTTATTTAGGAAATCGAATCTCATAATTCTTCAATTATATCTTCTTTTTCTTTTTTTCTAAAAAAATTTGTATCATTTGATACCCATTACACAATGATTTTCTCTTGTTGAGGAAATTGAATCTCATGAATAAATTGAATATTCATTTGACGTGTTTTCCTCCAAAACATCTAGAGTTTGGGGATTATATATCTTTCAGTCAGGGGTATCTTATTTTCATTTATGCCATTTTTGTTCTAAATTTAATGAATAAGAGAGATTATTCTAAGAATTGTCAACAATTGAAATACTGATTCTGATTTTGAAGATTTTACTACCAACAATTCAAAAAATAATAATCATATGTACAAAATTTGTTGTCGTTACAATAGATATTCTCTAAAGTGAGGACACACAATGTTATGAGTATACAAATTAATAGAGGAGAACACATTTTGAATATGACACTATCACCATGAAATATGAATTCGTATAAAATTGTTACGTCTTCAAATTGAATGTATAGCAAATATGATATTATGTATGCAACTGATAATATATATATACCAATCTAATTGTATGTGTCAAAATATTTTGACGAAATTAATATATCTATTAGAGGTAGATATTAACACTTGTCCAATATACTTATGTATATTATTAATGTATACAAATAAAATATAAGTAATGTATACATATTGCATTTGCCATGTCACAACCAATGTATAAAATAAATCTTAAATAATATGTTAATAAATGTACACAAAAACAAGTTGTAATTTAGTTAATGTATACATAAAAGAAACTATATTGCTACATGTAGGGCTATTCACGATTCGGATAAAAATTGATCCAAACCAAAAAATTGAACCAAATCGATAAAATAAAACTGATTTTATTTGAGTTTGGTTTGGTTTTAGATTTTTAAAAATCAATAGTATTTGATTTGGTTATGGTTTTATTTGAAAAAGTCGAAGAAATAACCGAACCAAACCGATGAATTATATACATATAGTTTATTAATATACATACTTAACATATTATTTCCATAAACAATTTTAGTGGGACTGAAAATGTTATTGTTTGTTCCTTCTAGGTCAATGTAGTGAATCTTAAAGCTTTATTGATAGTAAATTCAGTGATCTAAAGTTGAGTAATTTAAGTCATTCTAGCTATTTTTCGTTTTGAATTAATTGGTGTCACTTTTGTTTCCACATTTTGAATGAATTATTTGTTTTATTTTAGTGAATGGTTAATAACTAAATAACCGAACCAAACAAAACCAAATCAAACCAAAACCGATAACCACCAAACCAATAAATGTATATTATATTTGTTTGGTTTGATTTTGAAAATTTTAAAACTGATTTAGGTTATTTGGTTTTGATTTGACCAATAACCGATCCAAACGATCCATGAACATCCCTAGCTACATGTATTCGGAAAATGACATTCCTAATTTATAGGAACATATCAATTCTTATGAATACAAGTTACGTTGGTTATAAAGGTAAATAACAAATATTTTTTGCTTATTTTAAGGAGAGAAATAATTTTAAATAATGTTTTGTCAATTTTAAGTAGAAATGGTTAGTATAAGAGTTGTATGTGATTATAAAAGCGTAAAGTATTATTAATACAATGTGTGATATTTATACATGAATAAGTATAGAAAATAAAAAAGTCTGGTGAACGTAAGAGATCTAAAGAGAAGAGAAACTAACTACGTATATGACTCAAACATACTAATGTACTAGGACTTTGTATCCTTATCCTTATCATGCCCCCTCAATACTGGCTCAATTTGCTTGAGACCGATGCTGCTAATAAGGTGGACAAATGACCTTCTAGGAAGTGCTTTAGTTAAGGCATTTGCTAGTTGTGCTCCAGTTGAAATGTGATGAACATAAAATTTTCCACTTTCCACTTGGTCACGAACAAAAGGAAAGTCAATTGCGACATGTTTCATTCGACTGTGAAAGACTGGATTACGGCAAATGTAAGTGACACCAATGTTATAGCAAAAAACCCTAGGGGGACAAAACAGCTTGACCCGAAGTTCTTGAAGTAGGTTGGCTAGCCAATTTAGCTCAACTATATCACTTGATACAACCCTGTATTCTGCTTATGTTGAAGATCTGGCAACAATGCGTTGCTTGTAGGAGCACCAACTAATTGGATTCTTTTCGAGAAAAATAATATAGGCTGAAGTGGAGTTTCTAGTATCGGGAATACCACCCCAATATGCATCTGAGTATGCCAGTAAATGAGAAGAGTTACCATGTTTGAAGTGAAGTCCATAGGTTCAGATAACGAAAAAACCTCTCTGTGGCTTTCCAATGTTTAGTTGATGGAGAGTGTTGGAATTGAGTGAGCTTGTTTACTGCAAAACATATATCAGAATATGTGAAGGTGAGGTATTGTATTGAGCCAATGACCTGCCTATAATGTGTAGCGTCTGCTGACGGAGAACCATTATCCAAGGTTAAAATTTCACTTGTGGACAGAGGACTGTGAGAACTGTTTGCATCCAACATATTAAACTTGGTGACTATGTCCGCAATAAAGCTACTTTGTGTGAGACTCAATCCATGATCATGCCGGTTAACTTCAATACCTAGAAAAAAATATAAAGGACCAAGATCTTTAATTGGAAATCTATCACCCAACAACTTAATTGTTTCATAGACTTGCGGGTTTAGAACATGTAACAACAATATCATCAACATAGATCACAAAAATTATGAGAAAATTAGGAGACCGTTTGATGAATAAAGAATCATCAGATTTGAAACGAGCAAAACCACATGATAAGAGAAACTTCTTTATTTTAGTATACCATACTCGTGGTGCCTGGCAAAGTTCATAGGTAGATTTGTGTAGTTTACAAACGTGATTAGGAAATCAGGTATCTACAAATCCAGGTGATTGTTTCATGAAAACGACATCGTGTAGAGTACCCTGTAGAAAGGTATTGTTTATATTAAGTTGACACAACGTCCAATTAAGAGACAAATCTAGGGACAAGATGAGGCGAATAGTTGTGGTTTTGATTACTTGACTGAAGGTGGAATGAAAGTCAATTCTAGGACGTTGATGAAATCCTTTTGACACTAATCTGGCTTTGTAACCCTATATGGATCCATCATGCTTGTGTATGACATGAAACACTCATTTGCACCCAACTACACTTTGAGATGGAGTAGATGGATCCAATGAACAAGTTTTATTTTTAAGTAAATGTAACATATCACAAATTGAAATAATTAAGAAGAAGCTAATAATTGGAAATAGTCATTTTTGGAAAGAATGAAAATCTGGAAAAGTTTGTTAAGTTAGAATAAGTTGAGTTTTGGTCAACTTTAAACGACCATAACTTCTAGCTCAAGATGAGTTAGGATTACTTCCAAATATGGTAGGAAAGCTCCTGGAATGATCTTTCCAACGCCGCTGAGTTTGCGCGATTCTGAGTTTGTACGAGTGAGTTATGCCCTTTGGAAGTTGGGATGTTCAAATAAGAAAATGTCCAATCCGGATTTTGAGGGGCATTATGGTCTTTTCATTATCCAATTATTTTATTTCATTTTTGGGTAATTAATTGGGTTCTAAACTAATCTTAGCCAGTTTACGCTGTTGGAAAAAGGAGTTAGGGTTTTGAAAAAAGAGAAAAGAAGAGGAAAAAAGAGAAGAGAAGCAAGATTCGTCACGTTCGTCGAGTTTAGCTTGTGGATTTCGTCAATGGGTGATCCTTATGAGGTATGTGAATCACATAACGAAGGGTTATCATCATCAATTTCAGCGAACTTAAGTTCTTGAAAGTTTAGAAATTGAGTTCTTGATGAGTTTGTTGAAATTCTATTGAATTCTTCTTTTGTTGAAATTGTTGAGGAATTGTTTGATTCGAATTCATTTTAGTAGTGTTCGAGGAGAATTTGATGTATATTGATGGTATTGATGATTCTAAGTGTTTGGGGAAATAACCAATTGAGTTTTGAAGGTCTAGAGATGAAAAACGGAGAAGAAAAATAATCAAATGCCCGGGGATAGGAGTGGGGCGTCGCGCTAGCCAGCGCACCCCTAAAGTGTGTCTGATCTTTCATCCTTAGGACGCCGCGCCAGCCAGCGCGCCCCAAGATTGTCTTTGAACTTTGTGGTTGGCGCTCCGCGCCTCTTAGAGCGACAGGGAGTAGGGACGCCATTTCGTTTCCTACCTTTTAGTACTTGTTCCTTAACAATGTACCTATGTTTTCTAGTTGATTACAAAAATATCATGAAATCATCTATAAACATGAGATCATGAACCTTGAATCAATAATCTAATTCAAAGAAAGTTAAGATCAAAGTCAAGAGAAGTAAAAGTCAAGTCTAGAAGTTAAGAAACAATTCAAGAGGAGTATTTAAAGTTTTCAAAAGTCTCTCACAAACGTTTTAACTTTGTTCTAAAGACTTTAAGCCAAGTTAAGTAAAAAGTAAAGTTGAAGTTCATTTCTTCAAAGAAGTATAAGGGGACTATGGATTCCAAAGAATTTTAAATGTTTTCACATTTGAATAAGAACTGAAACTGAGATTTTCAAAGAGGCTTTGAGCTAGTTTTCATAAAAGACTAATCGCTTTCTACATGAAGCAAGAGAGAAAACATTGATGTTCAAGATAGCCTTTGAGCTAAAGTTTTTGAGTAATTATCTCAAATCACAGAAAGAAGTATATTTTTAAACATAAAGAGCTAGTATCATATTCTAGGAGTAGTATTGAGAATCGATATGGGGGAGAGTTCATACAACTCACATCCCCCATAAACCATGTAGCCACTATTGGTAGAAAAGAGTTATATTTTTAGATGATTCCTTTAGTGCTTTTTAGCATAGACTAGTGGATCCACTTAATATTTGAAGTTCTATACTCATGGCAAGGTATAGGACGGCCTTGGCAGCGTGAGACAGAACGATGTATCATCACCATAACTCGTAAGTGATGATTGTCTGTTAGAGAAACTCCCACAAAAGTAATTGTATTTTTAAATACACAGTTTATTGTATTTTTATATACATTTAGACTTATATGTATCTTTGTACACACAGAGTTGACTTCGTGTTTTAAACAACTTTTCTTTATATTGCACTTGCTTTAAGCTGCTTTATATTGAAATGAGTTTAGTTATGTTGAGTTGAGCTGAGCCGGGCAAGTTCTTCGGATTCTTTTCAAGCCTATGTTGTATTTAGCATTCCAACTCGCATACTCGTACATTCAAAGTACTAACGCCAGTTGACATGCATCATTTTATGATGCAGACGCAGGTAACCAACATCAATAAGCCGTGCATTGTTACTTAAAGTTATTTTATTAGTTCATTAGGATATCGTGGAGTTTGTTCCGACATCCATCTTAGTTGTTTTAGAGGCTTCATAGACAGTTATATGTTATTTCTTTAGTCTTTTCATTGTCATTATCTTATGTTGAGACTTGGGTTTGCCTTAATGGCCAAGTTGAGTGTTAGTTTATAACATTCCAGTTTATTTCATAGCTTCATATGTATTGATTTAAGTCTTCCGCTAAGTATGTAAGCCAGGTCAAGGGTTCTCTTGGGTCCATCAATAGTTCTCGAGTGCCAGCCACATGTAGGGTGTAGGCTCGGGGCGTGACAGTTAAGTTATATATTCATCTGTCATAGCAGCATACATTCAGGATATTTGGATGCTTGACTAAAGGTATTTGGGGTAAGCGAAAGGTGTTTTACGATGGAGGTTGCAAGGTAATAAAAAATAACTTTAGGTTTGAGAATATTATTTGGATATCTAGTGACCATTCGATTTGATAGTGCTTTAGGAGTTGGTTGTGGAGATGCATATGGACTATTATTATGAGAAGGAAAAAGAGACAAAGAGTGTGCAAAAGGACTTACAAAAGAGTCGATTGACATGTCATCCTGATGTCCTTGAGTGTGCGATCCACAAATAGACATGGAGTTTACCAAATCAGTAGTAGTAGGAATTGAAATTGGGTCTGCAATAATAGGAGGTGAAGGAGATTGTGAGGAAGAGGAAGAGCTGGAGGGGTCATCTGAACACAACTATTTTTCCATGTACAAGACTCATGGACGAGAGAACTGAGGATAGTTGGTTGTGAATGAAAAAATATGTTCAACGAACACGACTTTCTTAGAGATATAGATTTTGAAAGTGGCAAGGTCTAGGAGAATAACTATTGGTGGCAGCGGAATATCCCATGAACACACAAGGATTGGACGGGCGATCAAGTTTGATTGGCGTGTACGACTTTAACCATGGATAACAAAGACAACCAAAAGCACTTAGTTTAAAATTATTTGGGGTAGTGTCAAAGAGATAATGAAATGGAGATTTAAGACCAAAAAGTGGTGTTGGCAGCTTGTTAATGAGGTAGACTGCAAATTGGAAAGCGAGAGACCCAAAATTTGAGAGTAACAGAAGCATGGTGAAGAAGAGTTAAAGTGGTGTCCACAACGTAGCAATGTTTTCTTTCGACAGTGCCAACTCGTTAGGAGTGTATGGAGTACTTATAAGATGTTGGATCCAAAAATTCAAGAGAGTTGATTTAAGGCCAACGTATTCACCTCCCCTATCAGTGTATAAAGTTTTAATTCTCATTTGAAATTTCTTTTGAACAATTTGAACATAATTAATGAAAATATCCTTAACATCTGATTTGGATTTGAGAGGAAACAACCAAGTATATTTCGTGAAATGGTCAACAAAAA
This sequence comes from Solanum sitiens, assembly GCA_016801875.1. Taxonomy (NCBI): domain Eukaryota; kingdom Viridiplantae; phylum Streptophyta; class Magnoliopsida; order Solanales; family Solanaceae; genus Solanum; species Solanum sitiens. Next base: position 477,990 of record JABWTJ010000109.1, read on the forward strand.
TAACATAAAATATGAAATTATCAAAAGTAATAGTTGGAGAGGGACCCAAACATATGAGTAAATAATAGGGGTGGGCATAAACACCAGAAAACCAAAACACCGAACTGAACCGAATTTTTTTAGTATTTCGATTTTGGTATTTTGGTTTTCGGTTCGGTATTCGGTTTACTTTTTTATATTTTTTGGTATTTCGATTCGGTTTTCGGTATGTATTATTTTGGTTTTCGGTATTTCGGTTTAAACCAAAATATTATATTATAATTTATATTATATTTATATTATATTAATTAATAATTATTAATATTAAATAATCTTTTAAAAAAAGAAAAAAGAATCTGAAAAGTGATTTTTTTTAACTTTTGTCTTTTATACTTTATAGAAAAGTAGAAAGTAGAAACCCTATCCCTAATTCATCTTGCAGCTCTTCCTCTTCCTCAATTCATCTTCCTCTTCCTTTCAAGATTCATCGTTCCTAGCAGGCAGCAGCAGCCCAGCCGGCGAGTTCAGAATCAGACCGGCCAGTGACTTTAGATCGGCGATCGGCGTCCGGCGGCCAGCCGACTAGTCGACACTAGTCAGGTTTGTTTTTCTAATTTTCTTCTTTGGTCTTGACTTCTTTCATTTTTTTCTTTCTGATTTTTGTTTTTGTTACTAGTTAGTGTGAATTTATTGTGAAATAATTTTTTTTATATAGATGGCTAAAGAAAATCAATTAAATATGGGTGTAGCTGATCAAAGTCTAAGTATGGCTGGTTCTACGGATAATACACCTAGTAATAGCAATGATCCATCAATTGGCACAGAAATAACAAAAAAAAGAAAAGAAATGGATCCTAGATCTCCTGTTTGGCAACACTTTGAAAAGGTTTTTGAAAATGGTGTATTAGTTAAAGCAAAGTGCTTACATTGTAAACAATACTATGCTGCCAATACAACTAGAAATGGAACAAGTGGACTAAAACAACATTTGACTTATCGGTGTAAAGCGTATAAACCTCCGACTGTTGCACCTGGTATTAAAAAATTATTAAATATTCAAAGTAACAATTTAGAGACTTGGAAATTTGAGCAAGAGGTATGTAGGAGAGCTTTAGTTGAGATGATAATTTTGGATGAGCTACCTTTTAGTTTTGTTGAAAAAGAAGGCTTTAAGAAGTTATGAGTAAAGTCCAACCTTTGTTTCATATTCCTTCTCGTAGAACCATAACAAGGGATTGTTATGAAGTTTATGGTGAATTGAGAATAAATTTGAAACAATCTTTAAGAGAAATACAACCAAGAATTTGTCTCACAACAGACACATGGACTTCGGTGCAAAGAATCAATTATATGTGTTTGACTGCTCACTTTATTGATATGGATTGGGTGATTCATAAAAGAATATTGAATTTTTGTTCTATCATTAGTCATAAAGGTGAGCATTTGGCTGACTCTATTAGTAATTGTTTACTTGATTGGAAGTTGGATAACGTTTTTACTGTTACGGTTGATAATGCCTCTTCAAATGATGTGGCAGTTTTAGAGTTGTCCAAAAAATTAGATATGTGAGGAACTAATATGATGGAAGGTAAGCATCTCCATGTGAGATGTATGACTCATATACTTAATCTAATTGTGCAAGATGGTTTGAAAGAAATTGGTCCTTCTATCAAAAGGGTGAGACAAATGGTGAAATATGTTAGATCATCTTCTTCAAGGACAAGAAACTTCTTGAATTGTGTTGAAATGCAAAAGATAGAATGTGATAAGATGTTGTCTTTAGATGTGCCTACTAGGTGAAATTCCACCTATTTGATGTTAGACACAGCAGAAAAGTTTGAGAAGGCTTTTGAGAGGTTTGATATTTATGATGGTAATTTTAATTCTTTTCTTGCTACTGATGTTTGTGAAGATGAAAGTATCGCAGGTTCAATTCAATATGAAGATTGGGCTAATGTGAGGAATGTCACAAAGTTTCTTGAAAATTTTTATGAGCTCACTTTGAAAGTTTCAGGTTCATGGTATGTTACTTGTAATGTTCATTTTGAAGATATATGTGAACTTGATGCTTATTTGAAATTATGTATGGCAAGTGATGACCTTGATTTGAGTAAAATGGCTTCGGGAATGAAAGAAAAATTCAAGAAATATTGGGGTACTCCTGAAAAAATGAACAAAATGATTTTTATTGCTTCTGTTTTGGATCCTCGCAATAAATTTGTGTATGTTAGTTTTGTTCTTGAAGAATTACTTGGGGAAGAAACGGGAAATGTATTGAATACGAAAGTAAAGGCTTACTTGAGGGATTTGTTTGTGATATATGTAAGTAAGTATGGAAAAGGTTCCAACAGTCAACCATCTTCATCTGACTCATCTGATTCTTCTGCTTGTGGTATTTCTCAAAATGTGTCCAAAAATTCTTTGAGAACTAAGTTGCACGTGAAAAAACAAAAGCAAGATTCTGGAAGTTTAGGTGTTAAATCTGAGTTGGATAAATATCTTCTTGAAGACCAAGAGCCTGAATCTGGAGATTTTGATATTTTGAGTTGGTGGAAAGTTAATTCTCCTAGATTTCCTATACTTTCACAGTTGGCTCGAGATGTATTGGCTATTCCTATGTCGAGTGTGGCATCGGAATGTGCATTTAGCATCGGTGGTCGTATTCTAGATCCCTTTAGAAGTTCATTGACTCCCAAATGTGTGCAATGTCTTATTTGTGTCCAAGATTGGCTTAGACAAGAAACCAAGCCTAATTGTGTTGAAGAAAGTTTGGAGTTTCTTGAAAAAATTGAACTTGGTAAGACTTTTTTTTTTTTTATTTTTTTTTGGAAAAAATAAAATACTTATTGTGTTGTATCTTGTATGACATGTTTCTTTTTCTTATTTATAGAGATGGCAAATAGTGGAAGAAACTCTTCCATTGTTGATCTATGATTGACTTGCAAGCGGTGAGTATAATACATCATTTATTTAATCATATCATTTTTTAATCTTAAAAGTAGTATTCTAACATTTGATTTTATCTTAAAAGGTCCAAGAGTCAAGACAATGAAGAAATAATTTTGTTGGCACGTGACATTTGAAAATTGAAAGCGGTCTCATGGAAGAAAGTCAAGAAACTCATTATTATTGTTTGTTATTGTTGACATTTGAATTGAAAGTAATCTCATGGAAGAAGACAAGAAGTTTAAAATATATTGTTTGTTGCTCATTATTGTTTATTATGAGATCATGGAAGATTTTATTGTTACTTGTTAGATTGTTATTATGTTGTATTTGTGAAGACATTAACTACAAATCTACAATGCAACTTTTGTTTTAGTGTCATTGTTAATTAAAAATTGTGTGTTTTAGTGACAATTTAAAATTTGTGGTGTTAATGCCTAATGGCATATTGACATATTGATCTTTGGTAGTAAATTAGTAATGCACTTCTTTGATGTAATTACAATGCACTTCTTTGATGCAACTATTGTCTATTTTTACTTTTAGCCCATTAAGTTGAAAAATCAAACAAAAAAATTGTAAAGTTTAAAATTTTAAAAAGCCCACTAAGCAGGCACATTAAAAGACCAAAATAAAAAACCGAACCGAACCGAAATATTTTGGTTCGGTATTCGGTACACATTTTACAAGAACCGAAAACCAAAAAAACCAAAAAAAAACCCAAAACCGAACCGAAATACCGAATGCCCACCCCTAGTAAATAACATCAAAAGGCCTAAAACTTGTAATTGAATTGTTACCAAATGGTACACAATGACTCTTATTGCATAAACATGAATTACAAAATATAAAAGAGTCGACATGGTTCATTGGTAGGTTGAAAGAAGAGACACAAGCTTTGGTAATATGATGTTGAGGATGGCCAAGACGAGCATGCCATAGATGCAATGATGGAGTTGTTGATGCAACAAAATGTGCTTGAGGACGAGGTGTGACTGATTTGGTCATGTCCGTAGGTCATTCATAGAGATCACCATTACTCTTGCGTTGAAGAAGACATGCCCCCGTGCTCAAATGCTTCACAACAAAAAATAAGGAAAAAATTCAATGGAAGTTAGATTTTGCCTACAATGTTGAGCAACAAAAATCAACTTTTATTTAATAGATGGAGAACAAAGAACATTTTGTAAATAAAGTTGACAACAAGATTAGGATAATATAAATTAGTGTGACCAATATGAGTGATAGTAGTTCTTTTACCATAACCAATAATTATTTCATCCGTTCAAGAGAACTCAGTTGAAGTCTGAAGAGAGTGAGAGTTGTTTGTAATATGATGCAATTATCCAAAATCCAAAACCGAAGGACTTGGAGAATTCGAAGCATAAAAGTGACGATTGAAAAAATTAGCATATGCTACAATAGCACTATGTGATTTGGACCTATATACCTTTGCAATGTGATCAAATTTATCACAAAGTTGACATTGGACCCGCTGATTGTTGCTTTTGGTTGTATTCTGCTGGGTGAATGAATTGTGAATTGAGGCAGAAACTTAATTACCAGAGTTGTAGAGAACCTGTTGGAGTAGTGTTGCTCTGATTGGAAGAGTTAGGCTTTCTTAGGACCATTATTGGTGGAATATTGATAAAGTTGAGCAGTGATCATGGATCTATCGACCTTAGGTTTTGAGTGTTTGATGAACATCTCTTTTGCAAAGAGTTTATCAAAGAGTTCTTTGAATGTGACAGGATTATCACGAGCTCTTATTACTGCAGAGAACTCCTTGTACTTGGGACCTAGACCACTCAGGACCTTAATGACAAGTTCTTCGCTGTTAACAGGTGAACCACTGCATGCCAAATTATCTACAAAGGACTTGATTTCTCTCATATAATCACTATTTAAACATGCGTCTCATTTTACATTCGCTAGAGTATCGCGCAAACTGAAAATTCTTGAGTGCAATTTGCTCACATAAGTTGTTTGGAGAATATACTAAGCTTCTTTGGCATTGGAAGCATCGGCTATGAGGGGATTATAGCATTAACTGATTCCATAATGGCATTGTGAACAAGACTGTCTTGTCGCTGCCACAATATCAAGTTGGGGTAAGGGATTTGGGTATTGTCTTTGTCCAGAATGTGTGCAGTTGGGATGGAAAGTGAACCATTAACAAAGTTAAGAAGATCGTAGCCAAACAATAGATTGGTATCTTGGGAATTCCTAGTTGGATAATTCGCACTTCCTGTTATCTTGAAGGATAACTGAGACGCAGGATTAAAAAAGATCAATTAAGAGGCTGAATGACATCCCCTTGATTGAAAGTGACTGCTGGAGATTTAGGAGAGGAGGAAGTAGCAGGCATTCTAGGAAAAAGGAGTTGGAATTCTGGAAAAAAGGAAAGACGATCGGATATACTCGTCAGAGTGTTTAGGAGGCTCTTAGTACCATATAAGAGGTGTATGTGATTATCAAAGCGTAAAGTATTATTGATACAATGTGTTGTATCTATACATGAACAAATATAGAAGATAAAGGAGTCTGTTGAATGTAAGAAACCTAAAGAGCGGAGAAACTAAGTACGTAAATGACTCAAACAAACTAATGTACTAGTACTCTTTATCCTTAACAGTTAGAAATTAGAAGAGAGATAATGTTAAATATCTTTTATGATCTAAAAAATTATAATTTAAAAGGAGAGAGATAATTCTAAATAATATTTTGCTAGAGATATTGTTGGAAATCACAAGAAAAATGATATTATTTTTTATTATTTTAAAAAATATTTTTATAAATGCCAGACATTCTGGGAAAAAAGAGTTAGAATTCTGGAAAAAAAAAAAGACGATCGGATATACTCGTCAAAGTGTTTAGGAGGATCTTGATACCATATAAGAGTTGTATGTGATTATCAAAGTGTAAAGTATTATTGAAACAATGTGTGGTATTTATACATTAACAAGTATAGAAGAGAAAGAAGCACTACTAAAAAACAACGAAAAAACGACGGACGACGTCGCTCCAAAAAGCGACTCCATTTGTCATGCTGTCCATCGCTTTTTAATAAAAATAATTATTTATAAAATTACTTTACAAAAAGCGATGGACAACATCTCTTAGTCCATCGCTTTTTCCCAAAATTTTGCGCCAAATATATACATAATTAATAATCATTTCAGTTTTATTAAAAATAATTAAATATAAATCAAAAAGTTAACCACACTTTTCGTCGCTTTTAATGTATTTTATTCTTATTAATTTTTTTTTACTATAGCGATGAAGGTCATCTTTAAGTCCGTCACTTATTGGTCAAAATATATGGTCAACACTTTAAATAAGTGACGGATAGTGTCGCTTAGTCCATTACTTTTTGGTCAAAATGTAAGTCAAACATTTAAAAAAAGCGACGGACAAAGAGACATGTTTGTCGCTTTTCATATAATTATGTTGTAGCAGTTACATGTTTTCCCCCAAATTTCCCATTCTCTTTCTCTCTTCTCTCTCTTCTCTCCCTTCTTGCCTAGTCGTCGGACCATCGATTGTTGCCATCACCACCGTCCGTTGCCGCCGCCATCATTGTCGCCCCGTTGCTGGCAAACCCAAGCTACCACCCCATCGTCGGCAAACCCCAACTGCCCCTCCTTCATTGTTATAAGGTTAGAGTTTGGTTTTTTTTTTTGAATTCTAGTAATTATATGTTATTTGTTAGTTTGTATATTGGTTTAGTTTGTGGAATTGTGTTATTGAATTGTTAATTGTACATTTGATTATTGTTAGTTAGAGAGATAATTGAGGAATTTAAATTTTGGATTAGTTTTCTTTTAAATTGGGAATTTTGAAATATGATTATAAACTAAGTATTAGATGTTAGAACTAGGAAATAATTAGAAGTTAGAAGTTAGAAGTTAGATTAGTTTAACATTGATAGTTGAAAGTTGGGTTAATTGAGTTATATTCTTGAACTTAATTAGAAATTCTTGAACTTATTAGAAATCCTAAAATAGATATGAGCTTGAATATATATATATATATATATGTATATAAACTAATTTTTGAATTAGAAGTGTATATATGACTAAGTTTATAGTTTAGAAATATGAACTTGAATTAATTAGAATTAACTTGAACTTGAACTTGAAACTAATTAGCTAAAATATATAACTAATTAAGTTTAGAAGTTATATATGAACTTGAATTGAAAACTTGAACTTATTAAAACTTGAATATATATATATATATAAACTAATATTCTTGGATTTAAAGTTTATATTTAACGAATTTTAGAACTTCTCAAGCTAGGCAACTAAGGAAGATCAATATCTAAAAATATTGATGCAAGACTATAATGCTTCATTCATCAAAGTAGGAGATAAGTTTAGTGCTTCTAAATTTTTAAAGTTCAATTACAATTGTTCTCAATAATGTGTTTATGTCCATCTAGTATTGATACTTAACTTTAATTTTGTTTTTGTGTCGATCGAGTGTTTGTTTAGTATAAGTACTAACACTAGTTGACCCTCTTGATGACAAAATTGATTTTCTTGCAAGATTGATTTGTGTCCATCTAGTGTTGATATGAAGCTTTACTTTAGGAATAGTGTGATTGTTTAGCATAAGTACCAACACTAGTTGATCCTATTGATGACAAAAATGATTTTCTTTGAAGATTGATTTGTGTCCATCTAGTGTTGATATTAAGCTTTAATTTAAGTTTAATGTGTTTGTTTAGCACAAGTACCAACACTAGTTGATCCTATTGGTAACAAAATTGATTTTTTTGCAAGATCAATTTGTGTCCATCTAGTGTTGACAATTAGCTTTAATTTAGTAATAATATATTTGTTAAGCATAAGTACCAATGCTAGTTGATTCTATTGATGACAAAATTGATTTTCTTGCAAGATCGATTTGTGTCCATCTAGTGTTGACACTTAGCTTTAATTAGGAATATTGTGTTCGTTTAGCATAAGTACCATCACTAGTTAATCGTATTGCTGAAAAAATTGATTTTCTTGTAAGATCGATTTGTGTCTACCAGTATTGATATTAAACTTTAATTTAGGAATAATGTGTTTGTTTAGCGTAAGTACCAACACTAGTTGATCCTATTGATGACAAATTTGATTTTCTTGCAAGATCGATTTGTGTCCATCTAGTGTTGACACTTAGCTTTAAAATTAAACTACAATAAATAATATGATTTAGTTGGTGAATTTAATTGTTGGAATTAAGTCAATACTAAACTAGTTAAAGTTAAAAAATTGTTAAGTTGTATAAATAAGTTGGAAAAAATAATGTGATTTAGTTGGTGGATTTATGTAAGGACCCTCAAAATGAACTAGGTTAATCTAGAGCCACACATGTGTTTTAAGAGTTAATAACATGTTAATAAAGTGTGTCACAACTTGTAATATTCGTTTTAAAGAGCTTGAAAGTCAAACGTCAAGGAACGACCAAGACGTTTCGAAACTAGTCGTGTGTGTTTGTGTGTCTTTGCATGTTTTACGTGTTGTTTGGCGTCTAAAATGATAGCAGAGGACCTTAACATCTATATGGTCGTATTTAGGGTTGAAATGTATGGGCACGAATCCCCAATGACCAACCTAAGGGTCCTTGAGAAGGACCTAAAGGTTGACAAAAATCTGCCAAGGTAGTGTCAAACCACGCCCATGATCAATACTCGGTGGTTTGATTGAAGCCCCGTCAATGGGTGCATGGCTCCACACTTAGTCATGGGATATTAGACACTAAATGAGGGAGTCTCAGTCATAAACGACGGTATGCAGGACGACTCGTCAACCAGACGATGCCCCGTCGTTGGCATCCATCAAATGGACCTGCAACTTAATGTCTAGACACAACCAAGTTAGGGGTGAATTGGGAAATTCACCACACGTTATAATTAAAGTATGGACCGATATTTTACCTATTTATGGGTATTAGAAGTTAGTTAAAAACATAAAAACCCTATTTAGAATTTATTCTTCAAATCAAACCGTTCCCTCTCAAAATAAACTCTCTCTAGAACCTCTATTGAAGACCAAACTGAAGATCAAGCTAGGGGAAGATTTCAAGTACTTTATTCTCCAAAATTTATTGGGATTTTCTTTTATTAAGGTATGGTAACCCTTGATCCTTAGTTAACCTTTCATCTAAGGAGTTCTATCAAAGATTTTCCAATGTAATTCTATGATCAAAATTCCTAACTTTCAATCTATCCATGGGTTCATTGTCAAATTGTTTTCAAAGTCATTCTAATGGTGAATTGATGTTTAAACAATGCTTTTAGGATTATTTCCAATATAATTCCATGAAGAACCCATTATCTCCTAAATCTCTCAATTTAGCCTATAATGTGGGTCTTGTGCTCTTGACTAGATGTTGATGAAATTGTGATTAGATTGTGATGTATTTCTTATTGCTATTGATATCTATATCAATTTATTGGATTGACATATTATGGTCATGGCTTGGGGAGTTGGTAAATTGACCTAATTCCTAGTCTATAGTGTTTGGATTGACATTGTATGGTTTGGTCTACTTATGGTGACAATGTTTTTATTCTTGTCTATCTATATATGTTTTGATCATGGCCTTGAGGGCAATAGTTGAAATGTAAATTGTGGTTATGATGATCTTGAGTATGAAGCTCTTGTGTAGTCTTCAATACTAGTATCATGATTAGGCTATGCTGATAATATGATGTATGATGAGAATGATGATGTTAGGGTAAGGTATGTATACATGTTTGATGGTGAGGAATACTATTGTAGAATGACCCCTACCTATATAACCCTATATGAATATGTGATCTTATGCATGTTATGAGTCTTCTATTCAAATGTCTAAGGTGTTCTAGTCTCCTATGATGTAATGTGAGTGTGTGTGGTTAATAGTCCCTACTACTCTATAAGTGAGTTGTTCATGACTTGAGGGAAATTGTACATGTGTGTTGACCTTTGGAGGGTGGTTTCCTCAATATCATGTTGTTACTATTATGTGATAATGTTGACCAATGTATACATACACATCTTATACATGACTATGAGTATGATATGTTTAAGGTGTCAGGTGAATGGATAATCCTCATTTGCACCTTTATGTCTTATTATGCATGTAAAGTATTTAATTAATGAAGTATGAATATGTGTTGTCTAAATGTGTTTGTATGAAAGTCTTTCTCATATATGTACACATATACACACATAAATGTATGAATGAGCATGTTAATAATAATCTAGTAAATGAGAGTCTCTTGGATGATTTCCTTAATTGAACTCTAATCTAGACTATGTTATGATTATGTGAAAGGATAATCTCACATGATGTTGGTTTTTATGAAAGGACATTCTTATCATTAACCTATGAGCTATTTATATGTATAGAAGGAGTTAATCTCCTAAAGCCTATCTTATGAAGTAATGTTTAATAAAGACTTAAAGACTTTTCAAAAAGGGAAAGTTAGCTTCGCACCGTGTGAACCTGACAATGGGAAGTGTCCATTTCCAACAGGAAGGTAGGTTCACCCTATGTTCTCATGAGGTGTAAACTACAATGCAAATTAGCATAAAGATGGTTTCTAGTAACAACCTCCTTGTTCCTTAACTACGCGCCCCGTAAGTTCTAGCTAGTGGATCCACGTAAATAACTATTATGTATGGTTCTACCTTGGTAAGTAGAGCACTTTATTTCAATGTGGGGTTTTATGACACCGGATTTCATGTTTAGCTCACATGGTGGAGGAAGTAGCTTCTTCTTAGGACTTTTTCCATCATTTACCATCCAAACCATTTTCAAGCCCCAACTTGTGTGTACTTCAAGATGACAATGCATGAACCATACTCCTAAAAAATTCAAAAATATTATGTCAACAAGTTATCAACAACAACAAAAAAAATTTAGATATTTTAATTCAAAACATTAACTTAATTTATGAGTTTATGTTCTATACGCTGACAGTGAAACTATTTTGGCATAATACGTAACAAACACTCAAACTTGGCCTCAGTTGATAAGTAAGTAATACAACGCAACTTTGAGAGTGCACATCTAGATACCTCGACTAAACACTCCAACTCGTCCCCACTGTGTCTTGTAGACACTTGACGCTAAAGTAGCACATAAACTTTGGAAGTGTCACGATAGCGAGTTGAGGTGTCTGGATGTGAATCCTCAAAGTTTGAGTGTTTGTTTCTGTATTATGCTCTTTATTTTTACATGTAACTCCATATGAAGTCTCATATAGTATTTATAATCGCGTAAAATTAAGTGTTTGATACTATCAATGTATATAACTTAAAATCGAATGTAATACCTGGATTGTCTGCAAGGAAACGAATGGCGACCCAACCTCCAGACGGAACACCAACAGTGTTCCTTTCAGCAGGATCAACAAGGTTGAAATTAGCAGGATCTTTGCTAGAATTATAATTTCCAAATCCTTGTCCAACCACAAAGAAATTGAAACCATGAAGGTGAAATGGATGACTTTCCGCGCTTATAATACTTGTATCTTGCATAACTAATTCCACACTAGTATTAAAAGGCAACACCACAACTTTTGTGCCTGAGGTAACAAAACTATTGTTTGGTGGATTTCCTGTGTAATTCAATGTGGGGTTTTATGACACCGGATTTCATGTATAAATAAGTTGGAAAAAATAATGTGATTTAGTTGGTGGATTTATGTAAGGACCCTCAAAATGAACTAGGTTAATCTAGAGCCACACATGTGTTTTAAGAGTTAATAACATGTTAATAAAGTGTGTCACAACTTGTAATATTCGTTTTAAAGAGCTTGAAAGTCAAACGTCAAGGAACGACCAAGACGTTTCGAAACTAGTCGTGTGTGTTTGTGTGTCTTTGCATGTTTTACGTGTTGTTTGGCGTCTAAAATGATAGCAGAGGACCTTAACATCTATATGGTCGTATTTAGGGTTGAAATTTATGGGAACGAATCCCCAATGACCAACCTAAGGGTCCTTGAGAAGGACCTAAAGGTTGACAAAAATCTGCCAAGGTAGTGTCAAACCACGCCCATGATCAATACTCGGTGGTTTGATTGAAGCCCCGTCAATGGGTGTATGGCTCCACACTTAGTCATGGGATATTAGACACTAAATGAGGGAGTCTCAGTCATAAACGACGGTATGCAGGACGACTCGTCAACCAGACGATGCCCCGTCGTTGGCATCCATCAAATGGACCTGCAACTTAATGTCTAGACACAACCAAGTTAGGGGTGAATTGGGAAATTCACCACACGTTATAATTAAAGTATGGACCGATATTTTACCTATTTATGGGTATTAGTAGTTAGTTAAAAACATAAAAACCCTATTTAGAATTTATTCTTCAAATCAAACCGTTCCCTCTCAAAATAAACTCTCTCTAGAACCTCTATTGAAGACCAAACTGAAGATCAAGCTAGGGGAAGATTTCAAGTACTTTATTCTCCAAAATTTATTGGGATTTTCTTTTATTAAGGTATGGTAACCCTTGATCCTTAGTTAACCTTTCATCTAAGGAGTTCTATCAAAGATTTTCCAATGTAATTCTATGATCAAAATTCCTAACTTTCAATCTATCCATGGGTTCATTGTCAAATTGTTTTCAAAGTCATTCTAATGGTGAATTGATGTTTAAACAATGCTTTTAGGATTATTTCCAATATAATTCCATGAAGAACCCATTATCTCCTAAATCTCTCAATTTAGCCTATAATGTGGGTCTTGTGCTCTTGACTAGATGTTGATGAAATTGTGATTAGATTGTGATGTATTTCTTATTGCTATTGATATCTATATCAATTTATTGGATTGACATATTATGGTCATGGCTTGGGGAGTTGGTAAATTGACCTAATTCCTAGTCTATAGTGTTTGGATTGACATTGTATGGTTTGGTCTACTTATGGTGACAATGTTTTTATTCTTGTCTATCTATATATGTTTTGATCATGGCCTTGAGGGCAATAGTTGAAATGTAAATTGTGGTTATGATGATCTTGAGTATGAAGCTCTTGTGTAGTCTTCAATACTAGTATCATGATTAGGCTATGCTGATAATATGATGTATGATGAGAATGATGATGTTAGGGTAAGGTATGTATACATGTTTGATGGTGAGGAATACTATTGTAGAATGACCCCTACCTATATAACCCTATATGAATATGTGATCTTATGCATGTTATGAGTCTTCTATTTAAATGTCTAAGGTGTTCTAGTCTCCTATGATGTAATGTGAGTGTGTGTGGTTAATAGTCCCTACTACTCTATAAGTGAGTTGTTCATGACTTGAGGGAAATTGTACATGTGTGTTGACCTTTGGAGGGTGGTTTCCTCAATATCATGTTGTTACTATTATGTGATAATGTTGACCAATGTATACATACACATCTTATACATGACTATGAGTATGATATGTTTAAGGTGTCAGGTGAATGGATAATCCTCATTTGTACCTTTATGTCTTATTATGCATGTAAAGTATTTAATTAATGAAGTATGAATATGTGTTGTCTAAATGTGTTTGTATGAAAGTCTTTCTCATATATGTACACATATACACACATAAATGTATGAATGAGCATGTTAATAATAATCTAGTAAATGAGAGTCTCTTGGATGATTTCCTTAATTGAACTCTAATCTAGACTATGTTATGATTATGTGAAAGGATAATCTCACATGATGTTGGTTTTTATGAAAGGACATTCTTATCATTAACCTATGAGCTATTTATATGTATAGAAGGAGTTAATCTCCTAAAGCCTATCTTATGAAGTAATGTTTAATAAAGACTTAAAGACTTTTCAAAAAGGGAAAGTTAGCTTCGCACCGTGTGAACCTGACAATGGGAAGTGTCCATTTCCAACAGGAAGGTAGGTTCACCCTATGTTCTCATGAGGTGTAAACTACAATGCAAATTAGCATAAAGATGGTTTCTAGTAACAACCTCCTTGTTCCTTAACTACGCGCCCCGTAAGTTCTAGCTAGTGGATCCACGTAAATAACTATTATGTATGGTTCTACCTTGGTAAGTAGAGCACTTTATTTCAATGTGGGGTTTTATGACACCGGATTTCATGTTTAGCTCACATGGTCTAATGTCGGTTAAGTCAAAGTTCTCTGAAAGTAAAATGAGCAATGAAAGTAAGAATATGAACACTAACGAGAACTACCTAAGGGATGTTGCTTAGTGTAGGTAAGGGAATATGACTTTACCTATACATTGCACAAGTAGCTCTTGAAGGGAATTCTAGGGTGAGTTCTATATGTATATATATATATATATATGTATCTTATGCATGACAGTATGGTGTTATTTTACTTGTTATGATGATATGCATGTTGTTGGCTATACTTGTCATGAGAATGTATGAAGCAAGTGTCAATGCTTGTGATCTCCTTGAATGGTTTACTTAGTATATGTGAGGTTATGGGGGCTTCACATATGCATTGACTATTAGTCTTAGATTGTGATAATGAGTTAGGTCTTATGATGTATTAATGAAATTAACTCTAAATATGCAATGTTGACTATTGTGTCATTATGATGACAATTGAAGTATTGACTTGCATGTTGTCTTGAGATGTGCCTAAAGACTAAATGGGTTATGACTATGATGTGATAATTGCATGAGTTCTTATATGAGATCTATGAAGTATGTTGGTCTTCTGTCTAAGGTTAAATGCGTGTGGTATGTTATTGAATGTGTTGTGCCTAGTCTAGGGTGACTTCATAGGAATACTTGGTGGGAAGAGTATTATGGGATGCTCCTTACTCATTGCACTAGTGGGACTTGGGGTTGTCTTAAGTGATGGTTCTTATGTGAAGGTTGTGTTTATGATATGTTATGTCCTCATGAATGTATATGTTTGAATTGGTGAAGGTTGTATGAATGTTCCCTTTGGTGACCTTAAGGTGATACTTTGGTATGAATGGTGGAATGAGACCTATTTATGCATTGCACTAAGTATCACTTAAGGGTTGCTTTGGGGTGGAGAAGTTAAGGTAAAAAGGAAAAGTAATACTATGAAGATGTTGAATGTGCCTTAAATGTGATATATGGCTTGATGTATTGTTGTGAATAGTATCCATGTCTATATAATGTATGTGAACTCTATTGTGCTTATTGTATCAAATGTTCATAAAGTTTTACTAAAAGATATGATGCATGGTTTCCAACTAAATGTCCTTTTTAAATCATGTTTTTGCATGGTTATCATACTTAGTGCATTCATGTACTAATACCATTCTTCTTCATCTTTTTACACAAAGTGTAGGTGGTGATGGCTAGATGATCTTTCCTAGAATGAAGAGCTTGGATAGCTATTTCCAAGCTCAAGTGTGTCCTTATGATTCAAGGACCTTCATGTCAAGATGTTATTTAAGTTCATGTAATATTAAAGAAGTATTCATTTGTGTTATTAAGGACCGTGTCCCTATTCTATTCTATTATATTGATTTTGAGTCTATGATGGCAAGACGAGAATTAGTGTCTTAACTATGTATTTATGATTTTATAAATGAAGTGATATTTTAGCATTATGTTATGCTATGAAAAGTTTTAAATTTTCCGCTAAATTTCTATGACAATGCGATGAATGATTGCTAAGAGGCTTGTCCAAGACCTCTGAGAGGTCGACGATGCCAGTTAATTCTAGGGGGTGCTCCCAGCCGTGACAATTTATTTGTTGGAATTAAGTTAATACTAAACTAGCTAAAGTTATAAAATTGTTAAATTATTTAAATAAGTTAGAAAAATAATGTGATTTAGTTGTTGTATTAAGTCAAAACTAAACTAGTTAAAGTTGTTTAAATAAGTTTAAGAAAAATAATGTCATTTAGTTGGTGGATTTATTTGTTGAAATTAAGTCAATACGAAATTAGTTAAAGTTAAAAAATTGTTAAATTATTTAAATAAGTTAGAAAAATAATGTGGTTTAGTTGGTGGATTTAATTGTTGTATTAAGTCAAAACTAAATTAGTTAAAGTTGTTTAAATAAGTTTGAGAAAATAATGTGATTTAGTTGGTGAATTTATTCGTTGAAATTAAGTCAATACTAAACTAGTTAAAGTTAAAAAAATTATTAAGTTGTTTAAATAAATTAAAAAAAATAATGTGATTCAATCGGTGAATTTAGTTGTTGTATTAAGTCAAAACTAAACTAGTTAAAGTTGTTTAAATAAGTTGGAAAAATGTGATTTAGTTGGTGAATTTAGTTGTTGGAATTAAGTCATCAATACCAAACTAGTTAAAGTTAAAAAAATGTTAAGTTGTTTAAATAAGTTAGAAAAAGTAATGTGATTTAGTTGGTGAATTTAGTTGTTGAAATTAAGTCATCATTCATCAATACTAATCTAGTTAAAGTTAAAAAATTGTTAAGTTGTCTAAATAAGTTAGAAAAAATAATGTGATTTAGTTGGTGGATATAGTTGTTGAAATTAAGTCAAAACTAATTGAATATCTATATTTTTGTAGATGGATCATCGTTTGTGGATGTATAATATGCATTATGAAACAGGTGCTGGTTTGAAACCCGAGTTTATTAACGGTGTTAGAAGTTTTATTGAACATACAATACCACTTGACATTTTCAAGAATAATGGATTGGTTAGAGTCCTTGTAGTGCATGTAAGTGTTTAATTTTTTTTGAACTAGATAGAGTTATGGCATTTGTACCGTAATGGATTTAAGCCTAGATATTTTGTATGGATTGATCATGGAGAAATTGATGGATTAGATGGTATGTTTTATAATTCGATGCCGGTGGATGTATATAATAAGATCGCACCACATGGCCAATTTAGGGTTGAACAAGTTAGATTTGAACATGATAGGGTTCATGAAATGATCAATAATGCTTTTGGGGTTCAGGTGGGATGGAACCGGAACAATATTTTGATGAAGCTCCTAATGAAGAAGCAAGACGATTTTATGATCAATTAGAAGAGTCTAGTCGTCCACTATGTGAAGGGAGTCTGCATTCTGTCTTATCAGTTGCGGTTAGATTAATTAATATTAAATCAGATTGGAATATTCCTAATGCGACTAAGGACTCAATGGTTGATCTTTTGGGTGAACTAGCTAATTCAAAGTTTAACATACCAAAGAACTTCTATTAGACAAAACGTTTGGTTTCCAAGTTAGGATTGACATATGATAGAATTCATTATTGTGTTAATGGTTGTATGTTGTTTTACAAGACTGATAGTGAATTAGAAAATTGTAAGTTTTGTGGACATACTCGTTATAAGAGGACTCCGACTGTAAAGATGGTCCCAGTTCAGGCGATGCATTATCTACCTCTCATTCCTATATTAAAGAGGTTGTATGCATCGATGAGGTCTGCCCCACATATGAGATGACATAGTGAATATAGAAGGTCGTCGGGTGTCTTTTCTCATCCATCCGATTGTGAAGCATGAAAATATTTTGATAATGTATAGCCTGATTTTGCTAGTAAACTAAGAAATGTCAGATTAGGGTTTTGTTCATATGACTTTACACCATTCTCTAATATCACTTCGCCTTATTCATGCTGGTTGGTATTTCTGACTTCATATAATCTTCCTTCTGAAATGTGTATGACCAGTCCTTACAGCTTTCTAAGTTGTATTATTTCAGTTTCCCGTAATCCAAAAAGTTTGATTGATGTCCATCTACAATCATTCATAGATGAGCTAAAATAATTGTGATTTGAAGACGTTTGACTTATGATATATCAACTAAGCAGAATTTTGTTATGAGTGCTTCTTTAATGTGGACTATTAATGATTTTCCTGCATACGAAATGTTGTCTGGCTGGATGACAGCTGAAAAGCTATCATGTCCGTATTGCATGGAAAATAGTAAGGCATTCACTTTAAAGCATGACAAAATATTACATGGTTTCATTGTCATCGTCAGTTCTTGCCACTGGACCATGAGTTTAGAAAGATGAAAAATGCATTTAGAAAAAATAAGGTTGAAAGTGATCCCCCGCTGCCATTACTCACAGGGCATCAAATTTGGGAGAGAGTTTCTCAATTACCTAGAGTTACAGAAGCTTCACCTTCTCTACTTCCTGGATATGGTGTTGAACATAATTGGACCAAACAAAGCATATTTTGGGAGTTGTCTTATTGGAAGGAAAATCTTCTACGACATAATCTTGATGTGATGCACATTGAAAAAAATTATTTTGACAATTTGTTTTACAAAGTAATGGATGTTAAGGGTAAGACAAAAGACAATTCAAAAGCAAGAATGGACTTAAAGGAATATTGTACGAGAAAAGAGTTATGGCTACATCAATTACCTAATAGTAGAATACTTAATCCAAAATCTACATATTTATTTACATTGGATGAGAAAGGTGAAATTTGTGAGTGGGTTAAAAAGTTTAGAATGTCGGAGGTCTATGCGTCAAATTTAGGAAATATGACAGATACGAATGAAGAAAAATTGATAGGTATGAAAAGTCATGATTGTCATGTGTTCATGGAAAATTTAATTCCTATCACTTTTAGACATCTACCAGAAAGGATATGGAAACTAATCACAGAGGTAAGTCTTTTTTTTAAAGACTTGTGTTTTGAAAAGTTGTGGGAGAGTAGTTTAAACCGGATAGAGGAAAATATTTTTGTTATTACTACTAAGTTGGATAATATATTTCCATTTGGTTTCTTTAATGTGATAGAGCATCTTCCAATTCACCTTGTACAAGAGGCCCGACTCAGAGGTTCGGTATATATATACACACACATATACATGCAGAAAAATTGGAAGATCTAAGCAAACAGTTAAGCAAATGGAAAAGATCGAAGGATCATTTGTTCAAGGTCATATTGGGAGAGAAACTTGTAAGTTTTATTCTTATTAATTTGGTGATGATGTGTCATGTAGGAGAAATAGTACCAATCGGAATGATGAAGGCAATATTGATCGTTCATTTCACCAATATCAAATTTAATTAAAATGATCGGGGATCTAAAAAGCGTGGAAAGCGAGACTTCATTGATATGGAAATGTAATCAAATGTGACACATATTTTGTTTAATTTTTTTGGAGATTCAACTATATCTCAAGTAAGTATTAAAAATATGTTATCAAATTACATAATAATAAGTGTTCATTAACTAACTAAATACTTGAACGTAAAATGATCAGCTTGTTCGTAAACATATGGATAAATGAAGCCATCTATACAAAATTTTCTAAATGTCTATACGAATATGTAAGTGTGCAATCACTAAGTATTTAATAATATATTCATGTTATACTATATTATATTACTTAAAATAACAATCACGTAGGTTTATGATGAATACTCAAGTGTCCAATATTTGCAATGAGTGAAAGAAGTAGCACTTGGACCGAAATTTCAAGTACTAATAATGAATAAGTATTGTGTCAATGAGTTTAAGTTTCAAACTGAAGAAGTTTCTAGAAACAAGAAAACAAATAATAGCAGTGTCTACATACAAGGTGATATTGATGGTACTGCCAAACTATTTAATATTATGGTGTCATTCATGTGATTATAGAAGTGAGATTCAGGTTGGCCTAAGAAGAAGTTGTATTATTTTGGTGTGAGTGGTTTTACCCATAACATAGATGCACAAAGGTGGACTGTCAACATAATATAATTGAAGTTAAGAAGTTATGATCCTTTTATCATTGTACAAAATGCCAAACAAGTGTATTACATATAACGCCCCAAAATGAACTAAGGTGAACTAGAGCCTCATGGTTGTTTCTTGAGTTAATTTTAAGTTAAACGGAGTTAGTTTGGTGTCCTTAGGCAGTGTGCAAAGTTTGGTTAAGTTTGGAGTTCAATCGACCAAAAACGTCCATGACGTTCGGATGGTATGCCTTAGAATGTACTTGTATGTCTTGGCTAGTTTGGATGAGTTTTATGTGTTCGTTTTACTTGAAACATGCGTCGGATGTTCCTTAGACCTAGACGACTTAGTTTAGGGGTTTGACGTCTGGGCACGACCCCACCTAGGACCCACAAGGGGCCCTAGATGAAGGGCCCAAGACTTGGGCAAAGTCTGCCCATCAGTGGCTCACGACGACCATGGCGACGGTCCGTCGCACTCAGGACGGTCCGTAGATCCAGGGCGTCGCGAGTGACAGAGAGTGGAAACTTGGACAGGCTCCAGTTGGAGCCAAGTGTTCCTCGACGGGACTCCATGACGGTCCGTGGTGAACGTGACGGTCCGTCGAGGAGGTCTCGTCGACGAGGCCAGCCAGTGCACAACTTAAGGCTGCCAACTTGGGGTGTTTTATGTAAATACACCCCAAGTCTTATAAGACCCTAGGTGTATAATTTTGGTGTTTTTAGGTTATATTAAATTTGTTTTAAACCCTAGACCTAGACAAATCCCCTCACTTCTAAATTCATCTCTCTCTCTAAAGAAACTCTCTCCAAGACTCCATTGAAGGCTAGAGGTTAAGGAAGGAAAGGAGGGCTGTGTTGGACATGTTTCTTCATCAAAATTAGTGGGTTTCCTTCTCTTAAAGGTATGGTATCCATTCTTGAATACCTTTCCATTCGAGAAGCCAACTTCCAAAAATGGTTTTCAAAAAGGGTTTTAAACTCAACTTCTTCTAAACTTTGATTTCTATTATGGGTCTTCTTGTAACTAAGTTCTAATGGTTTAAATGTATTTATCTTGGTTTGAATAGATGGTTTTGATGTTAAAACTCCATGAAACTCTTGTATATGCATACTTCAACTTTTGGCATGAAAATGGGTTATGTGAGCATGATTTGAGTAAGGTATGAACTTGGGTCTTCTTGTGTATGTCATGTTGGTGTAGCTACTGCCCTAAGGGCCTTCATATGGTGAAATATTGATAAATTGCTTATGGGTAATGATGGTTTGATTTGTTGATGAGTTGCTCTCATTGTATAGTTCTTATTATGAATTGCTATTTGAGTGGTATGGTCCACCTTATGGGTGGCGGTGCTAATTGATGAACTTGATGTTACTTAGTATGGTTTGAGTATGTGATCTTGAAGGTATAATATGTGGAATGAAGATATATATTTGAAATGGGTCTTGTGTTGTGTTTGATGTAGCTTGAATTGCATGTTTGACCTAGTTTATGTCTAAATGAAGTATATGATTATGAGAAGTATGTAGAGTGTGTAGCTTGATGAATCAAGGTTAAAGTATGAGTAGAACTTGATGATAATGAAATGATGCTTATATGCAAGGTGTGCACATGTACACACACACTCTTTTAAGATTTGTACTATGTCAAGTTGAGCAAAAAGGGGAAATCTTGAGGTGGACACACTTCGTGAGTTGAGATGTAGTGTCTAGTAGCAACCTCTCTATTCCTAGTGAGCTTTCTAAGATAGACTATTATGTTGAGAAATCCATGTGGAGTTATGCCTAGCACCGAGAGGATATGAAGGGGAGGTGGATTGCACTTCGTTAGTTGAGATGTTGTAATCCAAAGTACCTCTTGAGATGAGTACTCCTCGTTAGTAGAGAGTGAGTTACTTAGTAGCAATCTCCTTATCCCTTAACTATGTGCCCGCATAGGTGTAGCTATTGGAAAAGCCATGTAAACGCTAAGAAGCATGACCTTACTCTAGGCAAGTAAGGATCCCTCATCCGATAGGGGTTAATATCGAGATTCCATGTCTAGCTCTCATGGTCTTTGTCGGTTAAGCTAACTCCCACAAAAGAATTGATTTGAAACTAATTATCTTGTGTATTATTGAAATTGTGTATGTATGTCGTGAAGTGCTCAATCCACATTAGTTACCAAGTAGGAGCATTGAGTGGGAGTAGTAGTATGGGATGCTATTCTCACATTGCACTTGGTGTGACCTATACCTACTATGGGAGACGAGTACTTTCATGAAATCCATGTGAATGAGTACTATGGTGTAGTGTTATGGAGGATTATTGTGGAGTACTTGAGTAAATGGAATCCATTAGGAGTACTAAGTGGGAGTGGTAGTATGGGATGCTACTCTCACATTGCACTTGGTATGACCTATATTTCCATGAGTGTTTTGCATATGTTAGCCAAGGGCGTGGATTTGATTTCTAACGAAGTAAGCCTAAGATTTGGTAGTTTTAAGGGTCACTTTTGTGTGCTTTGAAGGGAGGTGTAATGAGAGTCCCTTCTTGGATCACCTTAGGGAGTCTTAGAATAACCTTGGGTTAGGGCAACTTCAAAGAAAAAGGGTTCATATGACTTGGACCGTGCCTTTCACTGTAAGGTCTTCATTGTAAGAATTCAAAATGTTCACTATAATGCTTTATTCAATTTTATTGCAAGTTTAGCAAAGTTAATTGAAATGTTCCTTTTGTTTACTTTAAGTTTGGTAAGATAGCCATAAAGTGTTAAATTGTTGATTCTTATGCGGGTTTGCTTCTAGATTCATGAAGGTTATATTTGAATTGCATAAAAAGCTATCTTTACTAAAATGTCCCTTTTTGCATGTTTTTGCATATGCCATACTTAGTACATTGTTGTACTAACCCCATACTTTTTATACCATATGAGTATAGGTTGGAAGCCTTTGGAGGATCGAAGTTGAAGCTTGGGAATTCTATCTCTCAAGACTTGAGTATGTCCTCATATATTCGAGGACATAGTTTTTATGTTTCTTAGTTTCCTTATTAAGACTTAAAAATGTATTTACTCTATTGTAAAGGGCCGTGTCCCTAAGATTCTAAGTCGTGTCTTTAAGTTGGCTTGTGACGATAAGATTTCCTAGTATTTATGAAAAGACTCCTTTTATTATTATTATCGTGAAAAGTTTTAATTCCGCACTACTTTTCATGCTTTATGTTATGAATGCTAGTTAGAGGGCTTGTACGAGACCCCAAAGGGGTCAAGTACGCCCGGTCACGATTCGAAGGTTTTCCCTAACTTCTAGGGGGTGCTTTCGGGTCGTGACATTACACTTCATATCCATTACGTAAAGACAAAGCTGATTGGTGGATTGTTATAAAAAGTAATCTTGCGGGAAGAATTGAAATTTGACAATGTCTTAGATGTGGCATATCAAAATGATGTTGTAATTGTTCAACAACAAGTTGATGTTGAATTGAAAACCCACACTATGTGTACTTGGGATGAGATGCCTAGTGCTACTCTAGATGATGAGATGCCTCATCTAGTTTCTGGATAGAAGACTAGACTTGGTAGTGTCATGATTGAGCCAGATGGATCATCATAAGTTTGTTTTGTTATCTATTTGTTAGTTTATTTTATTTATTTCTTATACTTTAATATATTATTCATGAACTAACATATTTATTATGCGTTTTACAGGTGGCATCCGACTAAGAATGTTGTCGGGGCTTTAAAAGAAGATGTTAGAAGACCCTATACATATGTTTATCACTCTTGGGGTGAGATCCTAAACAATATACGCCAGACCATGTTTAATAACTTAAAGGTATATATTCTTTAGTTAAGTTTAGTATACTTTACTTTTTTTTTATTATCGATCTAATTAACGATATTCAACTTTTTTATTCAGACTATGTGTACTTGGGAGACAAGACACAATCAAGTCATTTCGACCACATTTGATGGGAAGGCATCCGCCAGACTATTTGCTTGGCTAAAGAAAGTTCGAGATGATAGTGAACGTTCAAATTGAATGTTACAGCATGTTGATGAACTGGGTGTATATTGGAACACAGACAAATTTAAGGTAATATTAGATCAAGCCAAAAATGCTAGAGGCAGTTTAAGGGTGGCTCTTTGCACACCGGAGGTGCAAAGTCAGTTGGAACAATTGCAAGAGAGATGATAAGTTATAATTCAAACTTTTAAATAAATAATTATTTGATTCATATATATCGTTAAAATATCAGTTTTTTATTCATAGGAAAACGAATTGGGACACACTTCCATTGCACTGGAGGTTTTCAAAAAGACTCGTGTCAAGAAGAAAAAAAATGAGTCGAATTCGGATGTCTGAGTGGAAAAAAAGAGCCGAACAAACTTTTGTAAATTATATAATATGAATAATGTATATTAATAGTGAATATATTTATGATATCTATATACATTAATGTTAATTTTTATATTTAATATGCAGAATGAGTTTCGGCATTACGTCGCTGAGAATTTAGATAGTTCGGTCCAATTGACACCTGGACTTTTCACCTAGATTTGGACAGAAAAAGTGGTAGCGAGGACATACAAAGGTAGAGTCTATGGTCTAGGCTCTCGAAACGATGTAAGACAACTCCAGTCAGGCTTAGAATGAATTGGATCATCAAGTCAAGCCGAAGCACTTGACGGTGTTCAGATTGCTGCTATGTCGAATTAAATAGCTAAACATAAAACAACACTGGCGGAAAACAGTAGCTGAACAAGAAAGCATGAGTGCGACCGTTCAACAAATCAATGAACAAGTGATGAATCTCGCTCGTGGATCTACTACTTCTGCTCCCGATGATACCTATGACGACAATTCAGATAATGAGGATGATTGTGTAGGAGCCACTCCCTAATTTATATCAGTGGACATTTATGAATTTTTTGTCAATTTGAAACATATTTTGAACCAAATTTTGAAAAACTTTATAAGTCTTTAAATTTATAGTTTGATACTTTCGAATGTTATTTTAAGTTTCTTATTTTATGTGGGGTAGATTGTTTATATAATTGTGTGTGTTTCATTAGGCTGAATATTATAGATCAATTGAATTGAATTGAATTTGCAGGTGCGCAGTTTTTACTGTAAAAAAAATTGCAGAAAAAGCGACGGACAGCGTGGTTTAGTCCGTCGCTTTTTTGGATTTGAAGAAAAAATAATTTTTCCTTTTGTCCGTCACTTTTCTGGGATTTTCAAAAATTAAATTTCCACAAAAGCGACGGACTGCTTCGCCTTTTGGAAATTAAAAAAATAATAATAAAAATATAGCGACGGAGTCAATCGCTATTGATAAAAAAAAAATTGAATTGCGATGCAGCCCATCGCTTTTGAAAAAGCGTCTAGCCAAAAAGCGACGCACGTAGAGCGTCGCATTTTCGTCGCTTTTGGCAAAAAAGCGACGGACTGCGTCTCTTTTGTCCGTCTCTTTTTTATAGTTTTTAGTAGTGGAGTCTGTTGAACGTAAGAAACCTAAAGAGAAGAGAGACTAACTACATATATGACTCAAACATATTAATGTACTAGTACTATGTATCCTTATCCTTATCAGTTAGAAGCTAGAAGAGAGATAGTGTTAAATATTTTTTATGATTTAAAAATTATAATTTAAAAGGAGAGATAATTTTAAATAATCTTTTGCCAAAGAAATTGTTTGAAATCACAAGAAAAATGATATTATTTTTTATTATTTTTAAAAATAATTTTAAAAATGCCGATTTATTACTTTTGGGCTAATGTGTCAGTTTTGTATTTGTCTATTAATTGCTAATTACTATTGGATTATATATTACCAATTATATGAAACAATTATATATATGTGTCAGTTTCTAACAGTAAAAAGTAAAAAAAAAATTTCACATATTCGAAACATAATTATGCACCAACTTGGAAAGTTTTGCAACTCAATAGTTGTATTGTTTAAAACAACTAATTGATAATTGTCTTTTCAGTAATCAACCTAAAATAAAATGGGTGAATAAACTACCAACTATAACTAACCT
The DNA here is from genome assembly GCA_016801875.1 of Solanum sitiens. Classification (NCBI taxonomy): domain Eukaryota; kingdom Viridiplantae; phylum Streptophyta; class Magnoliopsida; order Solanales; family Solanaceae; genus Solanum; species Solanum sitiens. The sequence continues at coordinate 503,559 of JABWTJ010000109.1, forward strand.
TAAATCCTATAAGTAACACACTTAATCTACACCCTACAAAAAGTAACTTGTAGGGTATATAGCGCACTAATTTAGTGTGATCTGTAGCTCTATTCAATTTAACAGCTGTTAGTAGTAGTTCGATAATGAATACTCTCGTCGTTAAAAAATAAATGATATAATTTGATTTAAAATAATATTTATGAATAAAAAGAATACTTTTTTTATTTTATAGTTTTAAATTAAAGTTATGTTAAATGTACCAAAATACTTTTTAATCTTGTGGCCTTAACATGTCAGTGAAAAATTGCAGTTAAAGTGTTGCCAAAAAAGGAAAAGAGTCATTCTTTATGAAATAAACTAAAACGAAAACTAGATTTGAAACGGAGAAAGTATTATATAACGTACTTTAGTTGTTTAAACAACAAAAATCACAAATCAACCTTTATAAAATACGGATTGGAACGTCAAAAACCAAAAGAAATAAAAAAAAAACTCACTATAATTTAGTTCAAGTAATTACGTTAATCTTTTAAATTAAAATGTTAATGTAATGTAATCATATATTGGCAAAAACTTCAATAGATAGCTGAACCTATGCTAGGAATTAGGGATATAGTTAGTACCTAATAACACTTAATGTTGCTAACATTTAAAACTTTTCTTGGGTACGTACGTGTTAATATAATTATGAGAAAAGTAAACAATTCACATTCAAGAACGTTTAACGTTAGTACTATGCCGGTACTTAAATGCAAAAAATTGGAGCATCAACCATTCAACATGGGTGGAACTAGGTGGGGTTCATGATTCGGATGGATCCAGTAATTTTTTGTAGACTTGGTATTTCTACTTGAAAATTAAATAAATATATATGTATATTAACTTGTGAACTTGATTAGGTGGTAAAACATTGACTATGAAATGCTAGTGTTGCGAGTTCGGCCTCCCTTAATCCGAAATAACCTCTCTTTTAGAACTCCCAAACTCTTGACAATGTTAAAATTACTTGGTTAGCAAAGTCAATATATGTAATATTAACGATGAAGACCGAATGAGATTTTGACTCATTTTCATTACATTTCCATTTTAAATGTAACAAACGGACCATTTTATTTTATTTTACTATTTTAAAAAAATACTTTTTATATTTAAAAGTAATTTAACTTGAACTAGTTACTTTATTGGTTAATGACATGATTTAATAGTTACAAACGGTTAAATTTCTAAATTGTATCTTAAATTTTCTATTCCATGAAATGTCTAATTTTTTTTGTTTCCCATTCGGTGCGAGTCTACATTGGAGCTCCGACTAAATCTAGATCACGAACTGCAGTGCCTATTCGGAGTTGGCACTCCCAACAAGAGTTTCTCCATACTTAGGACTCGAACTCAAAACCTCTGGTTAAAAATGAAACACTCCCACCAGTTCAGCACAACCCATGTTAGGTAAATGTGTATATATTATTGTGAGGAAGGAAGTATACATTATTAAGAAAAAAGGGAGGATGGCTTATTCTATGTGGCTAGCTCTTGTGTTAGTTGCATTGTTTACTTATCTTGTTCAAGAATTAATATGGAAGAAAAAGAAGAAAGTTCCTCCAGGACCAAGAGGGCTTCCACTTATTGGTAATCTTCATATGTTAGGCAAGAATATTCACCATGATCTTCATAAAATAGCCAAAAAATATGGCCCTATAATGTCGATGCGTTTCGGTCTTGTTCCTACCATTGTTGCTTCATCTCCTTATGCTGCACAACAATTCTTGAAGAACCATGATCTTGTTTTTGCTAGTAGACCATATAGTGAGGTTTCTCAATACATTTTCTATGATCAGAGAAATCTTGTGTCTAGCAAGTATGGACCTTATTGGCGAAACATGCGTAAATTGTGTACTCTACAATTGCTTAGCAATGCCAAGATTCATTCATTTCAGTCTATGAGGAAACAAGAGCTTCGAATTCTTGTCGATTTCCTCAAACAGCATCGCGGTGTTGTGGTTGATCTTACTGATAAAATATCATCTCTTAGTGCCAACATGTCTTGTTTGATGATATTTGGGAAGAAGTACATGGATGAGGATCTTGGTTTAAATGAGTTGGTTAAAGAGACAATGTTTATAGCAGCAAGGCCAAAACTTGGTGATTATATTCCCTTTCTTGGTGTGTTTGATCTCCAAGGATTGTCTCGTCGTATGAAAGAATTAGCTAAGCCTTTCGATGAGTTTCTAGAGAGAGTTATCGACGAGCACCTTCATAAAGTCAATGACCAGAATCAAGCTAAGGATATTGTTGATACACTTATGGGCATCATGCACTCTAATGACGCTGAATGCGAGTTTGATCTTCGTCATGTCAAAGCCGTTTTGCTGGAAATTTACTACTCTTAACTGTACTACACTTTCGCTATTGTGATCTTACAGAACATAACTAGTACCTCTTTTTTCGGAGAGATCATCTATAAGTTGAGTAATTTTATAGTGACAAAAAGTAATATTATGTTTTTAGTATAGTTTTTGTCATCCAATTTATCAGCATAATGACTTGCAATTTTAAGCTTCCGCATATAGGACTTGCTGGTGGCTTCAATGGATACTTCATCAACAGCAGTTGAATGGATTTTATCAGAAGTTCTAAGGCACCCTGATGTAATGAAAAAACTTCAAAATGAGATAGAACGAGTAGTCGGGAGAAACAGGATGGTGGAAGAGATGGATTTAGGAAGTCTGGAGTACTTAGATATGGTCATAAAAGAAGGTTTTAGGCTCCATCCAGTTGTGCCACTATTAATTCCTCACGAGTCAATTGAAGATTGCAGGGTTGATGATTTTCATATACGTAAAGGATCCCGACTATTAATCAATGTTTGGGCAATTGGAAGAGATCCAAATGTTTGGCCTGAGCCAGAGAAGTTCAAACCAGAGAGGTTTTTGGAATGCAACATTGATCTTAAGGGACGTGATTTTCAACTTTTACCATTTGGATCTGGCAGAAGAAGTTGCCCCGGTATGCAGCTAGGGCTCACGATTGTTCAATTGTTGGTAGCACAATTGGTTCGCTGCTTTGATTGGGAGTTACCAAATGGTATGATGCCAAAAGATGTTGACATGAGTGAGAAATTTGGTTTAGTATTAGCTAGAGCTCAACATTTAAAGGTCATTCCCAAGTCATATCGATTGAAATTTTCACAAAATAAATGTTAAAACAACAGTTGCACTGTTCTTTAACAGGAGGGGAATTTGCCTTGTGGTCATGATTTTAAATGAATAATGTATGTACCCTGGCACCTATGGTGATAGATCAATGCATAATGCAACTATTATTATAATACTATAAATTTAACACCTACCATGTAAATTGAAAGTAAATGCCTCTTATACTGAGGTGACAAATTTTAAAAAAACTCATGTAATGTTGAAGTTTTAAAAAAATGAGAGTAGGAAATAAAATAGTTTTTTACCCTGTTTTGTTAAATTCTTTTACCTTTTAATTAGGAGTTTACAAAATCGAACCGAAAATCGAATCAAAATGAAAAAAAACTCAACTAATGGTTTCATATTGGAAAAAAAATCCAACTTTACTTGGGTTGGTTTGGTTTTAACTAGAAAAAGTCAGTCCGAAACCAAACAACCCGACATTATAAATATAATTTATTTTTATATATAAAGTATTTACTTTGATGTAGGACCTAACATAGACAAAACAACACAAAAAAGGGTGAACTAGCCAAACGTGGAGGACCACGAGCCCCTCCATGGATCATGGAACCCCACACGGGCCGTAGGGTGGGCCGTGATCTTTAGGCAGAGCCACCAGGGCTCAAGTGTTGGATCACGGCCCACTCAACGGGTCGTGGTCCTATTGACGAGTTGTGGATGGGCCTGTCGACTGACCCAACAGACCACTAGCCCTAAGTGAAGAACCATAGAGGCTTTCACGACCCATGGTCCTCACACTGTCCATGAAGTGGACAGTGGATGGGTGTACCAAGAACCAGCAACATTGGACAAGAACCACAACCTACTTAATGGGTCGTGATCCCAACTATGGTCCGTCATAGGCCTTCGTTGATGACCCTCGTCAGCTTTTAAGTCAGGATCATTTTAGTCTTTCAGTATGCATTGGGCATTTAAACTACGTTATTTAACACCTAAACTACATTGTTTTACTCAATCTAAGCCTAATAATTCTATCAGAACATACCCAAACCCCTCATTCTAAAAAGAATCACCATAACTTAGAGCAAAAAGAGAAGAAAAAGGCGACAGTTCTTCCAAGAGCAAGCAGATGTGTTCCTCAAGTTTCAGCCCCAAAATTCAAAGAATTTCTCCATAGATTTCGTCACCAGGTATTTTGGATTTCACTAGTGGGTTCCTTTCACCCATTAGGTCCCTAGAATTCAGTCAGTTCTTCGATTCCTCATAAAATGTTCATACCTAGGGTTTCCAGATTTTGAAGATTTATTGTGATTTTAGTTGTTAGAGTTCTTTTAATATAAATAACATGACTCTTGGTGATTTAGTGTAATTTGCATGTATATAATTCATAACCCTAGCCTATATCAACTATCAGCTCATGAATTATACTTGCTAGGCAGGTCACTTAGAAAATCATGCTTTAGAAATTGAATGTGTACATTCCCAGATGTCATGTCAGAATGGAGAAGGCTTCACACTTACAAATCAAAAGGACAATTGAAAATTTACTTCACAAGTGCTACCAAAAGATTGAAGGAACATATTGAAGAACCAAGTCTTATTACAGAATCAATGTATTAGGCGTTTTTCATTGAGTTGTCATATTGATGGATCTTAGTTCAATGAGCTATAAACTTAATTAAGAGTGTTGTCTTCATGTTGAGGTAACTCGAAAACTTGAGAACCCATACCTTGAGAGGTTTGTGTGTTGTTAGGCATTACATTTTACAATATCTTAGGTTACATAGGTTTGTCAGTGATTTGATGAAGTTGGATTTAAATCTTTTAGGGGTAAGGATTATGATTTTCTACACCTTTTAAACCGGGTGTTTTTCACGTAAAACATTATGTTCTTAACTTATTGTTCTTACTATTTTGTAGTCCTATTGATGAGTCGTCGATGGGCCCGTCAAATTAACCCAGCAGACCACTAGCCTTAAGTGAAGAACCACAGAGGCTTCACAGCCCATGGTCCTCACACGGTCCGTGAAATGGACCGTGGATAGGCGTACCAAGTACTAGTAACACAGGACAAGAACCACGACCCACTTGACGGGTCTTGATCCCAACGACGGTCCATTAGTGGCCCTCGTCAGCTTTTAAGTCAGGGTCGTTTTGGTCTTTTCTCTATGCATTGGGCATTTAAATTACGTTGTTTGACACCTAAACTACGTCGTTTTAGTCAATCTAAGCCTAATAATCACAAGCTTGATACGTTATCACTTGTGTGAACCTCCCATGTATTCCGAGTGAATTGGTTGAGGTTGTTTCTCTCTGTATTTTGTACTCTCATATTTATAATGGATTGCTCATCTCCTTTGTGGACGTAGGTCGATTGACAGAACCACGTTAAATCTTTGTGTCTTTTGGTATATTTCTCGTTGTCTTCTTACTCGTGGTATTCGAGATTTGCATTGCTAGCTTTCGCGTTTATACCTGCTTATATTTCGGTCCTAACAAGTGGTATCAGAGCCAGATTCAATGATGGAGTCAGGTTCAATGGTTCGATAATCGATGATTGAACCAGGTTCGAAAGAGGTGTTCATCTTGGCGGGTGTAGTTCTAGTCGCAACCTTTTTGACAGTAATGAAGATTTTGTTGGAGAAATTGTTTCAGAGAGGTTCTCTCTGTTGAGACATAAATTTTGCAAAGGAGATTATGGGGAGGAGAAGCAAGTTGTTGAAGATTAAGTGAAGAAGGTGGACAAATTTATTTTGTCAGAAATTCAGGTCAAGGGGGAGATTTGTTGGGTTTCATTTGCCTGATTTCTTACCATAAATAGGTTTTTCTTTTAGAAAAAGGTTTTGGATTGACTAGTCCTTTTCTTGTAGGAAAAGTTTTAGGACTCTATAAATAGAGGCATGTTCATTCTAACTTAATCAGCATTCACAATGTAGTCTTAAGGGCTTTGAGAGTTTTGGTTAGGGGGAGAATTTGTGGGTCACAAGCTTGATACGTTATCACTTGTGTGAACCTCCCATGTATTCCGAGTGAATTGGTTGAGGTTGTTTCTCTCTGTATTTTGTACTCTCATATTTATAGTGGATTGCTCATCTCCTTTGTGAACGTAGGTCGATTGACAGAACCACGTTAAATCTTTGTGTCTTTTGGTATATTTCTCGTTGTCTTCTTACTCGTGGTATTTCGAGGTTTGCATTGCTAGCTTCCGCTTTTACACCTGCTTATATTTTGGTCCTAACAATAATCCTGTCAGAACATACCCAAAACCCTCATTCTCCAAAAATCACCAAAACTTAGAGCAAAAAGAGAAGAAAGAGGCACAGTTCTTCCAAGAACAAGCAGATGTGTACTTCAAGTTTCAGCCCCGAAATTCAAAGGATTTCTCCATAGATTCCTTCACCAGGTATGTGGGATTTCACTAGTGGGTTCTTTTCACCCATTAAGTCCCTAAAATTCAGTTAGTTCTTCGATTCCTCATTCAATGTTCATATCTAGGGTTTCCAGATTTTGAAGATTTATTGTGATTTTAGCTGTTAGGGTTCCCATGATCTAAATAACATGATTCTTGGTGATTAATTAGTGTAATTTGCATGTATAGAATTCAGAACCCTAGCTTATATCAACTATCAGCTCATGGATTATACTTGCTAGGCAGGTCAATTAGGAAATCATGCTTTAGAAATTGAATGTGTACATTCCCAGATGTGTTGAGAAGGCTTCACACTTACAAGCAAAAGGACAATTGAAAAATTGACTTCACAAGTCCTACCAAAAGATTGAAGGAACACATTGAAGAACCTACTCCTATTATAGAATCTATGTATTAGGAGTTTTTCATTGAGTTGTTATATTGATGGATATTAGTTCAATGAGCTATAAACTTAATTAAGAGTGTTGTCTTCAAGTTAAGGTAACTCGAAAACTTGGACACATACCTTGAGAGGTTTGTGTGTTGTTAGGAGTTATAGTTTACAATTTCTTAGGTTACATAGGTTTTTAATCTTAAACTATTGCGGCTCAGTGATTTGGTGAAGCTGGAGTTAAATCTTGAAGGCATACGGAGAATGATTTCTACACCTTTTAAACCGGGTGTATTCCACGTAAAACATTGTTGTTCTTCTCTTATTGTCCTTACTGCTTCGTTGGGATATGTTAGGGAACATGTTTCACACTTTGGCGAAAAGCCAAGTAACTACACTGTAGGTCATGTAGAATATCAAAACTAAAATCTGATCAGATCAAGGCAAATTTCTTACAGCACAAGTCCCTTTATCATTTTCTATTTTACAAACAGAACACTTAGTGTGGTTAAGAATCGCCCATATTTAATAGCTATAATGTAGTAAGTCTTTTTAATTTATTCTACCATCCTATACATCATCATGTGCTAAATAATTTACACTTGGTGCTGCTTTATGTATGATGCACACAATGGAAACAGAATTTCACAGTTCAGTGGCTGAGCATGTATTCCACGATCATTTGGTGGTCGTGGCAGTCCCTCTTAACTAATGTTAAGGGTTACTGGAGAGGGTGTTGGAAAGTCTAGTTGGTGGGGAGACGTAGTTGGTTGCTTGGCGGTAGGAGGGAATTTGTATGCAGAGTGGTAGCAGTAGAGAATCCTGATGATGCTGCAGAAGAAGAAAACACTGGCACTGGAGTGACCACACCTTGGCTATGTATTTTCCAACCCCAATTCGGAAGTCCTGGAGACGAACTTGCTGCTTCAGCCTTCGTCATTTCTCCTTCCTGTTAAACGATACAAAATATCTCCATCATGTTTCATTCAAATAAAAAGAAGCAATATATTCTGACTATTAGCTATGTCCTGGCTAGAGCAGCCTTGAAAATTTAATTTAGCAGACAGTAAAAGAAAGTCAGCATTGCCTGGTGTTTCATAATAACATAAAACTCATGTTTATGTCTGAGTAGAACACGTTACTTACTGTACTGTGGGGAGGAAAACCAGGATACATGCCGGTGAATATAGAAAGCTTAGACATTGTCGGTGGACCTTGTGGAACAGTAGAGGAGCTTTGAGTCTGTAAGATTGACAAAAAATAAAGAGAATGTCAAGTCATGCTATAGAGTGAATTAAAAAAAAAATGAAGTAGACTAGTTGATATATATTCAAAAGTATCTTTCAGCTTGACAACGGAGAAAACAGATAAGTTATGAAGTCTTTTAAGTATTTACATCAGAAAATACCTCAAATGTTTTGCCAATAACCATATCACGACCTCCAAATTTGAAGTGTACATTTCTACCAATTTCACCGCCCTTTAGACCCTCCAAAGGCGGAGAAATCCAGAGGTTCAGATCAAGATTCTCACCACTACCTACATACATGTTCAGAGAACAAATCATATTCTGCAGGTTCCCCAAATTTCACAAGTTGCAAGAAAGATGTATAAGAGATAAGGTTAGATAATGTACTACCATCTCTTTTATCCTCCTTCATTTCCCGTTCGTACGTATTAGCCACAAAGTTGGTAACTGCTTCCCTTCCATTACCTTTGTCATAAGCTCTGCACCACAAATAGGAAATTGCAGATTTGGTTAGATGAGATTCAAAAAATGAGATTACTAATGGTGAGATATTCAGTCTCAAAAGGCTATCGATTCATGATCACAAGGACCTTGCAGTTTCAACTTCAATGTCAAGTAACCCAAGATATCTATATACCTGCAAACAAACACTTTAATCTTATCGGAGCAATACTAGAGGCCTATTCATTTTCCAATATAAATAACTACCGCCATATAAGTTTGTGAAAGAGTTGGTTTTGGTTCTTGTGAAATCAAACTAAATGGAAGATGAATTAATATGAATATTTGGTAGGAAGAATAAAAGTCAAAGATTGTATCTTGGTAGGTGAAATTTAGGCAAACCATAAAATGGTTTCATATTCTTAACCTTGACAATTTTGACACATAGTGATGTCATGAATGACATCAATAGGATGAATTTATTCCTATAAATAGGTAGCTCTTAATTCATTTTCAAAATCATCCTCTCACTTGCCTTCTCACCTTCTAAGGCATTTGTGTTCTCTCTCTTGTAGTATTTCACTTGTATTCTTTGTAGAGTGAAATAAATATCAGTGCAGTTGTTCTTTGGTGGACATAGGATCATTTTGATCCGAACCACGTTAAATATTGTTGTTCTTCCTTGTTCTTTAGTTTCACGTTTCCGCTAACAATTGGTATCAGAGCCAAGGTTCTGTCTGAGTATGCTCTGTGGTTGCAGCACAGTCTGAACTTCCACATCAGAAAAGGATTACTTTGGTTTTCTGTAGTTCCAAATACATTGTAGTAGAAAAGGAAGAACAAGTTAAAAAAAAAAATGAGTTCCATGAAGTTTGAAATTGATAGATTTAGTGGGCGCAACAACTTCAATATCTGGAAAATCCAGATGATAGCGTTACTGCGGAGGGAAGGTTCAATCCATGCTATTGACGGAAAGTACCCCGATAAGATATCGGATTCCGACAAGGAAAAGATTGAAGGAGATGCATTGAGTGCAATCCAACTGTCCCTTGCACCTAACGTACTTTGTGAAGTGAGTACAAGTACCGAAGAGACGGCCAAAGAGTTATGGGAAAAGCTGGAAGGGCTTTACCAAGACCAGTCAGTGACAACAAGGATGTTGTTACAACGGCGTCTTCATACATTTAAGATGGATTCAGGTACTTTGTTGCAAGACCATCTAGATGCGTTCAATAAACTTGTGATGGACTTACAAACTGCTGGAATTAAAAAGGACGAGGAGACACTTGCATGTTCTTTGCTATTTTCATTGACTTCAAAATATCGTGATATTGAGAATTCAATGATGTATAGCAAACAACCTATTAAACTTGAGCAAGTGCGACAAGCACTAAACTCTTGTGATGTGCGGATGCATTTTGAAGGAGAGAAAAGTGATGGAGTTAGTGGACTCTTTGTAAGAGGTCGTACTAGCCAACAGGGAAGGAGCAAATTGAAGTACAGATCAAAGTCTCGTGTGAACAAAAAGAATGCGGAATGTTGGGGCTGTCACAAGAAGGGGCACTTTGAACGAGATTGCCCTATGTCGAAGTCCAAAGAAAAGGCGAGTGCATCCATTGTTGAGCAAGTACATGATAATGATGATGATTATGTACTAACAACATCATGCAATAGTGGAGTCTATGACAACAAATGGGTCTTAGACTCTGGTTGTACTCTGCATATGACATTCCGAAAAGATTGGTTCAGCAGCTATGAAACAAGCAGAGGAACTGTATTAATGGGCAATAATGCAACTTGTAAAATAGTTGGCATTGGTTCAGTTCATGTTCGCTGCCATGATGGAATCGTGAGGACTATTACAGAAGTCCGTCATGTTCCTGATCTAAAGAAGAATTTGATCTCCCTGGGTACTTTAGATAAACAAGGCTATAAGTACATGAGTGAAGGAGGAACTATGAAAGTGACTAAAGGGTCTTTAGTCATGTTGAAGGCCAAGCTGGAGGATGGCCTCTACACACTTGCGGGAAGCACCATTATTGGCTCTGTAAATGCATCTACAGTGCAGTTATCTAATGATGACAAGGCAAAATTATGGCACATGAGACTAGGCCATATGAGCGCACGAGGATTGGAGATGTTGAGCAACCGCAACCTTTTAAATGGTGAGAAGATCAGCACACTTGAATTTTGTGAGCACTGCGTCTTAGGGAAGCAGAAAAAGGTCAGCTTCACCACTGGCAAGCACAAGACGGGAGGGGTGCTAGACTACATCCATTCAGATTTATGGAGTCCCTCTAAGCTTCCATCGAAGGGAGAAAAGAGGTATCTTCTCACATTCATTGATGATTTTTCACGAAAGGTTTGGGTGCATTTCCTGAAGACAAAAGGTGATGCTTTTGAAGCATTTAAAGAGTGGAAGATTTTGGTTGAAAATCAAATGGAGAGGAAAATCAAGTATCTTCGCACGGACAATGGCTTGGAGTTTTGCAGTGAAGAGTTCAATGATTTCTGCAAGGTTCATGGGATCGCAAGGCATAAGACGGTCAGGCACACACCACAGCAGAATGGAGTTGGTTTTGGTTCTTATGAAATCAAACTAAATGGAAGATGAATTAATATGAATATTTGGTAAGAAGAATAAAAGTCAAAGATTGTATCTTGGTAGGTGAAATTTAGGCAAACCATAAAATTGTTTCATATTCTTAACCTTGACAATTTTGACACATAGTGATGTCATGAATGACATCAATAGGATGAATTTATTCCTATAAATAGGTAGCTCTTAATTCATTTTCAAAATCATCCTCTCACTTGCCTTCTCACCTTCTAAGGCATTTGTGTTCTCTCTCTTGTAGTATTTCACTTGTATTCTTTGTAGAGTGAAATAAATATCAGTGCAGTTGTTCTTTGGTGGACATAGGATCATTTTGATCCGAACCACGTTAAATATTGTTGTTCTTCCTTGTTCTTTAGTTTCACGTTTCCGCTAACCGTTTGTGAAAGAAAAATCAAGTAAACCATCGGGTACAAAGCTGCACGCCACATTATAAAAATATAATGATATTTTGAAATAGCTAGTTTGGGACATGCTTACTTTTTCCCAATGAACTGACACTCCCAACGACCACATTTGTGCAAGTTTACACCTCTGTATTTTGAATTTCCCCTAGAAAAGCCATTACTATGGCGACGGAGTACCTGAACAAATTCTTCTTTTGACAAGTTGTTCATCTGCAGATGAATGAGCAACATTCAAATCAAAGCACTAGCGAATTTTGATGATTAATAAGAAGCATTCCACAAATATTAACTATTCTACCTGCTTCATATCTTCGTTGTAATCAGTTATATTGAAATTGATATCAGCATCAACTCCCCGGAACTTTATTGCAGCTCGATCATATGCCCTAAATTATTCAGAAGAAAACATTTAGATCCAGTAAGGATGAAACGTAAAAAAATCGATTTCTGCAAATAAACTCTTACCTAGCAGCTGCATGAGCTGTATCAAATCCTCCTGATAAAATGAACACCCGAATCAATGGTACAATCCTTTATAATTCAGATTTTAATAAAACCCAAACTCATATTCGATATAATTATTAACTTACCTAAATACACTTGTTTCCCACAATCCCTGCACATCGAATATTTAAACCCAATCAGCATAGAAGTAGTAAACATGTTGATAGATTTTTAAAAATCAAATAAATACCGAGAGAGCAAGTTGTCTCAATTTATGTATGTGACACAATTGAAATTTTGAGAGATTTTTTTTTTCTAAACAAGTACCAGATGTGTGATTCCCATCTTCCAGTTCGCCGGTAAAATGTAACGCCACGATACTGAGAGCTACGGGACCTGGGTCCACGTCGGCTTTTCTTATGCACCGGAGGTTTGTAAACAGGCACTTCTACCCCACCGGATTCCGACACAGACAAGTTGAGCCAGCACTGAGATTGACCTTGAATCTTCTTCGTCTCATCTTTCACCGGAAAAAGTTGTCTGGTGAGCATATCACCACCAGTAGTACTGCTCTCATCTTCAATCTCAAATACACGATCGCTCTTAAGTATGGAGAAATTAAGAGTTGAAAGTGAAGGCTGGAAGGAGGAGCATGTTGCAGAATCATCCTTGAAGAAAACACTATCATTATTATTCAGATCCAACATATCTCCGGTTTTGTAAATATATAAATTATTAAAAGATCATTATCAATAATTTTATTTATTGAACAAGAAAAAATAAGATTGAGAGAGAATATGATAAAGGAGAATTGTGTGTATGGTGATGGTACAAGTGAATTGGATAGATAGAATGAAGTAGTAATGTATAATGCAGGGTGTTGGGTAAAACTAAGGTATAGAATGCAATTTTATCCTTTTTAGGTAAGTGGTCATCAATTTATACCAACGAATCCACAATTTTCGTATTATTCCATTATAGGAAACTCCAACATGGACTTATATTTATTTCTCTAAAACTAACCTCTTTTCACCATTTTGTTGGATATCATAAAAGCCAAGGATACGTATGCGAAAATATCTATGGTAGATAAGATGAGGAAGCATGATTGAGATGGTTTGGATATGTATGAAGAGAAGATGTGTATGCGCCCCAGTGATGAGGTGTGAGAGGTTGGTTGTAGTAGGTATGAAGAGAGACATAGATAGACTGAAGAAATATTGAAAAGATGTGACTAGATAGGACATGACAAATCTTCAAATTACTGAAGACATTATCTAAGATAGGAAGGCGTGGAAGGGATACGTACTAGGGGTAGGTAGTTGATGATTGTTTTGCTTTTCGAGTGTTTACGCTTGTTATTTGTTGTTATACTAACCATATTTATGTAGTTCTTACTTTTGATATCTATCATTTGTTTGTTATTTATTATATTTCGACTATTCCCCTCTTTTATTGTGCTTGTTCCATTCTTGTATGCTTTACACTTCTTCCCTTGTGAGTTGTATGTTTTATACACTATTTTTTTCTTTGTTTTTATTCGTTGCACTTCAGCCGAAGCTCTTTTAATTTGAAACAATCTTTCTACCTTCATAAAAAGACAGTGGTAAGGTATCATGTGTATATATACTGGACTCTCCTACACCCTACTTGTATAACTTCGTTGGAAATGTTGTTGTTAGTATACAAATCAATATAACCCTAAAATTGAATAATAAAAACAAATATGTTGAAGAAGTATTAAGAGAGACAATTAAAAGTTTTTGTTATAGAAAGACAAAAACAAAATCTTCCTTTTCTCGTTTAATTAATCTAGTTTTGTAAGAAGTAACCGTAATTGAGAATAGACGGAATAGATGCACGAATTGTAACTTTTGCATTACTGCTTCAACGTTGAGCAAGTCGGCTAACCTAATTATTTTAATGACAGGTTGCCATCTATAAAATTAAAATAATTATCTTATTTAAACTAGCAAAGTGGAGTGACGTGTAAAGAAAAGAAGACTTCAATTCTTTTACTTCTCCTTTTCATTTTATTTTATTTGAAAGTAAATTTAAATAGTAAAAAGAAAATTGAATCATGAATTCTTAACGTCAGTATAGTTAAAGATATGAGTTTTGAAAATTCCAAACAACTTCAGGCGAATTTTTTTTTAAGACAAATAAGTAAGAAAGGAAATTATATATTTTGTACTTAAAAAGGAACATTTCATTTAAAGGAAATATTACACAAATTGAATTCATAAGACAAAGTACTCCCTCTGTTCACAATTGTTGTCGGGGTAATATTATGCACTCCTCTTAAGGAAAATTTAATACAAGGTATAATTTGACTAATATCACCCTACTAAACCAAGAATATCATAAGTCTTCTTAACTTTTCAATTAAACAAAATGGAGTAATTATTAAGGGTAGAACTGAAAAAAAATGACTAATTATTTTTTAATTATTTAAATTGACAATTAATCTTAAACATCTATTTTTAATATAACTGTCAAATAATTGTGGACCGAGAGAGTATTTACCTAAATTATATCCAATTCAATATATTATCTCGATTAGACCCACGGTCCAAACTAGTTTACCCACTGCCCACTTTTTCTATTCACTAAATCATTGTTTTTTCGTCCTCGCTACCATCAAAGTATATATATACTCTATATATACACGTTAATGATATCAAGAAGCAATTAAATAATATTTTCACTTAAGTACTGCTTCTTTCTATTCGATACAATTAGAATACATATACTTTGATAATATATCAAACAAAATACATTATTAATTAAAACATAAAAATTATAAAAATAAAAAAGATTAGTGGCTTGTAAATAATTTTTTCCCTTATTTAAATGGAAGTAAGGAACAAATATAGGAGTGTTTTGAGGTTCCAAATTGGTTGAAAAGTTGAAGAGCCAAAAAGGCACAGACAGCTGAGAGTGAAGCTGGACAACGTTGACCGTACAGTCTATATATGGAAGAAAGTTAATAAATTTTGAGGTTAGGACCACTGGTCCCCTTCTTAATATAGTTAGGACTTGGGAGTAGTACCTATTTTCTTCCAAATATTTATGTATAAAAATAAATATGTGGATCCCACTGCCAATACTAGAAAAATAATTAGTAAATGATATATGAATTAATGATCCATTGAAATTGTTTATTGTGTATGTACAAAAATGTTTCCATCAAATTATCATACGTGATAAGGATAAATGCTTATCATGATTAGTTTGTAGCAGCATATAAGTGTTTTAATATTTCGATAATATTTAAAAAGAGATAGTGCTAAAAACATATTTAATTTTTTTTTTTTTTAATTTCATATCTAATTTATCACTTGTTAGTTCGAGAAATACATTTCAATGGTGTATAATATGCTTTTTCTTTTATTGGCAAAAATCTTGTCACATGGCATTTTACATGGACAAAAATTTCACCTTGACAAAAATTAAATAAACTATTAATATTAGTTAAAAGCTAAAGAATAAAGTATTCCTATCCTAAAAAAAAAAAGAAATAACATTCATAAGAGGGATAGTAGATATGAGAAAAAATAATAACAAAATAATATGTCATGTATAGAAAAACTAAATGTAAAATTATTGCACCTCTCCGTGGCCTCCATTCATATTTTTTCCTTTTCTCCTTTTTTTTAGCATTTTTTTTATATAATTAATTATTTTATTTTTAATATTTCATAAAGACTTCATGCTCAATTACTCAACTTTTACCTCCCACTATAATATATCTTTTTTATTAGACATAATTTGCATATATTTATAACTCTCATAATTTTCAACCCGACGTCTACCTCATAATATAAGAAATCAATAATAAGATCATGAATTAAACCACTCGCTTCTCCACCTTTACCCTCTCTTAGGACAACTGTAATTTACCCAATACTCCGAATACTAACCACCTTTTCAACACCTAACACTCCCGGTTTTATTAGATCATAGCCTAAACATGCTAACTCCATCGAATATTCCCAAGTACCACCACTTTCCTTTCCTACTAGTTGATCTTACCATACCCTTAATTTCTCATCACCTTGCCTAACCTGTGCCAAATAATTTCGTTGCATCAAACTCCAACTCTCTCGCTCCAAGCCTACACTCTGGAAGTGGTCAACACTCAAAGACCATTGCTGGCCTCGAGTGGACCCTTGGTCTGGATTACTTACTCAGCGAAAGACTTAAACACAAGATATAACTCAACAAATAACTTAAAAGTAATACTTAGCCAAAGTGGCAACTCATGTCTTAAACGTTTGCAACTGAAATGAATAAGACTTAAGAACTATGGTATTTGACTATGAGGCCTCTAAAACAAAGAGGGATGTTGGGACAGGATCCCCAATCATCCTAACAATTAAAAACTGAAAAATCAAATGATAAAATATGTCCTTCGGAATGTAAGAAGGCTCACCAACTGACTCTGAGCCGCTCACTGGAACAACGGTACGACAGATGACGATCCTAGTTACCTGCGTCTGCATGATAATACGACGCAGACCAACTGGAATTAGTACATTGAATGTATGAGTGTGTGAGGTTGAATGCTAAAACAACAACCTAAGCTTGAAAAGAGTAAGAAGGGACACTTACTTTCGCTCTGCTCAACTCATGAATAACTTAACTGAATATAAAGCAATAAGACACATGCAATATACATATAAAGCTTGTAAAACAGTGTAAACAACTTAGTTCATTAAAGATATGCAGTAACAAACTCAACTTTACTTTGTAATAAGAAATATAGTTTCTATGGGAGATTCTCTAACTGACAACCACCACTTTGATCCTAAGTGGTGATATAACGTCTTGCCCACGCTGCCAGAACTGTCCTATACTTTGTTGTCACATAGAACTACTTAACTTAGTGGATCCATTCGCTTAACTTATATGATCATCTAAAAAGCATGACCCATTAATACCTATGATGGCTACATGGTTTATGGAGACTTGAGTTATCATGAAATCACATCCCTATATCGGTGCTCAATACTACTCTAAAAATATACTTAGCTCATGTGTTTTAAAACAATTTTTTTCTTTGGGTTGAGATAATTGCTCAACGCTTAGATTTAAAAGCTCTCTTGGAATCAATGTTCCCTTTTCTTGCACAAAACTCTTTTGGAAATCTTAGTTTCCTCTTATCTTAAATGTGAAAACATTTATAAACTCTTAGTGAATACTTAATTTCCTTATAACTTTTGAGAAATGAACTCAACTATTTTCTCTTTACTTAGCTTGAAACTTGAGTCTTAAAACAAAGTTAAAACATTGCTAAGAACTCTTGAAAACTTTAAGATTTTTGCTTTGACTGGCTTCTTAACTTTTAGATTTGACTCTTAACTTCTTTGACTTTAATCTTAACTTTCCTTGAATTGAATTATGGATTCAAGGTTCATGATATCATGTTTATGGATGATTTCATGATGTTTATATGTACCTTAGAGTGTTAGAATCAACTAGGAAACATAGGTACATCATTTAGGAACTAGTACAAAAAGGTGGGGGAGAATGGGGAGAACTGGCCTCCCTAGCGTTCTGAGAAGCATGGGGCACCAACCCTCATCTTACAAAAAGCAGGCTGGGCGCTCTGGCTGGCGCGACGCCCCAAGGCCCTACGCAGAGAGTTTGTCCTTTGGGGCTTTGAGAGGCGCGGCACTCCAACATAGAATGATCAGGGAAGTAGAACCCATGCACTTCTTTAACATGGAGATATGAAACACCGGATGAACTGCTGCTAACTCGTGTGGTAGCTCTAACTCATAAGCTACATTGCCAATCCTTTTGGCTATACGATAAGGTCCAATATACTGAGTACTGAGTTTCCCCTTCTTACCGAACCTCATAACACCCTTCATAGGTGAAACTTTCAGATATACTGAATCATCTACTCCGAACTCTAACCGCCTTCTCCTAACATCAATGTAGGATTTTTGACAACACTGAGCCATTTTCAACCTCTCTTGAATCACCTTAACCTTCTCCATAGCTTGGTGAACTAAATCTGGTTCTATCACCCTGCTTCACTAACTTCAAACCAACCAATCGGAGATCTGCATCTTCTCCCATAAAGAGCTTCATATGGATCCATCTGGATGCTAGACTGGTCGCTATTGTAGTAGGCAAACTTAATTAGAGGTAAGTCAATTCCCTTTGAAATCAATCATGCATTCCCTCAACATATCCTCTAAGGTTTGAATATTACGCTATGCTTGCCCGTCAATCTGAGGATTAAAGGCAGTACTTAAGTTCACCTTTGAACCCTAACTTGTCTGAAAAGATTTCCAGAACTGTGCAGTAAATTGTGCACTTGTATCTGAAATAATGGAGACCAGAACTCTGTGAAGTATTACCATCTCTTGAATGTGCAACTTAGCATAATCCTTTGCCGAATGTGTAGTCTTTACCAGCAAAACGTGGGTTGATTTTGTAATTCTATCAACAATCACCCAAATAGAATCATGTTGTCTGCGAGACCTTGGTAACCTTGTGATGAAGTCCATATTAATTATCTCCTATTTATATTCTGGAAGTTCTATATTCTGAGCCAAAGCTCCAGGCCTTTGGTGCTTAACTTTAACTTGTTGACAATTTGGGCACTTGGCAACAAACTCAACAATGCCCTTCTTCATACCTTCTTACCAATATACTTCTCTCAAATTACGGTACATCTTTGTGGAACCTGATGAATGGAATATCTGGACCTATGATCTTCCTCTATGATCCTCTATTGGAGTCCATCCACCATTGGTACACACAATCTACCTTTATATCTCAAAACACCATCTTCCCCTTGTTCAAAAGCTATTACTCTTTTCTTATGAACATTTGCCTTCAATTCAAGAAAAATAGGATCTTGGTCATGCTTTTCTTTCACTTCTGACGCTAAGGATGATTCATCTCCATTTGTCACCACTAGTCCTCCTTCTGTGGAATCCATTAGTCGGACTTTTAAGCGTGCAAGTCTATGCACATCTTTTGCTAGTTCTTTCTTCTCTTCCTCAAGATGGGCGGTACTACCCATAGACAACCTGCTTAAGGCATCAACAACCACATCAACCTTACTTGGGTGGTAAGAATGCTCATGTCATAATATTTGAGCAATTCTAACCATCTTCTTTGTTTGAGATTCAGCTCTTTCTGAGTGAATACATATTTTAGACTCTTGTGATTAGTAAATATATCAATATGAATACCATACAAATAGTAAGGCCATATTTTTTAGGAAAAAATTACACCAGACAACTCTAAGTCATGGGCTGGGTAATTCTTCTCATGGACTTTCAACTATCTGGAAGCATATACTATAACCTTACCATTCTGCATTAGGACAAAACCCAAACAAACTCTAGATGCATCACAGTACACCACAAAACCTCTAGTACCCTCCGGTAAAGTCAAAATCGGGGCAGTAGTCAATCTCTTTTTTCAATTTCTGAAAGCTTTTCTCACAACTTCAGACCATTAAAACTTAACTGTTTTCTGAGTCAACTTGATCGAAGGAGATGAAATAGACGAAAACCTCTCAACAAACCTTCTATATTATCCAGCCAAACCCAAGAAACTCCTAATGTCAGTTGGAGACGTGGGTCTAGGCCAACTCTGAACTACTTCTATCTTTTGGGTATCAACCCTAATTCCATCACCGAAATCTGTGTGGCCCAAGAATTCCACAAACTATAGCAAAAACTCATACTTAGAGAACTTGGCATATAACTCCTTATCTTTTAAAGTTTGAAGGACTATCCTGAGGTGACTAGCATGATCATCTTATCTTTGCTACCCGGACTCATTTTTTATGTCTTATCTCTCTTATTCTTGAACTCTTCTCTATCCTTCAGCTTTTTCTCCACAACTTATTGCACAGGGATCATCAGCCTTTCTATGCCCATGTCATCTATTAACATCGCAAACTTACTTCTCTTACTCGATAGATGAGACAACCCAACTACAAATAAGTTAGTTCTACTCCTTATGTTAACAACCATCTCTTAACTTCTCTCAGATCACGGGGGAAAGAAACGCCCCAAAAAGGCCTCATCAAATAGTCCAACTCACAATCAAGTATGTGTAAGCACGAGTTAGAAATAAATTTTTTAGAGATAAACTCTAACGCACGAAGAGAGTGTGAAAAAAGTAAGATAGTTCCAAAATTTTGCTGCCTCTTAATTATAGATGTGACGCGCTTCACACCAATAAATAGAACTCTACAGACACAGCTTCATAGACTCTCTAGGACTCTTGAACTCTGTGTTTGATACCAAGTTTTTCACGCCACGAGCCTATACCCTGGACGTGGCCAACACTCGAAAACCATTGCTGGCCTCCAGCGGACCCTTGGAGTGGCTTACCTACTCAGCAGAAGACTTAAACACAAGAGATAACTCAATAAATAACTTAAAAGCAATACTTATCCATAGTGGAAACTCATGTCTTAAAAGTTTAAAACTGAAATGAATAAAACTAAGGAACTATGCTATCTGTATATGAAGCCTCTAAAACAAAGAATGATGTTGGGACAAGACCCCCAATCATCCTAACAACTAAAAACTGAAAATTAAGAGATAAAAGATATCCTCCGGAATGTAAGGAGGCTCACCAACTAACTCTGAGCTTCTCACTGGATCAATGGTACGCCAGATGCCGATCCTAGTTACCTGCGTATGCATCATGATATGATGCAGACCAACTGACATTAGTACATTGAATGTACGAGTATGCGACTTGGAATGTTAAAACAACAACCTAAGATTGAAAAGAGTAAGAAGGAACACTTACCTTCGATTTGCTCAACTCATGAATAACTTAACTTAATATAAAGTAACAAGACACATGCAATATACATAGAAAGCTTGTAAAATAGTGTAAACAACTTAGTTCGTCAAAAAAATGTAATAACAAGCTCAACTTTACTTAAAAAATAAGAAATATAGTTTCTGTGGGAGATTCTCTAACCAACAACTACCACTATGAGTCTAAGTGGTGATACAACGTCTTGCCCACGCTGCAAGAACTGTCCTATACTTTATCGTCGCATAGAACTACTTAATTTAGTGGATACACTAGCTTAACTTATATGATCATCTTAAAAGTATGATCCATAATAACCATGATGGTTACATGGTTTATGGAGACTTGAGTTATTATGAACTCGCATCCCCATATCGGTGCACAATACTACTCCAAAAAATATACTTAACTCATGTGTTTTTAAAACAACTTTTTTATTTGGGTTGAGATATTTCTCAACACTTAGTTTTAAAAGCTCTCTTGGAATCAATGTTTCCTTTTCTTGCTCAAAACTCTTTTGAAAATCTTAGTTTCCTCTTCTCTTAAATGTGAAAACATTTATAAACTCTTCGGGAATATTTAGTTCCCTTATAACTTTTGAGAAATGAACTCAACTATTTGCTCTTTACTTATCTTAAAACTTGAGTCTTAAAATAAAGTTAAAACATTGCTAAAGACTCTTGAAAACTTTTAAGAACTTTGCTTTGACTGACATCTTAACTTTTAGACTTGACTCTTAATTTCTTTGATATTAATCTTAACGTTCATTGAATTGAATTATGGATTCAAGGTTCATGATCTCATGTTTATGGATGATGTCATGATTTTTATATGTACCTAAGAGTGTTAGTTAGAACTAGGAAACATAGGTTCATCACTTAGGATCTAGTACGAAAAGGTGGGGGGAGAATTGACGTCCCAACTGCTCTGAGAAGCGTGGGGCACCAACCCTAATTTTACTGAGAGCAAGCTGGGGTGTTCTGGCTGGCGCGGCACCCCAAGGCCCTACGGACAGAGTTTGTCTATTGGGGATCTGAGAGGCACGGAGCCCCTACCCTTTTACCTAGGTGTTGTTGACTTTCCTACTTCGTTTTCATCTCTAAACCCTCTAAACTTCCATGGTTCTTTCCCTAAACACTTAGTATCATTAGTACTATCAATATACAATAGATTCAACCCAAAATAACACCTGAAAACATGGATCAAACTTCAACAACATAACCATCAAGAATTCAGCAAAAACTTCAACAATGTTATTCAAAAACTCATTTTCTTAATATTCAATTAACTTAGATTCGCTAAATTTAAACAATATTGGTGTGTGGGTGAAATAACTCAACACTATGTGATCTCACATACCTCCTTAGGATCACCCCCGACGAAATCCACACGCAAAGCTTTATCTTTCTTGGCGATTCTTGTTTTCTCTCTTTTTTTTTCTCTTCGTTTCTCTCTTCTCGAAGCCCTAGCATGAATTCTATTTCTCTAAACTGAACAAAGGTCTGGTTTTACCCCAATTAATTCCTAAAAATGAAATAATTTAATTAGTTAAGGAAAAGACAACTTTGTCTTTCCCAAATCCGGATTGGACTTTCCTTAATCCAACAGCCCAACTTCCGAAAGGAATAACTCACTCATATGATATCGAAATCACGCAAACTCGGCGGCGTTGGAAATATTATTCTAAGAGATTTCCAATCATATCTGGAACTACTCTTAATTCATCATGATCTAGGAGCTATGGTCATTTGAAAATTACCAAAACTCACTTTTCTAACTTAGACAATTTTTCAGATTTTCTTATTCCTTCCAAAAATAAGTATTTTTAAATTTTAAACTATTTTCTAGTTCTTTCTAGTTGCAAGATGTTACACGAACCCTAACTCACTCTCTTTTGCAACTTACATAAATGATTAACCCTCGCTATACACCACTCGCCCCTTGAACACCTTGACCTTTCACTATGCCAAACAAATGCCATATTATAAAAATCAATACCACAACATATTCACATGCATACACATATATCAATATACACCCTATCATGAAAGGTTACACACACAAAATATTGAATATCACATGCTCCATAATACACATTAATCACAAGTAGTTGGTTCTCTCACAGAATCTAAACCCAAACTGTTAGTTTGCCGGAACATGACAATCCAATCCCATATTTATGTTGGAACATGGCAATCCGATCCCATATTTCTGCCAAAACATGACAATCGATCCCATTTAGCTTGTCGAAACATGGCAGTTTGATCCCATGTTTTTGCCGGAATGTAGAAGCCGATCCAGTTAACTTGCCGAAATGTGGTAATCCGATCCCCAAACACACACCACTATCAAAATCACAAGTATATTATTAATATCATACATTTTCATCATGATTTCATGGCAACATCATTCATCTATCTCATTTACAAGAAGTATGATCAGTATTGCAACATTGGCCCTGGTCCTTTAATGGACAATGTGCACCTCAACTCAATTGAGGGTGACTAGTTCAGAAGTTTGCTCAAACATTGGCCTCGGTCCTATCAAGGATATTGTGCACCTCGATTGAGGGTGACTACTGAAAATACATATACAAAATAAACTTTGGAAAAAAATGATTGAAACATTCTTGAGATGATGAGAATTATTTGTGAAATAATTGTTGAGAGAGGGCTGAAAATAAAGAGAAGAAAATAATGGGTAATGAAGTCTAAAATTGCGTAGTGCTTAAGGAAGTGTAAGTCACTATTATATAGTTTTCCTAATCGTCCCCTAACCTGCATTACAACCCGTTAAAGTCCTATTTCATTCTATTCAAGCATATGCTTAATTAGTGGAATGCACATAATGGGCAAACCTATGTTCTTTGTGCATATATGTGAATTTTCTTTGTGAGTGTGAGAGTGATCTTTGATGCTAAGTCCTTAATTTATATTCAATCTTTTGATTTGAGTGTGTGGACTTTTTGTTCTTGTGAGGGCACTTGTTTCATGATAGATAGGTAATTTTATTAGCTTTCTTTGATGAGAGTAGGTGAACAAACTTTAATTTGATGAGTTTAGAGTCCTTCCTTGAGGTGAGAGGGTTAGAGGTTTCATGGTATTTGTATATCTTGAATAATGATCGAGAAGTGTACTTGATGTTTTGAAATTTGATATGGCCTAATTGTTTGTTTTAATGATTTTTTAGGTGAGGTATAATATCTTTTCGTGGACGAGCAAAAGTTTAAGTGTGGGGTGTTGATGTGAGGCCAAAATAAATATTTTTAATCATTATTTATCTCATTTTTATTATTTATATCTGGTCTTTTTTAGCATAAATTTTATAGATTGTACTAAATAATATGTTTTATTTGTAGATGTAAATTGGTGTAAAGTTGAAGAAATTTGGAGCTAAAACGAATTAAATGCAAAAGGTTGAAGAAGGAAATCAAGCAGACAACTTAATGGAATAAATTAAACAAAATAATATATAATATATATGAAGTGCACTTGAGGAAATGAAGAATTTAATTGGGCATAAAAGTGTACGATGTGGCAATACTTGAAGAATTCCAGTTGTGTGCAGAGTTGAGGCGGCGCACAGTTTCAAATGGAATCTAACTCCGTTTGGTTTTGGGTTCCTAATTTGAGTTGGACTCAATTATTTTATTTAGGATTTCCTACATCTATAAATATTGCATAATAATAATTATTAGAGGAAGTAGGATACAATGTAGAAAATAACTTGATTTTGGGTTTTATCTTTTCTTTCTCTTTTATTTTATTTTACATCTTTCTTTGAATGATTGGTTGTAATTATCTTTGTCTATGTGAAGTTAAATTTCTCGTTCTTGGATTATTTTTACTTACAATATGATTGTTTAGTGATTTTGTGTCATGACCCAAATCCGTCGTGATTGGCACCTAGGCTTATAACCCGGTGGGAGAACCGCTAATACCATCCAACTAAAGCAAACATTCTAAAACTAAGGCATTTAAGTTACGAAAGCAAGTTAAATGACTAAATACGAAGTTCCATTACTAAATAAATGATCTACCAACTAACATTTGCGAAAGATAAACCTAGAACCTGAAAGTCAATGTACCAAAACTACTAGCTAGTATCCACGTCTAAACATAAAAATACTAATGAACTATTTAACTAACTAAAAAATGGTCTAAGTCCGGAAATGGTGGACATAGACTAGAAAGAAACTTCATGGCAACCCGAAAGATGCAGCTCACCCTTGAAGTTGATACGACAATCTCTAATCTCCTAAGCGAGATCTGTGAATAGTCACTTGAAGATGTCTTGTACTCAACAAAAATAAGAGCAAGTGCAGAATCAGTACACAACCAACGTGTACTGGTAGGATCACACGGCTATCCCACTAGTGTAATATATAACAAGTCTAACAACACTATAATCACATGCATATATTTAAACATAACAACATTATCAACATGAAAATTCTACAACACATTTCACATGCTTAACACATCATCGGTCATCTCGCGGAACCCAAACTCAAACTGTTAGTGCACCGGCGTGATACCAGATCCCAGTTAGCTTGTCGTAACATGGAAATCCGATTCTATAGTTGTGCCAGAATGTGGCAACCCGATCTAATATTTATGCCGGAACGAGTGGCAATACAATCCAAGTTAGCTTGCCTAAACATAACAATCCAATCCCCAATCACACACCACAATTACAATCACAAGTATATCATAAAAATTATACGTTGACATCATGATTTCATGGCTATATCATTCATCTATCTTAGTTACAACAACGTGATCAATATTGTGACATTAATATACATACAAGTATAATAATGAAGCAAGAACATGCATACATCACACAAATCATGAAATTACAACCATCAACTACCTCAAAACCCTTTTCTTTCCGAATTTGTTCCGCTTGTTCTTGGTTTATAATTAATCAAAATAACACGGGAATCAACAAATAATTGTTAATTACTCGTGAACTCTAGATCAAGCCCATGATCCGAACTAGTAAATATAAGGTTAATTACACCATAGTGTCTATCAAGAAACAATTCTCCATCAACTATGACCCGTTCTAAAACGTTCTACGATTGTAAAGTGAATTCAGAGAGATAAAAACTTACCTTTTAGCTTCAAGAATGATAAAAAAAAGTTGGAATAGACCATGGGTCATTCTTTTGATCTAAAAGTCAAAAAGTGCCAAATAAGGTTGTTTAGGGATTTTATTTACGATTTTATTCACCACCGTCCCGCTACAACGACACCCATCCCGCTGTAGCGACGTCGCTGAAGCGGCATCTTTTGGATCAGTGAGCCTCGTTGCAAAAATTCCAAAAATTTATGGTTTCTGATCCTCATCCCTGCTACAGCGGCACCCATTCTGCTGTAGCGACGCAAATCCTGCTATAACAAGTTAGATAGAACCCTTTTTAGAGAACTTTAATTCCTCTCTTTTACAACACACTCTCAACCCAATATGCTCATAAATTACCCTTAACTCTAAGATCGATCACCAGAGAAAAAATTATCCTATTTGAATTCCGTAAAGTTGTACAGATTTCTTAACGAGTTATCTAACCACTTATGTAATCAAAATTATATTTACTCCATCCGATTGCTACAAGATTTCCCTACACCTTTATGACTCCAAATTCCTCCAAATCTGGACAAGGTTGGGAAAATCCTAGTACTACGAAAAAGTTTTTCCGGTCTAATTTTTCTCGCGTTGGCAATTTTATAACGATGAAACCAAGTCGTTACATTTTGATTCAACATGATTTATTTATCATATTAGTTATTATTATATTCTTGTTATTACTATTTTAATGCTTGATCACCATTGAAATAAACATATTGTTCGAATTGAACTCGGGAGAGAAATAAGAGAATAGAACGTGGAATATAAGGAGCATGATTTTCTCTTAATAATTAGGGTTAATTTGTATCTAGGATAGGGATATATAGAAACCATGCTTGGTCACTATACAAGAAGAAATTGTAATGCTCAGTATTTAATCAATCCTATCCCGCTCAACAATGTAGTTAGGGTGTTATTTATTGTAGGTGATCAGAGGCCGGGAGAGCATGATCATACATTTAACCATGTAAGTCACTAACTAGATACTCAAAAAAGTTGCTGAAGTTGATGCTAAACATGATTCTTAGTTATATTATAATCCTAGATCGATCAATTCATTGATTGTGTAAGTATTTATCTTTTCTTAGTGAATTTCTCTTTATTATTTTATCTTTATTTTTAGTTTAGTTAATATAGTCATATTTTGAAATCCTCCCCTTAAATAAATAATTAGAATTAAGATAATTTAGTAAGAATAATTAATTGACAAGTCATTTGGGTTTAATAATCTGGTTCTTTTAAGAGTCACTATATTACTTGTGTGTCGTGTACACTCGTGTGTTCAATTGGAAGAAACATTTTGCATCAACACAACATCCAAACCAGAATGTAAAGCATCACAATCGATAATAAAATCATTACCTTCAACCGGTAACGCTAGAATAGACGTAGTGGTCAACAGAGTTTTGAGCCTTTGGAAACTCTCCTCACATTTTTCAGTCCATTCAAATGGTATTTCCTTTTTGGTCAAATTAGTCAGGTGAGTTGCAATAGAATCAAAGTTCTTCACAAATTGACAATAGTAGCTAGAGAGTCCTAGAAAACTCCTAACCTTCATCACTGAGTTAGGTCGAACCCATATCATAACCGTCTCAATCTTTTGAGGATCTATCATTATCCATTCTTTTAAAACTACATGTCCCAAAAATGCAACAGAAGTCATTCAAAATCCACACTTAGAAAACTTAGCATACAACCTTTGTTTTCCAAGAACACCTAGAACAATACGAATATGGTAGACATTCTCTTCCTCAACTTTCGAGTAGACCAAAATATCATCAATAAAGACTGTGATGAAAGAATCAATAAATAACTTGAATACCCAATTCATTAAACTTATAAAAGGTGAATGCACATTAGTCAAGACAAAGGACATAACTAGGAACTTGTAGTGCCCATAGCGGGTTCTAAATGTTATCTTGGGCACATCTTCGGGCCTAATTTTCAACTGATGGTAGCCAGACCTTAGATCAATCTTGGAGAAAACTGATGCACCTTGCAATTGGTTTAAATGATCATCTATTCGAGTCAAAGGGTACTTGTTTCGAATAGGAACCCTATCTAATTTTCGGTAATCTATACACATTCTCATACTAACATTCTTGTTCGTAACAAACAAAATTGGGGCACCCCATGGGGAAGCATTAGGTCGAATAAATTTCTTATAAGGAATTCTTGGATTCGAGTCTTAAGCTCTCTTAATTCTACTCGAGCCATGCAATATGGAGGGATAGAAATGGGACAAGTACCAGGTTTCAAATGAATGCATAAATTTATATCTCTGTTCGGAGGCATGTTAGGAATATCGGTAGGAAACACTTCTCTAAATTCTGACACCACATAAATGGACTCAATAGATGGAGTCTTAACCTCAACATACCTAATATGAGACAAATACGCCAAACAACCCTACCATACTAGTTTTCTAGTCCGAATGTAGGATATAATCTTAACTTGCTTAGGCTTGTACACCCCTTCCCACTCTAACTTTTCCGTTCCCAGAATTTCTAGAGTTACAGACTTAGTATTACAATTTAACATATCATAATAGGGGGACAATCAACTCATGCCTAAGGTAATATCAAAGTCAGTAATATCCAAAATTATCAAATCGCCTAACAAAATAGGATAAGCACGATAGACATGAGTGATTATGACTAACTTTCTAACTGGGATGGAATAAGGGATAGGATAATCAAGTACATCACAAATTAGAGAAAATTCTGAAGCAAATTGAACGGATACATATGAATAGGTAGAACTCGAATCAAATAACACATTTGCCATCCGATCACAGACAAGAATAGTACATGCGATCACGACGTCAGACGCCTCTGCCGTATTGTTTCCCAGAAAAGCATAACATTGAGCCCTATCATCTTGACGATCCACTTCCCTACCTGGTTGCACGTTACCTCTGCCTGCATAACCATTTTCTATACCTCCACGGCCTCGCTGATTATCTCCCCCCACCTTGTGGACGTCCTCGATCATTATTATCATTTCTTATGGGTACCACTGCTCTAGTCTGCTACTGCGCGAATTTAAATACACGTGGGTGGGGACAATCACTCCTCATATGCCCAGGCTCTCCACAATTGTAACATGTACGATCAAACGATGGTCTGTTGCTCGCTGAAGGTGTGACTCCATGGCTATCCTGAATCAAATTATGAGGTGGTGTTCCCGAGTAATTCCCTGTAGAGGCAAGCATAACAGACTGAATTGGCTTGGTTGCAAGCGTTGACCTCCCTGAACCTCTGGAATAAGAACCTTGAAAGTTACCCGAGTTTTTGGCCCTTTTAGCCAATGTTTTAGCCTGACCGTCTCGCCTCACCCTCTCCACTTTCTCAACATAGTTTGTTACCTCATTAAATCTCATCCCTGCGGAACTCATATAAACAGATAATACTTGCAACTCAGAATAAGTTTCCTAATAAATAAACGGATCCTCTCCTCCTCAATAGTCACCAATTGAGTAGCATATCTAGACAATGCATGGAACTTCGCTTCATAAGCTACCAAAGTCATACCACCTTGTTCCAAAGCCATAAAATCATCTTTCTTACGATCCCTAAAAGTTCTAGGCACATATTTCTCCAAAAACAGAGCTTGAAACCGGGTCCAAATAAGTGGAGGTAAAATAAAAGATCTGCACTCCATATAATCTCGCCACCACTGTTTAGCCTCACCTTGAATCTAATAAGTCACGAACTCAACCCCATGTTGATGGATAATTCCCAACTTATGCAGCCTCTCATAGCAATCTAGGATGAACTTATATGCATCCTCACTCTAGGAACCATGGAACATAGGCACTTTAAACTTTAAAAACTTGGTCAACATCTTATGTTCATTACCAATCATAACAAACCCCAGCAAAGGATGGAAAAAAGCATTGTTACTTACGTTTTCACCCACCTTGGGGATAATGATAGCAATAGGAGGATTGGCGGGAGCTTGAGTTACTTCAATAGAAGAAAGCACTCCAGGACCAACCAACCCTTTCAAGAATTACATTATCTATTGGGCTAAGACTGGGTCGATGGGAGGAACACCGGTAGTCTCATCATGTACCTCTCCGTCTTATTCAACCTCCTCACCATCTTCAACCTCACAATTCCCCTCTATATCTTCATGATATGCATAAGGGTTCTCATTCATAAAAACATTCTCAACAGGAGTTCCATCTCAGTAGGTGTTAGTCTTCCACGACTTCTATTCTACTTCTTCCTTTACCCCTGCCTCGACAGTGACCTGTTGCTGTATATTTCTCATCTGAAGCATTGGCGGGAATTATATGTCTAACGTCGTTGAATCTAGTGTTAACCATCTGTAGACAAAAGAATGAAGGAGGCTAGATACCAATTCGAATGGACAGATATCAATCGGAATCAAGTTATAGGAAGAAAGGATACAAAAGAAACATTGAGAAATTTCCTAAAGTCGTGTAGCCTCTCGAAGAAAAGTAAAGGCATTCCCTACCATTTCGTAAGAATCTACTAGGCTCGTTTTGTTACATTGAGATCAAAAAATCTAGGCTCTGATACCAACTTTGTCACGATTCATACCGTCGTGATTGACACCCATACTAACTCTCCAGTGGGAGAACCACTATTACAACTCAAACCAAGCAACTAAACCAAAACTAAGACATTCAAATTATGAAAATAAGTTAAAATATCTAAAAATTGAAGTTCCAATAATCTTTCAAAAGTCTAACAACTAAACAATGCGGAAAATACGCCTAGTTACTGAAAGTCAATGTACCAAAATAACTAAACAAGGAACCGAAGTCTAAACAAGAAAGGATACAACCCCAACTAATGAACTATTAAGTAACTAGAAGAGTCTAAGTGGGAAATATGGACATAAGCGAAAGGAGAACCCGTGGTAGCCTGGAAGAATTTACTCACCCTTGAATTCAAATGAGATCATTGATCTTCTAGACGAGGTCTGTCAATAGCCGCCTGAAGATGTCTTGTACTCAACAAAAATAAGATCAAGTGCAGTATCAGTACACAATCACAGTGTACTAGTAGGATCACACGACTATCCCACTAAGTGCAACAAAAGCAAGTCAAGCAACATTATAAACATGCAAAGTACCGAACATATACATATTGTCATGCTTTCATCATTAATTTCTTAAGAGTTGCATTTTTAGAAATTTGAGTCGATTGACTCGGGGCGTGGACCAGTATGGATTGGGGGGCGGCATATTATCAACATTTATGAACAACGTGCAATTTCACAATTCTCATGATACAAAATTATGTCAAGTAGTTGGTCCTCTCATGGAACTTAAACCCAAATTATTAGCTTACCGAAAGGTGGTACCCAATCCCTTAATTATGCTAGAACGTGGCAACCGATTCCATATTTATGCGAAATGTGACAACCAATCCAGTTAGGTATGCCGGAACGTGGAAACTGATCCTTTCATCACACCACAATCACAATCAAAAGTATATTTTGAAAATTATATAATCAAGAAGTGATTCATGTCATGTAGTTATTTGTCTATCTCATTTACAACAAGTATGATCAATAATATAACATTCAGATACATACATGTATCATAATGAAGCAAGAACAAACATACATCACACAATCATAGAATCCCAACCATCACATACCTCAAAACAAGTTTGAAACTCTAAGAATCTTGATCCTTCCCTTTCGGATTTGTTCCACTTGTTCTTGATCTACAAACAATCAATATACTACGAGAATCAATAAACAATCACTAATTACCCAAATTACTAACAATTCTAACAACCCTAGATCATACACATGATCCCAAGTAACCGAATTAGGGTTGTTTCCACCATAATTCTTAAATCAAAACCCTTCCCCATCGATAATAACCCAAAAAAATAAGTTCTACGGATCGAAAAATGAATACGGGGAGCGGAAACCTTACCTTTAGCCTCAAGAATGGTGGGAAACTGTCAAGAGTCACCTGAGGTTCGTTCCTTAGCTCTAAAAATAAAAAAAAGTGCAGGATAAAGTTGTTTAGGAGTTTATTTACGACTTTAAGTCGCATATGGCCCGCCAGAGCAGCCATTACACCGCTACAGCGTCCCCGCCAGAGCAAAAAAATCCAGCGCCAGAGCTGCTTGCACAAAACAATGAGCTATTCAATTAGTTCCAAGACCTCCATTTCACAACACACCTCTAACCAACGACATTTAGAAATCATCTTCACGCTAACATCGATTTCGGGAATTCTACTCGCCGAATTCAATTTTGTAAAGTCATACGGATTCCTTAACGAGTTATCTATCCACTCATGTAATCAAAATTATAAATAAATCACGCGATTGATATCGAATTTCCCTACATCTTAATGACTCTGATTTCGTCTAAATCTGAACTAGGTTGGGAAAATATCAAATATTACAAAAAAAAAATTGACCCCAAATTTCCCCCCGTTGAATTATCGATAACAAAGGAACCCGATCATTACAAAATCACATCAAAAATATTATATCCAAATATATTTGTTTTGAGGTTATTGTCCTCTACTTTAATTTTGTAGTGCAATAGTTATGAACAAAGACTACTTTGTGTAAGTATTTTTATTTCTAATAATGAGGATACAAAATAAGATATATCAATAGCAAAAATGGTCTGGATTTTTTCATTTTATAAAATTATAAGAGCAAGATCATTAATAAAAGTTAACATAAGTAACAATTCTCGAAAAATATTAAAATGTGTTTGTGGATACACTTAGCAATAAAAGATAATCAAAATTATTATAAAGTTATTTTTAAATTTTCAATTAAATATGAATCATGAAAAATATAAGAAAAATTCATTAAGAGAATTCATTTGTGACATTTTTCATAAATTAGTAAAAAGCTAAAGAAAAGCTAACTTGATTATGTTAAGATACGATGCTAATTGGTAATGATTTTTTTTAAAAAAATACATAAATTAATAAAAAAGTTAAAAGACAAGCTAACTAGATTCTTTTAAGATGTGATGCTAATAGTTACTATTTTCTTAGTAGAATTAAATAAGCAAAGATGAAAAAAATGAAAAATAAAATAGGGAGAATAGAAAAATAATGTTGAAATAAATTCAAAGAAACGTAAAATCATAGGAGAGAAACTTATTAGGGGGAAATTTAATAGCGATAATTATTCCAAATATACTTGTTACATAACCATTCATCCTCCATTATAATTATTCTAAATATTTACTTAACCTTTTCCTTATACTTTAATTATATGGGAATATTATTTATCTTTGATAATTATAAATATTCTTATTATTTGTGATTTTAATACCTTATTTTAAAAAAAGTGTAAGAGTCTAAATAAAATTTTTTATTAGATATTATAAGAATTGTTTTGTACTCTTTATACCATAAACCATTTTATCGTTCTTTCATCATTGTTCATTTATTGCTTATTTTATCATGTATTCTAACCACAATATATAACAATATACATATATATATATTTTGTTTATCCTATGTCATCAATTTTTTATTTGCAGAACTAAAATTATATATCACCAATTTTATTTTCAAATAATGAATATATAGAAAAAAAATTAAATTTTAATATATAATTGTAGTACTCTTTTAAGTCTTCAAAATATAGGTAGCTTATCTATTTTAAATAATTTTTCATATTTCTAAGAGCGTGTTTGAATGTGTTACTATTTTAATTCTTTTGATATTTTTTTTAAAAAAAATTAAAAGATT
Source organism: Solanum sitiens (assembly GCA_016801875.1). Taxonomy (NCBI): domain Eukaryota; kingdom Viridiplantae; phylum Streptophyta; class Magnoliopsida; order Solanales; family Solanaceae; genus Solanum; species Solanum sitiens. Next base: position 537,321 of record JABWTJ010000109.1, read on the forward strand.
ATAAATCCCACTTTAAAATCTTACAAAATATCAAAGGTAACCATATTTAATTTTGAGAACTCAGTCAAATGGATTATAAGATCATAAATTCTTAATTATTATATTATAATTAACATAAAAGAATATGTACTATTCAATAAAAAAAAAAGTATAGATATTAAACAGTGCTAATTTAAGATTTTGTTCTTTTAATAAAATCAATTCATAAATTAAGTTAATTTTATAAATCCAAATGTTAAATTTGTTATCTAAACTATTTGAATTTTAAAATTAAAAAAAAACATTAAACTTTGGTGACATATACTAAAAATATGATTAATATACTAAAAAAGAAATTAGTTTTTCAAAAATAAAATTTAAAATATTTTTCTAACCGCACCCCCCCCCCAACAAACTCCTCATCTTTTTATTTTTTTAATTTCTTTTGTTAAAATATTTTTAAAAAGTTCAGACCTCAATCCCTCCGCCACTTCTTCCTAAAGAAAATTGATATTATTTTTACTTTTTTAAAAAAAAAAAATTCTACTCCACCCTATCTAACCATCCGCTCCCATATATTTTTTTATTTTTTCATTTTTTCGCTTTATGCTACATCTGTATATATATTTTTAGGAAAGTATCATTTTCTAATTGAATACGAAGTATAATAGGAATGAAATTTTATTATTAAAAAGTCTTGCAACAAGTAAAAGGATACTATTCTAATATATATAATACAAGACGATGAAAAAAAATCTAAAAGCAGAGGATTATGTGTGGTAGATTTTTTTTTTATATAAAAAAAGTTAATATAATATCTAAATTGTTATGAAACTATATAAATTAAGAAGAAGAATAAAGTAGAGAGGAGGGAAAATACTTCTTATTTATCTCGAAGTCTATTCAGAATTCATTGATCTTCTTTACAATGAAGAAAAAACCTCTTATTTATAGAGGAAATCTAATTTGGTTGCCAAGTAGAATTCCTATCCATATCCTAAAAGGACTCCACATAATTAGACATTCACTATAATACAAATATGTTTATAACACTCTTCCTTGAATATCGGTAGATTATGTGCCTTGTTAAAATCTTACTAGATAAAATAAGTGGAAAAAATCTAGTGAAGGAAAAAGAGTACACATATCTAATAATACGCATTATGGATGCCTCATTAAAAACCTTACAAGGAAAATCAAATGGGACAAAACCTTGTGAGGGAAAAAGAGTACATCACGTATTAACTCCCCCTAATGAGAACATCAATCCAGAGACTTAAATCTTCGTTTTCTAAACTTGTGCACCATCTTCTTGAAAGTTGTAGTTGATAGAGAGACTTGGTGAGTAAATCAATTATAGTATTACTTGAACAAACATGTTGCATGTTGATATCACCAAATATATATTTTTTTCTTTTATTAGAAAGGGAAAACTGCTTATTCTGTTGTGTTTTTCTCCAATAGTCGGTAGCAATAGCTTAGGGGTCGGTAAAGTGTATAAGAATAATTTTAAATAGAGTGTATTAGCAATACTAATATTAGTAATGTTTGTATTTGTTATGCTAACATTAATTATATATAAATTATTTTAATGCATTGTTTGATTTGATACAATAAACATAACATATATTGCATAAAAAAAATTATTTACAAAATTATGTATGCATTAAAATCATTGCATTGCTAATACCTAAAAATCCATGGTATTAACAATCGACATCTTAATACACAATAGAATACTAAACAAGACACTGATAATACACAAAGCTAATACATACATTATTTTTTCTAATATACTCTACAAACGACTTCGATATTGATAGAAATATTTCCAGTTTTCACTCAAAACTAATGTACATTCCACTTGAAAATTTTAGTCCATTGAGATGTAGAATTTGTTGGTGAATATATATAAATTACAATTAAAAATAAAAATAATATATAATAAGTAATTCTCTAATACATACTCAAGCTAAAGCAGTGATATTTTGCTTTGCTATAGGAGATTGAAGTCTAAACTTTTGATTTGTTTCTTTAAAATTAATTGAAGATTCAAAATCTTACCAAACATTTTTCTTTAATATAAAATTACCCTATTTTGTATAGTGAACAAGTCGAAAAAAAATTCAAAGCTGAACTTGGGATGATACATTTGATTCTTCTCGATTTTTCAGATATTAGTAAAAGTTTTTCTAGAATAAGTCTTCGTAGAGAATATTATATATATAGGATCAGCAGGGTTAGGTATTTTGGCATGCCTAAGAATTGCAGTTTGGCAAATCATAAAAGCAACGTAGAAAAAAAAAATAGTAGTAAGTGCTAAGTGCGTATGAATTATGTGTGGATTATTAGTTTTATTTTTAAATTATTGGTAATTTTAAAAAATATTTTTCTATTGAATTAATTGAACTTAAATACACCCCTGATTTGTCATATAACACAAAAATTGATCTCAAAGTCTTACAGAAATGTGCAATTCTTAATAAAAAATCAAGAGAATTGTTGAAAACACCCTTAAAATAATTTAAGGGTGTATTTACCCATGTGACAAGATTAAAAGTTTATTTAAATTCAGTTAATTCAGTAGAAAAATATTTTAAAATTGGCAATAAATTAAAAACAAAACTAATAATTAACATTAAATTTAAAAATATTTTCTATACTAATCTCAAAAAATTCATCACAAATGATCCCAAATTGCATTGTTTTCTATTGAGCAGCTAGCTGGCAAGAAGCAAATAACCTTAAAATGGATCCTTAAACCACCCACCCCCACCCCCACATCCAAAGTAAGAGAAAGTGAAAGGAAAGAACTATACACGTGGTTCATGATGATTTTTTTTTTTGCCCTTTCTCCCCTATGAAAAGGCAAACTAATTAATGAATAAGTTATGTTTTCTTTTAATTTTTTCATTTCGGGAGGGGTGGACCAAGTCTATTCCAGCCAATATGATGTGACAAATATATTGTCCAAATAAGAGTCCAGAACTTAAATAAGCTAAAAAAAATAAAAAATTAAGATAAGTCATTATTTTAGAAAGTAATTAAAATAGACTTAGTAGAAAAAAATATTTCATCTTATTCAATATTTTAAATGTTTTTCGTTAGTCTCATAACATATATATTTTAATATATAATGAAACTATTTATTACATTTTATAAAGTGTAAGTTTTTATTACACTTTGTAAAGTGAAACTTTTTCTTACATTTTATAAAGTGGAAGAAAATCTTACACTTTATACCGTGGAAGAAAAAATTAAATTTTACAAAAGGCAATATAGATTTAACATAGGTTTCGACCGATAAAGGAGAACGTTATTAACAAGTTTTAGGCTCCTTTATAGCATAAATTTCAAGTATTATTAACTTGATTTGATTTATGTATTCATTTTGAACCCTCAAAAAGTCGGTGAACAATTCGTCATTCTAAATAATCCACTCTTCAAAATTTACTTGTGCTTGTGATAAAAATGAAGTAGGTTATTTTTCGACTATAATTAAATTATAGTCAATACTATTTATACACATTCTTTTATAAATTGATGAAAGAAATTTATGATATTAGACATTAATTGAATATTTAGCATTGTATTTGGGAGGACAATTATAATAAATGTTATTTCCTTCATGTATAATTTCTTCATCCCAATAAATCAAAAATTCTAACTTCTGGGGTATTAGACATTTTTTTGTGATTGAAATAAAGAAGAATAGAAGATTAAAGATGTTGAAGGTGCCTGTTGGAATGTCCTTAAATAGAGTTTAGAGGAATTTTCAGAATAAAAAAATAAAAACACATAATGTAGTGATTTTTTTGTTTTTATGACATGTCAAATCAATATAATTGTATGACAAATATTGCAAAAGCTTCATAAAGTTTCAAAACGTGAAAATATTTCTCTTGTAAAACACAATTTTTCCTTCCAATTTATAAAATGAAAGAAAAAGTTTTACTTTGTTAAGTGTAAGAAAAAGTTTCACTTTGTAAAGTGTAACACTTTATAAAGTGTAATAATAATTCCGTTACATATTAACATATACATGTTATGAGACTAATGAAAAACGTTTAGAATATTAGATAAAGTGAAGTTTTTTCTTCCACTAAGCATATTTTAGTTACTTCCCAAAATAGTGACTTATTTTGATCACTTTTTTTTTTCGTGACTTATTTAGGTTCTGAACTCGCCCTAATAACTAGCAAAGGCACAATGGATGATGGATCCCCACACAATCAAAGACACCACACCGATTAAAAATCATGTAAGACACATGTGAGTATTTATTTAATTTTATACACGTTTAAATATTTGCTGTATGCACATCCAAAATTAGAAAGCATAATGTAATTAAAATCAAGTTAAATGACATATTTATATATTATGCCTAAGAAAATGTTCAAAGATGATATGTTTACTAAACATTTTTTCAATTTTTTATGCTAAAAGGACCCTTATTATTGCAACAAGAATATGGTAAAAGTATCTAGTGTACTTACCAAGTAAGAGATTACATCAACTATGGGATCCAATCCAGTAAAGTTATCTCCGGTATATGTCAATAGGGTTTTCAGATTTTAAAACGTGTCCTACTACAATTTCAATGGGTAGGATCTATAAAGTCTTAATCTCGGTTAGTCTTTCTTCTTTAGGGAAAAGGGTCAAATATGTCCCTTAACTGTTCGAAGAGGTCTAGATATATCCCTGTTTAAAGTTTGGCTCACTCAGTCCAATTTTTTGCATAAATATGGCCTTATGGTCGTTAATTGGTCTGCTGGACATATCCAACTCATTTTCCGTTTCTTTAAATGTCACATGGAATTGTCATGTCATTTTGACCTTACCACATGACATTTATATGAAAATGAAAAGGAATCAATTATGCCCCTATAAAGTTCGGACCATAAACACCTAATCCGACCCATAAATCAACTCCCCTTTCAAATAAACTACTTGACCCATTTTCAACAATTTTGTTTAAATTTTCATTTTTTTCGATAAATTTCAAAAATGTGTAATAGATTAATAAAAATAGGAAAAATATGAAAAAAAATAAAATAAAATTAACGTAATAAATTCACAAATAAATATAGTAACCTCAAATTCAACAATTTCAACAATTTTTTGTGAAATTGTTGAATTTAAGGTTATTATATTTATTTGTGAATTCTTGGCGTTAATTTATGTTTTTTATATTTTTTATTAATCAATTAAATTTTCATTTTTTTCGATAAATCTCAAAAATGTGTAATAGATTAATAAAAATAGGAAAAATATGAAAAAAATAAAATAAAATTAACGTAATAAATTCACAAATAAATATAGTAACCTCAAATTCAACAATTTCAACAATTTTTTGTGAATTGTTGAATTTAAGGTTATTATATTTATTTGTGAATTCTTGGCGTTAATTTATGTTTTTTATATTTTTTATTAATCAATTACTAATTTTTGAGATTTACAGAAAAAATAAAAACAAAAAAAATTATTGAAATTGTTGAATTTAAGGTTACTATATTTATTTGTGAATTTTTGGCGTAAATTTTATATTCCCCCCATATTTTCCCTCTTTTTTTATTAATCAATTACTCATTTTTGAGATTTACCAACAATAAATAAAAATAAACAAAATTATTGAAAACAGTTTGGATAGTTTATTAAAATGGGGTTGATTTATGGGGCGGATTAGGTGTTTATGGGTCCGAAATTTTTAGGGATATAATTGACCCCTTTCTATTTTCATATAAATGTCATGTGGTAAGGCCAAAATGACATGATAATTCCATGTGACATTTAAAGAAATGAAAAATGAGTTGGATATCTCCAGCAGACCAACTAACGCCTATAAGGACATATCTATGTGAAAAGTTGGACAACGAGAGCACGAGTAACTTAAATGAGGAGTATATCTAGTTTAGGGGCATATTTGACTCTTTTCCCTTTTCTTTATTTTCTCATCAAGATATATTACTTTTGAGATGATTGTAATGATGTAACAATTTGTTTATCCTCACAAAAAATAGTGTAATTGAATTTCTCAAAATAGTTTAAAGGTACGCGAGTTTAATAACTTTTATGAATGAAATAAATTACAATAATAATGTAACATCTCGTTAAGTGAAAGAAATATAAAGAAGTTAAAAATTGGAAATAGTCATTTTAGAAAGAATATAAAAGAATCTCGAAAATTTGTTAAGTATGTTAAGTTGAGTTTTTTATCAAATTCAAACAAGCATAAATCCTAGTTCAGGATGAGTTAAGTGTGTTACCAGATATCGTAGGAAAGATCTTGGAATAATCTTTCCAAAGCCACTGAGTTTGCGCGACTCCGAATATACCCACTTGAAGTTTGGTTGTTCAAATAAGGAAAGTCTAATACGAATTTTAGAAGGGCATTATGGTCTTTTTTCATACCCCATGACTTAATTTCATTTTTTGGTAATTAATTGGGGTCTAAACTGATAGGATTCAATTTACGCTTTTACGATATTGAGTTAGGGTTTAAGAGAAGAGAAAAGAGGAGAAGGAGCAAGAATCGTCAAATTCTTCAAGAACCGCTTGTGGATTTCGTCAAGGGGTGATCCCTACGAGGTATATAATATCACATAGCGTTGGGTTAGTTCACCCACGTGTCAATCATGATTTAATTTAGCGAAGTTATATTGTTTTGAAAGTAAATCCTATGAGTTCTTGATGTAAATTCATTCGAATTCTTGTGGGCTCTTGTGGTTGAAGTTTCTTGAGTTTGATTAATGTAATTAGGTGTGATTTCCAGTTGAATCTAGCCTATTTTGAACATATTATCGATTCTAAGTGTTTGGGGGAAAGAACCAATTGAAATTAGAGGGTTTAGAATTGAAAAACTAAGAAGAAAGTTCATCAAAAATATGGGGAAGAGGTTGGGGCACCGCGCTTCTCAGCGCGCCCCAAAGCAACCTCTGCGGTGCCGCGCTAGCCAGAGCACCCCAAGTCAACATAATTGTAGTAGAGTAACAAATGGTGGAGATCTTGGTATCTTGGGATCTCTTGTAGCTGTCGAGTTGTCACCCTAGCTTTTGTCTTATTGGTATCTTGGGTCCGATGACTTACTTTTGGAGCTAGACAAACCTTCAACATGATATCACAACTTTGACTCATATTTGACCTGTCCTATTTTCCATATGCCATTCTCCAATTAATCCATATGTTAAGTCCAATTCTTATACCATATAGATAGTCATCCTCTTTCTACATACTTACCAAATTGAGATCGGAAAGTGGTAGAAATTCATTTTCTTGGCGAGAAAGAATGAAAAAAAGTTTTCTAACACCATTTGATGAGGCGTGGTATTCTCACATTTAAGGCTCCGAACACAAGTCTTTCAGTGATTGGCTTTGAACCACGTTTGAGTATCGATATAATCATGGCCTTGTTCTTTTCACAATCTATTTAAACCTTACTTCTCCCTCTTTTCTTTTTATATCTTCCAAACTCAAACTTTAACCTTCTTTGAAGCAATTTCTTACCTTCCATGACTTTTGTAAGACCTCAGAATTCTTTGTTCAAGATCAAACAATAATAAGATAAAAAATTAACTTTATAGAACTCTTGGGTTTACATACACTATCTACAGGCCGTAAAAGGAACTATGGACCCTAGATGGGGACCGTAAATCAAAGCTCATAAATGAAAAATTAGCATGAGATGTACGAGCCCAATATACGGGTCATAAACCCTTTTACGATTTGTAAATTAGTTCATAAATCAAACTCCTGAAACTCAAACTTTAGCTGATTTCTACGGATTACTTTACATCTCATAGAGTTAACTATGAATGATAAATTCATACTCAAAATTTACTCTAATTTCCACGATCAACATCTACGGACCATATATGGTAGCTTATGATTGAGCTATCATCTTTTAAAATATAAACCAAGATTCCTGTAGTGCTTAACTTGGAACTTATCTTGAGTAGCTAATATCATCCCTAAGCTGGGCATATCTACTTAGTACTTAGAGGAAAGAACCTCTGCAGGAATGCACCTATAAGCTCTATCCAGGTAGTGATGGATGCTTCTGATCCAAGTCATGTAGTTGTTTCACCAATCAGACATAATGAGAACAAGCTCAATTTGATTCCTTCTTGAGAGATACAAGGAATCTTGTAAGCTAGACACAACTCATCAAGTATTTTAAGATACACCCAATTAAAATTTTAATATATTTGTTCGGGTCTTCTAGAGGTAAACCATAGAAGAAGTCTTTCATGCCCATTAAGTGCAACATCATGCTAGTGATGTTGAAAGCTGCATTTTAAACCAGTGATGGAGGTCTATTAGCCACAATATGGCCCATTTGTGCATTAGTCTTATCTTCCAACCTATGAAAATTCTCATCATCCATTACAAAATTTAACCTTCATCGCCTGAATGCTCTTAAGTTTCTAGGTCAATAAGAATGAAAGGCGATCCTTGACTCCTAGTGTCGGGCATAAACTGTGGAAAATCCTACATTAGACAAAAATAATAACAAGTGTAATTTAAAAAGTGAATAAAAGCTACTTACTGAATTTCTACATATTCTAAATATCTGAGCTGCACTTCACAACACCAGCACTAGAATTTTATGTAACTCAAACTACACCCTTTTATTGGATTAAAGTGGTTGATTGCAAGATACAGTGTCACGACTCAAAATCAGGCCATGATAGCACCTACTACAAACCCCTATTAAGCAAGCCTAAACCTAAAATAAAAGATAACAACAAAAACATGAATAAAAATACAAAATGGGACAGAGTGTAAAAATGTAGATATAATACATAATATACAAAATAGACAAGAAAGTTATAAAAAGGTAAAATATACAAAAGAACCAATCGTCGGACCACACCCACACAATAAACTGACAATTTCCCACAAATCCCAATAAAATCCCCTAAGAAATGACCTCCTAAATTGCCTCTAAACTCATTTTTTTTGAAAATATGCATGCTGAATTCGTTAAAAGGAAAGTTATACTACCAATCATTTAACTCCTTGAATACGGAGCCTTTCCACGAGCTTAGATCCTATTTGTGAATGTGGAGGTATGGTTAACTAACTCTCTACAAATGCAACATAATGTCCATGAACATAGAGATCAAGCCCCAAGACCCTCCATAAATGATCCTCTCCCACGAATGTAAAAGGAAATCACCCAGACTTCCATGAACGTGGCCAAGGGCTCAAAAACTTGGGGAACGACTAATGGATGTCTTATCGTTAAAATACTGACTCAAAGATTAATAATACAAAAATAACAACATAAAAACACACACTACCAAATATTTTAGACCAAACTTGGTATTCTGGAGCAAACTTGTCCCCATAGATAGTAATTGTGGAAATAAAATCTTGGCAGCAATTAATTTTGCAGCCATACTTGTTGAAATTACTAGCCACAAATGTGAAAATTGGTAGCCACCAATGTGAAAGTTGGTAGCCACATTTGTGGAAGTAGGTAGTCAAAGTTTGGTATAAGTTTGGTATTAGTTTGGTAGAGTTAGGCAGCCAATTTTTTTGTTGAAATTGGCTATCACATTATGTCATTAATGATGTAAACAAGTGTTCAAAAAACCTCTATAAATAGAGTAGTAATTGAACACTTGAAGACACACCGAAATAGAGAAGCAATAGAGAGTAGAGAGAGTAATCCACAAACTACTTCTTAGTTTGTGAGAAAATAGTGTGCAAATAATATTATTGTGAGTTGTAAGAAATAAAAGAGTGTTGAGTAGTAGTCTTTTGACACTACCAAGTTTTTCATCAATATTATTGTATTACTTATTCGGGTATCATATTTACCCATTTTAATATTTGGTGTCGTTGTTACTCTCTTTCTATTGCTATTTAGTTTGGACATTATCCTGGGTGTGATTATCATTTTGTCCAACAACGTGGTATCAGAGCCATGACAAATAATAGTCCGTTGTCCTTTCAATACCCCCGTCTCACAAGAGAAAATTATGAAAAATGGTGTCTACGAATGAAAGCTATTCTTGGCTCTCAAGATGTTTGGGATATTGTAGACAAAGGGTATACAAAACCCGCAAATGAGGAAACTTTGCCCTCAAATGAAAAGGAGGTCTTGTTAAAGACAAGAAAGAAAGATCAACAGGCCCTCACTCTTATCCATCAATGTTTGGATGATGGCATGTTTGAGAAGGTGGCTGATGCAACCACCTCAAAAGAGGCGTGGGAGATTTTACAAAATTCTCTCCAAGGAGTTGATAAAGTAAAGAAGATAAAAATTCAAACTCCAAGGGCTGAGTTTGAAGTTTTAAAAATGAAAGAATCCGAATCCATTTCGGATTTCTGCTCAAGATTGATTGCTGTTGTAAATCAACTAAGAAGATACGGAGAGAAAGTAGATGATGTGCGTGTGGTAGAAAAGATCCTTCGTTCTTTAACACCTAAATTTGATTATGTGGTGTGTGCTATTGAGGAGTCTAAAGATCTAGACTCTATGACGGTATAACAATTGGAAGGTTCTTTACTAGCCCATGAAGAGAAAATGAAAAGGAGAAAAGAAGAGCCACTAGAGCAGCTTCTTAAAACTCATGCATCCTTCAAAGGATTTGAAGGTGAGAAAAGTTACAAAGGAAATGGACAATGGAGAGGCCGTGGAGGCCGTGGAGGTCGTGGAAGAGGAAGAAGTTACACCAATTATTTCAACAATGATGATAAAGGTCACCAGTCAATCAGAGGTTGTGGTCGTGGTCAACGAGGAGGCAGAGGACGTGGAGCCTATCAAGGTACAAATGAAATCAGGTATGACAAATCTAAAATTGAGTGTTATAACTGTCATAAAATGGGACATTACTCTTGGGAATGTCGTAGTAATGTTGAAGAGAAAGTTAATCTTGTTGACAACAACAAAGATGAAGATGAGTCAACACTGTTATTAACACTCAAAGAAGAAGATAAAGATGATTGCAGCTCATGGTATCTTGACAATGGACCAAGCAATCATATGTGTGGCCAGAAAGATAAATTTGTGGAGATAAAGAAGACCGTGAAAGGTAATGTGTCTTTTGGCGATACTTCAAAGATCCAAATTGAAGGGATAGGTACGATTCTGATATCCTGTAAAGATGGTGGTCATAAATTGATTACCAATGTTTATTATGTGCCAAAATTGAAAAGTAATATTTTGAGTTTGGGTCAACTTCTTGAAAAAGGATATGATAGTCATATGAAAAATATGCATCTTTGGCTAAGAGATTCAAGTAACAACTTAATTGCTAAAGTTTATATGGCAAAGAATAGGTTGTTTCCTTTGAATCTTCAAACTATCTATGCAAAGTGTTTGAAGGCTAATGTGCAAGATGACTCATGGTGTTGGCATATGAGATTTGGGCACTTGAACTTTGAAGCGCTCAAATCAATGGGAGACAAGAACATGGTTGATGGGATACCGCCAATCAACCATCCAAACCAATTGTGTGAAGCTTGTCTTCTTGGAAAACATGCAAGGAGGAGTTTCCCAAAGGAGACTACATCAAGAACAAGTAAGCCACTCCAAATTGTTCACACCGATGTTTGTGGTCCAATCGATTCACCTTCTTTTGGTAAAAGAAAATATTTCTTGCTCTTTATTGATGATTTCAGTAGAAAGACTTGGGTATACTTCTTGAAGCAAAAATCTGAAGTTTTTGTTGCCTTTAAAAATTTCAAAGCACTTGTAGAAAAAGAAAGTGGCTATGAAATAAAAGCATTAAGGTCTGATAGAGGAGGCGAATTCACTTCAAAAGAATTTAATGACTTTTGTCAATCTCATGGAATTCGTCGCCCTCTAACGGTACCTTACTCGCCACAACAAAATGGAGTTGCAGAAAGAAAGAATAGAACAATTCTTAATATGGCTAGATGTATGTTGAAAGCTAAACATCTACCAAAAGAATTTTGGGCCGAGGCTGTTTCTTGTGCAGTTTATTTGAGCAACAGGTCTCCAACAAAAAATGTACGAGATCAAACACCTCAAGAAGCATGGAGCGGAAGAAAGCCAAGTGTTAAGCACTTGAGAATCTTTGGGAGCATAGCATATGCTCATGTTCCACATCAAGGGAGAGCTAAACTTGACGATCGGAGTGTCAAGTATGTGTTTGTTGGCTATGACGCAAGTTCAAAAGGCTACAAATTGTACAATCCAAGCAATAACAAGGTGGTGGTGAGTCGTGATGTTGAATTTGATGAAAAAGCATCATGGAATTGGGAGGCTCCAGAAGAAAAAACATATGATTTTCTTCCATACTTCGGAGATGAAGAAGAACAGGAGACCATGGCACAGGATGCAACCCCGCCTCCTTCACCAGCAAATATTGCATCTCCATCTTCTCAAGAGAGTTCAAGTGAAAGACCACATAGGATGAGGAACATTCAAGAACTCTATGATGACACAGAAGAAATTACTAATTTTGATTTTTTGTGTTATCTTTTTGCTGATAGTGAACCAATGAATTTTGATGAAGCTGTTACTGACAAAAGGTGGAGAAAAGCCATGGAGGAAGAGATCCAATCAATAGAGAAGAACAACACTTGGGAGTTGACAACTCTTCCAAAGGACCATCGAGCAATTGGAGTCAAATGGGTATACAAGATGAAGAAAAATGCCCATGGAGAAGTAGAAAGATACAAGGCAAGACTTGTGGCTAAAGGCTACAAACAAAGGCATGGCATCGACTATGAAGAAGTTTATGCGCCTGTTGCCCGCATGGAGACAATCCGTCTATTGATCTCTTTAGCGGCGCAAATGAAGTGGAAGATCCATCAACTAGATGTCAAATCGGCATTCTTGAATGGATATCTTGAAGAAGAAGTCTATGTTGAGCAACCATTGGGTTTTGTGGTTAAAAATCATGAAGATAAGGTGTTGAGGTTGAAGAAAGCCTTATATGGGTTGAAGCAAGCTCCATGAGCTTGGAATAGTCGCATTGACAAATACTTTCAAGACAATGGGTTTACTCGTTGTCTCCATGAATATGCTCTTTATATTAAAGTTCATACTAATTGAGATATTCTGCTTGTTTGTCTTTATGTTGATGATCTCATTCTAACGGGTAACAACCCAGTTTTATTTGAAGCTTTCAAGAAAGCTATGTCCCTTGAGTTTGACATGACAGACATAGGGCTCATGTCATATTACTTGGGCCTAGAAGTCAAGCAAATGGAGGAAGGCATCTTCATATCTCAAGAAAGCTATACAAAGGAGATTTTGAAGAAGTTCAACATGTTTGATTGCAACCCTGTGAACACCCCAATGGAAAGTGGAACAAAATTGTCAAAATTTGATGATGGAGAAGAAGTGGATTCCACTTTATTCAAAAGTCTCGTAGGAAATCTGAGGTACTTGACATGTACGAGACCAGATATAGTCTTTACAGTTGGAGTAGTAAGTCAATTCATGGAAGCTCCTACCTCCACTCACTTCAAGGTCGCTAAAAGAATTCTTCGCTACCTAAAAGGTACAATCGACCTTGGGCTATTTTATTCTTCTTCCGATAATTTTAATCTTGTGGGATATTGTGATAGTGATTATGCGGGAGATGTTGATGATAGAAAAAGCACATCTGGTTTTGTGTTTTTCTTGGGTGATTGTGTTATTTCTTGGAGTTCAAAGAAACAATCAATTGTTACTCTCTCGACTTGTGAAGCTGAATATGTGGCAGCGACATCATGTACATGTCATGCTATTTGGTTGAGACGGTTATTGAAGGAACTCAATTTGTCACAAATTGAAGCCACAATGATTTGTGTTGATAACAAATCTGCGCAAGCACTAGCAAAGAATCCAGTGTATCATGATCGAAGCAAGCACATAGACACAAGGTATCACTTTATCCGAGAATGCATTACCAAGAAAGAGGTAGAGCTCAAGTATGTGAAATCTCATGATCAAGTTGCGGATATTTTTACAAAGCCTCTCAAGTTTGAAGATTTTCAGAGATTGAGATCAAGCCTTGGAGTAAAGAAGAAAAATCAAAATTAAGGGAGAGATTTGTGGAAATAAAATCTTGGCAGCAATTAATTTTGCAGCCATACTTGTTGAAATTACTAGCCACAAATGTGAAAATTGGTAGCCACCAATGTGAAAGTTGGTAGCCACATTTGTGGAAGTAGGTAGTCAAAGTTTGGTATAAGTTTGGTATTAGTTTGGTAGAGTTAGGCAGCCAATTTTTTTGTTGAAATTGGCTATCACATTATGTCATTAATGATGTAAACAAGTGTTCAAAAAAACTCTATAAATAGAGTAGTAATTGAACACTTGAAGACACACCAAAATAGAGAAGCAATAGAGAGTAGAGAGAGTAATCCACAAACTACTTCTTAGTTTGTGAGAAAATAGTGTGCAAATAATATTATTGTGAGTTGTAAGAAATAAAAGAGTGTTGAGTAGTAGTCTTTTGACACTACCAAGTTTTTCATCAATATTATTGTATTACTTATTCGGGTATCATATTTACCCATTTTAATATTTGGTGTCGTTGTTACTCTCTTCCTATTGCTATTTAGTTTGGACATTATCCTGGGTGTGATTATCATTTTGTCCAACAGTAAAGTCCATCTTCCACTATGCCTCATCTTTGAGGTGCTACACATAGTAAAATCCATATTCCTGTCAATATGCCCCTTCAGATTGATCTAATAAAATATTAAGTGATTGTACAAGGGCTCGAGAAGATCTCACTAGTGCGCTCAACTTTATTTTATTCGAAAAGATGCACTCTTGTTTTTCTCCACCTAAATCTTGTATTGAGAAATAAAACTATGGCATGCTCTCAGACCCTTCTTGAACCTTTATATTGATGATACCTTTAAGATAAAAGTATGTTCAAAACCCCTTCTTGAACCTTTATATAGATGATACCTCTAAGAAAAAAAAGTATGTTCAAGAACATTTGTGTAGTACTGTAACCCAAAAGATAGCATGATTTGTGATATTGTGAGCCACTAGTAGTAGAATTGCCCAGCGTTGGAAGTTTGAAGTTATAAATATAGTAATCCCAAAAAAGTAGGTATAACGATGGGAATAAAGTATGAAGTTGCAGTCATGTCAAGTAAGTCTATAATAAGGTTATAGGCCTTATTGTGTGTGTGGATTTCATAACTGAGCATAGTGAGAGTTATTGATTAAGGTAACTTAAAGTATGTCTTTGTGGTAGTATAAATCAAGTCTAGGTGGTAAATTGAAGTTAACATGTGAATGAGTTTACACTAATAAGCTTGTGATAAGTGTGGTGAGGCAACTAGAAAGTATATGTGCTTCTAATGCGAGATAGTAAGGTGTGGCAAAAATCTTTTGGTAGAAGAGGACTTTAAGACTTTGGAAGATATATGTGCATCCAAGATAGTAAAGTATATAGTCGTGTGAGGCTTTAAGATTATAATTTTCTATGAGTTCTTAGTCACTATGCTTAATTAAAGTGAATATAGGCTAGTTTAGAGGATATGGAATAGGCCCACAAGCATAGAGTATCGACTTTAGATCTAAGGAGGATATGATAGGATAAGGAACCAATTCAATTTTTGAGAATCAACTAGTGATGTGTTTAGAAATAGTTATGAACGTATTACTATCCATTCCTATTCTAGAATATTCCTCAGATTTCAATCATTATGACACTTCATTCATGTCATGCATATCATCGTTATACCCATGACCTATTGTAACGTCTTGAAAATTAGTAGGCTAAACTAGAGCTTAACGTGTGGGTTAGAGTCATGGATGTAAATCTCCATACTTAAAATAGAGGTTTTCGTGTTAGAACGTCAAAGAACGACCCCTCAAGGACCAACTATAGGACTTTGAGGAGGACCCTATGAACTGCCAAAAAATAGTGAACCACGACAGGATCCACATCTCGTGGTTGGAAAGTCGTGGTTCAAGCCCCAGGTTGCATACTCCCAGTCACCAAAACATGCTTGTCCAGGACAGTACGTGGTTCCATCCACATCCTGTCAACGTGTTCTCGTGGATGGGGACCTGGGGTAGTTTTGGGGGTTAAGTTTAGGGGCACTTTAGGGTTTTTCGGATTTAATTAATATTAAGTTATGTCCTTTTATCCTAATTTAGGCCACGTATATAAGGATTTAGACCACTAAATTAATTCATTCATCTCATTATTCCAAAAAACAAAATCAATTCCCAAAACTTCATCCTCACAAAAAATTCTCTTTAGAAAACTCAAAGAAGAAGAAGAAGGAAGTTGGAGCTAGGGTCGAAGAAGCAAGGGTATTCACATCAAATTCATAGGGCTTTGTTGTTAGGGTATGATATCTCTTCATCCATGGATAGAATTCATCCATAGAGTCCCTTCAAAATACCAATTTCAAATGTAGAAATCCCCAAAAGCTAGGGTTTGATTCAAAAGTCATGGCATGGGTTCCTTTCAGAAACGATTATAATGTTTGAATTACTTTATATTGTGTATTAATTGATGATTACTTATGTTTTTTTTTATGTTGAAATCACCAAGAACCCATAAAATACCATATTTCCCAATTATGATCTTGTGATGTGGGTTTGTTGATGAAACAATAATGTTATGGGATTATACATGTAGTGATTAGGTTAGTTGAATTATGTTGATATACATGTCTAATATAGTGAATTCTAGATGTGTTGATTTTATATGAGCTTGGACCCTTGTAAGAGAAAAATATGATATTATGCATGTTTTATGAAGTTTATGTATACGTTTTAAGAACACTTGAGAATGAAGTGTCTATGATCATGATGTAGTTGTTGTGTTGTTGAAAGGTTATTCTCATATACACACTTATGAAAGAATATGATATGATGTTAAAGGTTTACAAAAAAATCATTCTTAACTTAACTTAAAATTTTTTCCAGATTTTTATTATTTCCAGAAATCACTATATCCAATTCTTAACTTCTTCCTAGTTACTTCAATTTGCGAGATGTTACAATATATTTCCCCTTGGAAACATTCTCCCTAGAATGAGATTACTCTTACTAGGCTAAGGATGTAACATCAACCATTCAGTTCAAACACCAAACAAGCAAATGCAAGAACAATATGCCTACTTATAAATAAATACCACAAAAGTATTAGTACCTTAATTTGGAACTTCTCGGATTCAAAGAGATGTGGATATCTCTTATTCATATCTTCCTCAGCTTCCCAAGTAGCTTCCTCAACAAATTTGTTCCTCCAAAGGACTTTGACTGATGCTACCTTTTATGTCCTCAACTTGCAAACTTGGCGATCTAAAATCTGAATCGGATTCTCTTCATAAGATAAGCTATCCTTGATCCCAATATCTTCGGTTGGTATGATCAATGAAGGATCGTCCATGCACTTCTTTAAGATGGAGATGTGAAATATTGGATGAACCGCTGATAACTCTTGTGATAGCTCTAACTCATTAGCTATCTTACCAACCCTCTTAGATATTCTGTAAGGGCTAATATATAGAAGACTAAGCTTTCTCTTCTTGCTAAATCTCATAACATCCTTCATGGGTAAAACCTTTTAATACACCCAATCATCTACTTCAAACTTTGACGCTTTCTCCAAACATCAGTGTAGGATTTCTGATGACTCTGCATCGTTTTCAACCTCTCTTGAATCACTTTCACCTTCTCCATAGCTTGATGAAGTAAATCTAACCTATCAACCTTGTTTCACCAACTTCAAACCGTTCAATAGGAGATTTGCATCTTCCGCATAAAGAGCTTCATAAGGAGTCATTTGAACGCTAGAGTGATAACTATTGTTGTAAGCGAACTCGATGAGAGGTAGGTGATCACCCCAATTACCTTTGAAATAAATCACACAACCCCTCACCATATCCTGTAAGGTTTGAATAGTGCGCTCTGCTGGCCTATCTATCTAAGGATTAAAGACAGTACTTACGTTCACCTTTGAACCCAACCCTTTTTTGGAATGACTTCCAAAACTGTGCAGTAACTTTTGGGGATGATTATCTTTTTTCAGATTTGTTCTAAGCTTTTACTTCTTATTGTTAGCTTCCTCTTGGTAGTCCATTGTTTATGGCTCAAGGCTAAGGGTTAGGCCTACCTACTGGTGGAGTGTAGTAGGTGGCATCATGACCTCATAAATGACAAGTAAGGTGTTGATATACATGTGGATAAAACAGTAAGTACTCATTAATTAGAACTCGAGGTTTGTTGAATGAGTTTGTCAAAAGTAGTTTTCTTGAGATAGTAGTCCGTACAGAGGTATATAACATGAATCCCGTGTTTAGACTAGTATGATCACCTTATATTTATCACCTTGTAACTCCGAGTTAGGCTTGATCGTGGTAATTAGAGCATATAATTAGACTTAGACCTTGGTGGTAGTAGTCATATATATATATATATATATATATATATATATATATATATATATATATATATATATATATATATATATATATATATATATATATATATATATATATATATATATATATAGGTAGTATAGGTAGTAGCTTATGAAGTATAGTGTTCACAAGGACGAGCTTAGTGAGAAGTGTGTCTAAGCTTAAAACCTATCAGTCATATTGTTTAACTCATAGTAGTTATGTTCATGTTCCATGGACAATGTATCCATGACTCATGTCAAATATCTTCACATAGAGTAGCCAGAAATTTCATAAAGAATGTCCAAACATTGGATAGTAAACGATAAGAAAAATTGATGATTTAAAGTAACAAAGAAGATGGGAATCTCCTTTGGGACATCCTACATAGATTTGAACCATTAACCACTAAGCTATTGGATATAAATGTCAAATTTACAGATGTTTAAATTAATTATTAATTTCAAGTAGGGTAATAATTTTTTTTAAAAAAAAAGAAATGTGCATGTGAGGAGTCGAACTAGAGCACCCTTTGGTTTAATGGGAGATTTTACCACTGCCATACAAAAATCTTTTGATTTTAAGGATGTCAAAATACTGTATGCATCCATATAGAGTTAGACTTTAACTATATATACATATAGTGTAATTTTTCGATGAGGGTGTCCAGTTGGAAACCTCGGATACACCGTAGCTCCGTCCCTATTTATACCTATTTTAAAATTATGTTTCAAAGAAATTTAGTCACTTGAAGGATTCATTATGAAAGTTGACAACTTTTCATTAAAGATAGATATAAATTTCAAAGAGAATAGTCTTTTATCATGAAAACCATGATATAAGCATGTTTAAGATAATTGTGGGATTAGTCTCACCAATAGTAAAACTCTACATATTCGAGCAAAGACTCACAATATGATTTTAGTTAAGTTCTACATATCCGAGCAAAGACTCATAATATGATTTTAGTTATAGTTTTCATGATATATCATGACATATATAGATTATTTTGGGAGGATTATTTAACACCGAGATTATGCAGGATTAGAAAATCTAAGTCTCATAACATGTGCCACTATAGAATTTAAGTATACCATTTTGTCGGATAACTCAATTTAGCCTTGAGAGGCTTAGATAGGTTGATCCACATAGATAGATAGGTTCTATACTCTGACAAGGTATAAGACTGCCCTCCCAACTAGGTTATATGTTGGACATCATGAGTTCATGTCATATATGTCAATTGTAAGAAGCTCCCCAAAAGAAGTAAAGTTATATTTAGGTACTCATGACAGCATATGCATCATTAAGACTATTTTCATCCAGCTTTGGTGAGACCTCCTTACTTTCAGAGAGCTTCAATTCATCTTAAGTATTCGTAGTTGATCTATATTGTTAGTGGAGTATTTAAGTAGCTTGATTTATGGTCCCGGTAACCAATCTTTAGTATGTTAGAGGCTTCATAGATGATTCAGTTGAGCTACTATCTTAATTGTTTTATAAGCATATGCATATTATACGGATTTTATATTTATTTTACTATGAAATATTTAAGTTTGTTCTAAAGTTCTTACATTCTCATCTTTTAAAAGCTTTCACATATGTGTTATAGGCTTCAGTATAGTAGTTAGCTAGGAAAGGATATGTTTGAGACCAATAATGGTTCTGAGTGCCGACTATGCCAGGGTGTAATCTCGGGGCATGAAACATCTCAATATAGATACATGAAAAATAGGGTGAACACCCGAAAGAAAAGGAGGTTAGTCTAACTCATAAGCCACCTCTTTAATCCAACTCAAAATCTCAAAAGGTCCAAAGAATCTAGGGCTAAGCTTGTCCTTCCTCCAAAACTTAATCACACCCTAATTGGGCAACACTCACAGAAACAGTGGTCACAACCATGAACTTCAAGGCCTGAACTCTCGGATTTGTATATCTCTTCTACCTATATTGGGCATTGCAGAGTCGATCCTATATCACATAGACACTATTCATAGAATCCTACAACAAGTCAGTTCTCCATGACCTAACCTCTAAAGAATCAAACCATTCCACCAAAGATCGACACCTCCTGCCTTAAATGCTTGAATGGAGCCATCTCAATACTAACTAGTAACAATTATTATACGCAAAATCCACCAGAGCCAAGAAGTGGTCCCACCGACCTTCGAAATCATTAACAGATGCTTGAAGCATGGACACTTAGGCGCAAAATGAAAGAAATATGGAGAAAAAGAGTTGAAGATGCAAAGGTGCACATCGCCAAACACACTTGGCGATCCACCGTATAGCGAAATTCCACCTTCTGTTACAGCAAGTGAGCCCTGAAATAAGTGGATCAAAAGGCAACAAAAAGGAGAAGTCGGTGCTTCGCCGATCAGTTCCGCAAAGCAGAAGATTTCCACCCATCGATCCAGAACATATAGACAAGGAAGGCAACATTCAAGCAGTGATGAACTGAAGGAAGGGCGATTCACTGAATTACTCAGCGAATCACAACTAACTGCGCCGAAAGAATTAGCCAGCACAATTCTGAAGTCTATAAATATTGAAATCTTTTATTATTTAGAGATAAAAATTTAGAGAGTGAAACAATTACACTTGATATTGTGTTCTTAAGTTTTCTCTCAAGTTTGGAGAGGGTTTTGGTGTAAGATTGAACAAAGAAGTTCTTCTTCCAATTTTGGAAGTAGGTCATTTAATCTTTTTTACCCACTTGATTTACTTATCATTTTAAGTATATTTTATTATAGCTTGATGTGTGGCTAAAAACCCCATTCTTGGGGTGTGATTTAGCAATTATGGGTTGATTAATTTGTTGGGTCTTACTTGCTTGTAGCTTAGATTGCATATTAATGGTGATTTCACCTAGTGGTTGTGGTTTAATCTAATGGGTTTGTAGTTGCAAATACAAAGTCACGTATGTGTTTTCGGCTTTCTCGAGAGAGAGGTTGTGAAACTAAGACCACTAGACTGATCTTTTAAGGAGTGGGTCGACATGAGGTTCAGCCCGAGAGGGTGAGCCCTAATCCCATATCCAAGCACTCCCGTCGAAAGAGCGAGTGTGGACAAGGCGTAGGCTGGATAGTTTAGACGACTGGGTGTCCGAGAGGAGCCCATTTGATATGAGGTATGTTGCCTGACAGGGAACTTGCTTTCACCTAAAGCTTAGCCTAGTCACCATTGTTTTGTGAAATTAGCTACCGAAAGCATGTACCCACCACTTTTATCTTCAAATATAGCGATCACACCCCAAGAAATTTCCCCATATTTGATTTTCTCTTTAATTTTTGCTATTTTACTACTTGTGACAAAACCCCTTTTTGATATTTGGCACTTTGGTGTCACAAATTAAATTTGTTTCATTTTAATATTCAAAGTTGTTTTAAACTATAACTATAACTATTTAGAACAGAATTTTAAGTAGCTACTATTTTCACTAACACTCCCTTGGGACACAACCCCAAACCTTGGTTGGGTTACTAAACTAGCTTTGATTCGTAGACACTCAAACTGTAGGCTAGAGTCATTGATCACGGGCTATAAAACATGCAAAGAAAAAGTAGGTCTGAAAAAACTATGAACTACCTCTATCTTAATCGAATCCACTATAATCTCGTGTTGCACGCCACATGCCCTCAAAATGACACAAACTATAAGATACTTTAGAAAATGTGCGGAGTGAATTTCACCAAGTCGAAGAATCCAGACACTCACTATGGGCCTGCTCTTACAATTTTTGATCAAAATGCTCGTATTGACAACTATCACTACCATATATATAGTATAGGTATAATCCAACAGCAATATGGTGGTCATCCTCCTAATGGAATTTAGATGTTGTAATTGGATGAGGATTACTCGATGAGTGTCATGTGGAGAAAAACTCTCCAATTATTGTATTGATAGGTGTCATTAGTAGTCTCTCTCTCTCATTTCTCCTTTTCATCATTATCGAGTTGTATTGTTGTTTGTTATATTGGCTTGTTAAGAAATTTTTTGAATTTTGGACAAATGTTTCACTCAACTATTTTACTTATCATATATTCCATGTACTGACATAGTTTTGCACTACATTATTTTATGACATAGATTTAGTTACTCATGACAGCATATGCATCATTAAGACTATTTTCATCCAGCTTTGGTGAGACCTCCTTACTTTTGGAGTGCTTCAATTCATCTTAAGTATTATTAGTTGATATATATTATAAGTAGAGTTTTAAGTAGCTTGAGTTTTGGTCCCGGTAACCTATCTTCATTATGTTAGAGGCTTCATAGATGATTTGGTTGAGTTACTATCTTAATTGTTTTATAAACATATGCATATTATATGGATTTTATATTTCTTTTACGATGAAGTATTTGAGTTTTTTTCTAAAGTTATTACATTCTCATATTGTAAAAGCTTCCACATATGTGTTATAGGTTTTAGTATAGTAGTAAGCTAGGACAAAGGTATGCTTGAGACCAATAATGGTTCTGAGTGCCGACTATGCCAGGGTGTAAGCTCAGGGCATGAAACATCTCTATATAGATACATGAAAAATAGGGTGAACACCCAAAAGAGGTGGAGGTAAGTCTAACTCATAAGGTAAATCTCCAATCTGATTCAAAATCTCAAAAGGGCCAATGAATCTAGGGCTAAGTTTGTCCTTCCTCCCAAACTTCATCACACCCTAATTGGGGACACCCACGAAAACACTAGTCACCAACCATGAACTTCAAGTCCCAAACTCTCAGTTTTGTATATCTCTTCTACCTACGTTTGGAAGTGCAGAGTCGATCCTAGATCACATAGACACTATTTATAAAATCCCAGAACAAGTCGGTTCTCCACGACCTAACCTCCAAAGCATAAAACTAGCCCACCAAGGATCAAACCTCCTATGTTACAATGCTTGAATATAGACATATTGATACTCAATAGTAACAATTATTATACGCAAAATCCACCAAAGCCAAGAAGTGGTCCCACCGACCTTTGAAATCAATAACACATGCTCAAAGCATGTCCTTCAAGACCTTAGTAATCCTTGATACACTCAAATTACACCTCCCTAAAGAAGTATAAGCGGTCGTAATCAAGTAGAGAACCCAATAGGTTGGGGTCGATCCCACAAGGAAAAGGGTCTAGACTTAACTTCAATTCACAATTACGTCTATTTAGCCAATGTCTTTCCGAAATCAAGTAATTAAAGGGGTGGGGGGTTTTATGAAATAAGTTTCTTAAACAATCTAAGTTAAGAAGTAGAAGAAAGTAAGTATTGAGTTTTTTTATCAAGTTGTGAGAATAATAAGGGTGTATGTGTTGCCCACAGGTTTATAACGTCGTATTCCTAGCAATATCAACTCTTTCCTAGTGTTTTGCATGTAAAATTGCAAGTTATGTATCTCGAAATCCTTGGTCCGACGTCATGAGAATTTCACCCCTTACCTTGGTCCGGCTACGTGTGTATAAGCTACTAACCCTTACCTTTACATCATATTAGACATCATAATCGATGTATGACTTAGTTATTACTTCGCACCAATAGACACTAACCTATTCGATAGTATCACACTAAATCTATGTTGATAATTCTTTTCCTATTCCTACCTCCTTGGTTGGGAAAGTAGCAACAACACGAGTTCTAATGCGTGCACTCGTTAAAAAGACTTATAAGCGAAAGAATTATCAATACACTACGTGAGAATTACGTAATTGCAAGGATTACTTTGTTAATTACTCATGGTTCCCACAACCCTAGTTGTGGATTTAGTTACCCATGCTAGCAAGATCACAATTCATAATATTGAATAAAGAAATCATGAACTTACTGAACAATAAGAGGAAACACAGAATTTCGACTTAAAATTTCAAGAAAACAACTTCAAACCAAATTCGGAAATTAATTAATTGCCCAAAGTTTGCAACCAATAATCTCCAAAACAAAATAGAACAAAACTAATAGTAGATAACCTCAAAAATGAGGTTTTAAAACCCCTATTTATAGAAAACATAGTCCTAAATAAAAAGGAATTGAAATAAGGAAAGTTTTGTCCAGAAACGCGGCTTCAATCGACGACCCCACTGACGGACTGCCATTCAAATGACGATCTGTCGACTGCCTCCGTCAGTCCATACTTAGAATTATTTTTTTTCACCGGATAAAACCTTCTATGAATCAAACAGCGAACCAGCAGTACGGTCCGTCGATCCACCTAAGTTCTGTCGGTGCTTCTTCGTCGTTCCACACTTAGAATCTTGAAAAGTCAGGTACTGGAACCTTCTCTAAACTAATCGACTATTCACCAGTACGATTAGTCGATCAATCGACGGACCGTCATTTATTTTCGTGGTTCCACACTTGGTCAGATTTCCCTTATCTTCTCCCCTAGCCTGAACTGCCCATCGACGGTCACCACCTACGGTCCGCTAAGCTTCCTACCTCTTTCATTGCCTTTTGATACCCTATTTTTCTTCTCTTTTTTTTTTGCTTTGCTCCCTTTTTGGATACGACTTTCAATTATTTTGCATCTTTTTCTCTTAAAATTCTTTTCTTTGTCTTTTTTTTTCTTTTTTCTTTTCAATCAATTGATAACTTCTCAAAATCACATCTTTTGCTCACGTAAGCTTTTCTTTTCAACATCCAACTCTTTTCATACCCATTTTTGGGTCCTCACTCATAATAGTCACCCTCAACTCATGGTTGTCCATGAGTCGATATGCACAATACCCGAAGTCGGTTCAGGGCTAAGATGAGGTCACTTATTGCATTAGCCACCCTCAACTTAGGCTTTCGCCTAAGTCAAGATGCACATGTCCAAGGAGGGACTTGGGCCAAAAACATTGACCTGGAGAAGGTGAGTTGGTGAATAAAAAAAATTCGATCTATTAAAGGCTCAACATATTTGGATCAAAAGGGACAATTCTTTTATTCGGTTACCCTCTTTTAGGCTAGATATTGGCTATTTTGAACAAGGGGTTATGGTCACTTCCTAGCTTCTAACACAGATTCCCTTCGCAGGACCAACAGGGCAAGTTCTAGTTAGGTATCAACTGTTGAACATTCAAGTCTCCTCACACTCTCTTAGCACATCATTACACTATCAGATTATCAGCTTTCTTAGTCAGGTGTCAGTTGAAGGTCATGCAATGGGTGCCTATTTATGTCATGGTTAGAGCCAACACATTCAACTTATTTTCACCTATACATGCAAGCATTATCCAGGATGGGGTATCATTTTGTCAGCCATCATGCTTCATTTTTCATGCTTTTATACTTGTACAAACTACGACATGCCGGTTCAACATAAAAGTAAACAATCTCTTTGGGAAAAAGAACACAAGTAAGAAAATGCCAAAAAAGGATTGTGAGTTGGGTTACTCAGACTTCACCCTTCCACTCACTTTCTATTTACCCCACCCCCACCAAAAAAAGTTGCAATTGTCCCCATTGCAATAAAAATAAAAGAATAAGGTGGTAGGTGAAGCAAGCCTGTGGCGCATAGCGCCGAAGAATAATCAACATATGGGTGGGACCAATTTCCCAGAACCCATAAGATCAACACTTGGATCACCCTCAGTAGTGCCCACAGCAACCTCTGCACCATTAGTCCACCGGTACAGAACTGGATGCCCCAGTAGCCATCTCCAGTGCCCTCCTCTGACGTAGCTCCTCATCAACCAAGGAAGTCTGTCTAGCCCGCTTGATACGCTCAAACTTACTTCTCAAATAAGAAGTAAAGCGGTCGTATCAAGTAAAGAACCCAACTAATGAGGTTGGGATCGATCCCACAAGGAAAATAGTTCAGACTTAACTTTATTTTATTATTACTATTATTTAACCAACTGTTTTCCAATAAACCAAAAGACAAAAAGGGGGATTTTATTTCTAAATTAATGAAAATGATTAACTAAATAAGAATGAACAACTAACAAATTTAACTTTCAGAGTTTAATAAAATTATAAAAGCAACTAGGGTTTTAGTGTTCCCCACAGGTTCCTAACTTGGTAAATCTAACTATAACAGCTCTATCCTGATATCTTGCACGTAAAGTGATAAGTTATGTATCTCTAAATCCTTGGTCCGGCATCTAGAGAATTTCACTCCGTACCTTGGTCCGGCTATGTGTGTTGCTATACTAACCCTTATCTTTACCTCATATTAAACATCGTATTCGGTATTTGACTAAGCTATTAACTCGTACCAACCAATACTAGTCTATTAGATAGTCTACACTAAATCTATGTTGATAATTCTTTTCGTATTATCTACCTCCTTGGTCCGGCAAGTAGCAGCATTAAGGCAAGTTCTAACGTTGGCCACCGTTAAAAAGAATTCTAAATGAAAGAATTATCAATACATGCAAGACACCACTCTAGAATTGTTATTGAAGTTAGATTACTACCTTGTTATTCACCCATGGTTCCCACAACCCTAGCTATGAGGTTTAGTTACCCATGTTCGTAATTACACAATTCATATGGTTAATGGAAGAATTCATGCACTTACTTTTTTATGAGAACCAATAATTTCCCAGAATTTAACTTGATTAATCAACGAAATCCACAACAATCAATTCCCGGAAAATATCTTAATTCCCAAAATTGAGAATTTAATAATATAATTCAAGAACTATAACTAAAAATTATCCAGAATGTCTAACCCCAAAAACGAGGTTTTTCCAAATATTTATAATAAAAACAAAACCTAATCAAATAAGGATTCTATTTACTAAAAATCTGTCCAAACGCGTCTGGGTCGACGGACCACGTGACGGACCGTCATGGACACGACGGACCGTCATAGCCTCCGTCGTCCCATACTTCAGATCTTCTCATGTTGCTTTCTTCATTCCCCTCGACGGACAGGTATGACGGACCGTTGCAAGCACGACGGCCCGTCGAGGGTCTTCGTTCCAAAACACTTGAACTTTGGAATTTTGGGTACTGGGATTACTCTCTGATCATTACAACGAATATGCAGGACGGACCGTCGTAGATGTGACGGTCCGTCATGGACTTCCGTAATCCCACACTTGTCAGACTTCCCCAACTTAACTTCAGCAACTTCTCACTTCACTACGGTGCCACCTACGGACCGTCACAGCCGCGACGGACCGTCATAGGTTCCGTAGGTGGTCTCTTCTGCAATTCTTTCTCAAAAACTCCCGCGTTCATCCTTGGATAGATTTTCTGCAAACAAAAAGAAACTTATATCAAAATCAACACAAAAAGGCTCTCGACACACACTAATCTTAAGGAAAAAGTATTAGAAATACCGTGAAACCACGGTACATCAACACCCTCAACTTAAATTCGTTGTTTGTCCTCAAGCGACGCACTATGACTCACTACAAATTCTTTGTACAGAAGTATCCATATTTTAACTTCCGCAATCATTTGGCTATCAATCTCGATTATTCTCATTATGTTCATGCATGGTCTCACTATTAGGCATTGATTTGTGTAGAATCAAACCATAACCCAGATTTACTACGCAATGATGCCTATCCTCTTCAATTTCTCACCGAGATGCTAATATTTCTGGTATTACAACTCCTGTCCTCACTTCAAATAACATCCTCATTTTTCACACAATGATTTTAGTTTGAGTATAAGGATCACGTTTCGACACTCACTCTCAGAACAAATTCACCACTCATTTATACATATTGCCATAGGCTTGCCCTTATTTTCACTACTTCAAGTTCATCATACGCACTTAGGATCACAATAGGACTTTTTTTTAGCTTGTAACATAGGCTCAGGGTCAGGTAGGGTGTATTTAGGTATACTTTAGTGACTTGTTGCCCTCCTTGACATATCGGCTAAGCGAACCATCTTTTTATCATCTTATTTCGCCCTATTACTAAATTTTCTTTTCACTTTGCTGTTTTCCCTTTCTTATCCTTATGTGTAAGTGACTTTTCTCTTTTCTTGTGTTTATTTTGCTTTTTATTCATATATTTTTTTTTATTCATATATATATATATATATATATTTTTTTAGTCACTTCTGTTTTATTCTTTCTTTCTCTTCATTCTTTCAACCCCACTTTCCGAGGTTTTCCTTATAGCAGCCACCCTCAACTCATGATTTTGCCATGAGTCAAGGTTCACAATACCCATGGTTGGGTCAGGGCCAAAACAAGGTTACTTTCTGCATTAGCCACCCTCAACTTATGCTTTTGGCATAAACTGAGGTGCACATGTCCAAGGAGGGACCAGGGCCAACACATTGTTCCCAGAGAAGATCATTTGGGGTGAAAAAGAAAGATCTATTTTAGGCTCAATTCATTTGGATCAAAAAGGGACTAACTTCATTTGGTTTTCTGTTATTTTTAGGCTCAAGATTGACATTTTCGAACAAGGGCCTATGATCCTTTCCTAAGTGATTGTTTTGACTCACTTTTAGCAGGACTAACCAGGCAAGTTCTAGCTCAGTATTAATGGTGGACATTCGATTTCACCTCACACTCTCTTGACATTCCTTGCAATCCCAGATTATTCGACACCTAGTTCAAATCTTAGATTCAGGATCATGCAGTAGTTTATCTTAATTTCATGATTCAAACCACACAATTTTCACTTACTATGCCTAGTCATGCATCATTTTGATTATCGAGATATCATATTTACTTTAGCCATCATGCTTCAGATTTATGCTATGTACATCAGATGTGACATGCCGGTTCAACAATAAAAGTAATCAGTCTTTTGGGGAAAAAGAACACAGGCAAGAAAACCCCAAAAGAGGATCGTGAACTTGGGCTACTCAGAATTCACCCAAGTGCTCACTTTCCATTTACCCCACCCCCAACAAAAGATATGCAATTGTCCCGAATGCATAGAAAAGTTAAACTACGTAAAAGGGTAAGTGAAGCAAACCTGAGGCGCTAAGCGTCGATGATCAGCAAGGTGGTGAGTCCGGTTCACCGGAACCCACTCCCTGCGTAGTCTAGACATCCTCAGTAATGTCCTCAGCATCCACAGCACCATCAGTAGTGCCTCCCACAGAATCTACAATTTTGGAGCTAGACGCCCCGGCAGCTACTTCTACAGCCCTCAACTTACGGGCCTCCTCATCAGCAATCGAGGCTCTCCTCGCAGCCTCCATCTCACGGTGCTCCTTCTTCATCGCCCTAGCTTCATCCTCCTCTCGACCCCTGCATCTCTTGACATGCTCTCGTGGGGGAGGGGGTGGAATATCAGAAGTGGCAAACAGGGCAGCCATCACGGTGTCATCAGCAGGCGCTGCAGAAGGGGCCTCAGACTCAGGCACCCTTGCCTCTAAAATCATATCAAGATCCGCCCGCAGACTCTCAACCGCAGCCTGGAGGGTCGACATGTCCACCGGAGGGGCTGGTCGGGCTAGCACTCGCAATTCAAACGCGTCGAAGCGCTGATGTACCTCGGCGATCTTCCTCTCCGTGTGCTGCACCATCTTGCGCTCCATGCGCTCCTCTGCCTCAGCAATAGTCTTCTGCATCCAAGGCTGGATGTGATGCATAAGTGTAGCCATTTGTTCCTCAAGTTTCTGGACCCGAGCAAGTGGGACCAGAGTGGCAGAAGGAGCCGAGCGAGAGTAGCTCGGGGCAGTGCTACTACCCGGGATAGACTCGACCGGAGTAGGGTCAGTGTGTGCATAAGCGGCACGGGAGGCATCATGAGCATGCTCTACGATGTCTGCCAGGTTCTCACTAAATGGGACCACCTCTGGGCGGGGCCCTCTACGTGGGGCCAGCTCATTGGCCTCATCCCTGATGAGGCCGATGTCAACATTTCCTGGCGGGGTCTTGAGCTGGTCAATGTGCCAAATGGGCACACCTGCTGATCTGCACAAAGAGAAAATCATGCAAGGGAAAGGGTAAGTCGTGGTGACCTTGAAGGCCCTTTCGTGCATGACCGCTTGGAGAAGCCAAGCGAAATTAACTTGGAACCCTGCCATCATTGCGGCCATCAGCACCGCACGATCCCAGGTGACTATATTATCAGCAGCAGTGGGGGAGAGACAATGGCGGACTATCAACCAAAGAAACTTGGCCGTAAAGGTCAAGTTGGCCTTCCTGATGGCTCCCTTAGGTTCCATCACCCAATCCGCAACCTCTCCATCAACAGACAGGTGCTGGGCCATCCACCTCTTGGTGGTCTCTCTCAGTGAAGGCTGGCGGAAGAAACTACCCTCTTTAACAATTTGCCACCGGTAATCAAACTCGGCAGTGAGAGGTGTGCTGGTGGAGTCAAAATCCGTGCCGTACAGATATCGGCGGATGGCTGGTAGTGAGATGTCGACCTGGATGCCGCGCACTCGTACATGCTCAAGTGGGGCCTGTTTGGCGGGGGCAGACCGCCTATCGATCTGTGAGCGAAGAGTAGCCACATAGGAGGCATAGAACTCACGCACTAACTCCTCACTGTAGCGGCCCAAAGAAGGAGTCGTCCACTCCAGCCGGTGTCTGGTGAAAAGGGTGTGAATGTCTGGCATGGTGGGGAGACTTCCCGTGAGGACCCGCCTCTCCAGTGTGAGGGTCCGTGTCATGACGCCTTTGTCATTGAGCACTTTGGCGTCCAAGTATACTTTGTATTGCCCGTCGACACACCACCGGTTGGGCTGATCGGCAACCGGGGCAGGAACTCCAGTTGGTGAGCCAGGGGTGGAGTCAGTGCTGTCAGCCTCATCATCCAAAGCATACTGTGTAGCTGTGGCGGGGGCAGAGGCTTCTGCGGACCCAGAGGCTTCCTCTGACCACGAAACTCCTAAGGAGCCAGATGCTCCTTCGTCTTGGGCAGCTGACCCAGAAAGAGTGCCGGTCAGTGTGTGCTCCTCATCAGACTGGGAGGCAGTGACTACGCCGGGCGCCACCTTCTGGGGCATGACTCGCGGTACACGTGGAGCTCATGCTGGAGTAGCAGTGCCTGGGGGCACGTATTCTGGATCATGCTCATCATCAGAGCCTATCACCAATCGGGCAGACGGGGCGACAGATTTAGAACGCCCACGTGCGTAAACGCGATCTTATTTAGGTGCCATGATAGGTAGTACCTGTAACGAATCATCATTAGTACTTGAAGGATGAAACATGACACAAAAAAAATGAGACAATAATACACAGAAAATCAAACCAGTGATAACAGCTCTGAAGTAGCAGTAAGGCACGACGGACCTGGTGACGGCCCGTCGTGCGTATGACGGACCATCATGCAGTCCGTCATGTAATACTTGGAAACATAAAGTATCAGAAGGAAAGTCTCAGACCGATACGACGGTTATGCAGGACGGACCGTCGTGGGTATGACGGTCCGTCACATGTGTCCGTCAGTGGACACTTAGAAAAAGTGTTGAGACCCTTAGGACAGGGGTCTCAGACCGATACGATGGTTATGCAGGACGGACCGTCGTGGGTATGACGGTCCGTCACATGTGTCCGTCAGTGGACACTTAGAAAAAGTGTTGAGACCCTTAGGACAGGGGTCTCTGACCGATATGACGGTTTGAGGACGGACCGTCGTGGGTATGACGGTCCGTCACATGTGTCCGTCAGTGGACACTTCGAAGAAGTGTTGAGACCCTTAGGACAGGGGTCTTTGACCGATACGACGGTTGTGCAGGACGGACCGTCGTGGGTATGACGGTCTGTCACATGTGTCCGTCAGTGGACACTTAGAAGAAGTGTTGAGACCCTTAGGACAGGGGTCTCTGACCGATACGACGGTTGTGCAGGACGGACCGTCGTGGGTATGACGGTCCGTCACATGTGTCCGTCAGTGGACACTTGGAAGAAGTGTTGAGACCCTTAGAACAGGGGTCTCTGACCGTCACGACGGTTGTGCAGGACGGACCGTCGTGGGTATGACGGTCCGTCACATGTGTCCATCAGTGGACACTTGGAAGAAGTGTTGAGACCCTTAGGACAGGGGTCTCTGACCGTCACAACGGTTGTGCAGGACGTACCGTCGTGGGTATCACGGTCCGTCACATGTGTCCGTCAGTGGACACTTGGAAAAAGTGTTGAGACCCTTAGGACAGGGGTCTCTGACCGTCACGACGGTTGTGCAGGACGGACCGTCGTGGGTATGATGGTCCATCACATGTGTCCGTCAGTGAACACTTAGAAAAAGTGTTGAGACCCTTAGGACAGGGGTCTCTGACCGATATGACGGTTGTGCAGGACGGACCGTCGTGGGTATGACGGTCCGTCACATGTGTCCGTCAGTGGACACTTAGAAGAAGTGTTGAGACCCTTAGGACAGGGGTCTCTGACCGATACGACGGTTGTGCAGGACGGACCGTCGTGGGTATGACGGTCCGTTACATGTGTCCGTCAGTGGACACTTGGAAGAAGTGTTGAGACCCTTAGGACAGGGGTCTCTGACCGTCACGACGGTTGTATAGGATAGACCGTAGTGGGTATGACGGTCCGTCACATGTGTCCGTCAGTGGACACTTGGAAGAAGTGTTGAGACCCTTAGGACAGGGGTCTCTGACCGTCACGACGGTTGTGCAGGACCTACCGTCATGGGTATGACGGTCCGTCACATGTATCCGTCAGTGGACACTTGGAAAAAGTGTTGAGACCCTTAGGACAGGGGTCTCTGACCGTCACGACGGTTGTGCAGGACGGACCGTCGTGGGTATGACGGTCCATCATCGGGTTGTCGTGCTGTCAAGCAGAGACAGAACTGGGGGGGTGCCAAATTTACCACATGTGAGTCGAAACAACAACCCAACAATGTTCTAATACAGATTAGAACCCTAATGGACAAGTTTAAAGCCCTATCAAATTGGCAAGGTTAAAGCCCTAATTTCTCTAGTATTGTCCAGGCATTTTGTGGAATTAAAGACCTAAGTTAGATAATATCTAGGCAAAAACAGAAACCCATATGCAATTAATAAGGAAAAACAGTAAAACAAACAAAAAAAGTAAAGGGTAGAGTTTCAGGAACACATACCTTGGAAGAGGAGACAACAATGCACAATTGATGGCACTCAAGTTAGAAGACTAAGACTCACTGCAGCAGATTCCTTCCAAGAGGGAAAATTTGGGATGAAAAATGGGAGAAGATGGGGAATTTGGGAAGAGAGTGAAGTTGGAAGGGGAGAAAATGGAGGGAAGATTGAATAAAACTGGTAATGAAGGGGTGGGGGTGGGGTGGGGGTTTAAAACGTTTTAAACTTTTAAAATTCTTTAGCTGGGTCGGGTCGGGTAGCCAGGAAATGGCGTGACGAAACCCCGATGACGGTCCGTTGTAGTTGTGACGGTCCGTCATACGGTCCGTCGCATGTGCCCTAATTCTTCAAAAATACAAGAGAGCGTACCTGGCACGACGGAGTCATGCGACGGTCCATCACAGGCGTGACGGTCCGTCGATGTATCCTTCGGTGACTGATGTAGAGTAACTTGCCTGCAGAACTTCCTGTAGATGCGCTACCTGAAAATTTACAACCCATTAATAGAAAATGCTACCGTTACTAGAAAGAAAAAACTATAAAAGTGGTTAGATGATAACTATTGGGTTGCCTCCCAACCAGCGCCTGATTTAACGTCGCGGTACGACTGAGGACACTTGATTACTCAGACTTCATCAAGATGATATGCCTCAACCACCTCATTCGCCGATTTTGCATGACCAATATAGATTTTGAGACGTTGTCCGTTCACCTTAAACCGTACACCTTCCTTGTTTTCCAACTCAACCGCTCCATGAGGGAATAATTGGGTGATCAAGTAAGGTCCAGTCCATTTAGACTTGAGCTTGCCCGGAAACAAGCGCAATCTAGAGTTGAATAAAAGCACCGAATCCCCAATCATAAACTCTCGTTTCTCGATTTTTAGGTCATGGTACTTCTTCATCTTCTCTTTGTAGAGGGCTGAGCTTTCATAAGCCTTAAGGAGAAATTCATCGAGTTCATTTAACCCATTTAATCGTTGTTCTGCAGCTTCGTTCCAGTCCATTTTTAGCTTCTTCATAGCCCACATGGCTTTATGCTCTAATTCAACCGGAAGATGACTTGCTTTCCCATATACTAGTTGGTATGGGGACATACCTATGGGAGTCTTATATGCTGTCCGGTAAGCCCAAAGAGCATCATCAAGCCTCCTTGACCAATCTGTTCTACTAGCGTTCACTGTTTTCGACAAAATCTATTTGATTTCCCTATTTGATACTTCAACTTGCCCACTAGTTTGAGGATGGTAAGGAGTGGCCACATTATGGCGAACCCCATATTTCTCCAATAATCCCTTGAACAATTTGTTGCAAAAGTGGGATCCCCCATCACTAATAATCGCCCTTGGAGTACCAAATCGAGAGAATATATTCTTTTTCAAAAATGCAGTGACACTCTTCCCCTCATTATTCGCGAGGGCGATGGATTCCACCCACTTGGATACATAATCTACTGCTACTAAAATATACTTCATTCCATGAGAACTCACAAACTGACCCATAAAGTCAATACCCCAAACATCAAATAACTCAATTTCAAGAATGGGGTTTAGAGGGAGCTCCTGCTTTCTTGAAATGCCGCCATCTCTTTGGCATCTATCACATGCTTTGGCGAACTCATGAGCATCTTGATGAATAGTTAGCCAATAGTAACCACTTTGTAAAATCTTATGAGCAGTTCGGACACCACTATGATGTCCACCAAAGGGTGAGGAATGGCATGCCTCTAAAATTCTCAACATCTCAACTTCTGGCACACAACGCCGAATAAGCCCATCAGCACAGCTCCTGTATAAGTATGGTTCATCCCAAAAGAACTTCTTCACATCATACATGAACTTTTTCCTTTGATGAAAAGACAGGTCCGATGGAACAATATCACTAGCTAAGTAGTTCGCAAAATCTTCGAACCACGGAATCAGGTCTTGTGAGGCAGCCAATACATGCTCATCGGGGAACGTGTCATCAATATCAGTCTTATCCCCCAACTCTTGCATAGCTTCATCTTCTAAACGGGACAAGTGATCAGCAACTTGATTTTCGGTCCCTTTTCTATCCCTTATTTCAAAGTCAAATTCTTGCAGTAGTAATACCCAACGAATTAACCTTGGTTTTGCATCCTTCTTCGCCATCAAATATCTCAAGGCTGAATGGTCAGTATGCACTATAACTCTAGTACCTAGCAAATAGGAGCGAAATTTTTCAAAAGCAAATACTACGGCAAGGAGCTCTTGTTCAGTGATTGTATCGTTCTTCTGAGCTTCATTGAGGGCTTTACTAGCATAGTAAATGGGATGAAGGATTTTGTCCCTTCTTTGTCCCAATACTACACCAAGGGCAACCCCACTCGCATCACATATTACCTCAAATGGACTGCTCCAATCCGGAAAAATAATGATAGGTGCAGATACCAGTTTTTCTTTGAGATCGCCGAATGCTTTAAGACAGGATTCATCAAAAGAAAATTTACAATCTTTTTCCAACAGTTTGCACAATGGATATGCAATTTTTGAGAAATCTTTGATGAATCTCCTGTAAAAACCTACATGCCCAAGAAAGCTTCTCACACCTTTTACAGAGATAGGTGGAGGAAGTCTCTCTATCACCTCAACTTTGGCTCGATCAACTTCTATGCCTTTTTCTGAAATACGATGGCCTAAAACAATACCTTCTTTGACCATGAAGTGGTATTTTTCCCAATTGAGAACTAAATTGCAATCTTCACATCTCTTAAGAACCTCAGATAAATGGCTCAAACATTGCTCGAATGATTCACCAACCACAGAAAAATCATCCATAAAAACCTCAATAGTATCTTCTACCATGTCGGAGAATATTGACATCATACATCTCTGAAATGTGGCGGGTGCATTGCACAACCCAAACGGCATTCTCTTGAACGCAAAGGTCCCATATGGACAAGTAAAAGTGGTCTTCTCTTGATCTTCTGGTGCAATAGAGATCTGATTATACCCTGAATAACCATCAAGAAAACAGTACCACCCTTTTTCGGCGAGTCTATCCAACATTTGATCCATGAAGGGAATGGGAAAATGGTCCTTTTCGGTCCATGCATTTAATTTCCGATAATCCATACACACCCTCCATCCTGTCACTGGCCTCATTGGAACAAGTTCATTTTTTTCATCGGGGACCACAGTCATTCCCCCTTTCTTAGGTACACACTGAACAGGGCATACCCAACTACTATCGGCGATCGGATAAATTACTCCAGCATCCAACCATTTTATGATTTCCTTCTTCACGACCTCTTGCATAGGTGGATTTAAGCGTCTCTGGTGCTCAATACTTGGCTTATGATCGGGCATGAGTTGGATTTTATGAGAACAAATACCAGGAGGGATCCCAATAATGTCCGCAATGGTCCACCCAATAGCTCTTTTGAACCTTTTTAGCACTTTGACCAAACTCTCAACTTGTTGTTCATTCAGATCTGATGCAATGATTACCGGCAATGTATCACCATTTCCTAAGAATTCATACCTGAGATGCGGTGGGAGAGCTTTTAGTTCTAGCTTTGGAGCCTCTTCTATGGATGGTTTAGCGGGTGGAGACTCGCGATTCTTCATGTCTAGCTCATATTTCTTTGGTTTGAACCGAATATTACCACGATCAAGGGCAGCGACTAATGACATATATTCTTCAATGCCTTCATTATCACTGCCGCCAGTGCTTCTACACCTAGCCGTTCTTCTATTTGTGTTTTGGATGATTCACCAACTTTGTAGGATATGGCAGATACCGATTGGAGCTCACCACTCTGCCGCATGGACCTACAAATGTTGAAAGTCACTTCTTCATTGTTCAACCGAAATTTCATCTGCCCTTTTTCCATATCAACTAAAGCTCTACCCGTAGGAAGGAATGGCCTCCCAAGAATAATGGGCACTTCAAAATTGACTTCACAATCAAGAATGACAAAATCTGCTGGAAATATGAACGACTACTTTTACTAGCACATCATGGAGTATCCCTATAGGCCTTTTTACTGTTCGATCGGCCATCAGTAGCCGCATCGCAGTGGGCTTTGGGTCGCCCAAACCCAACTTCTTGTAAATCGAGAGAGGCATGAGATTTATGCTTGCCCCTAGATCACATAATGCTTTCGCGAAATGTAATAACCCGATTGTACAAGGAATAGTAAATGCACCCGGATCTTCTTTCTTTTGCACCAAAGACCTTGCAGCAATAGCACTACAATGCTGCATTCTGTCATCATCCTCAAAAGTGACCGATCTTTTCTTTGTAACCAAATCTTTCATAAACTTGGCATAACCAGGCATTTGTTCAAGAGCTTCTACCAAAGGGACATTGATAGAAAGTTGCTTCAACATTGTTATAAAACGCCGATATTTGCCATCCTCGGTCTTTTTCACTAATCTTTGAGGAAAGGGGGGTGGAGGTCTAGGCATGGGAGTTACCTTTTTAGGCACTTCAGCATCTTTATCAGTGTTATCTTCTACTTCATCACTAACCTCTACCACTATATTATTATCTTTGATCACTTTTTCCACAATAGACGGCATAGGTGGGTCAATAGTTTGTTTACCACCACGAGTAGTAATTGCCATACAGTGTCCATCATTTTTCGGATTTTGGACAGTGTTGCTAGGAAGAGTGCCCGATTGCCATGTGTTCACAGTTGCAGATAATTGAGCCATTTGCAATTCAAGCTGCTTTATTGATATGGCATGTGTATCAATTTTCTGTCCAATACCTGCTACATCACTCCTTAACTCTTTGGTGTGCTCATCACTAGCATCGAACCTCCTCATCATCTTGTGCAACATATCCTCAACTCGCGCCATACTACCTCCACCATCCCTAGGAGCAACTTCACGATTTTGAGGAAGAACATAGGGCCCACTCCTCTCATTTCTGTTACCATAGTTACCCCTGTTGAAGTTGTTGTCGCGGTTGTAATTTCCATCACGAACATAATTACCCTCGCGGTTGTAGTTACCATAGTTCCGACCTTGATTTCCTTGACCTTGGCGCCAATTCTCCTGATTGGAGCCTTGGGCATTTGGTCGGAAACCCCCCGTCTGATCATTTACTGCATAAGAATCTTCCTCATAATAATATTCATCAGTTGGTGGTGGTGGTTTAGACAAGTAGTTCACTGCGTTTATCTTTTCTGCACCCCCAGTGACATGTTTTAACACTAACCCAAGCTCAGTTCTCATCTGTGCCATCTCTTCACGAATCTCATCTGTGGCTGGATTGTGTGTGGATTGCACTGCAAAAGTATTTCTCCCAGTATCTGTCTTCCTAGTACTCCATGCTTTATTATTCCGGGAGATTTTCTCTAATTTTTTGGCAATTTCAGCATAGGGACACTCCCCATAAGAACCACCTGCTATAGTATCCAATACCGCTTTATTATTATCATCCTGTCCCCGGTAGAAGTATTCTTTCAGTGACTCATCATCTATGCGGTGATTGGGGACACTTCGCAGAAATGAAGTGAACCTATCCCAAGAACTACTAACTGACTCTCCTGGTAGTGCCACAAAGTTGTTAACTCTGTCTTTGTGATTTAGTTTCTTGGAGACCGGATAGTAACGTGCTAAGAAAACGTCCCTCAGTTGGTTCCAAGTGAAAATTGAGTTATAAGGGAGCTCAGTGAACCAAATGGCAGCCTCTCCCGTCAGTGAGAGAGGAAATACTCTTAGCCCTATTACATCCAAATTCAAATCAGGCGTCCCTACACAGCTTTTACACACTGCCCTCACCTTAGCTATATGGGCATGTGGGTCCTCAGACGGTAGTCCTGAAAACAAACCTCTAGCCGTGAGCATTTGCATTAGACTACTAGTGACTACAAAGGTGTGACCTTCTGGTAGAGGGGGCAAGACAAGTGGCCCATCAGAATCTGCAATATTGTCATACCCTCTGTAGTATTCTTGAGGACGTGGAGCGGGATTATGTCCCCTTTGTGCACCTTGATCAGGATCATCAAGTAATAATCGACCATGAGCATCAACCGGAGCTGGGATGTTCAGGTTTGGATCATCATCATTTATACCCAAGTTTCGATTCATTTTGCGTAGTGTACGCTCTAACTCGTGATCCTAGGGAAACAAGGGTTCTCTTCCTCTCCGTGTATTTGGCATACAAGGACGTCAAACCTGGCAAAATCAAAAACACCAGAAAAAGTAAAATCAGGAAAATATTGACTAAATTTTAGTAATAAATTTAAGTTAATCTAAAAGCTACTTTCCCCGGCAGCGGCGCCAAAATTTGATACGCTCAAACTTACTTCTCAAATAAGAAGTAAAGCGGTCGTATCAAGTAAAGAACCCAACTAATGAGGTTGGGATCGATCCCACAAGGAAAATAGTTCAGACTTAACTTTATTTTATTATTACTATTATTTAACCAACTGTTTTCCAATAAACCAAAAGACAAAAAGGGGGGTTTTATTTCTAAATTAATGAAAATGATTAACTAAATAAGAATGAACAACTAACAAATTTAACTTTCAGAGTTTAATCAAATTATAAAAGTAACTAGGGTTTTAGTGTTCCCCACAGGTTCCTAACTTGGTAAATCTAACTATAACAGCTCTATCCTGATATCTTGCACGTAAAGTGATAAGTTATGTATCTCTAAATCCTTGGTCCGGCATCTAGAGAATTTCACTCCGCACCTTGGTCCGGCTACGTGTGTTGCTATACTAACCCTTATCTTTACCTCATATTAAACATCGTATTCGGTATTTGACTAAGCTATTAACTCGTACCAACCAATACTAGTCTATTAGATAGTCTACACTAAATCTATGTTGATAATTCTTTTCCTATTATCTACCTCCTTGGTCCGGCAAGTAGCATTAAGGCAAGTTCTAACGTTGGCCACCGTTAAAAAGAATTCTAAACGAAAGAATTATCAATACATGCAAGACACCACTCTAGAATTGTTATTGAAGTTATATTACTACCTTGTTATTCACCCATGGTTCCCACAACCCTAGCTATGAGGTTTAGTTACCCATGTTCGTAATTACACAATTCATATGGTTAATGGAAGAATTCATGCACTTACTTTTTTATGAGAACCAATAATTTCCCAGAATTTAACTTGATTAATCAACGAAATCCACAACAATCAATTCCCGGAAAATATCTTAATTCCCAAAATCGAGAATTTAATAATATAATTCAAGAACTATAAACTAAAAATTATCCAGAATGTCTAACCCCAAAAACGAGGTTTTTCCAAATATTTATAATAAAAACAAAACCTAATCAAATAAGGATTCTATTTACTAAAAATCTGTCCAAACGCGTCTGGGTCGACGGACCACGTGACGGACCATCATGGACACGACGGACCGTCATAGCCTCCGTCGTCCCATACTTCACATCTTCTCATGTTGCTTTCTTCATTCCCCTCGATGGACAGGTATGACGGACCGTTGCAAGCACGACGGCCTGTCGAGGGTCTTCGTTCCAAAACACTTGAACTTTGGAATTTTGGGTACTGGGATTACTCTCTGATCATTACGACGAACATGCAGGACGGACCGTCGTAGCTGTGACGGTCCATCATGGACTTCCGTAATCCCACACTTGTCAGACTTCCCCAACTTTCCTTCAGCAACTTCTCACTTCACTACGGTGCCACCTACGGACCGTCACAGCCGCGACGGATCGTCATAGGTTCCGTAGGTGGTCTCTTCTGCAATTCTTTCTCAAAAACTCCCGCGTTCATCCTTGGACAGATTTTCTGCAAACAAAAAGAAACTTATATCAAAATCAACACAAAAAGGCTCTCGACACACACTAAACTTAAGGAAAAAGTATTAGAAATACCGTGAAACCACGGTATATCACCGCTCAGCTCTTTCCTCTCTCTCTATTTAGCACGGTTTTCATCACCGGCCTCAGTGGTGTAGTTGGAGCGGTGCCTCTTGGTATGCACAGGATGCTCAGTCGGTGGCTCAGCATGGACATTGAACAAAGCATCGAGCACCAAGTCCTCTGCGAACTCAGAGGGAGTAGTCTCTGGCTTAGTCACCCTCATCTCCAAAATGACATCTACATCGGCTCGCAGGCTGGACAACTCAGTCGAGATATCAGTGAGGTCATTGATGGGAGCTAGTCATGCTAGAACCCGTAGCTAAAAGGTATCGAGACATTTGTGGACCGCCTGAATTTGTTGCTCGGCCTGCTTGGACACCCGTTTCTCGATATGGTCCTCAGCCTAAACAATAGATTTATGCATCCAAGGCTGCATGTGGTGGAGTAGGATGGCCATCTGGGCCTCTAACTTCTGGACCCGAGCTAGAGGGACCAATGCTGCAGATGGGGGCGTGGATCGAGATGAGCTGGGGGCACTGCTGGTTTCATGCGAAGAAGAAGCCAGAGTGGGATCACCATGCTCTGGTGCATCAAGGTCAGCCCCTGGGCTTGCTCCACATTGTCTGCCTAATTCTCGCTCAATGGAGGTATCTCGATCCTAGGGCCTCTGTGTGGCGCTGAACTGTCCCCGCCGGACTATGGATTGTATCACACTGCCAGATTAGCCCACTAGCGTCTTTGCACAACTAAAAAATAAAACATGCAAAGGGGTAAGTGGTAGAGGTCTTAAAGGCCCTCTCATGAATCAACGATATCAGCACCCATGCAAAGTCTATCTCCAATCCCGCTACCAGAGCTGCTACTAGCACCTCTATCCCATGTGACCACATTATCATCTAATGTGGGCGATAACCTATGTCGGGCAAGCAGTCAGAAGAACTTGGCTACAAAAGTAGGGGACGCCTTCTTGATCAGCCCTCAGGTATCTATTACCCAATCTGCCCTCTCACCATCGGTCGCCAGATATTGAGTCAACCATTTCTTTGTCGACTCACGATGTGTAACACTACGACCAAACTCGCCACCCTTTACAACCTGCCATTTGTAGTCAAACTATGTAGCGTTGGGAGTCCTCTATGGGCCGGGGTGGGGTCGTATGGGAAACGGCGAATCACAGACTTCGATATATCAACCTGGCAGCCCTGGACTAATATGTAGGTGAGAGGGTCCTATTTGGCAGGTCTTGCCCGCCTGTCTAGAGAACCTCTAAGATTGTCTACGTACGACGCATAGAACTTCCGGACTATCTCCTCAATGTAGATGCCCAAATCCCGAGCCATCCA
Organism: Solanum sitiens; assembly: GCA_016801875.1. NCBI lineage: Eukaryota > Viridiplantae > Streptophyta > Magnoliopsida > Solanales > Solanaceae > Solanum > Solanum sitiens. The sequence continues at coordinate 579,755 of JABWTJ010000109.1, forward strand.
GTCGAATTTATGCAAATTGAACATCGTGTGCACCTCGAGGAATGTGTGCAAACTCCCCGTGAGGACTTGACGCTCCACCATAACCAGCCAGGTTATCACCCCCTTTTCGTTCAACATCTCACCATCTCTCTACACCTGGTATTGACCCTCGATGACCATCGGTTTGGTTCATCAGCTACAAGTGCGGGGTCATCAGCTCAGGGTGCGGTGTAGTATGAATTGGTAGCCTCATCAGACGAGGTTTGCTGGTGTTGGCCCTCCGACCTAGTGGCTCCCTCAGAGGGGGAACCGGGAGCAGTTGTCGTTTTTGACCCAGAGGATTGGGCCGACCCTGAAGCGGAGGCAGACTGAGACTCGGATGCTGAGCCCCCTTCAGAACTACAGGCAGCCCCGGACGGTAAACCGGTCAGTGTGTGCTCCTAATTAGACTGGGAGGTAGTAACTACGGCGGAAGTCACCTTCCGGGGGGTACGCCTAGTGACCCTAGCTGCTACAGTAGGTGTTGTGGAACCTGGTGAAACATATGTTGGGTCTTGCTCATTGTCGGAATCTACGATCATCGGACGAGACAGGGCAACCGACATGAATTTTCCCCTGTTGACATAGACATTGTCCTTCTTTGGCGCCATCGGTACCTATAAATTAGTTATTAGTCTCAACTCAGCATAATTGCACACTCGAAAAACAATGGGGCGCAGAAAACTTGAGAATTACAGCTAAAGACTATTGTTACAGAGTCAAAACGATGGGCACTATTGACAGTCCGTCGATCACGACCGTCGTCTGACTCTAAGAACTTTTTCAAGAAAGGTAAGAAAAAAGACTTTTCTGATGGAAACGACGAACGTGCAGAATGGTCTGTCGATCAGGTGATGAACCGTAGTCCATTTTCGTCGTCTAACACTTAGATTTATTTCAGCAGTTGGTGAAAACGGTTTCTCTGATGGAAACGACGGATGTGCAGACATAGACCACTTCCGTCGTTTTAAACTTAGGCATTTTTTAGCATGAATCAGCCGACGGATCCCATTGACAGTCCATCGATCAATCGATGGCCCGTAGACGGGGTCTCGTCCTGTTGGCCTGAGATAGATTTTAGGCCTTTGACAAGTTCTAACTTTTTGTTCTTTTAGTGACTCATTTTTACACAATCAAGTTTTAGACATGCATTCTTAACACACCAACGACGAGTTCGTCATTCCTAGGGTTCTAATTTCATATAATTATTAACCCAATTTAGTAAAAAAGGAACCCTAAGTCGGATTTTTCAGACAGACAAAGACACCCACTTTTTAGATAGACTTAATATATTACACAACCACATTTTATCCTTCCGAGGGACATCACTACACAAGTTTTAGCATGCAATTTCAGTAAATTTAGTCCCACGGTCAAGACCCACTTCTGGATTTCTATAATCAACTATGAACGAGACTTCAAAATTAAAGGAAATAAAAATACCTTTAGTTCGGAATGGTGTGGTTGTGAGATGAACTTTCAATCAGTAGCCTACGTGCCCAAACTCGATCACCGGCCAAAGAAGAATGGAAGAACAGAGAATTTGAAAGAGATGGGAAGTTTGGGAAGTAAGAATTTTGATTTGGGAATGATTTGGGATTTGGAGAGATTGATTATGGATAAAAAAAAAAAGGAAGAAAGTAAAGGAGAAAAAAGGTTATGGAAGGGAACTTTAAAAGAAATGGAAGAGGAAATGAATTTGAACGGTTACGTCTTTTAATATTATCGGCCGGGTTGGGTTGGGTCGGGTCACTGGCAGAGTTGGATCTACGAGACCCCGTCGATGGTCCGTAGGTCAATCGACGGTCCGTCGATTGGGACCGTCGATCACTTTAAGACTTAGAAAAAATTGAAAACATACCTGGGATCAACTGACACCATTGACGGTCCGTCCATGGAACGACGGTCCGTCCATGGGGTCCGTAGACCTCTACACCAAACCATTTTCTGCAGATTTTTGTTTTGGGTCCCTGCACATGTAACACCTATTAGGCTATTCTTTTTTTGTTTTTCTGGACTCTTTTGTGACACGGACCCTATACTAATCTCTAGCCAACACTAACACAAGCAAAAATGAAATAATAATAATAATAATACAAAAAACAAAAAGAATGACTATTTCTGCAAAGAAAACAAAACCTATTGTTTGCTAGAGGATACACCTTGGGTTGCCTCCCAAAAAGCGCTTGATTTAACGTCGCGGCACGACGCAGGCCCCTTGATTATTCAGACTTCATTAAAAAGGTAGGCCTCAACAACTTCATGCACACTCTCTGCATGCCCTAAATAGATCTTTATTCTTTGCCCGTTGACTGTGAACTTTGCGCCTTTATTATTCTCCAATTCAACCGCTCCATGTGGGAACACTAGTGATGAGGAATGACCCTGTCCACTTGGACTTGAGTTTGCTCGAAAACAAGCGTAGCCTAGAGTTTAATAGAAGAACCATATCACCAACTGCAAATTCTCGCTTTTCAATCCTTTGGTCGTGATACTTCTTCAGCTTCTCTTTGTAGATGGCTTAACTTTCATAGGCCTTAACGCGAAACTCATCTAGATCATTCAACCCATTTATTCTTTATTCCACTACTTCAGTCCAATCCAACTTCAGTTTCTTCATTGCCCATATCGTCTTATGTTCTAGCTCGACCGACAAATGACAAGCCTTCCTATATACAAGTTGGTATGGAGATATACCTATGGGAGTCTTGTATGAATTGCGGTAGGTCCAAACAACATCATCAAGTCTCCTTGACCAATTCGTTCTATTAGCATTTACTGTTTTTGCCAGAATTTGCTTTATCTTACTATTGGACACCTCAACTTGCCCGCTAGTCTGTGGATGGTAAGGAGTAGCCACATTATGGAGAACACCATATTTCTCCAATAGTCATTTGAACAATTTATTACAGAAGTGAGAGCCACCATCACTAATAATGGCGCTAGGTGTGCCAAATCTGGAAAATATGTTCTTTTTCAAGAATGCGGTGACACTCTTTCCTTCATTGTTAGGAAGCGCAATTGCTTCCACTCATTTCGACACATACTCAACCGCCACAAGAATATACTTTATCCCATAAGAACACACAAAAGGGACCATAAATTCTATCCCCTATACATCAAATAGCTCAATCACCAGAATAGGATTCAAGGGGAGTTCTTGCCTCTTTGAAATTCCTCCATCTCGTTGGCACCGATCACAAGTTTTAGCTAGCTCGTGAGCATCTTGGTGAATGGTTGGCCAATAATACCCACACTGCAAGATCTTATGCACAGTCCCGATACCACTATGGTGCCCACCCACAAGCGAGGAGTGACATGCCTCCAAAATACTCAACATCTCAACTTCAGGTACACAACGAAGAATCATCCCATCAGCACAACTCCGGTATAAGTAAAGCTCATCCCAAAAGAACTTCTTCACATCATGCATGAATTTTTTTCTGGTGGAAGGTCAAGTCTGATAGAACTACATCACTTGCCAGATAATTAGCAAAATCTGCGAACCATGGGATCAAATCTTGAGAAGCGACCGATACATGTTCATCTGGGAATGCATCATCAATTTCAGCCTTTTCTTCTAATTCACGCATAGCTTTATCCTCCAATCTAGATAAGTGGTCGGCAACTGGATTCTTAATCCTCTTTCTATCTTTTACCTCAAAATCAAACTCTTGCAGCAATAGTACCCATCTAATCAACCTTGGCTTAGCATTCTTCTTCGCCATTAAGTACCTCAAGGAAGAATGATCAGTATGCACTATGAACCTCGTGCAAAGATAATAGGAGCGAAATTTCTCGAATGCAAATACCACTGCAAGAAGTTCCTGTTCAGTTATAGTGTAGTTCTTTTGAGCTTCGTTCAGGGCTTTACTCATAGTAGATAGGTGAAGGATTTTATCCCTTCTCTGTCCCAATACTACACCATGTGTAACCCCACTCGCATCACACGTCACTTCAAATGGCTCACTCCAATCTGGTGAAATAATAATGGGTGCAGACACCAACTTCTCTTCCAACTCTCCAAATGCCTTCAAATAGGATTCATCAAAATAGAACTTAGATTCCTTCTCGCGCATTGCACAAAGGATGTGCAATTTTCGAAAAATCCTCAATAAACCTTCTATAAAAACCAGCATGCCCAAGAAAATTTCACACACCCTTGACAAAAATGGGTGGAGGAAGCTTCTCTATTACTTCCACTTTAGCTCGATCAACCTATATCCCCTTCTCAGAGATGCGATAGCCCAACACAATGCCTTTTTTTTTACCATAAAGTAACATTTGTCCCAATTTAGCACCAAATTACAATCCTCAATAGTGTCCATAAACACCTCAATAGTGTCCTCCACCATATCAGAGAATATCGATATCATATAACGCTGGAAGGTCGCCGGTGCATTACATAACCCAAACAACATTCTTTTAAAAGCAAAAGTCTCATAGGGGCAAGTGAAGGTAGTCTTTTCTTGGTCTTCTAAAGCGGTAGAGATATGATTTTAGCCCGAATAGCCATCTAGAAAGCAATACCAACCTTTGCATGCGAGTTTGTCTAGCATATGATCCATAAAGGGCATGGGGAAATGGTCCTTTTCTGTCCACACATTCAAATTCCGGTAGTCCATGCAAACTCTCCATTCGGTCACTGGACACATTGGAACAAGCTTATTCCTCTCATTAGGTACCTCTGTCATCCCACCATTTTTAGGTACGCATTGAACAGGACACACCTAATTGTTGTCCGCAATAGGATAGATGACCCCAGCATCCAACCACTTGATGATATCCTTTTTCACTACCTCTTGCATAGGTGGATTCAACCTTATTTAGTGCTCAATACTTGGTTGTGATCAGGCATGCGTTGGATTTTATGGGAACAAATACCAGTAGGGATCCTAATAATGTTCGCAATAGTCCAACCAATGGCTCATTTGAACCACTTCAATACCGTCACAAAGCACTCCACCTGTTGTTTATTCAAATCTGTTACAATTATCACTGGCAAAGTGTCACCTCTACAAAAGAACACATACCTCAGATGAGGTGGTAGAGCCTTAAGCTTTAATTTTTGGGCCTTCTCAATAGATGGTTTTGTAGGTGGATACTTACGATGCTTCATGTCCAACTCCAATTTCTTCGGCTTATATTTTTTTCGTTCAAGTGCAGCCACCAAAAACCCATACTCTTCAGTACCATCACTGTCAAAATTCATGATAACTGCTGATAGTGCCTCTACACCTAGTCGCTCTTCAGTTTGCACCTCAGATATACTCTCAACTCTGTAGGATATAGCAGATACCGTTTGAACTCACCACTCTACTTCAAGGACCTACATATATTGAAAGTTGCTTCTTCATTATTCAACCTAAATTTCATCTGTCCCTTTTCCATGTCGACTAGTGCACGTGCATGTAACAACCCTAAAAATAAATGGGATCAAGACTTAGGTGTTTCAAGAATGCTTGAGATTAGACCAAGGTCCACACATATTGATACGCGTAGAACCAGACCTCAGAACCCTTACTACGACCAAGCCAACTAACTTGGGGAGTTAATTGAGCTTGGAAAGGTTGGAACCAACCATGTGAGGCTCACGAAAATGAAGATTTAATCGAAAGAGTTTTTACCGGACTCAAAAGAAGAAATTTTAAGTTTCGAGGGTCCAAGGGTAAAATGGTCTTTTCCAGGCCAAGGGTAATATTGTAATTACCCTGAGTAATTAATTATTTAATTAATTAAGTTAAAAAAAAAAAAATCGGGTGGGGCAACCCGAAGTGACCCATTTTCGCAAAATGGGGTCACCCGGGTTCGAACCCCACTAGAAGAAAGATTTAACTTGCTTTTATTTTAATGTGTTAATTTAGTTTTAATAAATAATTAATAATAGCTGATTTAGAAAAAAGAAATCAGATTTTTATTAATTTTTATTAATTAATAAGTTGACTAATTCATACCACAAAGTCCTACTTATACTAGACTTCTACCACCCATTTCCCCCACTCTGAACGATCTCTCTCTCTCTTTCACTCTTTTCTTTCTTGGCTGAAAACGTGAGAAAACAATCAGCAAAAGGAAAACAAAGTAAAGGCAAAAGTTCATCAAGAACTTGAAAGATAGAAACACAAAGAGGAAGCAATACGATAACGTTAAGCAGAACATACTACACTAGTCGGGTGAGGTATGAGTGTGGGCGTTTGGACTGATTTGTGGAGGAGTTTCTTGGGCATCATTCTGGACATTTAACAAGAAAACAAGGTATGGGTCTTCTTTGGTCCCTTTCCCAAGAGACCCTTAGGACTCAGATGATTCTATTTCAAAACTAGGATTGTCCCCCTTTTTATGCTCCCTGTCATTAGCTCCCAACGAATGTAGGTTGGTATGAATGCTGGTAGACTTAGAATTATGTGATATTTGTGTTGAATGTTAATGTATTAGATGTGCGTTAATTCATGAAAGGACAACTATGTGTGTGTTCGAATTAAGGAAAGAAGAATGTGTATGGCATGTTGAGTCTCGGCCTAGGGGCTTAATTTTGTTAATGTTTTGTTTGTTGTTTTATGTACACTAATTGAAGTAAAATGTGATGTTCATGTGACATGAAGTGTGGCTGAATTGAGGAGTAAGCCTCTTGGTTAAGAAGTTGTGAAAAATTGTGGTAAAGAACGTACCAAACGAACTATGTATTGTCCTACGAATTTACTAACAAAAGGAGATAAAAATGAGTAAAGAAATTACTTTGAATTTCCAGCATTTTTGTTGATATATGCTGCCAAATTAAGATGGTTAGAATGCCAAGAAAAAAATAGGAAAATAGGTGAGGTCATTGAGGGTCGAACCCGAGACCTCACCCCTTTAAAATCCCCAAAGAATTTAAGAAGAAAATTCGTGTGGTGAGGGGGATTCGAACCTGCCTTGGCTGGGAAATATGTGTGAAGAAAAAGAAATTAAAAAAAATGAGAGGGGTGGGATTCGAACCCACACCCTCTCGGTTAGAAACCAAGGAAAGGAAAAATGAAGAAAAAGTTTTGAGAGGCGTGGGATTCGAACCCACGACCTCTATGCGGATGAGGGAGATAATATAAAAATAAAATGAGGCTGTGGGGATTCGACCCCACAACCTCACAGTCAACTCAGATAGTCAACTTCAAAAAGGAGAATAAAATAAAGAGGTTGTGGGGGTTCGAACCCACAACCTCTCGGCCTAAGCGAATGGAAGGGAAGGGAAATTAAAGAATAATTTAGTGTGGCTGAGGGGACTCGACCTCGGGTCCCAAAGCCTCATATGAGCCGAAACAAATAAAAGAAATACAAAAATGGGGTTGTGGGGGCTTGAACCCACAACCCATCGGCCAATGCAAGAGAAATCTAAAATCGAAAAGTAAGCCTTCAAAGTGAATATTGTGATTTGACTTAGAATTAAAATGTTATGAATATTAGAATAGAATCGATTAAAAGTGTAAATGATAACCAATTGATTCAAGACTTGGGATTCCTTGCCCAAACTTTCGTATTGATACATAAATCATACGTGAACAAAACGTACAAGAATAAATGCCACCTATTTAGATCTAATTCAAGATCTTGGCATAACTACAAGATACATAAGTCTTGTACTACATAATCTTAGGAATGTAAGAATTACTTAACGAACTACGAATGAAGCCTCATGGCTTGTGTGTATAGACTCATAAGTCTAACATACGTTCAAAAGTAAGTGAACCTAAGATGTATGAAATGAAATGATGAACCCTAGAAGGGTTAAGTATGAGTGTAAATACTCTAAATGGCCAAGTACATTGGCATATGATAAGATGAACAATGAAATGATGAAATGAACATTCACATAATAAGAGGTGAGTAACTATGAAAAGCAAAGGTGCTAATGATAATGAATGAGGTGACAACATGATATGAGGCAAATGTAAATGATGAGAGCAATCTCAAATGAGCCTAAGTAAATGTTACCAACACGTACTCACCTATGAGAGTGTAAGATAATGAAGAGACAAGTCTCTATGAACACTCAAATAAAAGTATTGAGATTAACACACTTAATACTAATGATGAGATGAGAAATCATCTATTGAGCTATGATGTCCTCATACTAGAAGCCAACTTCCATGACGTATGAGATGAATGAAATGGAACTTTATACTGAGCACCGATAGACTAGCTATGAGCGGTGATGCCTTCTTTCGGGAAGGGCGGAGGTTCACGTAACTCTCATGAGATGAGACTGTCCGGCTTGCCGGGTATGGGTCTCCTTATATCTCCTAGTCTTCGAACCTATACTGCCAATATAGGGATCTGGCGGGGTTAAATTCCCATGTACGCTAGCATGTTATTGGATCACTTTGGCCGGTGATTCCACCTCTTTTCGGTGTGGGGGAGACACTGGATTTCATGATGCTCACATGATCTATGTCGGTTAAAGTTAAAGTTCCCAATGAATGAATGAGGCCAGCCTCAAATGATGTACATAATGAAATGAATGAATACCAAAGGTGTTAGGATAGGATAATCAGAAGGTGAGTTAGATTCAAGCAATGACATTAGGTCATTCTTGGTCATTGCACAACGAACCTAATGAAAGTCTTAAACTACATTTAAGGTATAACCGGTGGTTACACTGGACTATGAACGAAATGAAATGAAGTACGTATAAATGAAATGAAGCAGACTCTGTGTTTGCTAACGAAGACTCCCAGTTGAGGTCCCATATGTTGAGCCTTCATTTCTGGGATGTCTTAATGTCAAGTCCATGATTCCAAGGTCTCATGGCATATGAATGAATGATATGAACGGAGTTATGTGCTATGTGTAAATGTTATGTGCTGTGTGCAAATGTGAAAAGTATGATTATATATGTTATTCTCATGGCATAACTTTCCTATTCCAAATTTGGAAAGATCACTGACTTTCCTAATCTAAATTTGGAAAGATCATTTACTTTCCTAATCCAAATTAGGAAACTTTCCTAATCTCAATTTGGCAAGTCCACTGACTTGACTTCCAAAAATCATGTTGTTAGAAAAGAGCTATTCTTTCTCAAGCATGTCCTTGGTGTGTGCTTGCATATACCCATACTTAGTACAAGTGTGTACTAACCCTATACAAACTCTACTATTTTAGGTGCAGGCACAGGTGGACGGTAGAGCTACAGGATCATCGCTGCAGTTATCCGGACTTCCAGCATTCATCCGGTTTTTGGTAGGTCCTCATGCTTTCGAGGATGCTACTGTTTATGTTCTAGCTTATTTTAGGAGTTGAGCTAGTGGAGCATGTTCCACTAACGTTTCTTTCTTATTTTATTCAGACTATGTATGGATGCCATTTTGGCAATTATACGATTATATTATTGGACTATGTCTTTCATTTGATTATCTCTTAATGTTTAGATGGTTGATGTTGAACGAATTTTCGAATGTATTAGAAATGTTTAGTAAGTAATGTTTAGAAACAAAAAGTTTCAAATTTTCTGCTAAAATAAACCTATGTAAAGTAAGAATGACGTAAGTAGGCTTGTCTGCGACCTCTGAGAGGTCAACGACGCCGGTCTCGTCTGGGGCTAGATTCCAGTCGTGACAGTGCAGTGGCAAGGAATGGTCTTCCTAGAATAATGGGGACCTCAAAGTCAACCTCACAATCAAAAATTACAAAATTGGCCGGAAATATGAATGACTCCACTTTCACAAGCACATCATGGAGTATACTAATGGGCCTCTTCACAGTTCGATCGGCCATCAGTAACCACATCGTGGTAGGCTTTGGATCACCCAAGCCTAACTTTTTATAAATGGACAGAGACGTGAGATTTATGCTCGCACCAAGATCACATACTGCCTTAGCAAAGTGTAGCAACCCTATCGTAAATGGAATAGTGAAGGTGCCCGAATCTTCTTTCTTCTGCACAAGAGACCTTGTAGCAATAGCATTACAATGTTGTATTCTGTCATCATATTCAAAACTCACAGATCTTTTCTTTGTCACTATGTCCTTCATAAACTTAGCATAACCGGGCATTTGTTCCAAAACTTCTATCAAAGGTACATTGATGGAAAGTTGTTTCAAAATATTGATAAATTATCGGTATTTGCCATCTTCAGTCTTCTTCACTAATCTCTGAGGGAATGGTGGTGGAGGTCTAGGAATGGGGACCACTTTCTGAGGTACCTCTGCTTCTTTCGCTGTTTTGTCAACTCTTCACTAGATTCTACTACCTCTTTGTCCTTTATCATTTCACCTTCTACTACAGACAACATAGGTGGATCAATGGTTTGCTTACCCCCTCCAGTCGTGACTGTCATGCCATGTCCGTCATTTTTAGGATTTAGGATAGTGTTGCTAGGAAAAGTGTCAGGTTAGCGTGGGTTCACAGTAGTAGACAACTGAGCCATCTGTAACTCAAGGTGCTTAATCGAAACCGCATGTGCATCCACCTTTTGTCCAATGTTAGCTAGGTCATGTCTCATCTCCTTGACATTCTCATCACTAGCATCAAACCTCTTCATCATCTTTTGCAGCATATCCTCAACTCTCGCCATACTACCTTCACTGTCCCTAAGAGCAACTTCCCAATTTTAAGGGGAAACATAGGACCCACTCCGATCATTTCTGTTACCATAGTTATTCCGGTTAAAGTTATTGTCACGGTTGTAGTTCCCATCTCATACATATTGACCCTCTCGGTTGTAGTTACCATAGTTCCGACCTTGGTTTCCTTGACCTTGGAGCCTTGGACGTTTGGTCGGAAACCCTCCGTCAGATCATTCACTGCATAGGCATCCTCATCATTATAGTACTCATATACCGGCGGTGGAAGTTTAGTCAAATAGTTCACCATATTTACCTTTTCTGCACCTCCGCTCACATGTTTCAAGACCAACCCAATCTCAGTTCTCATCTCTGTCAACTCTTCACGCATCTCATCTGTTGTTGGGTTGTTTGTAGCTTGTACAACAAAGGTTTTTCTCCCTGTGTCTTACTTTCTAGTGCTCCAAGCCTTGTTGTTGCGAGATATCTTCTCCAACTTCTCTGCAATCTCAGCATAAGTACATTCCCTATAGGATCCACTCGCAATAGTATCGAGCACTACTTTGTTGTTGTCATCTTTCCCTCTGTAGAAGTATTCTTTTATTGATACATCATCAATGCGGTGGTTTGGGATGTCTCTCACAAAGCCAGTAAATCTGTCCCAAGAGCTACTCACTGACTCTCCTGGTAGTGCCACAATATTATTCACCTTATCTTTGTGGTTGAGCTTCTTGGACACTGGATAGTACTTTGCCAAGAACACATCTCTCAACTGATCCTAAGTATGAATGGAGTTGTAGGGTAGCTCAGTGAACCATGTAGCGGCATCTCCTGTTAGTGATAAAGGAAAAACGCGCAACCCAATGACGTTCATATCCAAGTCTGGTCTACCCACACAACTTTTGTACACAGGCCTCAATCTAGCTATATGAGCATGTTGGTCCTCCGATGTCAGTCTCGAGAATAAGCCCCTCGCGGTGAGCATCTGCATCAAGCTGCTCGTCACCACGAATGTGTGCCCAGGTGGCAGAGGGGGTAGGATAAGAGGTCCATCAGAATCTGCAATGTTCACGTTGCCCCTATAGTAATCCTGAAGTCGTGGGGCTGGAGGCTGCATCCTAAAAGCATTATCCAATTGATTATCAACACGAACTTGGTTGTGTGCCTCAACCGGTAATGGAGGTTGATGGATTTCCCCATCACCTAGATTTCCTCTGTTAGGGTTGGCTGGCGCCTCTTGATTCTCCATTTTTCTTAAGGTTTGATTAATTTCGGGATCGAATGGAATAAGTGGTTCTCCTCGGCTCCATGTACTTGGCATACACTAGAGCTAGACATGAAAGAAACAAAAACAACAAGAAAAAGTAACATCAGGAAGTCGTTGACTAAATTTCAATAATGTAACTAAAGTTAATCTAAAAGCCAGATTTCCCAGCAGCGGCGCCAAAATTTGATACTCTCAAATTATACCTCCCTAAAGAAGTATAAGCGGTTGTAATCAAATAGAGAACCCAACTAGTAGGTTAGGGTCGATCCCACGAGGAAAATGGTTTAGACTTAACTTTAATTCACAATTACGTCTATTTAGCCAATGTCTTTCCGAAAACAAGTAATTAAAGGGTTTTTTTATGAAACAAGTGTCACATCTGAGAAATAGCCCCTATACGTAACCAGCGTTGGCGTCCTCTTTTAGGACTAAGACTAGCCTCTTAGCTTACATCATTGCATTCATAGGTCAAATTTAGCGGAAAATTTAAAATTTTTCATTACATCTATTCGGAGGTTTACATAGACCTCTACATACACATAGTAGATATATATCGAGTATACATAGACCTTCGTATAGAAAGATTACTTAGTCTTCTACTTTTATTGCACATAAGTATATAAAATATAACATAGTCATAATAGTCGTCTCATCTCATAACCATCTAATAAGAGTACAAGAACTTGGGCATAACCCATACAACAAAGTAAGAATGCCTCACATGTGCCATACAATGTTTCATACTAAATGGAAAGGAAAGAAACATAGAAGTCTTAAACTCAAAACAACTCCATTAGCTAGATAGTGGCATCGCCCTCGGAAAGTGAGGACCTACCCTACTTGGATAATCAAGAGATCCAAGTCTTCTTCAAATCGTCTTCAAAAGCGCTACAACGACCGGAACCTAAAATGTTGGGGAAAATGAAAAAATGGGGTTAGTACACCACTTGTTCTAAGTATGAAACAATATGCACACATACTTTAAAAACATGCTAAGAAAAGTGACATTTCATAAAGATATGCAATTTACTTGAAAACACTTATGCATATTCAACAAGACCATACCAACCAATAGGATATGTTCATTAAGTCATAGGCATGTACATCACAAGAACAACAACATCAAGTTTAGTCAAGTCAACATGCATAGCATATAATTGAATACATAACCAAGAATCTCTATCATCAAGTCATAATAGTAACAAGCATGAATAAGAATACCTTTCAACATGATTAAAGCAAGACAATTACCCATGAACCCCTATCAAGTCAACAAGTTCAATGACCAAGCAAAGCCCCATAACCTTACTCAATCAAGTAACCCAACAAAAATCATGACTAACATCCTACTTCACATATCATAACATTTAAGAGTACATAACATCATACTTTAACAATATAGACCATCATATATTCATAAGTGACACCAATCAACATATAGTATCAACAATGTGCAAGTTCATCATATACATGTCATATAGAATTATAAGCATTTTCATACATAAGAACATCCTCCTAAGACTCCAGGCTAACTAGTGAAATGTTTAGGTAGAGTCTCATACCCCAACCTAGACTAAGTTAAACCCCTTAGGTCATCTTAGTTAGAGTTCAATCCTTTAGTTCATTTTACCTTTTGGGAACATCTTGCCCTAACCGACATAGACCACATGAGATAATGTGAAATACGGTGTCATGGAACCCTACACCGAAAGAAGGCGGACTACTTGCAAAGGTAGTACCAAAACATGAACATAGCAACTACGTGGATCCACTAGATAGTATTTCTATGAGGGCAACATAGTTCAAGAACTAGGAGATATAGTTGGGACCCTCTTTATGCTACACGCATTGTAGTCTCCAATCTCAAGAGTAAATTAGTGATCCTACCTTCCCTATATGGGAAGGGACACTCCTCACTCTAGTTCACTCAGTGCTAAGCTAGAGTCCCTTTTTGAAATGTCTTTAATGCCTTTATTAATCATCATAGCTTATTGTAGGTTATAGGGTCTAACCCTTCTATAAAATCATCATCATCATAGCACAATAGGAATTGCATGATTATTGTCCTTTCATTACAATTCATATAGGTGAGTTTAGCACATTAACATCTTCATATCATGATAAGGCACATTGGTAAATCATTCACCATCCTAATAACATTTACATCTTAAGCCAACACCTCACAATCATAATCAAGACATTTCAATTCAACATCATACCACCCTATCAATCCTAATACAAGGCATACTCCAATACAATATCATGGCTTAATCACAATTAACTATAATTTGAAGTAAAGGATAGGGATCATAAGACTTACCAAGTCTCCTTCATAGTTCATCATCAAGGTCTTACCATAAACCCTCAATTCAACCCAATTTGGGTATACATCATAATAAGTCAATAACCAACATGATAACAAGGCTAGAAGAATCACTACATCACAATTTAATACTAGATCATAGCTTAAGACAAGAAACTTAGGTCAATTCCCAACATACTTCATAACCTAGATCACTTCTCAAGAACTAATATGAAAGGACTATAAATCACCCTACTTCATTCATGATTAGTAAAACAACATCATATAGTATCAATTCAACCAATAACCAAGTCAATTAAACCAATACAACCTAACTCATATCAAGATCAAAACCTAGGGTTAAAGGGTAAGGGTCATCTTCTACAAACTAGACCAAAACATCAAGATATATCATAATTAGGTTAGAATAAATGTTAATATATTCATAATATCCAAAATAAATCATAAACAAATCAATTGATAACATCAATTTTGTATTGGATGAAACCCCACTTGAAAACTCAACTTTGGAAATCAATTTGATGGAACCCTTTGAGCAAAGAGGTCTCAAAGGTGAATTAGATTCCATACCTCACTAATTGATGAATATTTATGGAGGAATTCGTCCCTTTAAATCCCTCAAACCCTCCCCTAGCTTGGTCTTCAATGGTGTTTTCCACTAGAGAGAGAAAGAAGAGAGAAGGAAGAGAGTTTTGTTTTGTGAGTTGTGATTAGTCTAATGGGTTTGGGGTCTTTATATGGGCTGTTAATTAACTTTATTAGGCTTTCCTAAACACCTAACTAATCACCTAACCCCTTAATTAATTATTTGGAACTAGTTAAAAACGTGCAGCAATTACAGTGACCACAAACAACACCACGATCGACGGATCGTAGGTCAATCGACGGCCATTGTGCCCCTCCGTGCTGCACATCTGTCGTCTTGGTCAAAGACTATGCAATTGAGGCCCTCCAATGATTTAGCTAAGTGTTGGTCTATGAATGGCATCGACGCCTGGTCGATCAACACACGCCCCATCGATTGTGCACACTGCCTTGGGCAGTTTCTTGACCCCAAACACAAGGGTCCTCCTCAAGGGCCTTGGTTGGTCCTTGGGGAGTCGTACCCGGAAGTTTCGACCATGAATCAACTTAAACACATGTTAGACACCTTTCCACCAATTTTCATCATTTTCTGACTTCAAAAAGCTAGTCAAATAGGCTAAGGCACGCTAGTACCTCCTTGAACTAGTTTCCGAACGTCATGGACGTTCTTAGACGTTTTGGTTTCTAGACTTCCTAAATGACTTGTACTCATTAAAATGGACCTTAAAAAAGTTTCTAAACCTTAGGATACTTATGTTAGGCTCTAGAACACGTCTTATATTTTCGAAGTGTTACAACAAGTTTCTTAAACAATCTAAGTTAACAAGTAAAAGAAAGTAAATATTGAGTTTTTTTATCAAGTTGTGAGAATAACTAGGGTATATGTGTTCCCCATAGGTTCATAACGCCGTATTCCTAGCAATAGCAACTCTTTCCTAGTGTTTTGCATGTAAAGTGGCAAGTTATGTATCTCTAAATCCTTGGTCCAGCATCTAGAGAATTTCACCCTGCACCTTGGTCCGGCGACGTGTGTATAAGCTACTAACCCTTACTTTTACCTCATATTACACATCATAATCGATGTATGGGTTAGTTATTACTTCGCACCAATCGACACTAACCTATTCGATAGTATCACACTAAATCTATGTTGATAATTCTTTTCCTATTTCTACCTCCTTGGTCCGGCAAGTAGCAACAAGGAGAGTTCTAACGCGTGCACTCGTTAAAAAGACTTCTAAGCGAAAGAATTATCAATACATGCAAAAACACTACTTGGGAGAATTACTTAATTGCTAGGATTACTTTGTTAATTACTCATGGTTCTCACAACTCTAGTTGTGTATTTAGTTACCCATGCTTGCAAGATCACAATTCATAATATTGAATAAATAAATCATGAACTTACTTAATAATAAGAGAAAACCCAGAAATTCATCTTGAAATTGCAAGAAAATAGATTCAAACCAAATCTGGAAATTGATTAGTTGCCCAAAGTTTGCAACCAACAATCTCCAACACAAAATAGAACAATAATAATAGTAGTTAACCTAAAAAACGAGGTTTTAATCCCCTATTCATAGAAAACATAGTCCTAAATAAAAAGAAATTGAAATAAGGAAAGTTTTGTCCAGAAACGCGGCTTCAATCGACGACCTCAGCGACGGATCGTCATTCAAACGACGGTCCGTCGACTGCCTCCGTCAGTCCATACTTGGAATTATTTTTCTTCACCGGATAGCACCTTCTATGAATCAAACGACGGACCAGCAGTACGGTCCGTCAGTGCTCCTCTGTGTCGTTCCACACTTAGAATCTTGAAAAATCAGGTACTGGAACCTTCTCTGAACCAATCGACGGTTCACCAGTACGATCAGTCGATCAATCGACGGACCGTCGTTTATGCCCGTGGTTCCACACTTGCGCAGATTTCCCTGATCTTCTCCCTTAGCCTGAACTGCCCATCGACGGTCACCACCTACAGTCCGTCGATGAGTTGACGGATCGTCGATGGCCTTCGTAGCTCTCAATCTGCACTCTTTTCCAGCTGCCTTATGCGTTTTCAACCTGGACATCTTTCCTGCAAAATAAGACACAAAACTTGTTAAAACTACTACAAAAAGTCTCTAGACACACACAACTCTTAAGCAAAATGCATTGAAAACACCGTGTGACCACGGTACATCTAATAAAATTGAAGTCTTAGGGATCTATATATGTTTGAACTATTATTGTGCCATATGTGGTTGTTTGTGTATATTCTTCTATATTAGACATCTAGCTCTAATATAGTTGTGCTTGTTGTTAGTAAGGATGAAATACAAAAAAAAAATTGAATATAAATAAAAAAAACGAACTCATGAGAAATTAGTATATTGAAAAGAAGTCATAAACTAATGGAAAGTTGAGAGAACATTAAACATAGGTTGAAAGAAAAGTGGTATAAGTAAAGGAGGTAAAGTGTTTAACGGCATTGTCTTAAAGTGCATAGGATAGAGTAGTCACTATATATTTTAGCAAAAAATTTCTGCTAGTCTCTTAACTGATATCGCAATTCGAAAAAGACTTTTTAATTCTAAAATTTGATGTTTTGATTGATCGAGTAATAAACTAATAACAAGCATATGGTATGTCTTAAATTTTCTTTGAGAAAGTGAGTGTATTTTATATGCTTATGCCCTTGATTGGGTTTATTTTTGCATGATATGTGAATGGGGCATTTCTTTTTATTAGTGAGGACATTTGATAGTTAGAATTGGTGACTCAATGATTGCAATATTTGCACATGACCATGTTGACCCTATAGTTCATCAAGTGTGTATTTTAGAGAAGGAACTGTTTACATTAAAAAAAATAAAGTACCCATTTTTTCATATTAAAGAACTGATCTTTGAAGGCTAATTTTTTTTTAAAATATTTTTAAGAAAAGCAAATCAACTTTTTAAATTTTATTTTTCCAAACCACTTGTAAGGTTGATTTTCAATTTATTTCGTTGTAAATTTAATCTCAAATTTAATATTAAAATATCTCATTATTAAAAGGATCTCTAAATATTTATAAAGGTGCATAAAAACATCATGCAAGATGTCATTTGAAGAGGGTAATATTGTCATTTGAAGAATCCAAGATGAGAGGAGAGGCATCAATGAGAGAATAACAAAAAATGAAGAGAGAGAAACCTTAATGGAGACAGGGTGGGGTGGAGTGAGGGGACAAATTTCTTTGTTTATTTTATTTCTATGATCAAAATAAGAAAAAACAACAAGGGCTATCACTATCAAACCCAAAAGAGGAATAAAAGATTATTAAAATAATATTTTGACCCTCCATAGTTGTTTGGTTCCCTCCAAGTCACAAAAAGCCAATCATAGTAAAAGTTGATGCATCAAATCAAAATCCAAAAACATACTCCTGAGTCCTCATAAAAGAGTAGAATCATAGGCATTTGATTATAAATTTTAAATTATTTTTATCAAGTTATTTTTTATCAAACTTTTTAATAAAGTTCTGTTAGTGTTTGATTATAGATTTTGAAAAAAAATATTATATATATATATATATATATATATATATATATATAATTTAAAAAATTAATGTTTTAAAAATTATTTAAAATACTGTAAAATCTCTATAAAAATAAATATAGGTGGGATTATTAAATTTTATTATTCTATAGAGATATTATTTAATTGATAAATTAATATTTATTAATTTAAAGAATGGTTTTAAATTTAATGAAGGTTAATTTTTATTATATCAAAATTATTATATCTTACTAATATATATATATCATATTTACTGCGAGCAAATAAAAGAGCATGGATGACAAGTGTGCTTTTTGATGAATATATGTGTTGGTTTGACCACAAAATGCATGGTAGACAAGTTTTGCTTATGGTAGATAAATGTCAGGCCCATAATAGAAATATTGAAAGACTACAAAATGTTGAATTGTTTCTCTTGCCACCCAAAATGAAATCCAAAATTCAACCTTGTGATGCTGGAATAATAAGAACTTTCAAGATGTATTATCGTAACAAATTCTATCGTAGAATATTTGAAGGCTGTGAAGTGGGACAAACTTATCCAACAAAGATTAATGTTTTAGATGCTACCAATTTTGCAATCCTTTCTTGGACAACAAATATTTAGCAAGAGATGATAACAAATTGTTTTCGACACTGTAAAATTTGTTGGGAGATGCAATCCCAGAGAATTTGAATGAACCCACTCGTGAAAATATCATTCATGAACTTGAGGTTACTAATAATGGTCTCAGTTACCAAAAATATTGATGTCAATAACCTGCTAGATTATCTAGGCGAAAGTGATACATGTTCAGAAGTTCAGAGCTTAGAAGATATTGTGGTTACTATCGGAAAAAGCAATATTGATGATGAAGTTGAAGATGATACTATACTTTTGGAACCAATTATGCGTAAGAAAGCACTTATCGCATCTAGAACTCTTCACAATTTTATGGTGCAATTCGAAAAGACAATACCAGAGCTATTGGATGCAGTAAGAAAAGTTAGAGATGAGCTTAAACTAGATTTAAATTTTAAGAAAAACTGAACACAATAGAATTATATTTCAATAAATTATCTTAGATATATTTGTACTTTTAAAAGATTACTAATTTATAATATCAATGGAACCATATATTTATATAGGGGTCTTCTGGAAATATATTATCTTATTATCTTATCGAAATTGAATTTATTACATTGGCCCAATCGGGACCGGACGAAAATATTATTTTAGAGAGATTATTAATTTATCGAGTATTAATTTATAGATGTTTTACTGTATTCATCAATTTGTAAGATCATTTTATAATAAACATTTTCTCATAAAAAGTCATGACAACAAATACAATTTATATAAATTTTAAAAAGAGGAAGAAAAGAAAGAAAAATATCATCGACTTGTGTATAAAAAATTACAATTACTATTTGTAATTGAAAGTGACTATGAAAAGAACTCGAATAAAAATTATATAAATATGTACTATATCATTGTATAAATTTTGTACAACGATCCAAAACTATTAAAAATGAGTGTTTTAGAAAATATAACAATTTGGGATAATTTTAAGAAAATTCTAAAAATAAAATCAAATAATAGAATTTGATCCAGATATTATTTCTTTTAAGTAAAGTTAAATCATTTATTTAAAATATTATTAAATAATGACAAGTTGTATGATAGAAATAATATTTGTCAAAGTTGAATTGTTTGCCAAAATTATTGTCAAATAAAGTCAAACTTGCCATTATTTAGCAAATGTGTTCGGCAAACATGTCAATTTCTAAATACTTGAATAAACTTGTATTTGAGCCAAATTTTTTTATTTGAGATTTTTTAAGAATTTAAGAATTATTCAAAAAGGTTATATTTTATAGAATTATCTATTATATATAATTTTGAACTAAATTTATGTTCTAATTCAGTGTGCAAGATATATACATATTTTATACAATAACTTCTATCCGAACTTTCTCTCGAAATTCACTTTTAATTATAAATAGGAATAATAGTTTTTCGTTATAAATCACTAACATTTTCCTTTTATTTTCTTCCTTTATTTTAGATTCATATTAATTATATTCATTGTTGTGACAAGAAATATATTCATTATAAATTAAAAATATAAATTTATAGATGTTTTTATTAAATATGCTTAAAAAAATTACATTTTGTGCTTGAACCTTTCCCATTACGGAAAAGTTAACCTTTTACCTTAAATTTTACACGTAGCTCCTTCCAGAATATATTACATTATTCTTTATGGGTCATGGATTCTTTTTTGGAAAAACTACAAAATATATTAAACATCAATTTATATTTAATTTATATAGTTACAATTTATTTTTTTTAAGCTATATGTATATACTTACATATTAATTAGCAAACTTAATTAATCATGAATTATCAGTTTTTAAAAAAAAATTATATATATTTAAATAATTATTACTAAATAGGAAAGATATCACTATACACCTAATAAATGTATTATGCACGGTGTTATGTTTCCCATACTTACCTTATTCAATATTTTTCTCTTTCAATATACTTGTATTAATGTCTTTTTTAATTATTATTTTCCCTTCGATTTCCTTCTAATTCAAGATCCTTTGCATGATTATATGAACGATTTTTGTAATTCATTGGGTATATTCTAATTGCATTTTTTCTCGTTTATATGAAGTTTATATTTGTATACATATATATGTTTCTCTATTTTCGTAAGGTTTTGTTTAAAGAAGTTATTTTCACCGACATTCAAATACATAATTTAATTATGTTAGAATTCACTTTGATATAAATGACGTAATACATGAATACATTTCATTCTCTTGATACGCATATAATTGTATTTGAATGTTGAACACAATGAAATACATATACATTTGAAATACAATTGTATTTGGATACATTAATACATTACATAGATTTTGAATGTATACGTATACAACACATCTATTTTTATTATTTTTTTAATAGAGTGAAATACATATACATTTGGATAATCATATTGTAGTATAGTTCATTGTCATTTTTTTTTCTAGATTGTCCAATTGTATTGATATATCAAAACAATTGTATTGAGCAGTCTTAGAGATACAATTATGCTTATCGTGTATTTGAAATCGAAACAAACAATATTCATCACAATGACAATAAATCAATTTAATTAAAGAAATTTAATTGAAATACCTTTACGTTTTAGCGACAATGAAAATTTATATACGACGTATCCAATTTTTTTAAAAGTAATTGGAATCCGAAAGTATTCACATTAACTATGTAATCATTAGTTGTTAATGTAATAACGGGAAGTTGAGAATTTCAGCACCTAAATAAAGGGATTCAGTTACCTTATTTAATTAACTATAATTTTAATTGTATCACTGTATAATTTTGGGAAAAACACAAATACAGCTAGATAACTATATTAAGTGTAGTCATTTTTTTTATAAATAACATACGTATAACTATTGAACTTCAATAACCCTATAAATGTAGTCATTTATGTAAGTTGCTCTTTTTGCACAAAAAGAATTTTTTGGAGCATACTAATTTTATACTCCCTCCGTCCATTTTTAATTGTCATGGTTTTTATTCTTAGAGTTAAACTATAAAAACTTTGACAAACATTTTAAGATGTATTTTTCATCATATTGGTATGCAAAAAATTATAATTTATAGTATTTTTCATATAGTTTTTGAATATCTATTTTTTTTGTATAAAATATCGAATTAATGTAATTTAATTTAACTTTGAAAATTAGTTAAATTGATTTTTGAAACACGCAACATGACAAATAAAAGTGGACAGAAGGAGTATGAATTACAGAAATACAATTGTTATGACTGAAAATAATATAAATATTATTATATAGCTAAAACTAATTGAGTTATACAAATGATATAATATTATTGTCAAAAGATAGTTTTACTTTACCATAAATTTGACGATTGAGTTAATTCAGCAGGAATCTCTCAAATGAGGTCTTAGATTCCAAACTGAAAGTAAAGGGGGGGGGGGGGTTGAATTTAAAATTCCTTCAGGCGACTTACGGTGAGCAGTAATCGACTCACCTGCAAATTAGTTCCACAGTATAAAACAAGATAAAATAGTGAAAGTAAAATGACACAAAATATTTTTATCTTGGTTTGGATCACCGATGAGGTGCCTAATCTAGTCCCCTTGTGTTTTAAGGGTTTTCTTTAGAGATTATTGCGAACTTGATTGTACAAAGGTGTAATCTTCAAGTCATGTCTGATATGTAAATCAGAGTTTCTATGTTAACATTACCTCTACTATAACCTACACTCAAAATCTTTCCTTCTCTTTTTCTTTTACACTTGTTCACTCACGTGTAGAAAACTTTATGAAAGATGAAAAAAGATTATAATTATAAGTTCAAGTGAAGTTGCATAATCTTCTCAGTCTTCTGAAGTCTTCATTTATAGGCTGAGTTTTAAGATGTATTTAGCTCTATAACAATCAAGGTTTTGTACTGATTCCTTGATTGAGATGAATTTGATCCTTGATTTGAGATGCCAAGTTGATTTCTGCATTGAATCAGAATTTGGCCAGTGAACAGTTGTCTCTTAGGATCCTGCTGATTTTTCGTGATCTTTATTTATTTTCTTTGCCTTCTCGAGTGTATGAATCTACTTCCTTTGTTGGTGCAATTTTCCTTGCCAATATGAGATTGATTTTCCGTGATCAGTGAGTTGATCATTGTTGAGTTTGTTTTCCATCTTGATTGGTTGATTCTACTTCCTTTGATTGTTCGATTTCCCTTTTTGATTTCTTGGGGATGGATATCTGATTGATTCAGTATCCATAGAGAATCTACCTCCTGTGGTGATGCTGCATACTCTCGAATTTCTTGTGCTATGATTTCTTCTTGATTTATTGAATTTGTCAATGTCCATAGGACTGCGTTGATCCATATGTCTTGCTTCTCGATTTTCTGTCATTATTTAAAATATACTAAGTTAACACAAACCTCTTATATGTTTTTTCGATCGAACTGATCGCATGAAATTTATCTAATATAATTACCTCTTTGATTTGCAGACTATTATATTAAAACATGATTTATTTTATGTGTGATGGTATAATAGCAGTCATGGATTCCATTATCATTATAAAATAAAATAATAATTAGTTTTACTAATTAGTAGCATTATTATTTTCTATTCTTGCTATAGGAATATGTTTAATTTTTATTTGACAAAACAAGCTAACTTGTCTTAATTAGGGAATATTATATTTTAAGAGTCCTTATCCATTTTTATTGATTATATTATAACCACATATATTGTTCGAAATAAATAATACAAGGAGATGTTTAATTTATGGGAATTATTTTATCAATTTGTGGAGACTATTGCTCCAATAGATTGAGTTGTGACAAATTTCAAAAAAACCTCTATATTTATGTTGATATGAGCACACTTGTGATGATTTTACTAAACCTTCACAACAATCATCACAAAATAACTTATAAATTTGTGGAGGTTTTCATATCAATATAGGAATAGGTTGACTTTCTTTCATTTTTGTTATGGAAAGTGAAAGTCGTTTCGTTTAGTACGAGATCGCTTCACACCTCGCGGTGCTTACACCTCTCGCCTATCGAAGATCTGTTCAAAAACCTCGTCCGAGATCGATACACAGTTGAGGAGGCCGATCACGAACGCTACAGGTGTGGGAGCGATCCTGGTCAGGGAAGGCTAAGACGGCGCCTCGCATATGGGTAGCAAGAGGGCGCTTATGCCCCGACGTCGGTCGAGGTCAAAGTTGACGTAATAAGGCGGATGGCGCCTCTTGATCCGGAGGGCGATTGGGAGCAACGTGGGGCTCGGGCCCTAGATAATCCTAGGACCGCCACTGGGGAAGAGGAGTTCACCCGCTTGCCCGAAGATGAAGGGGAAGAAAGGGATGCCAGGGACAGAGTAACCGGAGGGGGCATGAAATGAACCCGGAAGGGAAGCCACAGGAGCAGGAGTGGAGAGAAAGCGAAAGAGGAAAGGTGTTTTCCCAGGAACTCAGTCAATAGACAAAGAAAAAAAGGGATATGTTACACAAAAACAATCCAATGTTTGTCTTTCTAATGATTGATTTTCCTTGTCGTAGTTCATATTCAGGAAAAATTCCGCTTTTTGTTCTTATTGTGGAAACGGAGGGAATTTAAAACTGAAATTAAATTTATGTGGATTTAAAATGATCAATATTTAAATAATTTGATTGTAGATATATTAGAGGCTCACAATTATCACAAAAAGTATTATCTCTTTAATAAAAAAATATTAAATTTGATTTCATTGAGCCTTCAAAATAATATGAATATAATTTACATAAATAACACATCTAATGTAAATCAAATTTCATTAAAGAAATACATATCAACAAGTTTCACAAGTCCAAATTCATGTCAAATATAAATGAATGTATAATAACCTGAACATTATATAATTTCAAATCCTTAAAATCTAAAATAGTTTCACATCAAAAAAGCATGCAAAAATATTGAGTATTTGCTTTGTGATTCAAGTTATTGTCACTCAATCTGTTATTTGAGGTGTAGTAAGTGCAATTTTCACATCTGATTGAAAATACACACTCCTACACAAGTTTCTAGATATGTGTGTTACACACACATACTAGTTTCTTGATATGTGTGGTACACATATATAATAGTTTTTGAATATGTGACACATATATACTAGTTTCTGGACATATGTATTACTCTTGTATCCCATGAAAATTTTAATACATTTATTAGGATGATTAAACTTCTACAAAAATATATGCATAATGAGTAAAGAAATGCAATAATTTCAAATTAATTTTAAAAGTTTGATAAGAAACATCAATGAGTAACATATTTTAATGTTTGAAAATAATTTATTTTAAGGAACCAACTATAAATTATAAATTTTGATTAGTAGTTAGCAAAGTTTTAATAAAGTCATAAATTACTAATTTGAGCCAAAATCAAAATGCAGACTTAATGCAATTAGATATGGACAATTTATATAAATAATATAATATATAACTTTATTTACGAATTATAACATATCTTTTATTCTTACACAAATTAACCTTCACTTTCTTACTACAAATAGCATCAACAAACAAGGTCACTATCACTGCTTTTTATTTATTTATTTACTCCTCGAATTTGTTCGCGCGAAATCGCTGATCCTTTGCCAAATTTAGGTCTTTTGAAGTTTATGTTTTACTTTTTTAAAAAATTAAAGGGTAAGTTTAAAGGAAATACATTTTACAATATTTTTAAAATACATTAGTGTATTTCTATCTCTTATTTTTTACAAATAAAATTAATACATGATTTATTAATGCCATTAGTGTCTAATAAAGTTCATAACTCATGTTTCTTCATTTTACTTGTAACTTCTACTCTTAGATATTGTTATAACTTTTTCATGTTTTTTTTCATAATTTTTATAAATATTTAAAAAATTATGACAAAAAATTTAATAATAAAGACAAAACGAAACACTTCAAATTTTTTTTTACGAAATTAGAATTTGTATAGAGAATTTTAAAATAATATGTAATACAATATATTGTTATTTCAACATATGATCTCTTATTTTATTTACTTTACCACGGCAAATATTTTATTCTACTATATGCATATGAATAATTTGCACTTTAAAGATATATAAAAAAATCATTTAGTTTAAAAAGAATGAAAAAGTGCATCATCTTGCAGATGAAGAGAACATCAATATCTATAATATCTAATACTAACATGAATATAGATATCATATATCATTATTTAATAAATATTTTTTATAATTGCGTGAAGCGTGAACAATTTCGCTAATGAATAACAATAGAGTATTAAAAGTTACACTGCTACTGAAATGAAGAAGGAGATACGTGTATTTTGTGTATTATGAGTTAACTTTCAACATTAGTTGTTATGTCTCATAATATTTAAATATAATATCTAATTTTTAAATGTAACAAATTTAACAAATTTGTGGTCGTCAGTCGCTACAAATTATAGTGGACTGTGACAATTATCTAAGCTTCATAGTAATATCGCATATATATATATATATATATATATATATATATATATATATATATATATATATATATATATATATATATATATATATATATATATATATATATATATATATATATATATGAACAAAATGTCGATACTAAAAAATTTAGGCAAAATGGTCTAGTATACCCTTATACTTGTATCAGTTTGTATTGTGAACCTTCTACTTATCATTTTGTCATTTGAACTCTTAAACTCAATTAAAATGAGATTTAGAAATCCCTCCAACTATGTGTGTAACTCACTCTCCCTTACATATATGACATGTCATATCCATGTCATATATATTAATGTCAAGTCATAATTTTCTTCATAATTATTTTTTAATTATTAATAAAAATTTTAAAGAAAGACAAAATCAATAAATTTTCTATTTTACCAAATAAATTAAATTATTATTTATCTCACCTTTCCTCCATCTTCCCTAACCCACAATCACTATCAAAACTCAAAACATCTCCATATCCCCTGTTTTTTCTTCATCATTTTTTTCACAGAAAAAGGAGGAATCATTTTATTTAATGAAATTAAACAGAAACATTACAACTTTATGAAAATAGATTGGAAGCATTTTTGGGATCTTCGTAGAAGAAAAAAGAAAAGGACACCACTGGAGAAAGCTATCGTCGCCGTCGCCATTTTTCTTTCCTCCTTCAATCTCCACAAAAACAACCTAAGTCATCGCACCACCAAATCTGGTTGAAAAACCTGCTTCTGAAACTGCTCGACTAACTTCTTCAAATTCTCCAAATTATCATAACCCAACTGATAAATAATCTGAGGAAGAATATTCTGCAATTTCTTTGTCTGGGGAGTACCACTAACAACCCATGTATTTGGAGCAATTGATGTTTGAACTTTGGGGTTAACGAATTGGATAACAACATCCTCCTTGAAAATGTTGACTTCTTCAATAGCAGGAATGGCATTGACACCTATTCTTTTCAAGGTGCTTTGTAGTCTTTTTTCATCAGTTGTAGTTGTCTTGCTTTCTTCTCATGGCAGCCTTTCCACTAGTTCTGATCGAACCGGCCATTTTTTGCAACTTTTCTACATTCATCTTGTGAAGAAAAGACAGAGCTAAAAACCTAGCCGCAAAGAAGATGAAAAAAAGAATGAATGACTGAAGAAGAGACTTTTTAATTAAATTTTTTTTTTAAAAATAATATTTTTTTAATCTAAAAAATTTATTCACTCGCCTTAAGACGCGTGAAGGCACGCACTTTCGTCAACTCAGCCATCTTAAAGATACATAAGTTTGGTCAATGGTCAGAGGTATTTGTTAAATTGTGTTTTATTGAGTTTAAGAGTCCAGATGACAAAGAGGTAAGTAGAAGGGTTCAAAATACAAACCGATACAAGTATAAGGATCTAACAGACTATTTCGCCAAAAAAATTAGTAGTGAAATTTTTTATAATTTTTAAAATTTTCACAAATAAATCGTCATGATTTAAGCATTATCTAATAGTATAGGAGCCAAACCTAAAATGTATAATTAGTATATATATATATATAAGAGAGAGAGATCGTCCAACTAAGGATACTACGCCTTCAAAAACATACAACTATTTGCTCATTTATTAGGAGCCTAACTTATGTATATAATAATAATAATAATAATAATAATAATAATAATAATAATAATAATAATAATAATAATAATAATAATAAAATAATAAATAGATAGACTCCTTATAAAGTTAACAAATAGAGCATCCAACTAGTTTACTAGACATTCCAAATCACATAACTCTTCTATGTAGCCATCACATAAGCAGCTTTTTTTTTGTTGTTGGTTTCCACCAGACGTTTGAAGCAATTATTAGAGTCCCGACTAAATTCAAATTGCCCATTATAAGGTCCATTCATGGGTGACGCTTCTATTTTTTTTTTCATACCCAAAGCTCGAACTTGAAACTGGAGCAGTCTCACTGCTGCACCACAAAGTCACATAGGTACCATCACATTATAAGTTTAATGTCACGGACTTAGAGTATTTGCTAAAGTTCCGTGTGGCCCTCGACGACTTACTCACTAATCTTTCAAGGTCTTGTAAGCTCAAGGAAGCCTTTAAGACTTAGACAGCTAAGAGAATGTTTGAGAAAGAACTTAGAAAGAACAAAAGAGAGCTTTGGAAGAAGGCTTTTGTATTGCTTTGGAAGATTACTTTACAACTTGCTTGGTTGATTTACAAATGAGAGCCCACCTATTTATACTACTTCCTAGGGGGCTAAAGTGTAAATAAAAATTACTTACAAGTCCCTAAGTTATTTACACTTTGGTCCCTATTCTAGAAAAGTCTACACTTTCTAGAATATGCTAAACCTTTCCAAGAAAATATCTAAATTATTTCAAGAGAATTTTAAGGAATTCTCTAGTCTTCTTTATTAATCTAGAAGGTTCTAGAGTTCTCTGCAAACCTCTTCACAACTCTAGACCCTTCCGCCCCCATCCAGACGCAAAATTTAATTGTCATGTGGCGGAACGTGACACTCTCCCCGACCTATTGATGCGACGACCGCGTCGAATCGTCGCTGCATCGGTAACCGAGTCTTGTCTTCCCATACGCACGATCAATAATCCACGAACTCGATCAATGCCCTCGCGCAACTTCTTTAGTTGTTGCATGATCTCTTTTGGCTCGATCTTTTGAACTACCTCCTTCCTAGGAGGCAAGCGCCTCGATGGCTTCCTTGGCATCACGATATTATTATCTTTCCTCGTGCGTGGTGGCGAGGCCCCTTTGGCACCATTGTTTTTTTTCAAACTTGAAATGGTGGCTACAAATGTCGACTTCTCCTTCTTAGGATTTTTCTTGAGCTGCATGGCTGTTAGTCGGACCTGCCCTTCTATATTCGGTGCCTTAACCATGGGGACCATGAATGTTCCTTCTTGCTACATGACCAGAAGTTGTTGGAGGTAAGGATCGATCACAGTGTGGCACTGCTGGAAGAACTCTTGCCCAAGAATTATATCAAAGAGATCTAAAGGAGCGACAATGAAGTTGGTCTTACCTTGCCACTCGCCTAGTGTGATGCTTACTCCATGTGCAAGTCCACTCACGGGAGTCGGTGGTGCATTACAGTCCTGATTTGGGCGTTACTTGGACTGCAACGCAGACCTGAACTTGTCGCTGCCATCTTGGTCATGATATTGACCTCCGCACCTGTGTCGACCATAGCACGAGCGGGTCTTCCATTGATCGTGATGTCGACATACTGCACACCGCATACTCTTGGCTTTTGTGGTTGCTTGGTGATAGCTCCGCATAGTCCTATCAAGACCACTGCGTCGTCTCCACGTCTTGTTCTTGCTCATGTGATTCTTTCTCTTTCTTCTCTCGCAGTATAGCACCAAGGCTCTTCAGTTCAGGGCACCTCGCATAGCCATGCGGCCCACTGCATATGTAGCAACCACCTCTTTTGGCAACCTCTGTCTTTCTCTCCGTGTTGCCATGGTATTTAGACTTCTTGCCATCGGACTTATAGGTATCATACTTCTTAAGTTGTGGCCGCTGCTCCTCGCATTTGTGACGATCTCCCCCACCATGGTCATGACTACCTCTAACTTCGTCTCCTCCAGATTTGTTAGGCTTGTCATGCCTCAAGTCTGTCAAAGCTCCGGCCTGCGTGATGGCTTCATCAATAGTCTTGACCTGTCGGCGTTCCAACTCCATCCTGGACCAACTTTGCATCCCATCCATGAGATGGAACAACATATCTTCATTTGTGAGGTTGGGAATCTGAAGCGTGAGGGTGGTGAACTCCTGCACATATGCGCGTATGCTACCCGTATGCTTCAGTTCCCTAAACTTGCGCTTCGCCTCATAGATAACAACAGGGAAGAATGCCTTCTTAAACTCCTCTTGGAATCGTTCCCAAGTATTGATGGTGCAACGACCCTTTCCTATTTCCGACTCTTTACGCCTCCACCACAGCATGGCCATCTCCGAAAGATACAACACAACGGTGTTGATCTTACTCTCGTCGCTCTTCAGCCTGTTGCACTTGAAGTAATTCTCTAAATGCCATATAAAATTCTCCACCTCTTGTGCGTCACGGACGCCTTTGAACATAGGTGGCTTGGGAGCCTCGACCTTGGCCTCCCTATCTCGATCGAACAATGACGATCCTCCAACTTTCGCACCTTCCTTGAGTGATTTTATCTCGGCCTTCATGGTCTCAATCGTGCTCAACGCCTCCATGATCCGACACTCCAAGGAAGTGATAACCTCCTTCATCTCAAACTCGGCCCGCTGGCGACCCTCAAACTTCTTACGGATGTTCTCGGTCTCCTCAATGGTGAAGTCCTCAAGGGTCTTGAACTTGTCATCGACCACATTAATGCGCCGGCCTAATATCTTCACGGCCTGCCTTGCCATTTCCACCCTTGCGACCCATTCTTCTCCAGCGGTGACGTCGACGGCATCGTCGCCCAATTCATCGTCACTTGCTTCGGCAGTCGAGGGCGGATGAGATGTTAGTGCCTCTCTAGTTGTGGGATCGTTCAGCACCTCCTTATTACCCTTTTGATGTTTCTTCTCCTTTTGGTTCTTCTTTCCACCATCCATACGGACGTTGGTGGTGCTAGTGCCGTTTATGTCTCCTTCGGTAGCCATTCCCTTAGTATCAAACCTCACTCTGATACCACGTTGTCACGGACTTAGAGTCTTACTAAAGCTCCGTGCAGCACTTGACAACTTACTCACGAATCTTTCACGATCTTGTAAGCTCAAGTAAGCCTTTAAAACTAAGATTGCTAAGAGAATGAAAGGAAGACTTAAAAAGATTTGGAAGAAGGCCTTATATTGCTTTGGAAGATTGCTTTACAACTTGCTTGGTTGATTTACAAATGATAGCCCACCTATTTATACTACTTCCTAGGGTGCTAAAGTGTAAATAAAAATTACTTACAAGTCCCTAAGTTATTTACACTTTGGTCCCTATTCTAGAAAAGTCTACACTTTCTAGAATATGCTAAACCTTTCCAAAAAAATATCTAAATTATTCTAGAGAATTCTCTAATCTTCTTTATTAATCTAGAAGATTCTAGAGTTCTCTGCAAACCTCTTCACAACTCTAGACCCTTCCGCTCCCATTCGGACGCAAAATTAATTATCATGTGGCGGAACGTGACATTAAGCTAGCCAATAGTCCAAATGTCCAACAAATTAAAGATAACTTTTATTGGAAATTAAAATTACACAATTTCTCAATCTATGAACTTCAATAGTCTAGTGTGCTTTATTTTATCCTATGACTAGAAACCTCAATTCATCACCTCACTTTTTATATTATTTTTTTTGTTGATTAAAGTGTACGTATGAAATATGATAAGTTGCATTCTGTTTACGTATCACTGCGTACAGCACCAAACATTATATGAGTCCTTCACACGTAGTTTAATTTAACATTTGAAGAGTGAAATTAAAGTAGAAAATTTGCGGTATGTTTGAGAATATTTGGATTTTCTTGAATGTAAATGTCAAACAAAATATGAATATTGTTATATTTGGAGTTACTAGCTTAATTTGTACGTAACGCGTTCTCCCACATGCACAAAATCATGAGTAGGGAGAAAGTTTTTTCAAACTTCTCACGACTCAATTTTCCTTTATTGACTTTTCTTTTTCATTTTTTGACAATTTACTAGTAGATATTAATTAAAATGTTTTTGACCTTAAAATCAACTATTACAACAGCTTAAATAAAGTTAAAATGTATACAATAACAAATATAATGAGAATATGACTATTTGTTATAATGAGAAAGATTTTGATAATTGACAAATACAGGAACAGATGAAAGAAACATGTTGTTCGACGTGTTCCTTACATACCAAATCCGACTTGGATAAGGAGAACGTCAACCTCGCGAATTAGAAGATATATAACTGTGGAAGTATTGCTTTTTCGGCAAGCAACCAGTACAGAAAGTTTCCTTTCATAAAGGAGTTGCAGGCAAGATAGTTTTCTTAATCAAATAGGAAAACTAGACAAACTAGAAAGCCGAAGCAAAGAAGGAAGTATAATGACGTGAATGTGGTTTCAAATCTGAAATGAAGTAGGAAGCATGATCAGATAAGGAAATCAAGTTAAAGTCAAGAAAGAAAAGGGAACACAAGTTCGAGTTGAACTAGGAGTTCCACACAAAAGAGGAGTCCTACATGAAGTAGGATTTCTAGTTGAAATAGGTTTTGGATTCAAGTCCAAATTTATAAATACGACGATAGTTTCGCTTGAGAAAAATTGTACACTTACATAGAGAGAAGATCAAAATACGATCAAGAGGCTTGAGAGAGTTTTGAGAGTTACTTGGGAGTGTTGCCAAATTGTGAGGAAAACGTTGTAATATTGTAATTAAGAGTTTTGATTACAATCGAGTGTGTGTGTAGGATTCGTCTAACAAGTTTGAGAAACTTAACGGACGGTAGAAGACTTAAACCTGGTTTTTTTTGTCTTGGGTAGCTAGGAATTAGAGTTTATAATTTCTTAGCTAGGAATTAGAGTTTATAGTTCCTTAGGTTACATAGCTTTGCTTTTGTTGAGACTTCAAATTTAATAAAGTGGAGTTAAATCTTACAGAGGTGTAGGTCGTGATTTTTACCCTTAAGAGTTGGGGTTTTCCGCGAAAAAATATTGTGTTATTATTTTATTTGCTTCACAAAACGTAACTGATGTAATCTGCAAAGAAACATATAGAATAAACCTGTTCCTTAGGCAATTTTGGGAGTCAAAATTCTAACAATTGGTATCAGAGCGGGTTATCTTTGAAGAGTCTAATAACAAAGATAAGATCATTAAGAATTCTGCACCTCCTCTTGGGCACGGTCAAGGGCACCACATCAACAGACCACCATTATTTAATGGTGAATACTACTCTTGGTGGAAGACAAGGATGGAAGAATTCGTTCAAGCTGAAGATTACGAACTATGAGTTAGAATTACTAATGGACCATTAAATCCTACTATTACTGATATTGAAGGGAATAAGGTTCCTAAACCTACAGAAAAATACGGATAAGCTGACTACAAGATGCTAGGAAAGAATGCAAAAGCTAAGTGCATTCTCGTATGTGGACTAGGATCTGATGAGTTTAACTGCATCTCTAGTTGTACCTCTGCAAAATAAAAATGGGACACTTTACAAAATGCTCACGAAGGTACAACTCAAGTTCGTAAATTTAGAATTGCCAGACTTTGTTCTGAATATGAAGCCTTCAAGATGAAATCCGGAGAATCACTTCAAGATATGATCACCAGATTTACCACTGTTGTAAATGAGTTAATATCCTTAGGCAAAGTATACACCATTCAAGATATGATCACCAGATTTACCACTGTTGTAAATGACTTAATATCCTTAGGCAAAGTATACACCACTGAGGAACAAGTAGACAAAGCACTAAGGACCTAGATCATGGGAAATAAAATTTACTGCAATCAGAGAAGCCAATGATCTAACAAATATGACTTTGGATGAATTAGTAGGAAATCTCAAAACTTATGAGATGAATGTTGACAAAAGAGGTGAAGAAAACAAAGAGAAAAATCTTGAATTTAAAGCAACTGAAAGTGATGAATCGGATATATATGATGATGATTTGGCACTGATAAGTAGAAACTTCAAGAAATTCTTCAAAGGGGCTTAAATTCTGAAAAAAAGGTAACACACACCAAAGAAAAGAATACAGAGAAACCACAAAGTGAAGGATGCTTCAAGTGTGGAAAAATTGATCATCAAATTAAGAATTGTCTTATGTGGGAGGCAGAATGGAGAAAAGAAAGATCTGAAAAGGAGAAGAGGGAACTTTTAAACAAAAGAAAAAATAATGAGAAGGAGCAAGCGATGTATGCTGCCTGGGGAACAGGTTCAGAGAGGTATGACGAAGATGATGAAGACCTCACTTTGATGGTCATAGAAGAATCAGAATCTGAACCTGAATTAGACTCTGAAGGAATGGAGGTAAATCTTTTTTATATAAAGGACAAACTAGTAAACTTCTCTAAGAAAAAGCTATCCTTCTTATTACTCACTTCCATGGATACAATTCAAGAACTAGTTAAAACCAAGAATCAATTGCTTGCTTCCATGACTAGTTTAAAGTTTGAGTATATTAATCTTGAAAAAGTTTATTCTGATGTCAAGAAAGAAAATCAACTCCTAAAGGAACAGGTACAACAACTTGATTCCTGCACTTTGGCTCTCAAATATGAAATTTTGAAACAAAGTGTTACTAGAAATGAAAAATAAAAAATTAGTGGTGACCAAATCAGATATGACCAAGATCTAATGAGGTTAAACAATGAACTATCTTATGAAAGGGAAAATTCTAGGAGAATGAATCTTGAATTGTCTAGGATAAAAATTGATCTGGAAAGAGCTAATAAATGGACAAAATCTTCCATGATAGTAACACATCTAGGTAACAATACTCGGAACATAAGAACTGGAATAAGGTATGAAGAACCTATGATTGGAAATTCTTTGTTGTGTATTATTTGTGGTAACTCAGTCCACTCTAAGGAAAATTATCCGAAATACAGAATTACTGCAGAAAATAAAGCAAGAGGAACTTGTAAAACTGTTCAAAGAAATAGGTATACTCAAAGGAAAACTAATCTGCCCAAGTGGGCTCATAGAGATCGTATTCATCCTTTTTATCAATACAAAGGACCCAAGCTAGTCTGGGTTCCTAAATCTAACCTTTGAATTTGCAGGAAAAGTGAGAGGAAGCATGCAACATTCACCAATGAACATGTGGTTTCAGATGCATGATTGAAACTAAAAGAAATTCCAAAAAAAAAAGAAAAAAAGAAGAAGAAAGGAATGGATGAATAGCATTGACTGTGGAAAAAAAGGTTGAAAAAAGGGAAAAGACTGAAGAAGCATGTGAAAGAAACAGGTCCAACCTATGCAGTATCTAACAGTTATGCGCACTCAGATGATCAATCAATCAAAAATATGATCAGCCAAGGAAAAAACTTTCAAAAGGAACAATTTGGAACTTGGGGATGATTAAGGTCACATGAGTATCCCTCAATGGCTAATAAACATTGCGCATACTGTCCTCTAATCTTGAATTCTATGCTCAGTTTTGTACATTAAGTTGTATGTCTCTATACCACTTTTAAAGTCATGCTACTCATGCAGTATAACATTGTATTTGCATCTGGCACGAGAGAGACTTAGTAAAATTGAAGCAAAATTCAGCATAATTCAGAGATCTAAGGTATGTGCACTACAATTATTCATGATTATATATAAAGTCAATGCACTTGAACCTATTTCTTTCACTTGTCCCAAAAGATATTCATGCCCTAAATACTACCAAAACAAATGTCTTCTTAAAAAGCCTTATCCCAATGTGATGGTCTATGGTTGAGATGAATTTGGTGGAGGACACCTCTAATTTGGTGCCTTATAAAATATAGATTGAGAAAGTAGAGTGTGCTGGTTCTTAGGGGGAATCATTTGTATTGAGTAAGGTTTTGAAGGATTCACCTTGTGAGGGGGAATATTTTGGGGATCCTACACTTGAACAAAGTCACTTGTTAGGCTCAACTTGGGTGCATCTAGTGAGGGGGAATCGATGGGAGACCCATCTGTTTGAACCTAGTTCTTCTATTGGAGACCATATAAACTGGGAGTTAGGATTGATGTCAAAAATGTATTATTATAGTTGATGCTAGGGAACAGTTGAGAAAACATGTTCCTCTACAAATAATGTTCAAGAAAACTTGTTCTTCTTACTGATTCTATTGAGATTAAATATGGGTGAACTATTGATTCTGCAGAGGGTACACGATTGATTGAACAAGTTCTTTAAAATTGATATAAAAAGATTGAGCTTGCATAGACCAATCCTACCTTTGAAATTGAGAAGGGTGCTAATTTTGTTAATCCATTTTTTTGCTGCTGAAAATATCACTTCTATTTACCATCTCATGCCCGATCTTTTGATATTACCTAGCCACTTTAGCCTTTGAATTCCCAATTTTTTCTCATCACAAGTGCTTGATTCTAGCTTTAGTTTTGATTACATTTGTTGTGTATATGCTTTTTGATTAATGCTAATATTGGGGTTGAGTTTCAGGTTCATGTCTATCTCATATGTTTGTGCAAACGCTTTGCTATAGCTAACTGAGTTCTTGATTTTTTAAGTGTTTGAGTAGGTGATAGTCAGTGGCCATGAGTATCAAATTTGCTTCTCTTAGTATGGTGTATGCCTTCACAGTGTTTTATTTTTGCCTGATGTCAAAAGGGGAAGCAGCTGCATATGAGTTATGTGTACCTATTTGCAAGCAGATAAAATTTGCCATAGTAAAAAAGGGGGAATTTGTTAAAGTCTCGTTGTTTTGAGGTATGACAAAGTTAAGGAGTTGTAGCAGTAACATGGCAAAAGGGAAAGATGTGTGTCTTATTTGTTGCGTTCGTAATATATGTTTGTCATCATAAAAAAGGGAAAATTTGTTATAATGAGAAAGATTTTGATAATTGACAAATACAGGAGCAGGTGAAAGAAACAAGTTGTTCGTCGTGTTTCTTAAAAACCAAATCTGACTTGGATAAGGAGAACGTCAACCTCACGAATTAGAAGATATAAAGCTGTGGAAGTATTGCTTTTTCGACAAGCAACCAGTACAGAAAGTTTCCTTTCATAAAGGAGTTGTAGGCAAGATAGTTTTCTTAATCAAATAGGAAAACTAGACAAATTAGAAAATCGAAGCAAAGAAGGAAGTATAATGACGTGAATGTGGTTTCAAATCTGGAATGAAGTAGGAAGCATGATCAGATAAGGAAATCAAGTTAAAGTCAAGAAAGAAAGGCAAAGACAAGTTCGAGTTGAACTAGGAGTTCCACACAAAAGAGGAGTCCTACATGAAGTAGGATTTCTAGTTGAAATAGGTTTTGGATTCAAGTCCAAATCTATAAATAGGGCGATAGTTTCGCTTGGGAAAAATTGTGCACTTACATAGAGAGAAGATCAAAACACGATCAAGAGGTTTGAGAGAGTTTTGAGAGTTACTTGGGAGTGTTGCCAATTTGTGAGGAAAACATTGTAATATTGTTATTAAGAGTTTTAATTACAATTGTGTGTGTGTGTAGGATTCGTCTAACAAGTTTGAGAAACTTTACGGACGGTAGAAGACTTAAACCTGGAGGTTTTGTCTTGGGTAGCTAGGAATTAGAGTTTATAATTTCTTAACTAGGAATTAGAGTTTATAATTCCTCTAGGAATTACATTTTATAGTTCCTTAGGTTACATAGCTTTGTAATCTTTTGTTGAGACTTGAAGTTTAATAAGTGGAGTTAAATCCTACAAAAGTGTAGGTCGTGGTTTTTACCCTTAAGAGTTGGAAATTTTCCGCGGTAAAATATTGTATTATTATTTTATTTGCTTCACAAAACGTAACTGCTGTAATCTGCAAAGGAATATATAGAATAAACCCGTTCCTTAGGCAATTTTGGGGGTCAGAATTCTAACACTATTGATTTGATATCTTAAGTTTTTTTTTCTTTTTTTGAAAAGTTCATATATATAAATATGATATATTTCAGCTAAAGATATCAATTAATTAAATAAAAAAATTCTTAGCTTGAGTCTTCAATTGTTATGAAATTTAATTTTTTTTGTGATGTGGAACAATAAAAATCACTAAATTAAACAAATATCTAATACAGAAAAATATAATCTAGAAAAATAAAACATTGAAATGAATTTGGGTATTAGACAAAGTAAAAACCATATTTGAAGATTGCCGTAATAAAGTAAAAAGAAAGGATCAAAAGTTGCAATCCTATTAAAATGAAGAAAGGAGAAGGATGTGTTTTTGTGTGTATATATAATGAGTTAACTTTCGAAATTAGTTGTTATATATCATATTATTTAAATATATAATAATATTTAATTTTTTAAATTAACAAATTTGTGGGAGTCACCACATATTATATTGAACAGTGGCGATTTTCTGATCTTCATAATAAAATTGTTACAAAAGATTTATATTGTGGGATTTAGAAAAATGTCACAAAATGACTTAATAGTAATTTTCTTACGAACTTCCATAAATAAACCAAATTTTTTCAAAGAACTTTCATAAATAAACCAATTTTTTCATTTTCTCGTAGAATAGGAGCCAAACCTATTGTAGATAGACTCTTTAAGAAGTTCATGAAAAAGCAGTTATATAGATTATCCAACTAAGGTTACTAGCTACTTAGGCCATCAAAATCACACAAATCCTACTTAATTAGGAGCCAAACCTAGCTATAACTAATAGACTCATAATAAAGCTGATAGATGTTTGAATACAGAATTAATCCAACTAAGTATACTAGGCTTTCCAAACTCTATGTAGCCATCACATAGGATTAAGCTAACTAATAGTTCAAATGTCCAACAAAAGACATCTTTTATTGGAAATTCAAATTACATAGTATAAATGGTGTGTTAGATGGAAAATGTTTTTATAAGAAAATAAGTGGATTTCTTATTTATTTTTGTGCATTTAGTAGGTAAGTTAAAAATATTATCCTAAAAATATTAATATATATTTAGACAAATACTATGGGAGGTGCGGTTGGGAGGTAGGGGTGTGGGAAGATAGGGATGAAGGGTACGAGGGATGGAGGTGAAGATGTGGTATGTTGGATGTTGGGGAGTACATAATCAATCTGAAATATCACTTGCTAGTGCAACTTATTTTCCTTGTTTTTATCAGGAAAATTATTTTTCGTATTTTCAAAGAGTTTATATAGGCTGATCCACATAGCGGAGATTAGGGTTATCATAGTTTCTAAAAAATAGACTACCAATTAAATCATATCGAATTGAATTGATTTTTAGATGATGGCTATTATATAAATTTATAATTAAAAAGTGAATAATTAGATAGACTCTTTATTTTGTAAAATCAACCAAAATATATCGAACCAGTATCATACAAAATAATATGCGTAAATTTATTTTATATATTAAGTTAAAAATAATAACATATTAAACCTTTTGGTTTAGATCTTATTTAAGACTGATTCAAAGTATGACCTGGTCAAATTTAATTTGTTAGTATTTTCTTATTTTCTTGGGCTGTTAGGAAAATTTTTACAATGGTAGAGGCTCAACCAACAATAGTTGTGTGAGACTTCATTCTTCTATGGCAGAATGGTTTGATAGACTCTTATACTTGCATCGAATTGTAAAGTGAACCCTTCTACTTATGACTTTGTCAAGTAAACCCTTAAACTCAATGAAACACTATATTTAAACACCTCTGACCATTGACTAAACTTATGTGGCAGTAGAATTGATTAGTTGGAAAAATGTGTGACGCACACGCGAGTTAAGAGCGTAAAATTAATATTTTTTCATTAAAATACACATATATATATATATATATATATATATATATATATATATATATATATATATATATATATATATATATATATATATATATATATATATATATATATATGAAAAACAAAAAATATCCACTTCTTCTCTTTTTCTGTAGAGAGAAAATTAGGTCACAACTGTCCATATTTTTCCACCATTAATTCTTTTTGTAATTTCACTTCATTTCTAAAAGAAATTATCCATCCTTCAAACATCCCACAATAAATATACAAATTGAAAAGAAGAAGAACTTTTTTGTTTCAATGATTTTTGGGCTGATTTATTTGTCTTCAAATTTAAAATGGGTTACATAATTTGAGCTTTTAATTTGAAGGTTAAAATTAAAATCTTCTATGGAGATTTATGTATCTCAACAATTTTCTAATAATTATTGAATCTCAAAGAGTTTTGGAAAAACAAAATACATATATAGCTTTGCAAGCAATGGATAAAGAAGAGAAATTTCATATTTTTTTGAAACTTGCCAAATGAGAACACCCGATTTTCAAGTTATAGTTATGGCGGTAGGTGTATGTTTTATGCTTAAGGCAGATGGAAAAGGATGTGAGTGGGAGGTGGGTTTGAATTTTGGGGGCGGCTAGGGTTTATTGAAAGAGATGGGAAAGGAGGTGCAACGTACTAGAGAGGAAAAATTAGCTTTTAAAAAAAAGTTATTAATTTTTTAATATTTAATTTTTGACTTGTCATTAAAAAAATGATGTGGATTCTACGTGTATTTGGTTGTATTACACGCACCATCTTCAAATGAAAAAAGGGTTAAAAATATTGGTTTCATTAAGTTTAAGTGTTCAGTTGATAAAGTCATAAGTAAAATGATTCACATTACAATATGATACAAGTATAAGAGTTTATCGGACCAATTTGCCTTCTTTTTTTAACACTTGGATAGTGGACTCATTTTTTTTTTTACTTTTTACATGTTATCCATCAATTCTCTTCCACTCACTCCTCTCTTCTTTTATTTTCTTTTCTTTTACTCCTAATAAATACCTAATTTTTAAATGCATAATTAAATAATAATTTAAAAATTAAAGGAATATCGTAGTGTAAGATAAGAATTACAGCCTATCCCAACTAATTACATTTTAAAAAAATCCCTTAAAAAGGACAGCGTTTGATACATGACTACCATCTGATACATAATAATTGATACACGGTAAATAAATAACTGTTGAGATAAAAAAAGGGGGAAATGTAATAATTAATTATGTTATGTCAATTAGCTTAAGTTACGACTAACTGATCCTAAAGACTCCAATCTTAATAGGTAATTGATTCACACGTTATAAATTTAAAATTTCAAAATTATAACATTTACATTGAAGAAAAGTATGAACATCCATTGAAAAAGTGAGAAAATGAATAAAATTTCTATTTTTTTTGCTGCTACATGATGAATATATCAATTTTACTAAGGCATTCAGAAATCTAGGTCAACGAAGTGCAATATGAAAGTTACAAAAGCAATGAAATCGTTATTGGACAATCAATTTCGTTTTTAAATCTCAAAGCAGCAATTGCAGTCGAATTGAATGTCGATGTATTAAGAAAAAATATTGAAATTCGTTACATCATAGAAGGTAACTCGTATCCACTGAAAGCTAAGAACGACATGGGTGCTAAATTATATTTAGAAGTGAAAAAAAAAATGAGTCAGGATTTGCAATGTATGCATTATGCATTGACACAAGTGAAAAGATTGGAGGTTACATAATTTTGATGGATGGAGAAATTACGTGTGTAGAAGGCACAACACAGGATACACAAGCTCTGGCTAAGGTTAAATCAAGAATTTCTGATTCGTATGATATTCCAGAATTGGAAGTTACAAATTACATAATCAAATAAAAAAGTATAGAGGTAAACAGGTCAGTTATATAAAGATAAAGCAACACTCATAGATGTGATGTCAAAATATAAGATAAAGAACAACTTCAATTGCAAAGTAAAGAGATATGATAGACAAAGGTATGAGAGTGTTTGGAATTTTTAGATACAATTATTTTGTTTTAATGTCTAATACATTAGGAATTAAAAATTCTGTGATTATGTTTTTTGTGTAGATGTTGAATATGATTTTTGGTACATAGAGTATTTGTTGATACATTAAGTGAATATGGTTGTAACATTAAGATAATGTTGTTGAAACATTACCGAATTTTATAGCAACAGTCATGTAGTATTAGTTCGTTAGTTCGTTGATACATTGAGTTAAATCTGTTTTAATAGATAATTCATTCGATCGTTAATATTGTTGATAAGTTGAGTTAACTCTGTTAATACTTTAATATACTACTGCTAAAACGTTAAATGCTTTAGTAATTCCAACAATCATAAAGTAATACATTACAAAATATTGTGATCGTGTATAAATAATTTACTTTGAACATGATATAAAAAATACACTAAATTATTATGTAGGTCTTTGAAAACTGTTGATACATTCATGTACATCATTCTTTGATTATTTTAAATAGTAGTTTTGTATATATTATAAGATGTAACTGCTATGTATATTAATATGATGAAAAATTTTGTATAACTATTTGTTGGTATGCTTTTCGGACAAATGTGGCTGGACTATGAAGGCTTTCTGCAGAAAAAAAATCTGATGTTTTCATAGTTAGAAGCTTCAATAGTGAACATACGTGTCCAATGAGGAATAGGGTAATAACCAAAGTCCAAGCAACATTCGAGTTTGTAAGTGCCGTGACTGCTCCCAAATTGGTCAACCATAAACGAATTCATACTCCGAAAGATATAATTGATGATATTAGAGAATTATATGGGGTTCAAATATCTTATTATCAAGCATGGCGTGCTAAGAACGTGCACTAGAAATGATAAGGAAAAAATCATCTGCAGGATATAGACAGATGCCGAGATACATATACATGTTAAATATCGTGTATCCAAATTCTTATATAAAAATACAGAAGACTGAGGAAGATGAATTTATGTATCTGTTCATAGCCTTAAGACCATTGATTAGGGGATTCGATTACTTCACACGAATAGTTGTTGTTGATGGTGCATATCTGAGCAGAGCTTACAAAGGGACATTTGTATCAGCAAACACATTTGATGAGGCATGTATGTATTTTTGTAGTTGTGATGTGTTTGTAAATGTTATGTATCAAATGATATAATGTGTGTCTGTAATCAGGTTATATATTTTTATTGGCATATGGTGTTGTTGACACCGTAAATGACTGTTCGTGAACATGATTTTTCGAACAATTTTAAAATGCATTTGGCGAGCGAAAAGATATGTGTGTTGTATCAGATAGGAATGAAAATATTATGAAGAGTGTAAGGATTGTGTTCCCAAATGTACCTAATTATGCATGCATGTGACATCTTTGGAAGAATGTTTGTGGCAACTTCAAAAGGAGCAAAAAGACCCAAGTGATCTATTCTACTCTATGGCCAAGACATACAGAAAGGAGGATTTTGATAAATTGATGGCTAAGGTTGATAGAGTTTATCACAGGGTTAAGGAGTACCTTGAGGATGCAGGGTATGAGAATTGGTCTAGAGTCATTCAACAGTAAATAGGGGTAGAATGATGACTTCGAACATTGCGAAATGTATCAATGATTGTCTTGTTGAAGCACGACAATTTTCTATATTAGAATTCTTGGAAGAAGTTATAATTCTATTTGATTATTGGCATTGCAAAAAAAGAGAAATAGGCTCTTATACAAATACACATTAGGGATAAAATTTAAGGAGGTATTGATTATAAATGCGTCTAAAGTTTAAAGATGGAGGTATGTATCATGATATATTATTTTATATTATATGTATCTAATTCATTGTATCATTCTGCAGTTTGAACATGATTTCTTTGAAATAATTGTATATTTGACTTTTTTAATGTACGCAGATTATTTCATCAACTGAATTTATTTTCTCAATTTATGAAGCTGAAAGATGATACATTGTTTGTCTTGAGCGGAA
Organism: Solanum sitiens; assembly: GCA_016801875.1. NCBI lineage: Eukaryota > Viridiplantae > Streptophyta > Magnoliopsida > Solanales > Solanaceae > Solanum > Solanum sitiens. Next base: position 623,495 of record JABWTJ010000109.1, read on the forward strand.
AGTATGTTCTTGTGAAAGATTTCAAGTAGATTAGATACCTTGTGCACATGCAATCACTGTTTTAAAAGAAAAGAATGTCAAAGATATGCATCCATATTTCTCTATTTACTACAAACCTGATGTATTAACAAAAACATATGAGATTCCAATGGTACCAATGCCAGATAAGGAAGATTGGTCAGCTCCTGAGGATGTGATAGCTGAAACTGTATATCCACCTAGATACAGACGATTATCTGGACAATCAAGGAAAAGAAGAAAAAAGAAGCAGATGAAAAGATTACGGTGAACACAAATTCTTGTGGACAATGTGAATAACAAGGACACAGCAGAAGAACTTGTACTTTCTTCCCAAAAGAAAAGTAAAATAATCGTAATGTTTTTAAGACATTAATTTTTTTGTTTAATAATTTTTCACGTAAATAGTTATCATTTTAAGTATTGTTTACATTTGTTATTAATCAGTATTGGTGTTGAAAAAATACTTTGTTATAATTTGTATTAAATAAATTTTAGTTTGCACTTATAATTATAAATACTTTGTTATGATTTGTGTTGAAAAATACTTTTGTATCAATAATACTTTTGTTAAATAAATTTTTTATGCACTTATAATTATGAATAAATTTTTAGGTGACGTATATGCTAATGTATCATGTACATTTAATAAGATAACATTTGTTAAGGTTATTGTATCATTTACAATAACTATATATAATGTTTCATGTCATGTATATTAAGTATCATGTGTGATAATTTATTTGATACATATATTAAATAACTATTTTTGTCACAACTACTGAATTTAGCATAACTATAATATTCACTATTAATAATGAATCATATAAACTAAGTTTTCAAAAACCTATTTATTATTAACTATTTATTATATCTGATTAATAAAACTTGTACTACACTTTTTCTCTATGTAATGTCATAATATGTCTGAAATTTAAATTTTTATAAGCAAAAATACTTGTTCCACAATGTATCAAAATACAATAAAGCTTTAGTGAAATTGTTAAAAGGAGGAAAAAAATGAAACATTGTGTATGCAAAGATACTACTCTATGTGAACCAAATCTTCTTCTGGTGGTGATGTGACTACGCCCTTAGGTTTTGGTGGATCATCATTCTCAATAACGTATTCACACTTAACCTTCTCGCTGCCATAACTCCACAACAAAGCTCCATATCTTTTGCATAGGTATTCGGGACGAAAATCAACAAATGATATTTTGATTTGGTCGCTCAGATACTCCACAAATGTAGCAACATATACCCCACAGTCTCTACAAAAATGCATAATATAAATTATAACTTAAATCATTCATGATTAAAAAAAATCAAAATACTTACAGGCTATCACTCTTTTGTGGTACAATGTCTTGTGCAAATTCAACCATGAAAGGAACATGTGGCTCCAAAAGTGAACCAGTAATGTTGTCCTTGTATGCATGACAATCACCAAAGTTTGTTAGCTCAGTTTCTTTTAAGAATCCACTGTCCAGTAGGTAAGAAGGAAGCATTTTAGACGATATTTTTATCTCGTGCGGAACTACTTTTTTCCTTGAACCTAATGATGAGTCAAACACTCTTATCACCCTGTTTTTCAATTCAACAACCGCCAGCACCCAATGAAATTCTTGACCGCAGTTAACCGGGATGTAGATCTCATCTACAAGATACCATGGTAAAGCAGTTGGTATTCCAAATCATTTGTTGATGTTATTTATTGACCTCTCATATACAGATACAATTGAAGCGCGATCAATGTATTCTTGGGTACTAATATGATCATTATCATTATTCATGTAATACCTATCATAATAATTTTTAATGTGTGATATGAACAAGCAATGGGCTGTTGTGTATCTGTACTGATGCATGCTATATAGTTTTGATTTTTTACGGAGATAGTAAAAAACCACATCGATGTGCTATAAAAAAATGATAAACAGAATTAAAAATTAGAAACTTCTAAACAAGATATGATGATAGAATTGATACATTAAATGATAATCTTAACAAATACTAATTTAATATTTTGATACTTTATTTGAGTGTATATGTTGTAAAAAAGGTCTGGTGGTAGAATAGATACATTAAATTTCTGAATGATATTATGTATCACGTTATACTAATATAAGTGTATCTGATACACGTTTAATAGTTTCGTTAAGAACTTTATCTCATCAGTCCAACATTTGTTTTACTGTGACATGGCATAAAATCAATTCTTATTTATTGGAAAATCAACAACAAAATCCATCATCTTAAATCCTAAAGAAGAGGATTTTGATTTATATTTATCCTCTGATGGGTTCTTGTGATAATGTTTGTATTATGAATTGGTTATATCAAAATAGGTTAATCCAAACATTTAAAAAATATATGTATAAGACTTACTTATTGTCATGATTTTTGAGGATCCCCCTGGATAACCACTGCATATAATCATCAATAAGTTTCGACGAAACTTGATTTGTAATCTCACATCCTTCAAATGGGAAATACAGACGAAGACATCATTGAATTTCTCTTTTCGCTTCTCGTTTGACCCAAAAAAAGTACAATATGGAGATTGAATAATTCTTGAAGGCATTCTGTTTCTAGGCGCATGAGTCTTTGAATCGCTTCTAACAATAATCTCGATTGTTGGAATATCAGTGGGTGACAACAAATTCTGGTTGTCATTTAATTAAATTCTGTGAATCGTAAACAAACAATGGTCTAGTAGGAATAAGAACTTTTCTCAGATCTTTGATAAGTGCATCTATTGCTGCTTGAGTTGATGGCGATATTGTTGTTGATGTGAAAGAATTCTGTATAATAAGATATAATGATTTGTTTTAGTAAATCTGTATATAATGAATGTCTGTGTCATAAAACATATTTGATAAATCTACCGATGTATCCATTGTTCTTTTATCAGGTATAAACTTATGGATGTTGTGTTGAACTGTGTGAGCACCATCTTGATCCCTGATTGGTTCATTTAAATCTTGATGCGCTTGATGTTCTTCACTACACTGGATGTAAGCAGGCTATATGTATCAAATGTATAGTATTTAAACAATGTATCATATATATAAAAAAGGTGATCGATAATATATCAAAAAAATTATAATGTACAAATTTTTAGGAATTGATACCTTGTTAGGATCATTGGCTTCAGTATCAACATGAATACTTTGATATGTAGGTTTGAGTTCTGAAACATCCTTCATTTGTTATTTTTTACGGATAGTATGATCAATATATATTTAAATTTTTAATAGTAAAACAATGTTGATATAAATGTTACTAATACATCATTTAACATGATGATGAATATAAAATTGAAATATATATCTGTTTAATGAGATATTAGGATAAGTTAATCAACTTAACTGTATATACATGATACATAATAGTTACTATGTGCATGCTACGTAGTAGTGATTTAATGACAAATTGCAGACAATGTATCATATACATACCTCTGCATTGACATTGACGTGGTGTCCACCCTCATTAACAGAAACACCAATATCATCATCAACTACATCCCCCGCATCGTCAATGACTTGATGTTCACCCTTATTAACAGGAACACCAACATCATCCTCAGCTACACCCCCCACACCAGCAAGATCACGTATTGATGGAGATGGTTGTTTCTTAAACTGAAATGTGCTTGATTTAGGATCAACACTGATATTTTCCTTGTATCGAGATTGCATCAATTGGGAGTGATTTTCCTTTATCAAAATTACTAGTTCCTCAAATTTCTTGTCAACATGTGAAAAAAGAATACATTTAGAGTCAGTATAAATTACATTCAGAGTAAAAAAATCAAAATAATGAACTTACATAATATTAAGATGATCTTTCAATTCTTCAATATCTGGAACTACATAGTTGACTTTTTGAGCATCTGCAGAACCATGTACATCAGCAGCCGAGATTGAAGGCACATCTGAAATAAAAAATGACTGATTTACTGACACATTTCATTGATCTGGTTGACTGGGTTCTGACACCTTTGGTTCATGTGTATCCCCTTTCTTTTTTCTTTTTGGGTGGTGAAAATGATGTATCAGACACTCTAGATGATCTCCTCAAGAACTGTTCGGGAGGTCTGGTGGAGAAATCATCAAAATCAACTTCGTAATTTGGTTGTACTACATTGAAATTTATAGTTGATAATGGGGGTGAAGAAGGAGGAGCATGTTCAACTTCAAGTAAGTCAAAAGCTTCAAGTTCGTACGTAGTTGGGACAATATTTAAACATGCATTCTGGAATAACAAAATAATTTAAATATTAAGACAAAGAATTATGTATCATAACACATAAAATAATTAAGACACAAAATGATGTATCATAACACAGAAAATAATGATATTAAAGATACAAACTTGCATTATTTAATTTTTATAATATAAAAAAGAATTCAATGTTACCTCTTGAAAAATGCTAGACACAAGCATTTCAAACTTTGCCTTATCAGCCACAATCCTCCAATTGCACATCCCGTTCTTTGACAGCAATTTCAGGATTTGATTGGGATGTACATTTGTATATCCATACGTTAAGTGCATAAGACATTTCATATAATCGATATAGTTGTTTGCTAAGATTAAAATCATGTCTAAGTGAAATGGTGAGCTTTAAGAATGAATCTGTCCCCAAGGATAATCTCTATATCTACCATCTTCAACCATTAAAAAATCGACAATAGATGTAGATGTATTATTAGTTTGAGCCAAAACGAATGTATGAATAAAGTACAATATGGACGTTTGGAGTGCATCCTGATCGTTCTCACAGTTGTCCATCTTAAATCATTGGACTAGATGATTCTTTCTAACACTATTCACTGCACCAGGAAAATTACTTTTGAAATAGCATAGAGGGAGTTGATTCTGAGTATTCAAAATCTTTGGTATTAACTTTAACTTTAAGAATAATTATTATTGCAAATTCATTTATACCAAATTTTAGGATATCCCCATTTGCATGTCTAATAAGCAACACATTAGAGTTGCCTTGTTCCATCTCTAACAACAGCAAACACTTAGTAATTTGACCCTGAAAATTATATTTAGGAATATCTAAAAAGGGTCCAAATATTGTATCCCTAAATAGTTGAATTACATGCTCCTCTATAGACTCTTGAAATTCCTAATTATTGTTAAAATGGACACCAAACCTTATGTCATATGTTGATATCTTTTTTATCCTATACTTGAGTGACTGCAAAAATTTTTAAAAAAAACATACAATTTGTAATGTATTCATGATACATAAATAAAACACCAAATCACACTACACAATAATTAATGGTACATAACACAAATATTCTGATACACAAATAACTTGAAGGATATCAAATTTCAACTGTCTACACAACAATTAATGATACATAACACAAACATTCTGATACACAAATAACTTTAAAAATACCAAATTTCAACTGTCTACACAACAATTAATGATACATAACACAAATATTCTGATACAAAAATAACTTAAAGGATACCAAATTTGAACTGTCTAATACATGAATGTTAGTAGAACTTATTTAAAAACATTATACATTATACAAAATGTGTCATTGTCTGATACATCAACTATTTTTTTTTGTTATATTTGACAAAAATCTTTTTCACGATACATTTTTTAAAATAAACATATAAAACAAGGGTTTTATAAGTGTAGACTAAATCTAAAATCGATATGTATCAAACTAATATATGATTTTTGAATGTATCTGTTTTTAACCCAAATTATTAAACACTACAACACATTTACTTCATGTATAATTCAATTTCCTCTTTTTTTTTTTTTTTGGGAGGGGGGGTGGGGGGGTTGCAACCTTTGGTTTAGAGAATTCTGGAACATCTTTGTTCGGCTCCCTCCTCAAGTTCAAAGGGTCATTCAATTTTTTTTTTTTCGCCCAACCTTCGTCATCAGAATAGTATAATTTCCTATTTGTATCGGGATCCATGTGTATCAGACAGAAAATGATGGACCAAAAATAAAAATTGAAGTAAACAGATGACAAAATTTGAGAGAGAGTAAGGAGAACACCATGTATCAAAGTATCAAACAAATTTGTGAGAGAAAACCTAAAATTCAAAAGTGAAGACTGATGTTTGAAATTTATTTGTTTGAGAGAGAAAAAAAATTGAAAATTAATTTGGCTAATGATTGTAACTAAAAAGATAATTGAGTGGAATTAGGGAGAAAAAGAAGGAGTGACATAGGGAGTGGTGAAACCTGGGGAAAGGAAAGAAAGAGTTATGTATCTGCTAGATTTCAATTACAAGTTAAAAAAGGAATTTAAGAATTTTTTTTAAAAAGTAGGGAAAAATAGACAATAAGAAACTTAAAATTGTGTATTTAAGTTATTTTCCAAATAATTATTACATCTGATAAAAAAATATATATGAACATATTTAATGTTAAATTATTTAAAAACTTTTAGAGCTGTTAATTTTATAAATAAACTTGTTGCTCAATATTTTTAAATAAAATAAGTCAATTTCTAATCTTTTATTTTTTAATAAAATAAGTCAATTTCTAATGAGATGAAAAGGACAAATGGGACAAATTTATAAACGATTTAAAAAAAATTGTGCAGAATAAAGCAAATCATATAGTGAAATTTTAGTCTTTTAGATTAAAACTTTAAATACTTAATTTATTCTTCATGAGTCAATTGATTTCGACAACGTTTAAATTAACTACTCATCATACCACCATCACCACCACCACCATCACCACCACCATCACCACCACCACCACCACCACCACCACCACCATCACCATCATCATCATCATCATCATCATCATTATCATCATCATCATCATCATCATCATCATCATCGTTTTATGTTTTCTATATATCAAGAGGTCTTCACATTCACTTACAATTTTCTTTCTTTAGAGTTTATTCATTAAGTGTTTTAAAAGATTGTAACTAATGTTTTTCAAAAAAAAAAAAAAACTGATAACCTATGTCAAGATAATGATTGCACATATATGAACTAAAGTCTAAGACAAAACAAAAAGAGATGTCAAATAATAAATTTGAATTATTTTAATGTTTAAAAAATGCTAATAATTAAGAAACTACATTTTTTTAGTTAATTTTATACTATTAACAATATTGAATAATAAGATTATTTTGAATATTCAGTCATGAAAATGTTTTCATTTGCCAAAAAATATTTATTAGTAATTTTATTAATTATATCTATTATTTACTTATATAGTTGGGAGTTGGATATTTATTAGGACTCGAGTAAAAAGAATTTTTAAAAATGAAAGAAAAGAAGAGTGAGTGGAAGAGGAATAGTAAAAGTAAAAAAATGGGTACACTATCCAAGTGTCAAAAGAAGAATGGAGTCTCACGCAACTATTGTTGGTTGGGCCTTTACCATTATAAAAAATTTTGGCTGTTAGCAGTTATGTTGCATTATTTTCTAATTTCTGATAGTAGATAGTTATTGTTTAGTTAGTGGAGAAGTGTTCAACTTAGTGAGTTAGTGATTTGTTTATTTGTAAGTCTATTTGAAAGACAGTACTTTGCTTTGATTTGGAATATACAAAAAAAGCTAAGATTTCAGCACATATTGAGATCTTTTACTTTCGACCTTTGATCTGAAACTTTTGTTGTCTTTTTTTGTCTCTTTTCCCAACATCACTAGTATCAAAGCTATTGCAAGTAGCATCACTCCATAGACTGTGGCACAACCACTCATTCCCATCTTTAAGGGAGAAATCTACGACTTGTGGACTATTTCTATGAAAACTATACTTATATATCAAGATTTTTGAAACTTGGTAGAAAGTGGATTTGTAGATCCCGATGAAGGAAATAGACTGTGAAACAACAAGAAAAAAGATGCTAAGGCGATGGTGTTTAACCAGCAGTCCATCCATGATAACATCTTTTCACGGATTGCGGCAGCAACCACATCAAAGCAAGCTTGGTCCATTCTGCGAAAGGAGTTTCAAGGTGATTCAAAGGTCATTGTGATGAGATTGCAATCACTTTGGTGTGACTTTCAAACCTTGATGATGAAAAGTGGAGAATCTATTGCAGATTGTTTGTCCAGAGTAGTTGCAATAGTCAGCAAAATGAGATTCTATGGAGAGAAAGTTACTAATCAGACCATTGTGAAAAATATATTGTGAAGCTTGACTCCAAAATTCGATCATGTAGTTGCTTCTAAAGAAGAGTCTAAGGATCTATCTGTTTTTTCTTTTGATAAACTAATGGGATATCTCCAAGCTCACGACGCGAGAATCAATTAATCTATAGAAAATAATGAAGAGAAAGCATTCCAAACAAAAAATTCAGCCACTAAGTATGAAGAAAATAGTGGTCCAGCAAGCATAGGTCGAGAAAGAAGAGGATTCCGCGGTTGTCGAGATCGTGGTTATGAAAGAGGCAGGGAAGAGATGATGGGCATAGACAATCCATAGATCAAGGTAACACAAAAAATGACATTCAATATCATCATTGTCAGTGCTACAGATATATAAGGGCTGACAGCTGGTATAAAGACCAGAAAATAAATTTTGCAGTAGGAGAAAATGAGAAAGAGGAGTAAGAGAATTATCTCTTTATGGCATGCGCTAATACACACTATAAGCCAAATGGTTTATGGTTTGTAGATAGTGGTTTTTCAAATCATATGACATGCACCAAATCTTTGTTTCAGGAGTTAGATGAGAAGCAAAAGAGAAAGGTGCAGCTTGGCAACATAAAACAGATGTAGATCGAAGTAAATGCATTGTGGGCATCGACACTAGCCACGACAAAGTAAAGTATTGGACAACGTTCAATTTGTACCTAATTTAGGATACAATTTGTTACATGTTGGACAATTAGTGCTCGATGGGCATTCTCTTTGGTTAGATGATGATGCTTGTGTCATTACAAACAAGAAATCAAACAAAAAGGTTCCCATCACTGTGACGCCAAAAAAATGTTTCCGCTAGATATTTTTAACATGAAAAGTTTTGCGCTTTCTTCAAATACAAAGGATGAGTTGAAGTTGTTGCATTTGAGGTATGTTTACCTCAGTATAAAGGGTCTGCAATTGCTGGTTGACAAAGGTATGGTTCTTGGACTACCAAAAATTGATTCTATTGAATTGTGTGAAGGGTGTATTTATGGAAAATAAACTAGAAAGTCTTTTCTTGATGGAAAGGCTTGGAGGGCTTCAAAGTATCTTGAATTAATACATGTTGATTCATGTGGACCTATGAATACTACATCTTTTGGTGGGAGTCATTATTTTCTACTCTTTACTGATGAAATTAGTCGCATGAGTTGGATCTATTTTTTGGAAAACAAATCAGAAACATTAAGGATTTCAAGCACTTCAAAGTCAAGGTTCAGAAGCAAAGTGGTACGTTCATCAACATATTTCGCATAAATTAAGGCAACGAGTTCTTGTCCAATGAATTTAATCTCTTTGTGAAGAAAGTGGTATCCATAGGGAGCTGATCACCTTATACTCCGGAGAAAAACTCTGTTGCTGAGCGAAAAAATCACATTGTTGTGGAGATGGCAAGAAGCATGTTACAAGCAAAGGGAGTTTCGAATTAATTTTGGGCTGAAGCAATGGCGGCATCAATTTATTTATTGAATCTGTCTCCCACAAGGGTTGTTATGTTTCAAACTCCATTTGAATCCTGGATGGGTAGAAAATCATATGTAAGTTATTTAAGAATTTTTTGTTGTATTGCTTGTGCTTTGGTAAATTCCCAATTTCGTCATAAGTTGGCTGAAAAATCTGAAAAATATATTTTTATTGGTTACTGCACATAATCTAAAGCATATAGATTGCATAACCCTCTTAATAAAAAGACGTTAACTAGAAAGAATGTAGTATTTGATGAAATGGCAAGTTGGAATTGGAGTGAAACAATGATAAGATGCAAGAACATATTCCTATGCCCACTGAAATCACTTTTGATGCAATTCAGCAGCCAACTCCTATCGCTACAACAGTTGATTCTTGTACCACTTCTCCAGATTTATCTTCTTCAACTTCAGGGAGCAAAAACTCTTCATCTACTACTCTTAAAGAGTCTTCACATGAAACATTTTATTAAGAAGACCAACTGAGGCTTAAAAAGTCAAACCCCAAGTATGTTAATGACATGTATACAACTTGTCAACTTTTTGTTGCTGTTTCAGACCCAATACATTATGAAGAAGTAGATAGAAAGGAAGAGTGGCGTAGATCGACGTTAGAAGAGATGAAATCTATCAAAAAGAAAAGAATGACACATGGGAGATGGTGGAATTACAAAAGGACAAAAATGCAATTGGTTTGAAGTGGGTGTTTAAGATAAAATTTGCAGCGGATGGGATACTACAGAAACATAAGTATAGTCTTGTGGCAAAAGTATATGCACAACAATATGGTATTGATTTTGAACAAACTCTTCTCCGGTCACTAGATTTGAAACTGTTAGACTTGTTCTAGGATTGGCTGCACAGTAACAATAGTTAGTTTATCAATTTGATGTCAAGTCGTCATTTCTCAATGGAGACTTACAAGAAGAGGTATACGTAGCACAACCAGCAGGTTTCACAAAGAAGGGTCATGAAACAAAGGTCTACAAACTAAAAAGGTATTTTATGATTTGAAGCAAGACCCTCGAGCATGGTATAGAAACATCGATGGATATTTTCAGAGAAAGGGATATATGAGAAGTGAGAATGAACCCACATTGTATGTAACAAGAAGTCACGTCCCGAGCCTACACTCTAGGCGTGCCGGGCACTCGAAGACCATTGCTGGCCTCGAGCGGACCCTTGGCATGGCTTACTTACTCATTGGAAAACTTAAACGCATGAGAATATAACTCAAGGAATAACTAAAAGAAAATCACTTAGCCAAAATGGAAACTCAAGTCTTAATCATTTACAAGTGAAAGGAAAAGACTAAAGAGATAATACTACCTGTATATAAAGCCTCTAAACAAAGTGAGATGTTAGGACAGGACCCCCTAATCATTCTAACAACTGAAAACTAAAAACAATAAATGAATGATAAAGATGTCCTCCAGAATAAACGGAGACTCACCAACTGACTCTGAGCTGCTCATTGGATCAAAGGTACGCCGGATGCTGATCCTAGTTACTTGCATCTACATTATAAGACGATGCACGTCAAGTGACATCAGTACATGGAATATACGAGTATGCGAGTTGTAATGCTACAAAAAAACTTAAGCTTGAAAGAAGTAAGAAGGAACACTAACTTTGACTTTGCTCAACTCATGAATAAATTAACAACACATAAAGTAATAAGACACATGTAATATATATATATATATATATATATATATATATATATATATATATATATATATATATATATATATATATATATATATATATATATATATATCTTGTAAAACAGCGTAAACAACTTAGTTCGTTAAAGAAATGCAATAACAAACTTAACTTTACTTTTATAATAAATAATATAGTTTCTGTGGGAGATTCTCTAACCGACAACCACCACTATGAGCATACGTGGTGATACAACGTCTTGACATGTCGTCTCATAGAATTACTTAACTTAGTGGATCCACTAGCTGAACTTATTTGATCATCTAAAAAGTATGACCAATTAATACCCATGATGTCTACATGGTATATGGAGACTTCAGTTATTATGAACTCGCATCCCCTTATCAACGCTCAATACTACTCCCAAAAAAATATAATTAACTCATGTGTTTTTAAAAGAACTTCTTTCTTTGGGTTGAGATAATTGCTCAACACTTAGCTTTAAAAGCTCTCTTGGAATCAATGTTTCTTTTCTTGCTCAAAACTCTTTTGGAAATCTTAGTTTCCTCTTAAAATGTGAAAAGATTTATAAACTCTTAGGAAGATATGAACTCAACTCTTTACTTTTTACTTAACTTGAAACTTGAGTCTTAAAAACAAAGTTAATATATTTCTAAAGACTCTTGAAAACTTTTAAGAACTTTGCTTTGACTTGCTTCTTAACTTTTAGACTTAACTCTTAACTTCTTTGACTTTGATCTTAACTTTCCTTGAATTCGATTATGAATTCAAGGTTCATGATCTCATGTTTATGGATGATTTCATGATGTTTAGATGTACCTTAGAGTGTTAGAATCAACTAAGAAACATAGGTACATCACTTAGGAATTAGTATGAAAAGGTGGGGATAGAATGGGGAGAACTGGTGTCCTTGGCACTTTGAGAGGCGTCAGGCGCCAACCCTCATCTTACAGAGAGAAGTCTAGGGCGGCGCCCCAAGTCCCTACGGACAGAAAATGTCTTGTGGGGCTCTGGGAGGCACGGCACCCCAACCCCTGTTCCCAGGAGTTCTTGACTTTTCTCCTTTGTTTTTCATATCTAAACCCTCTAAACTTTCATGGTTTTCCCCCAAACACTTAGGATCATTAGTACTATCAATATACTATAGATTCAACTCAAAATTACACCGGCAACATGAATCAAAACTTTAACAACACAACCATCAAGAATTCAACGAAAACTTCAACAATGTTCTACAATAACTTACTTTCTCAACATTCAAATAACTTAGATTTGCTGAATTCAAATAAGATTGATGTGTGGGTGAACTAACACAACACTATGTTATCTCACATACCTTTTTAGGGATCACCCGAAACAAATTCCACACGCAAAGCTTGAATGTTATTGGCAAATTGTTGGTTTTCTCCTCTTTTCTCCTTTTCTCCAAGCCGTAGCGTGAATTCTAAATCTTTCTAACCGAATGAAGTCTTATTTTACCCCAATTAATCCCTAAAAATGAATTAATATAATTAGGTAAGGAAAAGACAACTTTGCCCTTCACAAATCCGGATTGGACTTTCCTCAATCCAAAAGCCCAACTTCCAAAAGGCATAACTCTTACAATATTAAAATCGCGCAAACTCGGTGGCGTTGGAAAGATTGTTCTAAGGGATTTCCGACCATATATGGAACTACTCCTAATTCATTCTGATCTAGGATTTATGGTCGTTTTAAGTTGACCAAAAACTCCTTTTTTTAACTTACTTAAAATTTCTAGATTTTCCTATTCTTTCCTAAAATAATTATTTTCAAATTTTAAACTCTTCTCTAGTTCTTTCTAGTTGCGAGATGTTACAATATCTCCTCCTTGGGAACATTTTTCCTCGAATTAGGTTACTATTACTAGACTTAGGGTAGCAACATCAAGTTCAAAAAACCACAAGCAATTGCAACCAAACAACATGCTTACTAAAGTTTTAGATAGTACTAAAGAGAAAATTAGTACCTTAGTCTGAATTTTCTCCGGATTCAAAGAGATGTGGATATCTCATCTTCATGTCCGCTTCAGATTCACAAGTAGCTTCTTCAACAAATTGGTTCCTCCAAAGGACATTGACTGATGCTACCTCTTTTGTTCTCAACTTGCGAACTTGGCGATCTAGGATTTGCATCGGAATCTACTCATAAGACAAGTTATCTTTGATCCCAACATTCTCAGTTGGAATGATCAATGAAGGATCACCCATGCACTTCTTTAACAAGGAGACATAAAAAACCGGATGAATCTCTGCCAACTCTTGTGGTAACTCCAACTCATAAGCTACATTACCAATTCTCTTGGATATTCTATAAGGTCCAATATAACGGGGACTAAGTTTCCACTTCTTACCAAACCTCATAAAACCCTTCATGGGTTAAACTTTTAGGCAAGCCCAATCATCTACCTAAAACTCCAACTTTCTTCTCCTAACATCGGTATAGGATTTCTGACGACTCTGGGCCATTTTCAACCTCTCTTGAATCAACTTCACCTTCTCCATAGCTTGATAGACTAGATCTGTTCCTATCAACCCTGCTTCACAAACCTCAAACCATAAAGAGCTTTATATGGAGCCATTTGGATGCTAGAGTGGTAACTGTTGTTGTAAGCAAACTCAATGAGAGGTAGGTGATCATCCCAATCTCCCTTGAAATCAATCACACAAGCCTTAAACATATATTCTAAGGTCTGAATAGTAGGCTCTGCTTGCCCGTCAGTTTGAGGATGAAAGACAATATTTAAGTTCACCTTTGAACACAAACCTTTCTGAAAAGATTTGCAGAACTGTGCAGTAAAATTGTGCACCTCTATATGAAATGATGGATACCGGAACGCCGTGAAGTCTTACCACCTCTTGAATGTACAACTTAGCATAATCTTCTGTCAAATGGGTAGTCTTTACGGTAAAAAGTGGGCTGATTTTGTCATTCTATCGACTATCACCCAAATAGAATTGTGCTGCCTGCAAGACCTTGGTAATCTTGTGATGAATTCCATGTTAATCATCTCCCACTTCAATTTCGGAAGTTCTATATTTTTATTCAAACCTCCAGGCCTTTGGTTCTCTACTTTAACTTATTGACAATTCGGGCACTTGGCAACAAACTCAGCAATGCCCTTCTTCATACCTTTCCACCAATATACTTCTCTCAAATCGCGATACATATTTGTGGAACTGGGATGAATAGAAGATCTGGAGCTATGAGCTTCTTCCATGATCCTTTCTTGGATTTCATCCACCATTGGTACACACAATCTTCCTTGATATCTCAAAACACCATCTTTCCCTTGTTCAAAACCTAATACTCTTTGCTTATGAACATTTTCCTTCAATTCAAGCAAAAGGGGATCTTGGTGTTGCATCATTGTCACTTCTGACACTAACGATGACTCATCCCCATTTGTCACTACTATTCCTCTTTCTGTGGAATCTATTATTCGGACTCCTAAGCGTGCAAGTCTATGCACATCTTTTGCTAACTTTTTCTTCTCTTCCTCAAGATGGGCGGTACTACCCAAGACAGCCTGCTTAAGGCATCAGAAACCACATTAGCCTTACCTGGGTGGTAATAAATGTTCATGTCATAATCCTTGAGAAATTCTAACCATCTCCTTTGTTTGATATTAAGCTTTTTTTTTTTAGTGAACACATATTGTAGGCTCTTTTGATCAGTGAATATATCAAGATGAACGACATACAAATATTGACGTCATATTTTCAAGGCAAAAATACAATATCCAACTCTAAGTCATGGGTTGGGTAGTTCTTCTCATGAACTTTCAACTATCTGGAGGCATATGCTAAAACCTTGCCATTATGCATTTTGACACAATCCAAACCAACTCTAGATGCTTCATAATACACTACAAAACATTGAGTACCTTCCGGTAAAGTCAAAACTGGGACAGTAGTCAACTTCTTTTTCAATTCCTAAAAGCTTTTCTCACAAGATTCAAACCATTGAAACTTAACTGTCTTTTGATTCAACTTGGTCAAAGGATATGAAATAGACAAAAACCCTTCAACAAACCTTCTATAGTAGCCAGCCAAACCCAAGAAACTCCTAATTTGGAGACGTGGGTCTAGGCCAACTCTGAACTGCTTCTATCTTTTGGGTATCAACTCTAATTCCATCACCGGAAACTGTGTGGCCCAAGAATTCCACAAACTTAAGCCAAAATTAACATTTTGAGAATTTAGCATATAACTCCTTATCCTTCAATGTATGAAGAACTATTTTGAGATGACTAGCATGATCCTCTTCATTCCTTAAATAAATTAGTATGTCATCAATGAAGATGATAACAAACATATCTAAATATTTGATGATCATATTCATAAGATCCATTAATGTTGCAGGCGCATTGGTCAATCCAAATGACATGAACAAAAATTCATAATGCCCATATTTGGTTCTAAAAGTTGTTATTGGAATATAACATTCCCTAACTTTCAACTAATAGTAGCCTGATCTGAGATCAATTTTTGAGAAGAAGGAAGCACCTTAAAGCTGGTCGAAAAGATCATCAATACTTGGAAGAGGATATTTATTCTTGATGGTAACCTTTTTCAATTGCCGGTAATCTATACATATCCTAAGGGAACCATCTTTCTTTCTCACAAATAACGTCGGAACACCCCAAGGTGAGACACTTGGTCGAAAGAAACCCTATCTAACAGATATTTCAACTGTTATTTCAACTTTTCAACTCTGATGGTGCCATTCTAAATGGCAGAATAGAGATACGACGAGTATCTGGAATGATATTTATGCCAATGTCTATTTAGTAGGGACTCCGAGTAGATCATCAAGAAATACTTTTGGAAACTATTTTACTATAGGAACTGACTGAATGAGAGATACCTCAACACTTGAGTCATTAACTAGGACTAAGTGATAGATACAACCCTTTGAAGCTAACTTTCTCGCCTTAAGGTACGAAATAAAACGACCCTTAGGCACTACTAAACTACTACTCCACTCTATGACTAGATCATTAGGAATATGAAACTTGCTTACTCGAGTTCTACAATCTATTGATGCATAACAGGCATGAAGCCAGTCCATATCTAGAATGACATCAAAATCTACCATGTCTAACTCATCTAAATCAGTTATGGTGTTCTTTTGATTGATGGAAACATGAAAATCACGATGGACTCTTAAATGGACTCCCCAATAGGTGTAGAAACACAGAAAGGTTCACAAAGTTTCTTAGGAAGGATATCAAACTTATTTGCAACATAAGGGGTTACAAAGATAAACTTGCTCGTGAGTCTAGCAAAGCATAAACATCAAAAGTAAAGACTTTGATCATACCACTGACCACATCTGGGGAGTTCTCTTTCTCTTAGAGACTAGTGATCGCATAGAGGCAGTATTCTCCTCCGCCAGTACCGAAATTAGATCCTCTAGGTGCAGCCCTGTCTACTAGAGCAACTGATGAAGATTGGGCTCTATTGCTCTGATTTCCACTACCTTGATTATTCTTAGGGCATTCTTTCATGAAGTGACCCTTTTCACAATACTTGAAACAACATGTCTGGCCGTCCCGAAACTTACCTGGGTAGGTCCTACCACACTTAGAACATGCAGGAGCCCAGCTACCTCCTTGTGCCACACTACCTTAAGACTGTGCTGGTCTAGCTTTGAAGTTCGCAAATTCTGGCCATGATGATCACCTTTGTTTCTTGGTGAACGTGCATTAGCAGATAATGGTGCAAGTCCCTTCTATTTCTGAAAGGACAAATGATTCAAACTACCTTTATGCTGCCCAGACTCATTACCTGTCTTAGCTTTTTTATTCCTAAACTGTTCCCTGTCCCTTAGCTTCTCTTCCTAATCCTGCTGCACATAGACCATCAACCTTGATATGTCCATGTCACCTATCAGCATTTTTGCCCTTCCCTCTTTGCTTGATAAACGACTAGTCCAGCAACAAACAAATTCATTATACTCCTCATGTCCTTAATCTTTTTCGAAGTATATCGAGATAGTTGGGTGAACTTCAACCCATACTCATGCACATTGAGAGAATCATGCTTAAGTGTAAGAAATTCCCTTACCTTAGCCTCTTTCGATTATCGGGGGAAAGAAATGCCCCTAGAAAGCTTCTTCAAAACAGGGCCAACTCGGATGTGGTGCATCTGTATCTCTACCCTCCTTCCACTGATCAAACCATGTTCTAGCAACATTTTTCAATTGATATGCAGCTAGTTCAACTCTCTCAGCATCCACAACATGCATGACATCGAACACCTTCTTAGGTTCCTCAATAAAATTCTTCGGACCTCGGTAGTACTTGAACCGGTGAAACTTGGATGATTCATCCTCAAGAATTCACGAATCCTTGAGGTGTCAGTCCCTTATTGTCAAGCTTCTCGTTGTTGCCCGACTTGGTTAGTCACCGCTTGGCTTAACATACTAATGGCGTCGCGGAACTCAGCGTTAATAACTTCCTTTTGAGGTTGCACTTCAGGTGCATTGGGTAACTCTGGTTCCTCTACATTCCTTATAGCTGGAAGACCTCTTGTTGATCTTCGTGGAGGCATGGTTATATGAAACACGCGCAAGCACGAATTGGAGGGAAATTCTTTAGAGATAAACTTTAACGCACAAAAAAAGGGTGAAAAAAGTGAGATGATGTCCTAAGTGTTGCAGCCTCCTAATTATAGATGTGGCGCGCTTCACACAGATAACTAGGACTCTACATACACGGTTTCATTAACTCCCTAGGACTCTTAAACTTTGTGCTTTGATAACAAGTTTGTCATGCCCCGAGCCTACACCCTGGGCATGGTCGGCACTTGAAGATCATTGTTGGGGCGCTCTGGCTGGCGCGGCACCCCAAGGACCTACATACAGTAACTGTCCTTTGGGGCTATGGGAGGCGTAGCGCCCTAACCCTATCCCTAGGAGTTCTCAACTTTTGTAATTCGTTTTTCATCTCTAAATCCTCTAAACTTCCATGATTCTTTTCTCAAACATTTACGATCATTAGTACTATCAATACCCAATAGATTCAATCTGAAATCACACCCGGAAACATGAATCAAAACTTCAACAACACAACTATCAAGAATTGAACGACAACTTCTATAATGTTTTTCAAGAACTCAGTTTCTTAACATTCAAATAGCTTAGATTCACTTTAATAAACAAGATTGGCATGTGAGTGAACTAACGCAACACTATGTGATCTCACATACCTTTTTAGGGATCACCCCAGACGAATTCCACACGCAAAGCTTGAATGTTCTTAGCCAATTCTTGGTTTTCTCCTCTTTCCTCTTCTTTTATCTCTTCTCAAGCCCTAGCGTGAATTCTAAATCTTTCTAAACTGAATGAAGTCTTATTTTACCCTAATTAATCCCTAAAGACAAATTAATTTTTTTAGGTAAGGAAAAGACAATTGTGCCCTTCCCGAATTCGGATTGGACTTTCCTTAATCCAACAACTCAACTTCCAAAAGGCATAACTCACTTATACGATATCTAAATCGCGCAAACTCGGCGGATTTGGAAAGATTATTCTAAGGTCTTTACAAACATATCTGAAGTACTTCTAACTCATCCTGAGCTAGGAGTTATGGTCGTTTGAAGTTGATCAAAAATTCACTTTTTAACTTAGACAAATTTTCCACATTTATCTTATTCTTTAAAAAAATAAGTATTTTTAGATTTTAAACTTTTTTCTAGTTGTTTCTAGCTGCGAGATGTTACAACATTCAAGTCATGAATTACGGTCTTCACTACATTTTGCAAGAATTAAAGCCTAATACATTCGAAAAGTTAGTAACTCATGCACATGACATGAAATTAAGCATGACTTTAAGAGAAGATCAATGATCTCTTGTCTATGGACCTTGTGAAGATGAAGATATAAAAGAACTCCAAATTGGATGACTTTGAAGAGTCGACGTATATCTAGACGTTCCTTAACACATGAGCTTAAATTGCAAGTTACAACACTCCTTAACACATCAGCTTAAACTGCAAGTTGCAATGCTCCTCACCCCATGAGCTTAAACTGCATGTAACAACACTCCTCAATGCATGAACTCAGACTATAAGTTACAACGCTTATTTACACATGAGCTTCAACTGCAAGTTACGACGCTCCTTATCGCATGAGCTTAAACTGCAATCTAAAATTCTTCTTAACACATGAGCTTAAACTGCAACTTACAATGCTCTTCATCGCATGAGCCTAAATTGTAAGTTAAAATGATCCTAGTCACATGAGCCTAAATTATATATCATAAAGCTCTTCAAATTTGAGCTAAATCTCTAAGTTTAAGATCTCTTCAAATTTAAGTTAAATCTTCAAGTTGAAATACTCGTTGAAATACGAGCTTAAGTTGTATGTCACAAAGCTCTTCCAATTTGAGCTAAATCTTCAAGTTAAAATGCACCTTGAAATATGAGCTTAAATTGTATTCCACAAAGCTCTTGAAATTTGAGCTAAATCTTCAAGCTAAAATACTTCTCAAAATACGAGCTTAAATTGTATGTCATCTAGCTCTTTAAATTTGAGTTAAATATTTAAGTTGAAATATTCCTTGAAACACGAGCTTAAGTTGTATGTCACAAAGTTCTTCAAATTAGAGTTAAATATTTAAGTTGAAAGGCTCCTTATTGTATAAGCCTAAACTGCATGTCACTCCTGGCGCACAAGAGTATGAACAATGTACGACATAATAAAAATATAAAAAACCAAAAAAAAAATCACACACTCACCCAAGAACTATATTGTGATTTGATCCTTTTCACTGAGGTACATAGGCACTTAGAACAATATTCTAAGTTCAGTTTTATGAGTGTCAAAATATCAATTGTTCTCACTTGATCTGTATCATGAAAATTAAAACTATGAGTAATCTTTCATCAAACTTCAAACTTGCACCAAATGGTGGTGACTCAATGGGAAAAACCCATATGAATATGATTTGTTTCAAATCTTGAAACCTCCAAAATCTCTAAGTCTGCAAGTTGAAGTCTTCAAATTCTTCAAGACTACAAATTAAGGAGTATGCAAGCTGAAATCTTCAAATTGCTCAATCCTGCAAGTTGAAGTCTTCAAATACTCCAAATCTACAAATTGAAGTCTTCAAATCTTCAAGCCAGCAAGTTGAAGTCTTCAAATACTTCAAGTATACAAGTTGAAATCTTCAAATTCTTCAAGCCTAGTCTTTAAAAGATAAAATATCTCGACAATACTTGAAGCAGGGGGCATTTGTAATCATTTAAAATTTATTAAATATAAATTTATAAATCATATTATATTAAATTCATGAATATATTAGTTCAAGAATTTATATAATTGAGTAAATTATTTAAATCCAATAAATATGTACTTAACTAATGTCTTGCTCCTTAAAAGTCATATGTCATGTCACTTAAATCTGATTGGGCGAAAGAAATCCTAAAACTATCACAACTTCTCTATTCTAAACTATAAATATGGGTCATCATAATTCAGAAAAGGAATAATAAATTTTAACAAGAAACTAGAGAAAGCTCGTGGATTAAAAATCATAGATTTCTCTACAAGTTTCAAAATTCAAGAGTTCAAGAACGATCAAGATTAAGACCACCAGATTTAAGAATAAGCTCGAAATCCTTGAATTCGAGTAAAAGTCAAGATCAAGATAAATTTCAAATTCATTAAAGATTCAAAACAAGCTCCAAAGCCCTTGAATCCAAGATCAAGATCATCAGTCCAAAGTCCAACCAAGTTCATCAAATCCACAAATCAAGATCAAGCTCGAAATCTTGAATTCAAGTATAAAGTCAAGATCAAGTTCAAGTTCAAATTCATCAAAGATTCAAGAACAAGCTCCAAAGACCCTTGAATCCAAGATTAAGTCCAAGAACAAATTAAAAATTCATGATCAAGTACAAGAGCCATTGAATTATATCCGAAAAAGTGTATTCAGGGGAATCATAGAGATTGTAATACTCGCATTTTGAAATAATAAATATGAATGTTGCAATACTTTTCCATTCTTGATTATTGTTTTCTCTACGCGAATTTTATTGTCTACAATATGGACTCATTAGTATTATAAATTATAATTCTTTAAAATATAAAGTACAAATATATCTAAGAAAAGATAATGAAATATGATTCTACCATGTTTTTGTTTTTTTGTTAAAACTTAAATTTGACAAGATGGTCAAATTACCCCCAATTTATTATCGGATTTCCAACTACACACTTACACTTCACGTTGGTCCTATTACTCCCCTGACCTATTTTAAAGTGGTATTATTTCTTCCCTGAAATGTCATTACCAGACATGTGTTTTGTGGTGAAATACACGCACTTGATACGTGTATTTCACCATTTAATAAAAAATAATTAAAAAAGAAAAGTTCTACACCTTCCACTTCCTTTCTTCCCCAATCATTTCTTCAGTCCTAACTATAATAAATATCATTTTTACCTCAATAAATTTATATATCTCTAACAATTTATAAAAATGAAAATTCAAGGCATTTTTCATCTACTCCGAATCTCTAGATCCAAGAAGATAGTGGTCCTAATCAAATCTTTCATTCAATCTATTCAATAATTTTTTCCAATTTTTTACATTTCATTCGATCTTCTTCCTTAGACAATTTCAGATACACATTAAATGGGTCATGACCATTCGAGATCAGATTCAGCCCCTGAAGATTCTGTCGACAACTCAAAATCTTCGCGGATAAAAAGATCAATTTGAGACTAATTTGTGACACCAATTTGAGAAACCTCTCTCTCTTCCCCATTCTTTATTCTTTCTCCCTCTAAAATATTGATGATTAATTTATGATTTGAGTTTTTGATTTTGATTCTTCACGGATTTTAAGAGAACACGTAGGACCCTTTTTTTTAAAATGTAGAAGAAATTATTTTGTTTTAGTTCCTTTAAGTTTTAAAGTATTTTTTAAATATACAATTACTTCACTTTGACTTTATTACTCTTGAGTTCATGACTCAAAAAAAAATCAATTAATGGATATATTTTTTTGAAAATAAAAAAATTTGTTAGATATGTTCTAAATAAGTTTATTGAAAAAATATTTATTCATAAAATGTATTAGTTGATAATTTTTATAACAAACATCCATCGAAAAATATTCAATAATGATAATGGTGAAAAAGTATAGTTGTATAGATAAATAAGAAGAAAAAAAAGGAAAAAAATAGAAAAACAAAAAAAATAGGCAACTCACTCTCTCAAATAGGGTGAAATACACTCTCTAGGCCAACTCAACACTTAAGGGGTTATTTATTTCATTATAAAGTTGGTCAAGAGGGTGATAAGACTCCCGCAAAAAATAAGAGTGTAGTTAAAAATTCGGTAATAGTCTGAGGGCTCATTTGGCCATTTTCTCACTAAATATAGTTAAAGCTTATTTCTAACTTTTCTTATTGCATCCTAAAGTTTTTGTGTTATTTTTTCGAACTGTACAATAAAATTATGAAGAGTTCTTGATGCGATAAGTGCTTTCTTATGCATAATTAGTTCCAACGTTTGTATCATCTTCAAAAAATATTTTAAAATAAATCATACACACACTTTGTACTTTAAGTGTAATAAATTTTTTTTTAATTTTAATTTAATAAATATGATACCTAAGTTAGTAAGATACAATAATTTTGATGTGTTCATTGTATTTTATCTTTAATATTTTTTTATGTGAATTCAATAAATAGGATACATAAATTAGTAAGTTATAATGAATGGTGTAATCAAAATTAGCCTTTATTAAATCTTAACCACTTTTTAAATTAATAAATATTAATTTATTAATTAAATAATACCTCTAAAAAGTAATTTTCCAATATTTAATAATTTCACATATATTAATTTAGTAAGATTTTGCGGTACCATTTACACTCCTGGAAAGAAAAACCAAAATGATGGGATGATATGAAGACAAAGAGTTGCAAGCCACATTTTCTTATATATAGTCAATCATATGCATTTGATTTTTTATAAAGCAACCTTAGCTTTCAAAGTGGGGTTTTCATTTATCATTATTTCCCTAAATAAAATAACATATGTTGTTCAATTATTTTGTTTCCACTTTAAATAATATATTTTGGAAAGATATTCTTAAAATAAGAAATTAATACTATATTGGTGCAACTAGTAAATAGATACTAAATTTTATAATGAAGAGGCCATAGTTTGTCGGCAAGGATACGATACGAGGTTTTAATGCCTTAGACGTGGCTATTTCCCCTCCTTTCACAAACTCTCCCCATTTCCATTTTTAAAAAGTTATAATATAATATAAAACGATTTGATCGGTTATTTTTTTTAAAAAATTACACCCTCCGTCTTATTTTATGTGGCACCATTTGACTCGACATGAAGTTTAAGAAATAAATAAAGATTTTAAATTGTTTACCAAGTTGTCCTTCAAAAGTGGAGTCACTTTTCTCTCTCCTCATAAATGTATTAGAGTATTATTTAAAATTAAGTGGGACCAACAAGGATAAAAAAGAAATTACCTTTAAATATTTGACATATAAGAAAATGTGACATTCTTTTGGGGACTGACCGAAAAAGAAATGGTGCTACATAAAATGGACGAAGGGAGTATGTAATTTCAACTTTTCAGGAATTTTATAATATACAATTGAAATTAGATTTTTTAAAATCATTTCAATTATATTAATTTCTATTTGATATCGGTATGATTATGTCAATATTATTCAATTTTTTTATATTGTATCATCTCAGAACACACCATTGTTAAAATATTTCTTTTCCAAGTGTGTTCTTAAAGAAACACTTCAATATAACTCTTCACCAAGAAGTTAAGAATGTAAACTCTTGTGACCGTATTGTTTGACCTTAAACTTTTTAATAGGGGTGTTTGCATATACAAATTTGAAAAAATAACTTAAATACACGTTCTTTATTGTCTATTTTTCTCTATTTTTTAAAAAAATTACT
Organism: Solanum sitiens; assembly: GCA_016801875.1. Classification (NCBI taxonomy): domain Eukaryota; kingdom Viridiplantae; phylum Streptophyta; class Magnoliopsida; order Solanales; family Solanaceae; genus Solanum; species Solanum sitiens. The sequence continues at coordinate 647,807 of JABWTJ010000109.1, forward strand.
TAAATCTCTTATTTTACTTAAATAACAAATCTGTCACATACATAATTATCTTTCACCTCACACGTTTCACCACTTCTCATGCGACTCTTTTTTTTTCCTCCCTAGATTCACTTCATTATCTTTTCAGTTACAAATCATTATCTTAATTTTATTTTCAAAATTTTTCTCTCTCAATCCAACCATTTTCAAAAGGAGTCTCAGTTTCCCATTTTTCACTTCTTTAATCTCTCCTAACTTCAATCCACACTCTTATAAGCTACAATTTTCGTCTCAATTTGAATTTCAAATAGAGTCTTTCTCTAGTCAATCAAATTTAAACCACTAAATTAGGTACTTTTCATATTCTCAATTGTCATTTTTTAAAAATATTTTTATTTGTTTTTATCCTTTTTTGAGATACACATGATTCTCCATTGTATTTGATTCTCCATTTATCCCTGTTTTATACAATGTATCGTATTCATAATTTAAGTGTTGATACATAATTCTAATATTGTTGAACCTTCTATTAGTTTTATTATGTTCAATATAAATATACTTGATACATAAACACTTTCCAATGTATAATTTGCATGTTTCAATATATCATCAAAATCTTGTTCAAAACTAAAAGGCTATATACACAATGACAAATCAATTTGTGTTATGTATCTACACTCTTTAATATTTGTTCAGTGTTATCCAACTTAGAATGCGATGTATTTGTACTTATTACCCATGATAATCTTGATACATAAAAACTCATACGACATGGTACAATATACAAACATTAAAAATTTCAGTGATATATTATATGAAATACATTTTTTCAATTTTCAAAGCAACACCTATCTAACAACAAACTAACACATATCGACATAATTTTATAACCATCTTATAACATGTACTAGGTACATTAAAATTATCAATGATACAATCATTCACAAAATCCAAGATTGATATATATTAATGTATCATCCACATTTGTCTTGATCAAAAAAGTAATTTAAATATCTTAATTATTGCAAAATTTATATGTACAATATACACAATAACAACCTGATTCATTATAAAAATATGTAATACATACACTCGATATTCAAAGTGTATCTGATCCATCTCAATTGTTAATCCATTTATTGCATGTATCATATATTATACAGTATATTATGATGATACTTTTTATATAAATCACATCCGAATACAAAAGAATGACCACATTATAATCTATACATACAAAATAACAATACACGTGATTCGTTTACCACTAATATATCATGACTTATATATTCACACCAAAACGACAAAACAAAACTATAATAATGATATATTGAAAAGATACTATATACCAATGACAGAGAGGACAGAGTGAATGGTGGAGGAAGTGGTTGAACGGTCGGTGATGAATAAGAAGATAATAAAAAGGATAATTCCTTCGTCGGATAAAAAGTCAATGAATTAATGGCACAAACATCATATGGCAAACCACTCTTTCTTCTTATATACATACATATCCACTACCCATGATATACCTATGAGTTCTTGATTATCCTCTTAAGGTATCTTTTCAAAGAATAATTTTCACAAAACAACTGTAAATGCAAATGATATTAAACTACAAAGTATTATTTGTATACCAATAGACTAATGAAGAAATCACAATAATCGAGGTGTCACACAATCTATAGATTTCATTCGTAACCAATTGATGATTCTCCTCATGATAAACCTATATTAGATGGATGACGGCTTGGTCTGCTGTCACAATTGCCAACTTTCTAATAATGATTTCTCCAAGAACATTCACTGTCTGTCAATATTCCTTTAAGCCGGGAAAGAAACAGATTTTTGTAAGGTACTCTATCAAGAACCAAATCATTGCTAGTAGATTTGAAAATTACCTAATTCAGTAGACATCATCTCTTTCGGAATTCCTCTTGTGGAGCTTTTGTAATTTCAAATTTATGGAGAAGATGAAAATCTGAATTTTGAATTTTGTGAAGTTGTTACAGATTAGAATGGATTGATATCAATTAGATCTGTGATTTATGGAAAATAAAATCAATTTATGTTACTATCCATATTAAGCGCAACAAACAAGTTTAATAATGTATCCGAATGAAACTTATGTATCGAGATGATTGATATTTTATGGGATTTTTGTAAAATAGAAAAGAGTAGGAATAAATTTTGTCATATTACACTATGGGATTTATGAAAGTTATACTATAAATTTTGTCATATTATTTGATATTTCTTATAGTATCTTTTAATTTTAAACATAATTAATTAAAAGTTAATTAAAGGACAAAAGATCAAAAGTTGTCACCAGAAATCTAGGACCTAGGTTTTATTCATACTTGAAAAATGTGATAAAATATATTTTTAATAAAATTTAACATATCGTTAATATAAAAAACAATATTTGTGTTTTTCAGTTCGATTTGATTCGAAAATTTTTAATAAATTATAAAGATCATCCCAATGGTTAAAAATACTCTTAAATAAAAGTTCATAAATTTATTTTTAAAAATAATATAAAACAGTTCAATATGATTATATTTAGTTGATTCAGCGATTTTCATATTCTTTTGACATCCCAAAGCAATATCCATTGATTCTTCATCCCAATTTCTACTCCTCTATCCTCTAGGCACCACAAATTCTCCCATAAATCCTCCTACAACCCTTTAGAACAACCCTTAAATAAGATTACTTCTTCTTCTTTTGTTAAGCCTATTGCATAAGTGATGCCCATTTCTATTAAGAAGATTGATTATATCGATGGAAAGCTAATATAATGAATCTGAAGTTATAAGAATGACTACTATAGAGTATTAATATATAATTCATTCAAGACAATTCATGTTGATGATATTTTGTATAGTGGCGAATGGTCATTTGTGGTAATGATCATTCGCCACATTTTTTGCGCAAGAAATTTATCTAATGAACATTTGTCTAATTTCCCTTTTAAATATTTAAGCCCCCCAAAACTATAACCTTTTTTGTTTGTTTCATTCACACTTAAGTTGTGCATAATTTATGTTACCCCTTGATTTATATATTTCTGGTGCTAAAATCGTCTTGGTTTGACAGATGACAAAGTGCGTTTAACCACCTCCTTAGAGGCACTTGAGGGGCAAAAAAAATGTCAACTACGTGGCTTTTGTAACAACCAATTAAGAGCTTCTTTGAATTGGTATAAAATTAATTAAAACTACTTTTAGGTTATTTTTAACTTTCATAAGCGGTTGGTAAATTTAAAAATAACTTAAAATAAGTTTGAAGTTAAAAATAAAACTCTCGCTACTTGATTTAGAAGTAATTTAAGATCAACTTTGAAAAGTTATTTTTTTAAAATTGTTTTTAAGTCAATTCAAACGGGCTCTAAGTGCCTGTTTGAATAGGCTTTTAAGTTGATCGAACTGACTTAAAAGTCAGTTTTTAACTTAGAGCCCGTTTGTGGCTTAAAAAGAATAACTTTTAAAAAGTAACTTTCAAAGTTCTGAAACTTATTTTTAAAATAAGTAGTTTTGTGTTTGGATAAAAGTGTTGAAGTTGGAAAAAAAAAATTATTGATGTATATAAGTGCTTGTAAACACTTTTTTTAATCAAAGTGTCTAAAATACCCTTAAACCTGTTAACATGATAAAAAGTTGATTAATTTAAGTTTTTCATACTTAAAACAATTAAAACAAAATTAATTTATATTTTACATCCATAAGTAACAATATTTTCCTATCATTAACATATATCTTTATCATCACAAATTATTTATAAGAGGAAGATAAATTTATTATTTAAGTTAATTTTATATGCGTAACTTATTGTAAATTTTAAAAATATATAATTTGAATAGATCAAAGGAAAAATTTAAGATTTATTTTAGTTGCATTCATAAGTAATAATAGTTGTCTATCATTCATATATCTTTATCATCACAAATTATTTATCCGAAAATATAAATTTATTATTTAAGCTAATTTTATATGTGCAACTTATTTTAGATTTCAAAAATATATAGTTTGAATAGATCACTTGAAAAATTTAAGATTTATTTTAATTTCATTCATAAGTAATAATAATTGTCTATCATTCACATACTTCTTTATCACCACAATTATTTATAAGAGGAATATAAATTCATATCTCAAAAATAAGTTATTTGAGTCAAATACAAATATCAAAATTACAGAAAACACTTCACTAATATAAAAGTGGAAATACTAAAATAATACAAACATCAAACTTATCAATTTCATTAGCAATCATGTCACGAAGCCCATCCAATAAGTATCACCTAGTTCTACCATATTTTCTTCTATATTTTTAGTGCTTTAACTTGTGCCAAATTCGGAATCGATCGATGAAATATATATCTCATCCTCAACTGTTTGAAATGCGTCATCCACATTGCAATTTTATTTAATATAGTTGTGAATGGTCATAGTAGCAAGTACAATGTCCCTTTGAGTGTCAATGTTATAACAAGGCATATCTCGCAAAATAGACCACCTTACTTTCCAAACACCAAATGTGCACTCTACTATATTTCTACATGAAGAATGCATATTATAAATTTTTCAATGTGTCCACTTGGCTCACGCAATTGTCTTGTTGCACCACGACGAAAGTCAAGAAGATGATATCTCACATTGTCTCCTTTGTATGGAGTCATTCATCCCTTCATATGTGCATATCCTGCATCCACTAAATAATATTTGTTTCCTAAAGAATGTGAAAAGTTAAGTTCACTTCTACGAAGAGCCTCACCAAATATACTGCTATCATGAGTCGCTCCTTCCCAGCCGATGCAAATGTACACACATATCAAATTTCACAACGACAAGGATATTTTGAGTCGGATAACCTTTACGTCCAATATAAGGTATTTGTTGACCTTGTGGCAATCTACCTTTGACATGTGTGCCACCAAGTGCTCCAATATAATCCTAAAAATATAGGCATTTAAGCTAAAAAAAATATAACAAGTAATACTAAAAAAGTATAGCAAACTAAAAGTTGTTACTTACCTTAAAGAAAATCAAATATCGTTCATTACCTGGCTTGTGAGCTCCAACACTGCAAGCTTAAAAACGACTTTTAAAACACTATGAAAGTGTCTACGAACCGTCTCTCGCAAATATTGAAAGATATCTTGTATCATTCGGTTTTCCGCTCAATGTGCACAAGTCATTAAGAACATGCCTAGCATTTCATGTATAGACATTACATGCGTGGGCTTAAATCCATATTTTTCATTTAAATCTTTGGATAGATCAACAAACACCACCTTCTTTAATCGAAAACTTTTATAACAACGAGTTTCATTTTCTTGTAATATCTCTTGAATAAATATATATCCGGAACGTCTTGATGTACGACAAGGTTCTTTGAATAAGTATTTTTCATAATACATTAAAATGTATTTACCTGCTATCCGGCGTAGCCATCCATTCTTTCTCGTTTGGCTCTCTCCTACTTTGTTCTAGTTCTTCATCTAACAAATCACATAAATGGGGTGATTTGGTTAAGTCCAAATCCTCCATTTAACTAGAAATAAAAATATCACCAATTAAAAAAAATCAAGAGTGTAAAAGTTTGATTATTTCACATGTGACACGTATTTACTTATAACATTTTTTAATCCACAATAAATATTTCAATTCTACCACTTTATATTAGTAAAGACATTTATATAAATTCAATCACAACATACATTTTTATATAAATCCTACACAATAAACACCTATATATAAATTTACACAACAAACACCTATATATAAATTCAACACAACAGACGGATATGTATAAATTAAACAAAATAAATACCTATATACAAATTTAGCACAACAAATACATTTATATAAATTCAACATAACAAACACATTTATATAAAATTACGACTAAACATAAAAAAGTTTAAACATACAATCATAATATCTAAACAAATTAAAGATAATAAATGAAGTTTGTGCGTACAAGCATAATGTCAAACATAAAATAATAAAATTGCTTTTTCCATAAGAACACATTCTTCAACACTTTCTTAAGGTATAACTCTCCATCCAAAGCTTTCGAGCTTCATCTGTAGCCATCGGAAGAAGCACTTGTCGAATGTCTTTTTTAAGAAGCATGTTCATAAAATAGTTGTACATAATACCCCTTTAAAAAATATTGAAAATGTTTGTCAAAAAATTCATACACTTATCAATGGTGGGATCTTCTACAGCAAGAGATGTAGCAGTACTTTTATTAGATATTAACTCTACTAAAGATTGTATATCTTGTTTCATTGATGCAGCTATAGATTTTATCTTTTTTTTTTTCACTTGATTACTAGTTTCAATACTATCAGTTGAAATTGGTCTTTTTAATGATGGTTTAGGAAACATAGTAGAATTCATATCCTATGGATCATCACCCCCTTCATTATTAGCATTAAATGTAGTGCTCCATATCATTATCAATACCATTTGATCTTTCTTCATTAGAATCTACCTCAGTTTCAAAAAATTGGGTTGTTTTGAGGCACATGTTCTTTCCCCCGTAGTAACAATATTCGAAAAAAATGCATCATAGCGAAATCATATGTATGAAAAATCTTTATCCCTAAATTTTCTATATCGAACATCCTTCTGTAACAAAAGATGAAACAATAAATTTAAGTAAACAAAAAATGTAACAATAAAAGAAATAAAAAGACATATAAAACAATGTGAGAAATGTACCTTAATTTTCACTTCCACCAATCATCATCTATCATAATTGTATTTTTGATGGCATCCCATCATATACATGTATCTCCTCACATCAATTGCTTAAAAAGAGTTCATCAGGCTTTCATGCTATTTCAATGATTTTTCATTTATTTTTTTCTGGCATCTTTCCTTTTGTCATTGAATGTTTTAATCGTATTTTTCACCTATCTCTAGATAATGAGTGTTTGGTCTATTTCCTTTTCAAATCTCTAATTCGCATAACTCTATGAATTTGAGATGAGCATTATCACCCACCTAGCATTAGCATTAGTTTGTGTTTTCGACATGGTGTAATTGATTTAAATATGACAATTGATAAGAAAACTGAAAATAACTACTTTCATAATTCTATATAGATGACAAATATATACTACACAGAATCAAATTATATATATATAATTCAAAAAAAAAACGAAATTAGCTACAGAAGACACACAAAGAAAATACATAAGGAAAAAAAACAAAAATCGAAAAATGATCAAGAAAACTTAAAGTTTCACGTTGATTTCGTTTTTCCTACATCTGATATTGTTGCTATCAATCGAGAGAAAAGGAAGAAAGTTAATTGAAAGATAACTTACTTCAAGCTTTAGATCTTCACCCTTCAAATTGAGAGGAAAAAAAAGAAGCTCAGTCGCCGCACTACGTGAAAAAGAAAATTGCGGAAAGAAATGTAAGGGTTAATTCAATATGAAAAATTTGGGAATTGTATAAAAGAATTAAGGGCAAAAAGATAATATACATGGCTAACATAAAATGTTTTTTAAGTTACAAAAAAATAAGTACCCCGAGCCCTACTTTTAACTTTTGACTTAAAATAAGGTGTTTTTGACTTAAAACAAGTCACTTTGATTATTGCCAAACACTCTAGTAAGTCCTTTGAATTGACTTTTAAGTTGGTCAAACTGACTTAAAAGTCAGTTTTTGACTTATTAGAATGTTTGACAATTATCAAAGTGACTTATTTTAAGTCAAAAATGACTTATTTTAAGCAAACAGTTAAAAGTAGGGTGAGTGGTATTTTATTTTTTTTAACTTAAAAGTCATTTTATGTTGACAAAGTATATCACCTTTTTGTCCTTAATTCTTTCACACAATTCTCAAATTGCCCAAATTGAATTAAACCTAACATCACTTTTCCCAATTTTCTTTTTCACATAGTGCGGTTGCTGAGCTTCTTCTTCCTTTTCTCCCAATTTGAATGGTGAAGATCTAAACCCTAAAGTAAGTTATCTTTCTATTAGTTTTCTTCCTTTTTTTCTCGATTGATGAAAATAATATCAGATGTAGGAAAAACGAAATCAGCATGAAACTTTAAGTTTTCTTGATTATCTTTTGGTTTTTATTTTTTTATATATTTTTTTGTGCGTCTTCTGTAGCTGATTTCGTTTTATGTATTTTTTATTTATTTATTATTATTTTTAGATTATGTATGTATAATGTGATTGTGTGTAGTATATATTTGTCATCTATATAAAATTATGAACGTAGTTATTTTTAATTTTCTTATCAATTCTCATCTTCAGATCAGTTACACCATGTCAGAAACACAAACTAATGTCAATGCTAAGTGAGAGGATGATGCTCATCTCAAATTTATAGAATTATGTGAATTAAAGATTAGAAAAGGAAATAGACTGAGCACTCATTTATCTAGAGATGGATGGAAAATACGATTAAAGCATTCAATGAAAAAACGGAAAGACGCTATAAAAAAACAAATGAAAAATCATTGGAATGGCATGAAAGCCCAGTGAACTCTTTTTAAGCAATTGATGAGAGGAGATACAGGTATAGGATGAGATTCCAACAAAAATACAATTACGTCAGATGATTGGTGAAAGCGAAAAATTAAGGTACATTCCTCATATTGTTTTATATGTCTTTTTATTTCTGCTATTGTTACATTTTTATTTACTTAAATTTGTTGCTTCATCTTTTGTTACAGTGGATGTTCGCTTTAGAGAATTTAAAAATAGCGATCTTTCACTCATATGGTTTGGCTATGATACATTATTTTCTGATATTGTTACTACATGGGGAAGAACACGTGTCTCAAATCAATCCCAATTTTTTAAACTGAGGTAGATTCTGACGAAGAAAGACCAAATGGTACTGATAATGATGATATGAAGCACTTCATTAATATTAATAATGAAGAGAGTGATGAAAGTGATGATCCACAAGATATGGATTCTACTGTGTTTCTTAAACAATCATTAAAAAGATCAATTTCAACTGATGGTATTGAAACTAGTAATCAGGTGAAAAAAAGTAAGACAAAATCTACAGCTGCATCAATGAAAGAAGATATGCAGTCTTTAGTAGAGTTAATGTCTAACAAAAGTACTGCTACATCTCAAACGATAGATGATCCACCATTGATAAGTGTATTGATTTTTTGGCGAACACTCGGTATTTTTGAAAAGACATGTATAACTATTTTGTGAATATGTTCCTTAAAAAAGACATTTGACTAGTGTTTCTTAAGATACCTACGGATGAAGCTCGAAAGTTTTAGATGGAGTATAACTATCAGTAATACCTTAAGAAAGTGTGAAGAATCGAAAAAGTAATTTCATTATTTTATGTTTAATATGATGCTTGTACGCATGAACTTTATTTATTATCTTTAATTTTGTTTAGACATTATGATTGTATGGTTAAACTTTTTTAAGTCAAGTCCTAGTTTATATAAATGTGTTTGTTATGTTGAATTTATGTAAATGTATTTGTTGTAGTGAATTTTATAAATAGGTATACATTTTATTGAATTTATACATATGTGTTTGTTGTGTTGAATTTATATATAAGTGTTTATTATGTTGAATTTATGTAAATGTATATGTTGTGTTGAATTTACATATAGGTATTTGTTATGTAGAATTTATATATATGTGTTTGTGTGTACATTTATATATAAGTGTTTATTGTGTAGGATTTATACAAAAATGTATGTTGTGATTGAATTTATATAAATGTCTTTACTAATATAAAGTGGTGGAATTGAAATAATTATTGTGGATTCAAAAACGTTGTAAGTAAAATATATGTCACATGTGAAATAATGAAACTTTTATACTCCTACTTTTTTTTTTAATTGGAGATATTTTCATAAATGGAGGATTCAGACTTTAACATATCACCCCATTTAAGTGATTTGTTAAATGAAGAAGATAAAGAACTACAACAAAGTAGGAGAGAGCAAAACAAGAAAGAATGAATGGCTCTATACTGGATAGCAGGTAAATACTTTTTAATGTATAATACTTATTCAAAAACCTTTTCGTATATCAAGGCGTTCCGGGTACACATTTGTTCAAGAGATATTACAAGAAAATGAAATTCCTTGTTATGAAAATTTTCGATTAAAGAAGGTGGTATTTGTTGATCTATCCAAAGATTTAAATGAAAATATGGACTTAAGTCTACGCGTGGAATGTCTATACATGAAATGTTAGGCATGTTCTTAACGACTTGTTCGCATGGAGAGGAAAACTGAATGATACAATATATCTTTCAACATTCGGGGAGACGATTCATAAACACTTTCATAGTATTTTAAAGTCATTTCTAAGCTTGCAAGAGACATTATTAAACCACTTTTAAATTATTGTAATGAACGATATTTGTCACGTAAGTAACAACTTTAGTTTGCTATACCTTTCTAGTATGACTTGCTATATTTTTTTAGCTCACATGCTTATATTATTGTATTGGAGCACTTGATGGCATACATATCAAAGCTAGATTGCGACAAGGTCAACAAATACCTTATATTGGACGTAAAGATTATCCGATTCAAAATATCCTTGTCGTTTTGAATTTTAATATGTGTTTCACATTTGCATGGGTTGGGTGGGAAGGAGCGGGTCATGATAGTCGTATATTTGGTGAGGCTCTTCGTAGAAGTGAACTTAACTTTTCACATCCTTTAGGAAACAAATATTATTTAGTGGATGCACGATATGCACATATGAAGAGATATATGGCTCCATACAAAGGAGACAATGTGAGATATCATCTTCCTGACTATTGTCGTGCTGCAACAAGACAATTACGTGAACCAAGAGAACACATTGAAAAATTTAATTATATGCATTATTCATGTAGAAATATAGTAGAGCGCAGATTTAGTGTTTGGAAAGCAAAGTGATCTATTTTGTGAAGTATGCCTTGTTATAACATTGACACTCAAAGGGACATTTTACTTACTACTATGGTCATTCACAATTATATTAAACAAAAATTCAATGTAGATGATGTCTTTCAAACGGCTGAGGATGAGAGATATATTCCATCAGTTGACTCTGAATTTGGCAGAAGTTCAAGCACTAACAATATAGAAGAAAATATGAAAGAACAAAGTGGTATACTTATTGGATGGGGCTTCATGACATGATTGCTAATGAAATTGGTAAGGTTTGATGTTTGTATTATTTTAGTATTTCCACTTTTATATTAGTGAAGTGTTCTCTATCATTTTGATATTTGTATTTGAATCAAACAATTTATTTTTGAAATATGAATTTATATTCCTCTTAAAAATAATTTGTGGTGATTAAAAAGTATGTGAATGATAGGCAATTATTATTACTTATGAATGAAATTAAAATAAATCTTAAATTTTTCAAGTGATCTATTCAAACTATATATTTTTAAAATCTAAAATAAGTTGCACATATAAAATTAACTTAAATAATAAAATTATATTTCTCTTATAAATAATTTGTGATGATAAAGAAATATGTCAATGATAGACAATTATTATTACTTATGAATGTAACTAGAATAAATCTTAAATCTTTCCTTTGATATATTCAAATTATATATTTTTAAAATCTACAATAAGTTGCACATATAAAATTAACTTGATAATAAATTTATATTCCTATTATAAATAATTTGTGATGATAAAGAAATATGTGAATGAGAGAAATATTATTACTTATGGATATAAAATATAAATTAATTTTATTTTAATTTTTTTGAAGTATAAAAACCTTGAATTAATCAACTTTTTATCATGTTAACAGCTTTAAGGGTATTTCAAATATTTTGATAAAAAAAGTGTTTACCAGCACTTATTTCCAAACACATCAACTTTTTTTCAACTGCAACACTTTTATCCAAACATATAACTATTTATTTTTAAAATAAGTTCCAACACTTTAAAAAAACCACATTTTAAAAGTTACTCTTTTTAAGCCAATCCAAATAGGCTCTTAGTCATGGACTACCTAAATAGATTGTGGTGTAGTGATAAACTGTTCAATCCTTAATCAAAGGTCTTGGGTTCAAGCTCTGAGTATAAAAAAAAAAAATGTTTGAAGATCCACCCAAAATAGATTCTGTGGTGCGCGATCTGAATTTAGACGGGGCTTCAATATGAGCTTTAAACACCAAATGAAAAAACAAATAAAAACTAAGTCATGGACTAGCAAAATAATAAAAGGATACAAAAGAAAGAACTTGTGAATATCAAGATATGCTCTTCAACCTCTCAATGTTTAGGATATTTTGTTCACGATACTTGATTCATTTTTACTTTTTACTTTTGTTTTTCTTCAGTTTAACTTAATTATGTTGTAATTAAAACCATTACTGATCTAAACGAAATATGGAGAAAAAAAAAACATTTAAAGCTATTTGGGAGGGTGAACACAAGTACATAAACACATAATGAGCAGGACGATTTAGCACCTGAAAGTCATAGTTTAAGGGGTAGCGTAAACTAGACATAAAATGTGATAGTTTAGGGGAGTTTAGTTCCTGAAAGTTATAACGTAAACCAGGCATAGTTTAAGTATGAAACTAATATAACTGTGATAGTTTAGGAGAGTTTTGATCCATTCTCTCATCTAGTAATGAAATCTAAGTGACTGATACATACCTCTTCTTGAAGAAACTCACAAAGGATTTTCTGCTTGCAAAGTGTTGGCTACGTACCTCATATCCAATTGTTGGATATGAGGTAATCAATTCTTAAAATGATTCAGTCTCTAACACATTTGAATGTATAAGCACATACTTTTTGAAGGTATCCACTAAAGAAAGCACAAACTACTTACATCGCATTTTGAAGACTGTACATCTTAGAGCAGCAAGAATTTGAAGTCATAGGTGGCTGTCTTGCTCTAATCCATATTCTTCAAAAACTTTTACTCTCCAGCAACATATCTGCTTTCGTTGCCTTCAGCACTTCTTCTATCCCATCCCACAAGTACTTGCATCTTCTATATTCTAGGTCAGTGTTTTCTTTGGAACAAGCTGCCCCACTCGGTCGTACTTCTCCATAAATTTACATTCCCAGTCTAGCAGAATTTGAAGTTCAGCATCACCAAGGCCTTCAAGGTTTCCATTAATATCTTCAGGTTTGAATGATAACAGAGCCAAGGCTCGGCTTGCATCTCTTCCAGCAAACATTGCATATGAATTACCAGGACCATAGAACATCCTATTTGCACAGCCAAGCAAATAAATAAGTAGGTTTTACAGACAAGAAGCACAAAAGAAGCCTCTAACCAGTCTACCATTCATTTAGTTCTTTAACTTGACAACAAAGTTCCAAAAAACTGTAGAAGGCATCTCGTTTATCATGTGATTAGTACACTCAGAGAATGCTATACTGATGGATGCGAATCAGAAAACAGAAATTTTTCCGAGCTATATTTCAGAAGAATCATCCATGACCCTTTACTAATTCTTTCTATACAGTGTTTGACTATCTAGTGTTCAAAGCCATGGGATCCCGTCAACTCCAAGCAATTTTAAACACGTAGGATGAGATTCCATAACAGAAGCTGCAGATTTTTAAACATCAGCCTAGATGAATTTTGTGTACTTATTTAAGGCCCAACAAAATCCTGCTACTGCAGAAAGAACAGATCCTTTTCTAGGGTTAGCAATGACATATACTTTTAAGACTGTTGTTCAGACACATCAAAAATGTCAAAGAAAAAAAAAACAAATTTGGTCCAATTTATCGCAATCGAAAACATGTTGGTTAGGCAGGCCCGCATGCCTTATTTTGAGACTACTAAGGCAGGTGGTGGACTCTTTCATAAGGTAAGCAACATGTTCGTGTCGGATATGCCAAAAGAATTGCATTTTTGGAGGACCCGACACAAGTGTGACAACATTTGTAGAGAGTCCAAGCAACATAGTTTTAAGTTTTAAGATTCTCTCATTAAATTAGCAGGAACAAAGGACTTGGAGGTATCTTTTCTTAACTGTATATGCATGTGACTGGAAGAACACATGCCATTGGTGGAAGCAGGCAGGGGTTTCACCAAGGGAACTTAAAATATATAAAGGAAACACAAACAGAAGCCAACAAAACAATGTTCTACTTGTGAAAGCGCAACACAAATACATTATTCCAACGATATTTAATTTCTTTGAATGTTTTTATAGTTGCATCATTAGATGTATAGTACATACTTCTCTTCTACACAAGGCACCAAGTACGGCTAAAAATCATCATTCCTTAGAATCCACAAGTCATTCTTGATAAACATCATTCTAGACAAAGGAAATATAGTTACTATAATTATCAGTTTATGGAAGCAGAGGAATATGCATATTGTTGAGTAAAGTATATGTCTCCTCTCTTCACCATTCTGAGCATGTGCCTCTCATCCACATTCCGAGTCTAAGCTTTTCATCTCCCTTCTATCTATCCTTGTATTCTCAATTCCAGTACTTAGATTCTGCAGTAGCTATTGTCATTTAAGTTGAGTTGTATTTTTTATTTGACTGTTCAAAGTAATAGAAAAGGCATTTGGGAGTGAGTCCCTTCGTCACACACCCTCCCTGAGTTTTCTGAGCTTCAGTGCTCCTTAAATGAGTCTTTGACAACACAGAAAGTTACAGCAAGAATATCTTGCCCTCTCTTTCACCTGACGCAAGTAATACTTTATTACATTGTGTCTTGGTGATTAAGCATAGATGAGACCGGGCCGTTTTTCACCGTTTCTTGCTTTGCAAATTGATAGAATCCCTTAACGGGATTTTGCAAGGGGTCTTAACACAATGGCATGCATCTCTATAGCCTATATGACTAGTTTCTTTTAGACGAAGAATGACTAAGGAGACTTGTGAGTAGCTGCAAATGATGTTTGTGCAAGAGTCTATGCAGTGTTTCGTGCGGTCCCAGTTCAAAATTAAAGATTTAGGTCACTTGCCCTATTTGATCATCAGAGGAATTTTGCCTTGGAATTTGTGTATTTGTAACTTTCCCTGTTGTAAGTCCTTAAGAACCACATTCCAATCATGGATTAGAGCATCAAACTTTTAGCACATTCCAATCATGGACCAGAGCATCAATCTTTGAAGTAGGTTGATGCTTAGTTGTAGTGCATACAACATCTCTAAGACAAAAGTATTGAAAACACCCCTAAACTCGACGCAAATTATTAGTTTCATCCTCAAACTATTGACAGTCTACTGAACTTAAATACACCCAATCTTTGCAACATGATGAAATATACCCCTAAATTCTCGCCAAGTTTAGAAGTGCTTTCAACACTTCTCTTAGCTTTTTATTAAGACCTTATGCTCCTACAAGTGTTTTGAGACCACTTCATATGTCATGTCTCATGTGGCTGATCAGGGTATATTTTAGTTTACTTAGTCAAGTACAGAAGATGAAACCAATAATTACGCCAAGTTGGTGTTTCCAATACTTCTCTCCATCTCTAATGATAAGTTTTTTGTGCTTGAGCTAGACCAGTTAGCCAATTGTGTTTGGGAACCAACTCAGATTCCTCTAATATCAATAATATACAGAACTACACTGCCTCTTTCTCTGGCAAGTCTTACCCTAACTCAAATCATCAAATTCAGAAAGTGTACAAACAATCAAATCAAAGCAAATGCGCTCAAATCAAATCCAATAATTTTTCTGAGAGAGACTAACTTGGAGGTAGAGACGTCGTAGATCTGTCCTCTAATAGCCATCAGCAAAGGTTTTTCTGAGTCAGAACCATTATAAGCCCTAAGTTCCTCTTCCGTCATGTCGCCGAGATTGAGAGACTGTTTTTTGACAGGGACAAAGTCATCAGGAGAGAGAAACATGGAACAAACCACTTTGTAAGTCACCAGCATCATCGCTAAAATGGTGAAGAACGCCGCCGCCGATAACCCTGTGTACTCGAAGATGATCTCTGTCGTCGTTGCCCATACCGTCGCCATTAGTTTGGTGGAGAAAACGGTTAAGGACTTGTAGTTGGTGATCGTTTCTCCAAGATGCTACCCACAACAGGTAGATAGATGAGAATAAAAAAAAAAAAGTTTAAATAGTCCACAATCTTTCAATTAGACTTTGTTCTATTTCTTTCTACTTGAACATTGCGAGAAGATTACAATATGGAAAATCAAACTTCTATATGGGGATTGAAGTCTCGTTAATAAGTTGGGGATTCATATAATTAACCAATATTTACTAATGTTTATCTTAATTATGGTGAGCTCCTCCTATGTTTTCCTTCAAAACTTAAACTTAAGACTTTTGTTGAGGTTAGGGGTGTCACTAGAACAGTTCAATCGGTTATCTTTAAAGAATTATATTATTCTTATTTTTTGAATATTTTATGATGTATAAACAAAACTAAATCTTTTAAAATCATCTCAATTATATCAGTTTCTCTTTAATATCCGTACCATTCATTTAATTTTGTTTACTTTTTTTTTTTTACTTATAAATGATCATCTTAAAATACACAATTATTAAAATATTTCTTTTGCAAGTGTGTTCTTGAAGAAGTATTCCAATGTTTCACCAAGAAGTTAAGAATGTAAAACCTTGTTAACGTATTGTTTGATCTTTAACTTTTAATAGGATTGTTTGCTTAGGTTTTTCTGTAATATTTGATGATTTTTAATTTTTCACAATGTCAATATTTTAACATTTAATAGGACCCATTGTCAACATTTCCAATATTTAGTAAAAATATCAAAAAAATAGTTTATTATTTATCTTATCTAAGCTTTTATTATTTGTTTCAATTGAAAGAATACAATTGTTAAATAACAGAAAGGAGAAATTTAAGGGATATAATCATTTGAAAAAGGAACAATCGCTTAAAAGTTTAATCAGTTACAAAAATCAAAACTATCAACTTTAATTTTTTATTTTTTCACTCCTACCCCCTCTCCCTGCCCCACCCCATCCCCCACTACCACCCCAAAAAAATTATTTTTAAAAAATATTTCAATTTTATAAATTATTTTCTACTCTAGTAAAATAAAAGATATTTCTTAAAAATATTTTTCATTCATAAATCAAACACCAAAAATTATTTTCGAAAAATATTTTCTACTCACCAATCAAACATGAGAAAATAAGTCCAAAATCTACTTGTTTTCCAGGAAAACATTTTCTATGAAAAACATTTTCCTTCATACCAAACACACCCTTAGTTTTCACCCTTGTTGACATATGAGACTTGTGGCACACAAACTTGAATTTAGTTCTTTGTGTTCTTCGTTTGAGAAAAGTTGAGTGGTGTTCTTCTAAAAAAAAAAAAAGATCTAAACGAAACAGGACAAAAAAAAAATGTTGACAAGCATCTTTGGAGAAGAATTTTTCTGTTGGAAGTTCAATGAAATTGGTGGAATACATATTTTTCTTGATGATAAAGATTCAAATGCGACTCGATTGATTGTTCTTGGAGAAGATGGTTACATTACTTTTAGCATTCTTCGAGATAACTCGAAGTTTTCCTTGGAGACAAAGAATTCCGCAAGATGAATGCAGCAGACCAGACTCTTGTGAGCCATATTTAATATGTTATAGTGGCAACAAGTGTCAGTATTGGACAATTTTGTTTGTTCTTATTTTTATGTAATTGTTATTTTGATCATCTTTAATGAATATTATATTTCAAAATGTATTCAGTTTGTATTTTTCATTTATTATGTATTCATTTGATATACTACTTCAAACTGTCCTATGTAATTGATTTACTTTTATGAAAGTAACAGTGGCTATAACTATATTGATCTTATAAGTCTTTAATTTATAAAATACAAGATATATAATTACGAATACTAAATACAAGATGATCAAGGCGAAATACAAAATTGTTCAAGTTCAATTTATGTAAAATGAATACAAAAAGTAAACTAACATCTAGTAATTAAAATACTAAAAAACAGTTGAGAAACAACTATGATGAATAGAGATTGAATAAATTAGCAAATACATACTACAATTTGGTAATTTACGTAAACTCATAATTACTTTTAATTTTGATTAAGATTGTATATGAATAATCGTGGCAATACAAATTGTATCTGTATTTCAAAGATCGCTAATGAATCTAACCTATCTTAGTGATTTGAAAGTATAATCATTTGTATTTAAATTCTCTATCAAAAGATACAACATATGCAATCGGTGAAATACAATAATATGTATCAAACGTTTTTAATGATAAATCAACACTTCATAAGATCTAAACGATGACTTTACAAAATAAACTACTACAAAAAATTTAATGTATAATAGACAAAATAGTTTAGAATAAAGAAAGATTAAGCATACTACAAACTATTGTATTTCAATTGTTTCACTATCATCACAAACTATCTGATGCTTGTTATGTCTTGGGATGTCTTACTATCACTAATGGCTCCGGCATCATTCTTCTGTTCGCCTTAATTCCAAAGAAATGTAGTGTATATTGACCTTAAAGACATTACAACGAAGTTACCAGTTGTATTTCCTTGTCCATAAGACAACCACTCGGCATAATCAAGCATGTGAATACCGCAATTCCTACGTACATTAAGAGAAGAGAAAATAAAATTTTCAAATACGTAAATAAATGAGAATACTAAATTCAAAATAATTGAAAAATCGTCGTTTAAAATGAATACAAATGTACAAAGTTAATATGTATCTTAACTTGACGGAATACAAATAACACTCTTGCAATATTCATAACTAGAAAATGATACACGGAGCATAATGAATACAAACACATGTAAATACAGTAACTTGTAAAGTTTATATCACAACTACAACAAATATGCCATAATGAATACAAAATAATCAAATAATAAGGAGTGAATACAATCTGAAATATCATCACTATTTGTTTTAAAGGAATACAAATGTGTAAGTTAATATGTATTTTTACTTAACTGGATACAAACAACACTCTTACAATGTCCATAACTAGAAAATGATATACAGAACATAATGAATACGAAAATTTATAAGTACATTAACTTATAAAATTACACAACACAAATACAACAAATATACCATGATAAATACAAAACCATCCAATAAGAATTCATTAATATAATCTGAAATAACATCACTATCTAAAGTATAAAAATATCCAATATTATCCGCTATTTCTTGAGTATTAAATGATGAAAATCGCTAGAAAATTATTGACTAAATTGAATATCTCTGTAATTCTCTTAGATTATGTCATTGGGGAGTGATTTAGAGTTTATCAAACCCTAGACGTGATTTCAACTACAGACAACAATTTTGAACGATTTAAAGAATAACAAAATCATAAAATAAATCTTAAAAAATGGATAAAGATGCATACCTTATAACAAAGATTGTGGGATTATCTTTATAAAATATATTTTACAATCTCTGGGGAAAAAAAAGAAAGGAAGAGAGAGAGGTGGACGGTGAAATAAAGAAAAATTGGAAGATAAAAATATGAGAAAGAGAAAATATTCTTTTTTAAAAAATATATGAGAGAGAATTAATTGGAGAATGTGTAATTAAGGTGAGATAAAATAAGAAGTAAATTAGGATACACAATCTTTTCTAAAATAATGACATTTTGACATTTTTACTAATATTTATAAAGTATGGAGGTTTTTACTAATTAAGTTAAGTTTTTTGACTAGTTTGCTAATTTTTTTTTTTTTATTATAGTATTAAAGGACAGAGGTCCAAAGTTGTCACCAGAGGTCTTGAACCTAGGTTATATTTATATTTGAAAAATATTGTAAAATATATTTATATATAAAATTTAACATATTGTTGATATATAAATATATTTGCATATATAGACTATTCCGTTCAATTCAGAAATTTTTCATTCTTTTTATAAATTAAAAAGATCATCCAATTGTTCGATACAATTATATACTTAAATAAAAACACGATTTTATTGAGAATTTATATTAATCGGTTCGGTGCGTTTAGTTCAATCTATTTTTCATATATACTTTTGACACCTTTAGTTACTGCAATATCGTTTGGACTTCTCATTTTGGAACATATCAGATTTCTTTCTTAAGTTTTTCTCTCTTTATCTCTAATCTCCAAAATATCTTAAAATCTAAAATAATAACATAATTTAAGTTCGGAAGTTATAATGTTTTTTTGGGAGCAACAATGCGAGAGAATTTCCTCTAATTTATGGTAATTATAATTTTATTTTTTAAAAAAAAATTATCAAATCTCATTACTACAAAAAAGAATTCAATACAAGAAGTAAATTTATGAATATACCAAGGCCTTCCTTTGTGACTTTGTTATCATATTAAAAATTTTATGACTTGAATTAATGCCCACGAAATATGTACTTCTATTATTTGCTCTAATATTAGTATCATGTTATATATGTATATTTATGTTGAATATGATATATTTTTTTCATAATCAAAAGAAGAGATATCATTTTTCAATACCAAAAGATATCACGGAGGAATAATGGAAGGCTTAAGTCATTTGTGGCCCCTTAAAGTTGTCCGCGTAATTCACTTAGACACCTCAACTAAGACTGGCACCTATTGAACACCTATACCCTCTCAAATTTGAACCACTTAGACAATTTGTGCAGACATGACACAAAAAGTATAATGCACACGTTGATGGGCGCGTGACATCAATATATTAATATTTATCCTTTTCTTTTTCAAGTTTTTCTTTTATTTTTCTCATTATTTTTTTTAAAAATAAAAAATCTTTTTCTCTTTATCTCTTTCAAGACCATCCAATCCACTACTTCTCCACAATAATGCACCCCCAAATTTTCTTTAAACTATTTTTCTCTTCATTCTTTTTTTGTACTATTAATTTTTAGATTTAGAACAATCTCATATTTTTATGCCAGAAAAAAATAGAGATTATCATCATAATTCGCTGGATAATGGAGATTATCATCGACATTTTTTCGCTGAAAAAAGTTGAGTCCGCATTTTTTTCGCTCGAAAAAATGAAGTCCAAAATTTTTTTCGCCTAAAAAATGGAGATAACTATTCAAATATGTTCTCTCTCCCTCTTTACTTCCCCGACGGCCCGACGCACACACCTTTTTCTCCACAAATTGAACAAAAATTGAAAAAATAATTCAAAATTAAACAAAGGAAGAACAGATTTTTTACGAAACATTATCAATTTAAACGATAATAAAAAAGGCATAAAAATAAAAATAATAGATTCATACTTAATATACGTTAAAACTCAAAACCTTCAATTTTTCAAAATGGAGAATTAACAATGGGGGCAAAAGTAACTATCAAGAATAGAGAAGAAAAGGAGGTGGGGCGGGGGTGGAGGATGAGTTTATTATTTTTTTTATTTTGAAGTTGATTTTTTTTTCTTTTTATATATAGATTTGGTTATATTTAAAATTTATTTTTATATTTTTTTAAATTAAAATATCACGTATCTCCATTTGATTTGTTATTACACACACTTCTTCTCTTAACTAGGTGTCCGCAAAATGTTTGATAGGTCTTAATTTCTTAAGATTGGAGTGTCTAATAGATATAAGCTCTAGTTAAGGTGTATGCAGACAACTTTAAGGGGTTATGTATGACTTAAGCCAATTATGGAACGTACTCAAGAAAAACATTATGAAATGGTAACATAAACTATATTGATTATGTTAATGTGAATAAATTGGACCTTCATGAGTTTACGACGATGACAGAGATTTGTGGATACTTAAGGAATTCAATAACTTTTTGACATAGATATGAAAGATTTGGTAGTAGATGGAGGCTGATGTCTACGGATAATGAACATTCCAAATGATGACATGATCAAAATTTACTTCGAACACTTTGATTCATATTTAATTATAGAAAATATGGCTTCTATACATTGCTCAAATGTTGTAGATAATAATGGACAAAAAACTTGCTCAAAAAAGAGATCGTGAACTTCCCTTAATTTAAACGACAAACATACGGACAAAATTCAATTTTAGCTCTAGAATATTTTTTGAAAGCAAGCAAAATGTAGTAATTACTCATGAGATTAAGAATGGAAAGTGAAAGTCAAGAGGGGGGGGGGGTGAATGAATTAAAAAAATCCTTTAGCCAACTTTCTTTGTGGGATAGTCGACTCACATGTAGAGTAGCATAACAGTATAAGGAAAGAATAATGCTTGAAGTAAAAGACTCGAAGAGTTTTTATACTGGTTCAGAACACCGGCGTGGTGTCTACTTTCAAATCTCCGTGGGTTTTAAAGGTTTCCTTACCTTGTTGAGAACTTAGGTGTTACAAAGTATTTCAACTGAGAACCATGTCTGATATGCAAATCGGATCTTCGGCTTTTACACAACCTCTACTTCCTATACTTAAATTTTTCTTTCTCTTTTCTTTTTCAGTTTTATACTCACAGGAATACAAAGCTTTTAGGAAGATAACAGAAGACAATAGTACAAGTTCAAGTGAAGTGTTCACAAGTAAAGCTAAAAGAGGTTTATATAGATAAACTTTTGCTCCTGTAAGAAAAATCCAGGGGTGTTTCTCTCAATCGAGGAAATTGAGGGATTCCTTGATTGAAGTGGTTTACTGATTCATGTCCATATCAAATATGTGCATGGTAAAATTACTTTACTTCCTTCTTTGTGAAGATCTTCTCGATTCTCAGTTGGCTCTTCTTCCTTCTCTTGGTGGCTTACTTGATTCTTGGATGGAATTCTGATCTTTTGATTTCGTTTTATCAATCAAGAAATATTACTTTAAAAGCATGAAGTTCTAACTTGAACGTTAAATTACTATAATATCGCTAACTTAGGTTTTGTGAATCTTCCAAAGGGTTGTGACTTCTAGAAAAGGTCATGACTTTTCATATAAAACACAAAAAAATATTTGTTCATACTACTCTTTGTTGACTATAAATAGAGGGGTTTCCTCTCATTTTTCAACCACAATTTTTTTTAATCTTCTACTCTTCTTCTTGCATTTTAAATCTTTTTGTGTGATTTATTGTCGTTGAGTGAGTTTGAAGTTTAGCGGAATATGAGGTACCACTATTCTGATGAATTAAGTCGTTCTATCCTAAGAGGGTATATTACATAACCTCGAGTACTTGAGGAAAATAATTTTGATGAAATAATAATTATTTTTTGCTTAATATATGCATTAGTATGTAATGTTTCAATATATGAAGTTAACACAATGTAGTCTAAATTCATTTGTTTTTGTTAACAATTTCTCTTGTGATGTAGTTATATGCTTCTGAATATCTTTTTCAAATTTAGAGAATTGTTGGCATTTATTTTTTATGCTCTAGACAAAAGAATGACTTTATTTATCAATGTTACTTATGTGATTTGCTTCAAAATAGTTATTACTATATAAATTGTCCTTTTGTTTTACTTATTTACTATTTCTTGATATTTCAGTATTTTAGACGAAGAAAAGTTCATATGACTTGTAATACCGCTAGTTGAAGTTTGTATTAGTTTAATTTATATTATTTATTTAATAGTTAATTTTATGAGATAAATATTTTCATTAATGCACATATATATTTATATTTGGGTAGGTAATTGTATTTAAATTAAAGTATTATATATGTTACAAATGTATTATCAAGTTAATTAACAAGATCTTTTAACTTCAAAATATATTATTTTAAAATGTTTCGAGTTTTTTTTTCAAAAAAAAAAAACTTACAACAAATGTGAAAATATGTGAATATATAAAATGTAGTTGTCCGTTTAACATGTTCATATGACATCTAAATAATTTAACATTGAATACACATGCAAAACACATTTGGTTAGATGACAAGAAAAGTACAAAGCAAATAGTGTCTATAAGGTAATATTAGTGAGGTAAAACTAATTACATGATTAACCTCATCAAATTGAAATAAATCTATACATTATTACAATTAACTAAAAAAAAATTTCATTGATCATCTTCATAGGTTTGCATGAATAATATATATATATATATATATATATATATATATTGTTTTAATGAAATTCTTACCTTTTTTATAAGAGTTTTTGATTTTTTAGAGTCGCCACTTAATTTTGAGAAAATTAAGAAACTTTTGCTTTCAAAAGACTTTAAACAGAAAAAATCATTTTGAAACATTAAGGGGGTTCGGGGATTCATATTAACGTCTTAGGAAGGTTTTGAGAGCACCTAAGACGTCCGCTAACTTGCGGTTATCCGACAACTAATTTATTTGGCTAAACTTAAAATTGCGAAAAAAATATTTTTTAGAGTTGTTTGAAAATTAACGCCGAAAGAAATCATTTAAGATTGTTAAAAAATTTATTTATCTAAACGGATTTTAATTTGTAAAATCCTTTAAAGATTTTTACTTGATTTGATCGAGTCATTAAAACCAAAGTGGCGTTTGCGGGGGTTCGGATTCTTCTAACCTTAAGCTAACGACAAACAAAACAGTTAAATAATAAAAAAAAACAAATAAGGAGAGAGAGGGAAAGGGATTTGGGTCCAAATCCGGATTCTGTTCGCCTCGACCGATTTTTGGACCCACCTGTTTTGGGTTTTTGACCCATTTCCTTTCGTACCAGTCCTAGACTAAGCAAATAATTAATACTAAATAAATACAGTAAAGTAAAAGACGACAAGGGCTTATGCCCGAAAATAGATACAATACGAAATGCAAAAAATAAAAATAAAACGGGTCTTCTAATTCATCTTCTCCGACTTTCTTCAATTCTTAAATCTTGGGACCCGTCCATCGGCTTAATAGGTTGACTCAAAAAGAGGAACTTTGAGCCTTTACGGCTCTTTTCAAGGAATGCAAAGGAGAGAGTGAGAGTTCACGTTGAACTCGGACGAATTTTACATGCAATGGAGAGCAAAAATAAAAATTAGCATTTGAAAATAATATCTCTAAGTCATATCTTAAAGAGGATTAAACGATTCCAAAATAATGAATGTACCTAAGCATATTACAACTTAATACCTAAAGCCAAAATAAGTAAATAAATAAATATATTGGAAAGGAGAAGGCAATTGATGTCATTAATTTTATCTAAAAGCACACAGAATAGATAAGCAGTAATATCCAAAATATGTAATAATCTTGGAAGTAAATATAACAATGATGCATGAATAACTAAATAAATATTTTAGACCATGATGTGAAACGAATCCAATTTGCTATGGCAAATTAATACACGCATAGAAGTATGACAGTAGTAGCAATTAAACGTTAATACTAATTAAACTCAAGATCCAAATAGTTAGCAAATTGGATAATTGACAAATTATATATATGTATATATATATATATATATATATGCATATATAAAAAAACAAATTAAGATCAACCAAAACAGACCAGAACTCATTTGAATTGACTATATTACATCACTTTCTCTGTATATGAACTTAATGCTAATAGGACTAAACACCACATTATATAAATAATAATTCTGATTATAAAATCAAGTAGAAAACAAATGGCAGTTAGATCAAAATATCTTAAAACAACAAGTTTACACAGATATTGAGCTAAAAAAGATAAAGATTAAATAGGCTACTGAAATGCAGATTATACTAAGAACATGGCCATAATTCCTAAACTACAACTAATACACAAATAAATTCCTAAAGAAACATAAGCAAACTAAAAAAAAAAAATTACCTGATTCTGGGCAGCGAACCGGAACTACGAGTCCGACGGAGATAATTCCACCTCTTCAACTCGAAAAGCCGTAAAACATTGAACTATTGAACCAAGATTTCCCAAAGCTTTTAGGGTACACGCTGGTTAATGAAAAAGTCCTCCTTTTTCTTGTCTTTGAACAATGAAGAGAGGGGCTTATATAGGACAACTTTTAGTTCCAAATAGATGTGGGAAGCGATGTGAGACTAATGCAAAAGTCCAAAATTGGTTTATTGAATGGTTTAAAGTAATTGATTAATAGGATGAATTCACATAAATTAATTTAGCGAGCTTCTTAATCTTAACAAAATAAAAATAATCAATTTAATCATAAACTAGTGATTCAAAAATATAATCATGATTTAAACTAAAATAATTTAAAAGACTAGTTACTAAATTTAAAATATTTTTGAGATGGTTTTTTGAATACTCATAAAATATACTAATTATATACATAATTATGTAAAATATATATATTATCTAAAAACTATAAGAAACGGCAAAACTATTCAAAATAACGCAAACTTTATATTTTTTTTTTAAATTTATAAAACTAATTATTTTAAATTGTTTGAGAATTTAAGAAGCTCATGAATTAATTCCTACCGTAGAGGGTCAAAATTGGGTGTCAACAACTGTCCCTCATTTTATTTGGATTGATGCAAGAAATTCGAGGAAAATGAAATTGACCAAGCCAATTTTGACCGACCACATATTCATCTTTTAGGAAAAGGGATCTGGTACGGACTTTAGAAATTATGGTCGAACCATGAAAATGAGTTTTCTACATATCTCAGGCTATATGAGAATTCAGGCCACTTGTAGTTCGATACGCTAGATTTAATGCACGATTTTGAAAGAAATCAAAAGTCATCTCGATACCGAGTTATGAGGGAATCGGGATGCTTGGGAATAAGATTTAAGAGGGAATGTTAGAATATAGCCGAGTTTTCAACATCGAGTCTGCCTACATATCCTTAAACCATAGGAATCAGGCTGTTTGTAGTTCGACTCAATCGATTGAAAAGGGAATCTATTATGTTAGATAACCTTTGGTTCTGGACAAGTGACAAAATTAAACGAGTATGAAAAGGAGGCTTGTAACCTCTTAGCCATGAATGTGGTGCACTTCACACCCATAATTAAGAACTCACATGGACATAATTTCCAAAGCTCTCGGCGCATTGTCATTCAGATTGGAAACATGCCTTCGGCAGATATCAAATTTTCTGGATGCGAAACTGAAACTGATAAAAATCAGAGGAAAACCCACATGCCTTCTGATAGGGGTGTGGTTTAATTGTGGTGGAAGTCGCTCCTCTGCTCGCGTCCTAAGAGTTTGATAACCTCTTTGGACTATGTCCCAGTTCGCTGCTAAAAAAAAGTTCCACGTTATGCTGTATCCTTTTTGATGTCGTCCGCACCTGTGGTAAGTTTTGGAGAATTCATCCTTTCGGATGCTCTCAACAAATATGAGATAAAACTCGCCAGCATAAAAAATGCAATTAAAATGGGAGATAGTGTCTTTTACCATGTCGACACTTAATTGTTCTCCTTGACATTTGACGTCAACTCGATCGGTTTGACGTAAAGCAAATAGAGCTTATGTCTTATGTATGTAATGCAATCTTCAATGTATTCTTCATTTGATGTTGAAATAAATAAAAACAGATGCAGTGCGCTGATATTTATTTTGATGTCGTCTTTGATGTTCTTGTTGATGTTTACTTTTATCAAAAATAAAATGATGCAGTTGATGCCGATGAGTGAATATTTACTTCGGATGCACGATTCCCTTTCTGGCAGTGCATGATCTCTTGCGGGGCATGGGTATCTTCCCTCGATGCATAAAGTTTCGGCGAAGAATGAATATCTTCTCGCGATGTATGAATATTAACTCGCGATGCATGATCTTCCGCAATGCATGAATATTGACTCGCGATGCATGATCTTCCGCGATGCATGAATACTGACTCTCAACGCATGATCTTCTATGGGGCATGAATATCTTACCGCAATGCATAAATTCCGCAAGGTATGAAATCTTCTTGCGATGCATAAATTTTAGCGAGGTATGAAATCTTTTAGCGATGTATAATTTTCTGCGAGGCATGAATATCTTCTCGCGATTAACTTGTGATGCATAAATATTAACTCGCGATGCATGATCTTTCGCGATGCATGAATATTGACTCGTGATGCATGATCTTCCGCGATGCATGAATATTGACTCTCGATGCATGATCTTCTGCGAGGCATGAATATCTTCCCGCAATGCATAAATTCCGCAAGGTATGAAATCTTCTTGCGATGCATAAATTTTAGCGAGGTATGAACTCTTCTAGCGATGTATAATTTTCTGCGAGGCATGAATATCTTCTCGCGATTAACTTGTGATGCATAAATATTAACTCGCGATGCATGATCTTCCGCGATGCATGAATATTGACTCACGATGCATGATCTTCCACGATGCATGAATATTGACTATCGATGCAGGATCTTCTGCGGGGCATGAATATCTTCCCGCAATGCATAAATTCCGCAAGGTATGAAATCTTCTTGCGATGCATAAATTTCAGCGAGGTATGAAATCTTCTGGCGATGTATAATTTTCTGCGAGGCATGAATATCTTCTCGCGATTAACTTGTGATGCATAAATATTAACTCGCGATGCATGATCTTCCGCGATGCATAAATATTGACTCGCGATGCATGAATATTGACTCTCGATGCATGATCTTCTGCGGGGCATGAATATCTTCCCGCAATGCATAAATTCTGCAAGGTATGAAATCTTCTTGCGATGCATAAATTTCAGCGAGGTATGAAATCTTCTCGCGACGTATAATTTTCTGCGAGGCATGAATATCTTCTCGCAATTAACTTGTGATGCATAAATATTAACTCGCGATGCATGATCTTTCGCGATGCATGAATATTGACTCGTGATGCATGATCTTCCGCGATGCATGAATATTGACTCTCGATGCATGATCTTCTGCGGGGCATGAATATCTTCCCGCAATGCATAAATTCCGCAAGGTATGAAATCTTCTTGCGATGCATAAATTTTAGCGAGGTATGAAATCTTCTCGTGATGTATAATTTTCTGCGAGGCATGAATATCTTCTCGCAATTAACTTGTGATGCATAAATATTAACTCGTGATGCATGATCTTCCGCGATGCATGAATATTGACTCGCGATGCATATATATTGACTCGTGATGCATGAATATTGACTCTCGATGCATGATCTTCTGCGGGGCATGAATATCTTCTCGCAATTAACTTGTGATGCATAAATATTAACTCGTGATGCATGAATACTGACTCGCGATGCATGATCTTCCGCGATGCATGAATATTGACTCTCGATGCATGATCTTCCGCGATGCATGAATATTGACTCGCGATGCATAAATTCTGCAAGGTATGAAATCTTCTTGCGATGTATAAACTTTTTGCGAGGGATGAAATCTTCTCGCGATGCATAAATTCCGCAAGGTATGAAATCTTCTTGCGATGTATAAATTTCTGCGAGGGATGGAGTCTTCTCGCGATGCATAAATTCTGCAAGGTATGAAATCTTCTTGCAATGTATAAACTTTTGCATGGCATGAAATCTTCTCGCGATGCATGAATTCCGCAAGGTATGAAATCTTCTTGCGATGTATAAACTTTTGCGAGGGATGAAATCTTCTCGCGATGCATAAATTCCGCAAGGTATGAAATCTTCTTGCGATGCATAAATTTCTACGAGGTATGAAATCTTCTCGCGATGCATAAATTCCGCAAGGTTTGAAATCTTCTTGCGATGTATAAATTTCTGCGAGGCATGAAATCTACTCGCGATGCATAAATTCCGCAAGGTTTGAAATCTTCTTGCGATGTATAAATTTCTGCGAGGCATGAAATCTTCTCGCGATGCATAAATTCCGCAAGGTATGAAATCTTCTTGCGATGTATAAATTTCTACGAGGTATGAATATCTTCTCGCGATATATGAATATTAACTCGCGATGTCATCCTTGGTACCAAGCGAGATGGTGCTTCCATTGAGCAACATAGTGAACTTCTGGGTGCCTTCTGGATAATCATATCGTCTCAATTGAAAATATCGGTAAAAAGATTTTCCAGATAGTGCATTGTCTTGATCGACAATAAAATAAATGTCCCCTCCGAGTAACGTATTGTCTTGATCGACAATAAATAAATAACCCCTCCGGGTAATGTATAATATTATGTTTGACATTACGATGCAACTGACGTCTTTTACGAAAATCATAAATTCTTCCTTGAGATTTCGTTTGATTCACCTTCGAATCCATCTGGACTTTCCTTGCAAACTTCATATTGTTGGGAATTGACTGAAATAAACAAATCATATTCCCAAGTTTCCACCCTAAGCGATATAACATGATTCCTGCATTTAGGAAAACTGCCGATTTTGGAAGAGTTTTCTCTTCCTTTGACTTCCCCATATTCATCCGTCGGAAGAAATCTGCTGGTATCAAAGCAAAGCTATAAACCTGTGTCCACAGAAAAATTGTTAGTTTTAAAAGGACTGATCTGTGTCGATTCTTCAGTTGTCTGCTCCTTGTCCTGCTATCTCCGGTTGATCTTCCTGATCTCCCAACTCTTGATAGATAAGACAAAATATTTTATGCCAAAACAAATGAAACATAAAAGGAAAAACTTTAAGAAAATAAATTTTTGAAAAGTAATTTTGAAAAAGGTCACTGCCAAGTGTCATGTCACGTCGGGCTTAGTGAACTTATTCGAGTCTGATGACTGGAGGTATATTTAATTATTCGCTGGGGAGTATTCAAAGTCACTCTGGAAATTTCTGTCCCAGTTAATTGTCTTGTTTATCTTTCAACTGTCGCCAAGTAAATCATGGAATTTTCGAGGTCCTCTCAAAAATTCTGTCCCAGTTGCAATTTCGAAGTATTTTAGTCTTAACTTGTTGAGGAAAAATCTTCTTCTTGAGAATTTTTGAGTCCCTCTCAAAAATTCTGTCCCAGTTTCTATTGTGAAGAGGAATAGAAATCTTACGGGACATATGACCGAACCCTTATGGCGCCTACGTATCCCATTGAGGGAGGAATCAGGTCAAACGTAGTTCCCCCTCAAAGGTTATCAAAAATAAGAAATTTATAAAGAAATCGACCGAGGCCGACATAGGCCGCCTACGTATCTCATTCTTGAGAATTCAGGTCGAACGTAGTTCAAATACAAAGAAATATTTAAAAGGGATAAGGGGTGACTGGAACAACATTTGCCAACCAAATCGGGTATTGCATCACCTCTACTAATCGAGACTTAATCTGTTTGGTAATCTCCTCTTTAATCTTTAGACTCAACTCGGGCTTGAACTTCCAAACTTTTTGCTTCACCGGATCGAACCCTGGATTAATCGGCAGTTTATGAGATACAAGTACTCAACCCTTGCATGTCGCCGACTTCCCAGACGAACACATCAATATATTGATTGAGTAAGTGAATTAGATCCTTCCTCTGAGTTTCATTCAAATAAACGTTGATTTTGGTCTCTTTGGCACATTCTTGGTCTCCCAGATTTACAGTCTCAGTTTCCTCTAAATTCTGTTTATGCTTATTTTCAAACTGCAGAAATTCTTCAGCAATATATTCCGGTACCTCATTTTTCTCTTCGTAATCATCCACCTCGTCGTCACCTGCCTTACTTTGTTAGTTCAGCTCGTGACATGACATGACATTGGCAGGTTTAAAACTTATATTACTGAAACCATAAATAGACAAAGTTAGACAAGTAAAAATATAGCAAATAAGTAAATAAACCAAATTTTAAATAAAGAGGCTTTCATTCAAAAAGGAAAATTATGCAAACTTTGGCTATGGCAAAGGGCCATATTGCCTTTTTCAAACATTATGATGAAATTTTAAAACTTAAGCAATTAAGCAAAATGCAAAATGGTGGGTCTCGGGCCTCTTCTGGACCGCCACCAATTTAAATATACATTAAACGATGCCCTTCTACCAAGGAGTTCGAGGAATCAGGATAGGCGTGGAGGTCCAATTCTGCAGCATCTCTCCTGGTTCAGCATCACAGATACCAGCTAACTCGACCTCTTCCTCAATAACAACATCGATCTCTTCGAAAAGGCAGCAGATTTCTTCCCCAACGTCGTCAGGGACGATTGGAGTTATCACCTTTGTCACACACCAATCGTCGTCTGTCTCTATCATATTCACATTGCCGCCTCCGTGATTTGGCAAAGGGTTGGTGTTGACATTAGGTGCAGCTGGTTGTAGAGAGACCACCTCTTGGTCGATTAGATCCTGAATTTTGTGCTTGAGGTTGATACAGTCCTCAGTATCATGCCCAACGTTGTTGGAATGATAAGCACATCTCTGATCTGGCCTATAGAATTTTGAATTGATATTCACAGGTTTGGGCCCCACAGGATGGATATATCCGGCCGCAGCTAGTCGCTCGTACAGCTTTGTTCGACTTTCCGCGAGCGCGGTGAAATTCCTTTGAGGTTTCTTCTCGAACCGAGATCGAGGTGGATCATAGCTTCCTTGTAGGGGAGGCATCTATTGATAACCTCGGTCGTTCGGACGTGGAGCTTGACCTCTGGGATATGAATTGGCTTGGTAGTTTGGCAATGAAGCTTGGCAATTCGGGTGGAAATTTTTATATGGTGGAGCTTGGACTTGATATGCAAGAGGGGGTGATTGGTAGCTCGACTGCACATTGGCACAGTTGGGAGCAATGCCTTGGTAGTGAGGAGACAGAACTTGGTAAAGTGGAGGATGGCTTTGGTATGTGGGAGATGGATTTTGGTAAATTGGAGGTGGATTTTGGTATAGTGGAGGAGGATTTTGGTAGATTAGAGGAGGATTTTGGTATACTGGAGAATGATCATTTTTCTGACTAGCTTGATAATAGTTTTGAGAAAATTGAGAACGACCTTGGGAGTGGGAATACGAAGATCTTCTTGGATTTTTCTTGTCCTCATATGAAACAGTAGCCACGTCTTCTCTTTTTTTTTTTAACAACCCGGAGGATCCAGGTGATGCGGCTACTCGGGCTATCTTCCCTGTTTTCAAATTGTCTTCAATAGTCTCACCAATTTTGACTATTTCAGCAAACTTTGCTCCAACGAGCAACATAATTCTGTCATAATACTCTGGTTCTTGCACCCGCACGAATACATCGACAATTTCTTTTTCAGACATAGGCGGTCTTACCCTTGCAGCTTCTTTCCTCCACCTATAGGCAAACTCTCTGTAGCTCTCGGTAGACTTCTGCTTCATCTTCTCCAAAGAGTAACGATCAGGAACGATTTCTACATTGTAAGCGAATCGCTCGATGAAGTCCTTTGCCAAAGCATTCCAGCTGGGCCATTGCTTGGTTTCATGCGAGGTGAAACATTCAAGAGCTTCTCCGCATAGGCTTCGACTGAAGAGCCGCATCAATAACGCTTCATCCCTACCAACCCCAACCAGTTGGTCACAGTAGGCTCTCAGATGAGCCATAGGGTTCCCCACTCCTCCGAAAGTATCAAATTTGGGGATTTTAAACCCCTCTTGAAGGTCCAGACTTGGGTGAATGCACAAATCTTCATAGTTAAGTCCGGTAGCATCGGGGACGCATTGAAGCTCTTTCATAGCCTTCTTGATCTCCTCTTTTATGTCTACTTTTGCTTCTTCCTTCGCCCTCTACTCTCTTTCATGTTCCTCATAGTGGTCCAACTCAGAACTGTGCACGTCATGCTCAGCATGGACAGGGATTTGGAAAGTGGTTCTTTTAGGCAAGGGTGGATCTATGGAAGGACTCTGGGCGTTTTGAGCAGCTTGGTAATTTTGGGGATAAGTCTGAGGATTGGTATTCTGATTTAAGTGGTGGTGGGATGTTTGGGGATAAAAAGCGTTCTGATTTGGATTTTGACTTTGATTTTGCGGTGGTGGAGCAGATTGAGGTTGGGTATTTTGAGGATGAGAGGGCATTTGAGAATGATGGTTCTGAGGAGGTGGTGGAGTTTGGTAAGAGGCTGAAGCATATTGCGGATTTTGGGTAGTTGGGTCTATAGCGGGGGAATTCTGAGCGAGCGGCACGCCTTGAGCTGGATTCTTGTTAGAGGAAGGGAAGTAGATAGGAGGCCTTCCCTCTGCAGCATTAACAGCAAAACCCCGCGGAGGTAAATCCTGTCTCCTTTGCATTTCTATTCTCGTTTCTGCAATTTGCTGATTGCAGAATCAACTCGTTTTGGTCCGCTATGGTGGGTTGAGCCACCACAACATCAGTAAGACCTACTTCCTCGCTATTATATCCCATAATCGTCTTTTCTTTGTCAGAATTTTGCCCTGGGAAGGAATCTGCTGGACCTTTTGACCTGGTGAAGTAGGGATGATCTGCCAGTTTAATCAACACAGATCAGTTCAAAATTCCTGATAGAGAAAAACAACTCAAAGACAAAATGTGTTAGTCTGTATCGATGATAATTAACACAAAATATCACACACATTATTGTAAACACATAAGGGTCGCTTCATTTGAAGATAAATTAGCCCACGTATATAGAAAGACGACTAAATAGACAGAATTGTCTATATTATTTTAGGACTAATGAGTCGGGACAAAGTAAATTGTCGTACTCTGATTTTTTATTGAAATGTAACTCTACTTTCTTTATAAGAGTTAGGAAAGATAAAATTTTCTCAAAATGGGGACCGAACCTTGGAAGGCTGCCTACGTATCTCATAAAAGAGAATTCAGGTCCTACGTAGTTCGATCCATTCTTGAATCTTTTTTTTTTGATATGAGAGAGTACTTTTTGAAAAATAAAGTTCAAATTTATTGGGAGACTAAAGACTCAAAGAGTATTTGGACGTACTTTCGATAGTGATTTGATATTTATGCTTAAGGAGTTCTAAAAAATATTTTTCGAGAATGAGTAGGCTAGAATATCTCCAAATGAAGTAACATAATCATACAAACAATTATAACACATAAACAGTTATTGCGCGTTCTAAACAGATATGTGACCCTTTTATGCCAAGGGTAGGCCTAACTATTTGAAGGATATATATGTCATTTGAAACATTCCATTGTCCCAAAACCCAAATTTATACAAATTTATGAATAAAACTTAAATGGGGATACATAATTGGGGAAAACGGGATACAAAATAATCAGTCCCACGCAGGGATACAATTCTGAACTATGCTTCCATAGAAGGTCCTTCCCCTCTTCATTTCTTCTCCTCTCCGGGTTCCTGCGTCTTAGACTAGTAACTTGTTAGCTCTATCTTTGACTAAAATAAGCTACAATCTACTCTCAATCCCGAAAACAATGATTTTTTCAGATGATGTATACATCCTTCAAATTTAAACAAATAAATATGATCGCCCGTTCAGGTCGTAAGCCCTTTTGGACTCAAGGTGGTCTATCTAATGAGCCCAACACGCCTTGGGTGTTGGGTCATCTTAGTTCAATGCTTAGATTTGGATTTGGTTTTGCGCTATCTTATATTGACTAGAATTGGTTTAAAAGTGACGGTTACCCGAGTCGGACAAACAACGGGTGAAGCTACCAAACGACGTCGGATGACCGCATTCTAACTATTCGTTTGATACTTCCAAATGAAACTCTTGTGTATTTCTGAAAGGATCCGTGGAAAGCCATGTAACTCCCGTTTTCCTAATGCAAGCTATTTGCCAATTGGCAGGAAGATGCCATGAAAATGCAACAATTCTAAAATAAAATAAAATAAATAAATAAGCAATTAAACCATATAGCCAAATAAAGTTAATTTTAAGGTTAGAATCCTCCATTTCCCCAGCGGACTCGCCATTTCTATTTTAACGAAATTCTTACCTTTTTTATAAGAGTTTTCGATTTTTAAGAGTCGCCACTTAATTTTGAGAAAATTAAGAAAACTTTTGCTTTCAAAAGACTTTAAACAGAAAAAATCATTTTGAAACATTAAGGGGGTTCGGGGATTCATATTAACGTCTTAGGAAGGTTTTGAGAGCACCTAAGACGTCCGCTAACTTGCGGTTATCCGACAACTAATTTAATTGGCTAAACTTAAAATTGCGATAAAAATATTTTTTAGAGTTGTTTGAAAATTAACGCCGAAAGAAATCATTTAAGATTGTTAAAAAATTTATTTATCTAAACAGATTTTAATTTGTAAAATCCTTTAAAGATTTTTTACTTGATTTGATCGAGTCGTTAAAACCAAAGTGGCATTTGCAGGGGTTCGGATTCTTCTAACCTTAAGCTAACGACAAACAAAACAGTTAAATAATAAAAAAACAAATAAGGAGAGAGAGGGAAAGGGATTTGGGTCCAAATCCGGATTCTGTTCGCCTTGGCCGATTTTTGGACCCACCTGTTTTGGATTTTTGACCCATTTCCTTTCGTACATGCCCTAGACTAAGCAAATAACTAATACTAAATAAATACAGTAAAGTAAAAGACGACAAGGGCTTATGCCCGAAAATAGATACAATACGAAATGCAAAAAATAAAAATAAAACGGGTCTTCTAATTCATCTTCTCCGACTTTCTTCAATTCTTAAATCTTGGGATCCGTCCATCGGCTTAATAGGTTGACTCAAAAAGAGGAACTTTGAGCCTTTACGGCTTTTTTCAAGGAATGCAAAAGAGAGAGTGAGAGTTCACGTTGAACTCGGACGAATTTTACATGCAATGGAGAGCAAAAATAAAAATTAGCATTTGAAAATAATATCTCTAAGTCATATCTTAAAGAGGATTAAACGATTCCAAAATAATGAATGTACCTAAGCAGATTACAACTTAACACCTAAAGCCAAAATAAGTAAATAAATAAATATATTGGAAAGGAGAAGGCAATTGATGTCATTAATTTTATCTAAAAGCACACAGAATAGATAAGCAGTAATATCCAAAATATGTAATAATCTTGGAAGTAAATATAATAATGATGCATGAATAACTAAATAAATATTTTAGACCATGATGTGAAACGAATCCAATTTGCTATTGTAAATTAATACACACATAGAAGTATGACAGTAGTAGCAATTAAACGTTAATACTAATTAAACTCAAGATCCAAATAGTTAGCAAATTGGATAATTGACAAATTATATATATGTATATATATGCATATAAGAAAAAAAATTAAGATCAACCAAAACAGACCAGAACTCATTTGAATTGACTATATTATATCACTTTCTCTGTATATGAACTTAATGCCTAGAAGATTCAATCATAAGAATAGGACTAAACACCACATTATATAAATAATAATTCTGATTATAAAATCAAGTAGAAAACAAATGGCAGCTAGATCAAAATATCTTAAAACAACAAGTTTACACAGATATTGAGCTAAAAAAGATAAAGATTAAATAGGCTACTGAAATGCAGATTATACTAAGAACATGGCCATAATTCCTAAACTACAACTAATACACAAATAAATTCCTAAAGAAACATAAGCAAACTAAAAAAAAAAAAAATTACCTGATTCTGGGCAGCGAACCGGAACTACGAGTCCGACGGAGACAATTTCACCTCTTCAACTCGAAAAGTCGCAAAACATTGAACTATTGAATCAAGATTTCCCAAAGCTTTTAGGGTACTCGCTGGTTACTGAAAAAGTCCTCCTTTTTCTTGTCTTTGAACAATGAAGAGAGGGGCTTATATAGGACAACTTTTAGTTCCAAATAGATGTGGGAAGCGATGTGAGACTAATGCAAAAGTCCAAAATTGGTTTATTGAATGGTTTAAAGTAATTGATTAATAGGATGAATTCACATAAATTAATTTAGCGAGCTTCTTAATCTTAACAAAATAAAAATAATCAATTTAATCGTAAACTAGTGATTCAAAAATATAACCATGATTTAAACTAAAATAATTTAAAAGACTACTTACTAAATTTAAAATATTTTTGAGATGGTTTTTTGAATACTCATAAAATATACTAATTATATACATAATTATGTAAAATATATATATTATCTAAAAACTATAAGAAACGGCAAAACTATTCAAAATAACGCAAACTTTATATTTTTTCTTAAATTTATAAAACTAATTATTTTAAATTGTTTGAGAATTTAAGAAGCTCATGAATTAATTCCTACCGTAGAGGGTCAAAGTTGGTGTCAACATATATATATATATATATATATATATGATGATCCACGTTGAACATTCACAAAAGAATCTGCAATATTATTTT
Source organism: Solanum sitiens (assembly GCA_016801875.1). Lineage (NCBI taxonomy): Eukaryota > Viridiplantae > Streptophyta > Magnoliopsida > Solanales > Solanaceae > Solanum > Solanum sitiens. The sequence continues at coordinate 685,673 of JABWTJ010000109.1, forward strand.
TTGCTAAACTTATTATTCAAATCTTCGCTTAAATAAGCAATACTATTTGCTAAACCATATAGTTTTAGAATTTGTAATCACGTGCAACGCACATATCAAAAATTAGTGTATATATATATATATATATATATATATATATATATATATATATATATCCTTATTAGAAGTGGGAGTTGAAGTGTACGAACACTACACTATTAAATTCTACAGAAGGCATCATGAATTATACTATATATTTGGCCTATTTTATTGTTGAATCCAACATGTGGACCACACGTACTTCAAAATTTTAGATACACGATGATTCTCTACAATTTTCAACCGCTTTCACTCTAATTCTCTCTCTTTTGATGCTTACTACATTTTGTTTGACTATCATTTTCTTTGGGTAAATTTTTCTTATTCCTCTGAGTTTCTTTGCATCAACATGTCTTCTCTTTTTATGTTTAGAATTCTTTCATAAATATCATCTTTTTCTGATTTTACAATTTTCTAGCCTCTGTTATGTTAGTTGAGTTTGTCAAGTTTTCTCCCTTGTTTTTCGTTTTTTTTTCCTTCAAAATTTTTTCCTTTTTCTGCTGTTTTGAATAATTTCTTACTATATTTTACATGCATATTTGGAATCGTAACTAATTTTGACATGCAGATTTGGAAAGAAATATGTATATTTTATGTTTATTGATTTTGAAAATTTAAACATAGGAAGATTGTGGATGTCATATGTTATTTCTTTCTCAATTCATGTGATTTAAGAGGTATTACAGTGGATTTTCATCATATAAATTAAGTGAAAACTCTTCTAACATAACAAAAGTTTTTACATGAGTCTCCCACCAATACATAATAATAGATTCAATAGCCCTAAAATTAAATTGTTGAAACAAAGACATTTTGATACCCTATTTCAATTCTAATTGACTAACTACAAATTAGGAGGGTGAATTTGATTCATTTTGCAAGAAACAAGTTACAAGCAAAGACAATTTACCCTTACACTAAAAATCAAGTAGATTGTTTCTTCCTCAAATCTTAGAAAACATTTGACTCTTGAATCAAATTAAAAATGATTTTGAAAAGTCAGTTTGATATTATTATGAATTCTCCTTACTGTTGTCAAATGTGGTTACTGCAGGGCAAATGACAGTGTTCTTCAAGAGGTCTCAAATTTTGAACCATGCCTAATATTTTCTTTACTTTTGCTAATACATTTTACATTCTCTGTCAAATCTTACAGAATCTAGTGATTATGCTGACATGTTTGTTTGCCACAATGTAATTATAGGATAATTACAAGTGCACTGTTTTGTTGCACAAGTGTAATCATAAGACTATATTGAATTTTAAAAATAAAAACTACTTATTTAAAATTAAAAAATTATATTAACAAATAAGAGTCTTTATAAATGATACTAAATTAAATATTTAAGATATACATATATCGTCACTTGAATATATATTAATTAATATTATAAAAAATTAATTTATAATTTTCAATTTAGTATATTTTAATTAAATTAATCATAAAAATTAAAAGTATATAATTTCTATGAACATCATGAAATGTATGTTTGACAAAAAGATCAGTATTATAAATAGGGAAAAGGGTCAAATATGCCCCTAAACTATGCGAAAATGTCTAGATATATCATCTCTGTGAAGTTTGGTTCATCTGTGCCCTCGTCGTCCAACTTTTCGCCGTATATGCCCTTGTAGACGTTAGTTGCTTTGCTGAAAATAACCAACTCATTTTTCTTTTCTTTAAATAACAAATGAAATTGCCACATCCCCTTTTAATTACCACGTGACATTTATTTATATTTAAAAAATAAAATACACCTCTTTTAAATAGGATATCCAATCTGTAAATCATATCTGACCCAAGGTGGCCGGAGTTTCAATTCCTCCGACCAAATCTAAAATGAGATAACATTTGACATCTGAAATACAACTACGTACTTTGGGGTCGTTTGCTAGTTGTCTTGCCAGACCAGTGAGGTGTGTGGGTTGGTATTTTGCCGGCTACTTTGGGGGGGGGGGGGTTCTGGAGCTCGTGGTGGTTGAGCTATTTGGTGTCTGTTTGTCCGAGGTTGTGTGAATCAGTGAGTTCATTGGAGCTCTATTTTTGCTCATGGTTAGAACTCAAAGCTCACTTTTAATGATATTTTCTTTTAGGAGAAAGCAATGGTTTTGTTTGGAGATGACATTTCTCCGACCAAAGGATTTGTGTCAAATATGATTTATCGGCTTATGTGAAATATCCATCAAAGAAATTTAGGTCGAATAGGATTAACGGGACGGATACTCTATTTAAAAGAGGTGTATTTATTTTTTAATATAAATAAATGACATGTGGTGATTAAAAGGGGATGTGGCAATTTCATTTGTTATTTAAAAAAAAGAAAAATGAGTTGGCTATTTCCAGCAAAGCAACTAACGTCTATAAGGACATATATGGGCAGAAAGTTAGGCGGAGAGGGCACAGATGAGCCAAACTTCAAAAGGAGGATATATCTAGTGAAACAAAAATAAATTTGATTATCAAAATAATAATTCTAAATTAGTCATTGTAACAAAAAAAGATTTTAAAAAAATATGTTTGACGAAGATTAAATTTACTCATATGGAATTATATTATTTTTTTTAAAAATAATAAAAAATTAGATTAAAATTAATATCTTTTTTCATTTCCGTTAGAGGAAAAGAGTATATGTGAGTCATTTGTTTATAAGTAGGGATATATATGAGCCATTTTTCATAACAAGAAAGTATATCAACTCTATATGACAAAGTTGAGGGATATATCAGGTCTTTTTCCATGTATACAATCTTAACCTAATTATTGAGGGTAATTTAGGTTATTAAAAAGGAAAATAATCCCACAACTCATGGTTATTGTATATGATTAGAATTCTTACCAAATATGACTCCCTAAATAAATATGTCAAAAAGTGACTTCATAAACGGTTAGTGATACAGGTCCAAGTACTTGTACATGTCTTTGACTAAAGCAGCAGATCCTTTGAAATCTAAGCCATTTAGGTCAAATAAGCTAATTGAACCAGATATCAATTAAAAGCCAGTAAGCTATGAAGAGAAGCAACTGATTCCTTTTTTTTTGAAAAAAAACAAAAAACAAAATGGGGGAAATGTAAAATGGTAAATCCCCTAGACACAAGTGTTCAGAGATGAACTTGCCATTAATCAACAAAATACAAGCCAGTCAAGCTCCATAATTAAGGCAATTTCAAGTGAAAGTAGGCATGAAATGTTCTTTCCCCTCTGCCTCTACATACTTTGGCTATTTTAGTATATACTCACAGAATATACACGTATAGCAAGTCATTTGCTAAGTTAGAACCTCGACACAATGGAAGAGGTGGCACCAACTGATATACATACCATCTGCATTCATAGATCTCTCCTACGTAATACGATTTTCAAGACGCAATTTCAGACGTGCTAATACCAGTCCAAGAGAAACCACCACCCTCAATTGGCAAGGAGCCTTTTTTCCATTTCCAAAAACAAATATGTACGTGATAGAGCATCTAAAAAGTCATTGCATACTGCAACATGAGCTTGAATTCATCTTCTCCTGCCATAATAAAGGCCACCACCTGAATGATGCAGATAGCGATGACGTGAGCCACTACCCCTACCAGGTGCATCCCATGTGCTGCCCCTATGAGCAACCCTACTCCCACTGCTTTGAGTCCAGCTTGGTGGCTGGTTCCCTAACCCATTTAGCTCTTCCTCCTCTCTATCATTGTACTCCAGAACCAGCCTCTTGATGTCTTGCTTTTCTTCAAGTTCAGCTGCTTCTTTCTGTTTTGTGCTCTGAATGAGGGAGCAATCACGAGGAATGAGCATTTTCTTTGTCTGTTGCTTATTACCTCGCTTCACGAGAACCTTCACTGGAACCTCCTTACTTCCTCCAGTTCCTTCATCCAATGTCTCATCACCACTCTCCCCTTCAACCCCGCGATGGTCCTTGGTCGGGCCCTCAAAGACATTCATTGGTATTGTCATGTTTAGTGTAGGTCTTCCCCGTAATTCCAATTTTCTTGAATCCAAACTTTCCTGCGAACTCATGTAACAATAACCGTCAGTAAAAATGGGACAACTTTTCATGTGTAAATTACAAAGGGAGTAGCTAATTTGCAATTAAATCTGCAAGCATAATATATCTTCAATCATCATATAATTTCGTCATATTTTATCAAATTGATTCCCTGACTTCTAATTCCTACAGGGGAGGGGGGGGGGGGGGGGGGGGGGGGGGGGGGAGAAGGAAGCAACCATCAGCAGACCAGAGTCCTATACTTGCCTGCATCAGAGCCCGAAGTTCTCTCTCAAATTCTGCTTCCTCCAGAGGATCAACCTCTGCAACCTTTGACCTGACATGTACTTTATCCTCCTCATCAGAACCAGGTCCATCGCCCTCATCAGATTCATCCTCAGTGTCACACCTATCATCCCGATTCCAATCATCTGTCTCTTCATCATCATCATGAGCCACATGCTCAATGGTGCCATTCTCTGAATCACTTTCAGTCTCCACAACCTCTTCATGCAATCCATTTTCCTCAATGCCATTTGAAAGGCTTTGCCCATTTACAGACATTCCAGAGGTAGTTCTGCTGGGAATTTTCTCGGTCTCAGAGTGCTTCTCATTGTTGGCTTTTTCAGATGTAACTACGCGCTCATGTTCCTCAAGGTCAACTAAAGCAGCATTGACTTCTTCAATTGATGCATATCTCGTCATGTTAGGACGTAATTCAGCAAATAAGTCCTGGGAAAAATGTGAGCTCAATTTGAGAAAGATTTCCATGAATAAAGGGTTATTTCTTGTGGAAGTTAACCCATAGAATGGCCATCATAATTTAAAACAAAGAAAACTTAAAAATTCACTCGCGAAATTTCAAAATTTTGCACTCCTATATTTATAGAAAAAACAAATGATCTCCAGAGAAATTTGTAGGAAGAAACCCTAAACGTTGAGCCAACATCTATTTTGACAAAACATTTCAAAAAATATTATTGCAAGCACCTTTCTATCTTATCTCCACTTTTTGGTCCAGCATTTACTAGTTCAAGGAGCTGCATTTCTAGAAAACTTTTTGGTCCAGAATTTACTAGTTCGAGGAACTGCATTTCTAGAAAAAGGCCAGATCAAAGGAGTATTTGCTAAAGAGGAATATAAATTTCCATGTTGGTACTTCCACTACAGAGATTTTTGCCCCTGAAGTAGCAAAATCCAATTATTTCTCTTTCCATTTTTTTCCTGAAGTTGAAATATTTGCCTGTTGTAACATTCAGGTCCTCCTGATTTGTTGGACCTATTGATTAATTCACAGTAACCTACATTCATAGTCTGGACTAACCTCACAAGTGTTGAGAAAGCACGGACACTAAAAGAGCACTTATTAATGACCAAAAAGTCCGTCTAGAGCCAAGGCCAACTGCAGCCTTCAAAACTCGGGGGTGATGAGCTCGCCCCTCTAACCTCTTCACTCAAATACTGGAATTAGTTTGTTTGGTGCATGGTTCAAACTCATGACCTAAGCACAAGTCCCTCAGCCTTCGTCAATTGAGCTTAACCCTGGGAGGCTTTGAAAGAGCATTACATTGCCACTTACATGTAAAATTGTTTGTGTATTTGATGATACAGGTAGCCACTACTTAGCTAAGGCAATATAAACTAATGCTTTCACATAGGACAGTACAGATTAAGAGCCCGTTTGGATTGGCTTTAAAAGAGAAACTTTTACATCAAAAAATAAAGTCAAAAATAAAAAGTAGGGAGAGTCCTATTTTTGGTTTAAAACTTTTTTTAAGTCATTTTAAACTTATTTGATGTTATTTTTAACTTTGCCAAACACTCCCAATAGCTACAAATGACTTACAAGTAGGTTTGACCAACTTTTAAGCCAATCCAAACAGGCTCTAAATCCCCTCAACACATAAATCCTACCATTGCAAAGAAATATAAAATCACAAAACCAAACAACAAAAGAAACTGACTGAAGCGAAGAGCGTAACTGTGACATCAGACCTTCATGCACACAACAATTTTGTACGCAATATAAGTAGGCAGTTTACATATTTTCAGCCAGGAATGGATGTATTTGCTTATAGTTCTCTATACTGTGTAAGCCTACGTAATTACATTTTTGACTCACAATTGTGGGGAACAACTTCTAATGTACTTTATGTAATGTTATAGGGCAAATAGTAAGTTACGTTTGTTCATTTCTAGTGATGAGCTTTTGCATAGTACAGGCATGAATAGAGATGGGTAGAGAATCTAAAGGAACCAACCTGTAAGTCAAACTCTATATCCAGGGGGAGTACACCTTTGTTCAGTATGTATCTCTGGAAATGTATTAGGAACCGATCAAGTTTTCGCTTTGATGAACCTCGATCAAAGTAGTGCCCACAGGTTTCAAGTAGCGTAATAACCATCCTGATGCGGAAACAGTCTTCAGGAGGATCCAATACATCTTGCTGAGGGGAAAAAGACAGACTTGCATAAGATGACAGTAAATGGTTCTCTCGAATACGAAATTAAACTAGGAACAAAAGCATTTGAATTTCATCTAAAAATCCCAAATCTATGGCATAACAAAGGCCACAAGAATCCATGCAATGACGCACTTTTTTTTTATGACAAGGGAAACCCGCAGCCGCTCTAGGATTTTTAATAAGGGGGTTCAAAATCTGAAGAAGCAAACCACAAACTAATCGAAGGGGGTTCGACATCTACTATATATACATAAAAAATAATGTTAACCATGTATAAATAGTAATATTTTCCGTCGAAGGGGGTTCGGATGAACCCCCTAACTCTATGCTAGCTCCGCCCCTGGCTACCCTTTGGGTGCGCACAGGGTAAAAAAAAACCGCACCTATGAAATAGCTCGTAAACCACATAGGAGAGGCAACCCGCACTAGTATGCAAGCAATGACAAGATATTACTAACTTAAGTCTAATAAAGTGGCATGACTGGAAATCCTGAATATTGTAGAAGTTCTATAATTATATTTAAGAGCAAGGAAGCTGGTAGCGCAGGTTGGATCTTAGCCTAAATTCGTTCCTTCCCAGTTGAATGAAGCCTATTCGTTTCATAAATACATATCGATGACTGAAATAATAAGATAATTATATGCCATTATTGCCAGATTTCTTTCACAAAGATAGCCACGGTAACGCCCCGTCAGTGTTGCCGAAGGCTATAAGCTCAAAATAAGCTCTCCAGGTCTAATGGGCCTTTAAGCTCAATCAAAGTGTGGGCTTTAATTTAAAAAGACACATGAAGGGAAAAAATATAAAATGTAATTCCAGAAAAAAATTAACAAACTCATTCATAATGTTTTCCCTAACAATTAATCTACTTATTTGCCGAGTATATTTGTTTTTTAGTACCGCTCTACTTCAAGACAGAAAACATGGCAAGGAGGTGCATGCCTTGGTGCCTTGCCTACTCAAAAGCAAGGCCAGAGTGAGGCAAAGCACCCTCCTTGAGCTTCAGGGCTTAGTTGCGCCTTAAACGAGTCTTCAACAATTGCACCTCTTCAGGAATAAGTTGTCCACCATGAGGTTCGTAAAGCTAATTACAATAGCCAATGAAATAAGGTTGCGAAAAGCACAGTTGGAGAAACTTCATTTTTTGTGTTCAAATTTGTTCCATCAGTTTATAACAAGTTAGTTTGAGTGTATCTGTCATCTTCAAGTCATGTCATTGTCTCAAGGATTCTTCAGGATGAGAATAAGTTCTAACGCCGGTCTTGCAGTTGCAGAGCTTATATGTTCCAACGAGAACAGGCCACGTAATGCCACATTCTAACAGCCAATGCTAACATAGTCTGTTTTCCAAAATAAATAGTACATAATGCGTATGCAACTGAAGTTTATTTAAAAGGACATCCATACCTCTGACGTTCCATGGCCAAAAACGAGAATCAAATAGAGCGTATCAAATATCACAGAGGAATCAACAAGTTCATAGTTATACAACTCCCCTAGGAAACGCATGTGAGCAATACGTCTTTGCTGCATCCCATAGTCATTCAACTCTAATCCCACCCTGATCTCCTCCAGAACCTGTAGAAATTAGAAAGTTTGAAATTTCAATTGCAAAAGCGACATCAAGTGTATGTTGCAATTAAATCGTATATATCAGTCAAATAGAGCAGAATGAACATAGAGGAAACATAGAGCAGACAGTAAGCACTTTGGGATTAGGGCTATTTGATTGATCGATTGGTATAGTGGTTAAAGATGCATAAGCCTTTCAGCACTAGTTGAACAATGCCACGAGGTTATTTGTGGTTACTTACAAAGCATGATAAGATTATTATTTGTAAAAAAAATAGAGAGAAAATAAAGAAGGAAAATCATTAAAATCTAAATTTGTATACGCCACACATAAATGTGGTTCAAAAATTGAAAAGGACTGTTCAAATTAGGACGGTTAATGAACGCGGGTCAAATTAGGATGTTTTAGAGGTGTCAACTAGGATGGCTTAAAAGTGGCTGAGTTAATAAACGGGTTAAACATTAACAAACTATTCGACGTATGCCGTACCTAGCTTATTAATGTCTTTCTAGTCTAAGAGCAGCCTGAAATTGGAAGTTCACACTCAACGTGAAGGAAAGTGCTTCTACTATCTATGAGCCCTCCACATAGTGGTACATCACCAGACTTGCCTTAGCGTTCCTTGGGACCCAACCCGCCTAACTTGACTCAATACAAATTCAAAGTTCTCCCTTTGCTGTTTTAATGCACTGAAAGAATACCAAGAGTTAACAAATCCGATATTTAACATGATCAGACAGCTCACAGTTGCTATGATATTTCCAATTCCTATCTTCTAAGGTTATTTGGCTGCTATAATTTTGGCTTAACATAATGATTTTATGCAATGAAAATAAATTTTGGTCAAATAAATTTATTAAATAAATCTAGATAGTCAGATGGGCACATACGAGTACCAAAATATTTTAAAAGAATAGTTACAACCATATGGTACCAATCAGAGGTAAATTATATTTTCAGAAGTTAAATTTCATTGTTAATAGTATATTATAGAATTTATAATGAGAAAAAATGAGTACACACATCATTGAAGTGTTAAATACTTTGTTTAAGAATTTGTCCATCCCAACCCTAACATTTCAGTAAACATACAAAAATTCCAAGATTTTTTTCTTCAGATTTCATTTGAACATTGCAAACTTCAATGTTTAAATAGAACTTTTTTACATATACTTCTTTCTTTTTCCTGGTGGTGGTGGGTTTTTCCAAGATGGGCAGAATTTGATCTACAATAATTTAGAAAATACTAAAATGAAGAGATTGACAAGTAATTATGGACAAATGACCAGAGAAGATGGAGTCGCCGCGGCGGTCTGGTTCATGGGGTGTTTGGTTCCTGTTGGTTGGTGAAACATTGAAGAAAGGAAAAATGGGTTTATTTGGGTATGAGTCTTTGGAGTTATAATCATCCGGGGTTGGTTTTCTAATTGTGGGTAAAAATTAAATAAAATTTGATTACATCATTAAGATCATGATACGTGTGTCAGTTCAAACTTCAAAGGATATATACAGGTCATCAGTGTCCTTAAAGTATAACGAAGGGTATTTAGATACCATTTACGATAGTTCAGGGTTTACATTTGTCCTTTCTCCAACCTCTTTTTTATTTCCTTTCTTGTTCCCTTTGAAGGTTGTCAACATATCCTTAATGTTGAAGAATACAATCTTTTTTTAGAATTCTTTAAGACTAGCTAAGATGCCCGAAGAATGGAGCTGGAGTACAATGGTTTTGTTGTACAATAATAAGGGTGATGTACAAAATTGAAACAACTAAAGGGGTATTAAGTTGTTAAGCCACACTATTAAATTGGGAGAGTGGTAGAGATGAGAGTGAGAAGGGGTGTGCCTATTTCTGAGAATCAATTTGAATTCATGTCAAGATGTTCAACCACAGAAGCCATCCATCTTGTGAGGGGACTGATGGAAAAATATCGAGAAAGGAAGAGGGACTTATGGTGTTCATTGATCTTGAGAAGGCCTACAATAAAGTCGTGAGGGAAGTTTTGTGGCGATGTCCAGAGGCAAGAGGTGTGTCTGTGGCCTGCATTAGGGAGATAAAGAACATGTACGAACGAGCTAAAACGCGAGTAAGAACAGTGAGAAGTGGGAGGAGACTCAGAGCACTTCCCTATGGAGATGGGATTACATCAGAGGTCAACTCTTAGTTTGTTTCTATTAACCCTGGTGATAGATGTATTGACGCGAGACATTCAAGATGAGGTGTCGTGGTGTATGTTATTTGTGGATGACATGGTATTGATTGATAAGACGCATAGTGAGTGTGGCGGGTTGAACAAGACCCCGACAGAATATGTGGAGTGCAAATCCAATGATGCAATGCATGAGATAGGCATAGAAGTGAGACCCCAAGAGAGATGATTCAAGTATCTTAGGTTTGTAATCCAAGGGAGTGGGGACATCGGCGATGATATCACACATCGTATTGGTGCGGCATGGATGAAGTGGAGGGTTGCCTCCTAGTCTTGTATTATAATATGGTACCGCCGAAACTCAAAGAAAAGTTTTATACAGTGGTGGTTAGACCGACTTGTTGGATAAAACTGAGTGTTTGGCATGCACGCCAAATTTCATTTACTTGTTCTATTAAGCACTTCTTTCACGTCATTATCTTTGAAAAATGTCTCCCATGTCAAGAAGATGAGGATGTTGAGGTGGACGTGTGGTCATACTAGGAGCCATAAGATAAAAAATGAGAATATCCGAGATAAGTGGAGTGGCCTTTGTGGTGGACAAAATAAGGGAAGCGAGACTAAGATGGTTTGTACATGTGAAGAGGAGACGCATAGACACACTAGTGACGAGGCGTGAGAGGTTGGCTATAAAGGGTACGGTGAGAGGCAGAGGTAGTCCGATGAAGTATTGGGGACAGTTGATAAGACAAAATGTGATGCAGCTTCATGTTATCGAGGACATGACCTGTAGTCAGTGTAGACTGTAGTGTTGTCTTGCTTATGGTGGTTGGTGTTCCGATGGTATTAGTCATATTATTGAAGTTCTTATTTTATTTTTTTTGAAACTGGTAACTTAGTTGGCCACCTCCAAAAGTGTTGGTTACATAAAAAATACAAAAAATAAAAAAAAATAGGACTACTTACAAAGCTCCTATGAAATCCACTAGTTGAATTTCTTCTTCCATGTTCATTTCTTTACACCAAAAACCTAAAGAGATAGTACTTCTTATTTTTTATATTTATCATTGTTTATTATTGCTTTTAATAATCTGTCATATTACGTGGTTTATTCTATTTCAATTATCACATGATTTTATTGTTGTTTTGGCTCCTAAGTTGTCAGTTCATTGTTTTCTTGTTATTTGCTATTTATTTATTTTTATGACAAGGGAAACCCACAGCCGTTATCCCCTTTGGGTGCGCACATGGTAAAAAACCCGCTCCTATGCAATAATCCGCACTAGGCAAGCCCGACGCGATGAGCTCGACCCAGAAGGTAAACCCCTTGCTTTCGCTGGCAAGGGGTTTCGAAACTTGAGACCTCCAACATGGAGTCCCAAGTCCACGTAAACAGCCTCTCTACCTCCACGAGGTAGTGATAAGGTCTACATACATTCCACCCTCCCCAGAGTTCAGACCTTGTGGGATTTCAATGGGTATGTTGTTGTAAAGTTGTATTCTTCATCATTAAGGACATGCTAGGCTGCTAGCAACCTCCAAAAGGCTATAAGACCATAATGAACTAAAAGTAGAAAATAACAGTAACTACAGAGATCCTAAAAAGTCTACTAACTATTCAGCTTCTTCTATACCCTCTTCGTTACACCAAAAGTACAAAGTACTGATACAATTCTCTTTGATTTTCTGGATTGAGTTAGAGATATCCTCAAGCATTTGCTGTTTCTGACTCTTATTGACCACCATATGCATGATGGTACTATATTCCACCATTCTTTCTGGTTCATGCTCCCTCCTCTCATTTATGAGGCAACTGAATAGATCAGCCGTGTGTTCTGGCATTACCCAATTTTTGTTGAGACAAACCTAGAACACTAGACCCAATCAGTGTAGTAATCTTGCAATGAAGAAACAGGTTACTACATTTGTTTCCTCATTTCCTTGCAAAAGAAAACATTGGACATAATCTGGAAGTCCCTCTCGATTTTTCATGAGTGAGACATGCTCTTCTGGTTACCAACCAAGTACAAATCAGGTATTATACCTCTTGTGTGCAGTTGTCATTCCCTGAAAAATCTGGTATTTTTATCACCTTGTTTCAACCATAGTACTCTAGATTAGGGCTATTCAAATCCGAACCGAAACAATTAACTCAAAAGTCAAACCGAAAGAGAGTTATTGGCTTATTAGTAATAGTTCTTAGTTTAGCAGTTTCGGTAACGATTTTGATCGTTTTATATATTGGGTCATCCGTTCTTAATGATTTGACATATTTTCTCAACGGGTTAACCGATTAGCCGGTAATAAAATTAATAAATTACATTTATACCATTAAGTATATAAAGTCCTTGAGACTTAGGGTTTACGCTTATACTTCCATTTCTCATTGCCTCAAACTCTTGGTTATTCTACAAGGTGCCAATGTTTGGTTCCGAGCAAGATGCAATCTGTCAACTTATGTCCAAAGGTTCATTTGGTTTGTCACCTTGTTTCTAAGAGATTTTCAATAATTTATTTTTTGTTTGAAATCTTACCGTTAAACGGATATCGATCAATAAACAACAAACCGATATCATAATGGTTCTATAATGGTTTTAGCATGTCTACAAACCGATAAACTTTAAAACCAAACCAAACTGACCAATATGCCGCCCTACTTTAGATTTCTATCTCCATTTGACTCTTCATTCTTGGCCATTTTCTCTGGTTCTACTACAATTGTTGCTCGTACCATCATTTCATCCTTGCCTCTCAACCTCCACAAGCTAGTGGTAAGGTTGCGTACACTCTACCTCCCTAGACCCCACCCGGTGGGACTGGGTATGTTGTTACCATGTCATCCTCAGACAGGTCTCTGCTTTCTAATATCAGATCAATATCAGCCATTTCCTCTAGCAGACCTCCTTTTTGTTGTTGGTCATTTCCCCACATGTGGTGCAGCTACATTCTTTCAGTTTCTGTTTCAGCAGCCTAAGTTTGATGTTGAGTCTGTAGTCTGAAAGGCTACTATATTTAAATTCATACTTCTATCCAGAAGTTTCTAAAATATTTGACAAGTTCTATTTTCAATCATTTTGTTCGTTCCATCTAGTATTTGCCATCTCTAAAAGCAAATTAAAATCAGTGTGGTTGAGTCATCCAAAATTACCCAAACATAAATATCTATAGCAACTAAAATTGCAAAATCCTAGTTAAGACACAATAATATTGGAGGGGTTTATAATCAATAATTCCGCTTTAATTATATGGGTGGGGTCAAATCAATACATATGGATCGGTTAATTTAATTCACGTTAGATTAACACTTGGACCAATCATACACTGCCACGTGTTTTTTAAAAAATAAAGCCCCGTCTATTCCATTAGTTTTAGGGGCATTTTTAAGCCAAAAGAGGACATTGAGAGCATCTTTGGTCCAATAGGTGGAAGGAGGATATTCTTTAGCCAAATTCAATAGATTCGGGGCATTGTTAAGCCAAAATATAATGTTGAGGGTATTTTCGGTCCACTAGGTAGAAGGAGAGTATTTTTGAGCCAAATTCGATACATTAGGGGCATTTTTGGCCTTCTTCTTGAAAAATAAAAAAGCATTGGTTCAACTGTAGGTCAGAATATACTTAAAATGTGATAACCAATTATATTCATGCAAATTTTGCAGCTGCAGATATATCCCCTTTTTGCCAATTCCATTACATTATACAAAAGAAATGCATAATTAAGATGAAAATATTCAATACTCTTTTTTTATTGTATATACTCTCAACTCTTTTCTGAAGATAGTAGTAAGATATAGCTCCTCCTTAAGAAGATAGTAGTAAGAGACAAATATTCTCCTACATACAGTTTTCAAGTCATGGCCAGGTTTGTTTTACGTTTTTTTTTCCTTTTAAATTTCTTTCTTGGGTCGTCCATTGATGCAGTTAATGTGACGTTAAAGGAGCTGGAAATAAGTTTGAAGATCAAAGGACTGTATATGCTTTAAGTAGTGAAAGTGACAGACATTTGTGCATAGAGAAGGACAAACCTCATCAACAACCGCAACAGAAAAATCGTCATGATAGCGGCTTAAACAAGCAGTAAGTGATGCAATCAAATGAATCTGACCATACTTGCCCCTGTGAACCTTCATGAAACACTTCAAAAGGTATGCCTCACATTCACTCCAAGGAAGCTTACGAAGCTGTCTGAGCACATGCTCTAATGAAGACTTGTCAAGATCCGAAAAGAGCAATTTTCTTATGTACTGCATAATCCACGGCAAAAAATTTAAATTCTGTAGTATCCAGTTTATAAACCACAGAAGTTGCAAACTACATATACCTGATGCAGAGGAGGCCGAACTTTAGACACTCGTGCAGATCTTTCTGGTGGCTTGCATAAGTAATATGCATTCTCCACTAAGGTGATGTGGCGAGGATCCAAATTTTTAACATTCTTCAGACGCATCAATATTTCTAACATGTTTGCCATGCGTATTGTAGTTTCAGGAGATCGGTAGAGAAAACGCCCACATGTCTCGAGAAGATTGCAAGCAACATCAATATTGTGATGACTGAAATCATCTAAACAAGCCTGGGGACAAAGAAAGCAGCAGCATCAACCCAAACATAGTTCTTACTAGCCCTAAACAATATAACGTCTAATCTACAAACTTTACAACAACAAAAAGAACTAAACACATTTGAAGCCCTTAGCATGCAGAACTGTTGGTCGTAGTTTGGTTATCTATCTTCAGTAAGGAACTTTAGTCTCTTGACTTGAGTAAGGGTTGCTAGAGAGCAGAGCTTACTGATCTGTTATACCATGAGCCTGTTTGTTATCACGACAATGGTCATAATCGAGGCCAATGCTGCTTTTACATCTGCATACTTATTTCTTCTCTGGGTAGTGGAGATAGACTTATTTTCTTGAATTTCTCAATGAGTTTTTTTGAGAAGGAGAAGGATTTCTCAATGAGTTTTTCAAGATAAGCATTGTATATCAAAAGTATGGTGGCTAAGTGCTACAGGAGAGCAGATCCTAAACTAAAGGCTAAATCATCCCACCTCAATTTACCACTAAAAATATACTGTAAGCTTACTGTTCATACCTTCAGACAACTGAAAACAAGGCCAGGTGGAGCTATTCGAAATTTGCAGAGCTCTCCAATAAAACGAATATTCCTTATTTTTGTTTCTATATTCATTTGATCCTGCAAAAGCAGACACAATTTATTTTAAAAAAATGTTTGCTTCTTATTGATGATATCCTTTAAGTTAATGGATAAACTGCATAAGTAGGCTACACTTACCTTCTTATTTATCAAAAAGTTGAACTCCTCTTCCAACAACTGTAAAAGCATAGACGACACATCCTTCATGCAAGTTGACAGAGTAGAAACCATGCGAGAGTAGTATGGCAACAACTCTAGTGATGTCCTGGGGACATTGAACAATGCCCTTACAAGTTTTTTCCTACTGGACTTGGAATTCAGATAGCAAAACTCCACCTGTAAAATAAAAATTAGGCACAGAAGTATAAATTACAAATGAAGCCACAAATAATTAAATCTTAAACAGGGACCAGGATAGCAAATATTTGAAGCTTTAAGTCAGGGGCATTACTGTCAACTGGTCAATCAAATCACGGCTAACACAACCAGGTAGCCGCTGAAGCAGACTATCCAAATTAGTTCCTTCAACACCTTTTGATTTCTCCTTATCACCTTCTCCTTTTCTTTCAGCTTCCTTTACTCTTGTTTTTTCCTTATCAGGCTCTTTATCCTTTTCATCTTTATCCTTTTCTTTTGATTTTTCCTTGGTCTTCTCTTTATCCTTCTCATCTTTATCCTTGCCTTTATCATTTCTGTCCTCCTGTACAGCTACAGCATCAGCAATCTCTTGTGCAGCAGTCTGAGTTTCATCTGCATCGGGTGTTGAATCCTTCACCAGGAAGACAAAAAGCATGTCAATAATACATGACATCATGTAATCACAAAGCAAAGAATGATCAGAGTGACTCTGCAGCATCAGTCATAGTAGGAGCACAAAATAAGATTGTACTTTGTCCGAAAAACATCCAAAGGCTGTTAACAGGCTGAGAAAGTAGTATTTCACAACAAATATGTTTTTCGATAAATTAGTGTTTAGTAACATTTATTTGTCTTCTGATAGGTAGTGTTTTATAACATATATGTGACAGGAAAAACCGTAGCATCCACTTCCCTTCTTGCCAAAACACTACAAACATTGCAAAAGAATCAAACTTTAGGAAGTTATAGACTTCCCATCCTCTTAAAACTCCTAATTCTGCAAGCAACATTAAGAAAAGAATATAAGCAAACTACCATGCTGTCACTCAGAACAAAGGACAAGTGAATGCCAGCCATGACCTCTTGTGGATTGAACACATTCATAAGAACAAACCCTTAAAGACAGGTTCATGAAAATAAAAATAAAATAGTGTCTATTCATTGTCGACTTGTCGTAACCCACTCCTCCAATGCTTTCTTTCAGAAAAATTCAACACACTTACATGAAATGGTTCAAGAAAACTATGGCTATGAGTAAAAAGGTCACGTAACACTTTGAGTTGGGCTACATAATGCAAGAGCAAGTAGCTAAACAAAGGATACCAGAATAAAATTGATAAATATCTCCCATAAAGTCAACCTGAAAATTCCTTGTGACAATAGTTCCTGTTATAACATCAGAAACCAGAGGGGAAGTAAAAGAGATAAGGCACATGATGACACCTAAATTCTTACAATTGAATGATCTTGCACTTTCGCAAGTTGTTCACTCAACTTTGGTTCTGCTTCTCCAAGCAATACAGCTGGAACAAATGCTCTGCGAAAGGGAAATTGTTACTTATGATGCAAGTCTATACCTACACATCCCACTTCAGGAAACAAAAAAAAAAAACTTCAAAGTATACTGATGAAAAATAACCTGAGATCTGGTAGACATTCATAGAAAGCCCTTGTATCTTCATCATCCCACAGGGCTTCTAGGACAGAAGAATCTTTACTACCACCAGTGGATGATGCATCTTCCCCGGATGTTACCCTGGTTGTATGACCATCCTCGGGCATCACCGGAGGTTGCATGTCAAGTGCTTCTGCCAATCTGCAATACGAGAACGCAATAAATTAGTGTCTAAATGTAAATAAAGAATATATAAGGATTTTCTGGAATTAAAGTAAGGTACAAAACTAAACAAGTGAAGAGGCAGTTGAGAACATTAGCATAAATTCATAGTCAAAACCCACAAACACCTTCAAGGCATAACAACATACGTAACAGAATGAGTCACGTAGGAAGAAAAGTATACGGAAATAAATGTAGCTAATGCACTGTGTAGCATCAAGACCCTAGTGAGAGAAAATTATTTGCCTAGTACCTTAACTTGTCTTAATTTCAGTTTTCACTGATTGCAAGTGCTGGTTTTGCAAAAGATGCTACGACATGGGACATATGCCCTCTTATAGCCGGTTAGGAGAGAGGCTTCAGGCTTCAATATCAATTTGGTTGTTGCTGGACACATTATCATCACTATAGAGAAAACAGTCTTCAGACTTACAGCTGATGGATTCATATCACACACATAAGCAGAGCCTCATGTAAGCGTTCAAAATAAATTCCCCCGTACTAGGGTGAGGGACATGCACAGAGATTTCAGACCAAGGGAAATAGAAATACAAGAAATTCCCAGCTTTAACCTGTTTGCAACTTATACTAACTGTGAAATTGTCATTCACATTCAAGTAAAGTGTTCTTAGAGTGTGTTTGGATTGGCTTAAAAGTTGGTCAAACCTAAAGTCAGTTTTTGATTCCAGGAACTGTTTGGCTAATATAAAAATAACTTCAAATAAGTCAAAAAATGACTTAAAATAAGTTGGGAAGTGTTTGGCAAGGTTAAAAATGACTTAGAATAAGTTTAAAATGACTTAAAATAAGTCAAAAACCAAAGGTAGGTCTCCCCCTACTTTTTTTTTTTTGACTCAAGTCATTTCAATTTGACTTTTTATATTTGACTTAAAAGTTACTTTTTTTAAGACAATCCAAACGGGCTCTTAATCCTTGTACACTTTTACGAGGTATAGAAGTGCACGTGCACATGTTTGTAACCATTATCCCAGACCCGGAAAAAAAAGTGGGCAACTTTAGGAGGGGCTCCTACTTCTCTCTAGAAGCTAGAAAACTTAAAAATCTGCACTACAAGGAGGCTTTGTCAACTCCTGCCCATACACTGGATGGCGGGTGCAGAAAATTGCACAGGTGAGTATGAGCCGATGTTCAGATTGTCGGCAGGTCAATTGCGGAAAGGAAACCTTTCTTTGTGACGTGCTTGGAGGGAAGGTTTGAGAAGAGAGTGACTTCACCAAATCTGGTTTCCATGTGAGCAGCAAAGACATGGGCAGTGGAACTTTAAATTCTTCACTGGATCTGGTTTCCATGCGAGCAGCAAAAGACATGGGCAGTGGAACCATGGATTAAAGTATCTGTCTTCCATGGGAGACTCTACTTTTCTCTAGCGAGGCAGAGACGGTCCGGGTCCTTGGAAGGGCGATGGAAAACAACTCCCTTAGTCTTCATAAATGATCTGAGGATACAGTTCTTCTGAATGTACAAAGGCAGAGAGGAGTTGGGGTGGTGAATGTGCTCGATTTGCCATTGTATCTTTGGTGCAATTATTTTTTCAGATTATTGGGGATAAGAGTGGGGGTTTCTTGGGGATGGATTGCAGCCACAGTGATGTGTTGTGGGTCAGGGTTTTGGTGAGGAAAGGGTGAAGTATGCAAGTGTCTATGATGGTACGAGGGGGAGACAAGAACTTCAGGGTCAGGTTAACACCAGATTTCAGCCCTGAAATTCTCAAAGAGAGTCGAGATAGGGAGGATAGAATGGGAGGACGAGGAGATAGGGAGAAAGTGGAGAGAAAAAAATCAATTTCCTGAGGAATAGAGGTCTCATTCACCAGCTTCCATGGCTGGAAAGTTTTTTACGGATAAGGGAAAGGAGAAGATTGACTACAGGTTTGAAGTTGAGAGGGACAGGGGAAGGAGGATTTCAGGGAAAGATCGAGTATACCCCTGAATTAGTGAACCTGTTTGGAGGAAGAAACTTAACCGGTTCACTAACAAAAATGAACTAGCTATGCAAAAAAAGACCAGACATGTCGTTTGTGCAAGGCTGCAAGCTAGATCTTGAAAAGGCTTATGACCATGTAAACTTGAAGTTCCTTGAGTTCATTATGCTGAAGATGGGTTTTGGAGAGAATTGGAGAAAGTAGGTCAAGCTTTTGTATTTCTTACGTGTGCTACCCAATGTTGGTGAATGGCAACCCGTGTGGCTTTTTGGCAGTTCGAGAGGGTGGAGGCAAGGGGATCTTTTATCACAATTCACACATGCTCTTCATTTCAGTGATGGAAGCTTTGAGCATGATAATGGATAGAGCTGTTGTTGGGGGACATAAAATATTCCAATGTTGTAGTTGGAGGTGTTGGGACCATATTGGTTTCTCATTTTGTTTGCAGATAATACCCTGGTTTTTTTATGTAGATGCAGGTCAACTAGATATTCTAGGCTAAGAATAAACTTGGTCTCAGGTGGTGTGATGTCGGGCCTCAAAATCAATCTTAGAAAATATGAGATCATTCTCATTGGTGAGGTGGACAATATTGACTTAACCACTCAGGTTTGGCATTGCCGAGTAGGGGCTTTTCCTATACTTATTTGGATCTTCTGTTAGGGTCTTCTAATAAAGACATTAAATCTGATACTTCAAAGAATCAAGAAGAGGCTTGCAGGATGGCAGAAGAAATATTTGTCCAAAGGAGGGAATAAAGTGCTTATTAAGAGCACATTATCATCCCCACTTACTTTGTCTCTTTTTCATACCCCTCCTAGTGTTATTTGGAAATTGGAAAGGCTCCGCAGCAACCTTTTTTGACATTAGACGGGTCAAGAAATTTTCATTTGGACTGATGGGAGACTGTGACAACTCCTAAAAGTTGGGGAGGATTGGGAGTTAAAAACGTACGAGTCTTCAACAAAGCTTTGTTGGGGAAATGGTTGTGGAGATACCGAGTGGAGGTCCAATCCTTATGGAGAGAGGTGATAGTAGATAAATATGGACTGGTGATGGGGGGTTGGAGAACTAATGATATCACTTTGGCTTTAGGTTGTGGAGTGTGGAGGAATATCACGAAGGGATGGGCAGAGTTTTATGAAAACATCTCTTTCAAGGTAGGGGGGGTGGGAGAAGAGTTAATTTTTGGGGATACAAATAATGTGGAGACTTGTGCCTAAAAGATGAGTTTTTGAGCATTTACGGGTTTCTTGTCAAACGGAGGCGTTAGTCCGACATATAAGGGGACCACGAGGAGAAGAAACGTTTAGGGATTTTAGGTTTATGAGGAATTTTCAGGATCGGGAAGCAGATAAGTTTCTAAGGTTGCAAGCTCTCCTCCATCAACATTGTGAGCCAAGTGACAGACCCGATACTTGGTGATGCTAGTTGGGAACAATTGTGATTTCACTAACAAGTTCTTTTATGAGGAGCTTTTGCACAGGCAGAGGAGGCTTTTCCTGTAAAGTCGAATTGGATCTCTAAGGTGCTGAGGAAGGTGTGCTTTTTTACATGGTTAGATACTTGGAGATGCTAGTTGGGGAACAACTGTGATTTCTCTGTCAAGTCCTTTTTATAAGAAGCTTTTGTTGAGGGCATAGGAGGCTTTTCCTGAAAAGTTGATTTGGATTTCTAAGGTGCTGAGGAAGGTTTGTTTTCTTCACATGGTTAGCTGCTAGAGGGGTGATCTTAATGGCCGAAAAGCTAAGGAAATAAAAGATTGCATGCACCAGTTGATGTTACTTATGCAAGGTGGCGGGTGAGGATGTAGATCATATTTTACAACATTGCAGCTTTGGTCACGAGACTGGTAGCATATATTTAGCTGGTTTGGTATTTTGTGGGTGATGCCTAGATCTGTGAAGGGCCTGCTGTTTTGTTCGAAAGCTGGAAGAAGGAAGAGCAGGCATAAAATGGTGTTCCTTTGGCATTGATGTGTATCATCGGGAGAGAGAGAAATAGGAGGGCTTTCGAAGGAGTAGAAATAAGCTTTGGGCAGTTAAAGGAGTAGCCTCCGGTCCCTCATTTATTTTTGGTGCACCCATGTAGTTCCAGGATGTATAGAGAAATGGATGTCTTTTGTAGAGAACCATATCATTTTGTAGGCTCTTCACTGTTTGCTATAATTCTTATATGCAGCCTCTTTTGGCCTTTCATTAAATATAATTGTTTACCTCATCAAAAAAAATGATCAATATTAATAAAAACTAGGAATTTAGTTGCTCCTAAATCTTTCAGCCAATCTGTCAAAAAAGGATCAATATTATAAAACTAGGATTTTAGTTACTCCTAAATCTTTCCAACTGTCATTCTGGTCTAAGTAGTCAAAAACTAGCCCTCCAAACCTAGGCCCCCTTAATTCTGTCTCACGTCTCCCACAAGAATTTCACAACCCACCTTCATCAAAATCTGCAAATTCTAGTCAGTAAGCTGTTTGAGGGAGATAACTAGGATAACAGAACTCATGCAAGCATTCATGACCATCATCATTGGGTGTTACCAAAAGTCAGTATGCACTAAAGCTTTCTCTAGTCTGCAGGAACATGAAAGATAGTACTATAATTTGCTGAATGATAAGAGGTTCAAGCTTACAGTCTGTGGTTCACAGCAACATGCAAACTTGCATGAGAGAGGAATTTTATTAGCCTATTATCTCTAGCAACTAATGTGAAACACCATTTAGGAGTGGTTAATACCCATGACGAAGATATTGGCTTAGAGTCGGGGGATCTGTACAGTGCTCGACTGAACAAGTAAGGATACAACTATTTCTTGCAAGCATGGAGCTGAGAATCTGAACACTCATAAAGTCAATACTCTCCTCACCTGCCTTTTAGGGTACAAAAGGAGTAAGCACTTGAGTTTCATCTGCCATGACATCACACAGTACATCAATAGATATATAGACACTTACCCTGAGATGCCACGATACAGCTGGTCATAAACTTTCCGCAGTTTCTCGTATGCAGAAGCATTCTCTTCATTCAGTTCACCTTTGGCAGATAAAATCTTTTCATTTTCATGCTCCATTTGCCGAAGTGACTTCAATTTGGTGTCAAGAAGAAAAGTATCATCAGTCAACACAATTATCAAAAGGGACAATTGTGTGAATTTTTCAGAAGCTTTCATGAAAGCAGCATAGACGAAGAAGATTCCACGTACAAACACTTTTAAAGATGGCTCAAGCATGGTTTAATTATTAAAGGCACCAAAAACTGAGGAAGAGAAGACTAGATCACACTACTAATCCAGCACCTTCCCTTCCAGATTCAAAGTCTTCCAATTTAAGAGAGGAAAAAGCCTTACAGCATGCTCAGATTGAAGAAGTTCTACAGACGCATCATAATATGTTTGGAACGCCTTCCTAAAGAACCTTTTCTGATCAGTAGTCACATTAAGGGCCTTGAAAAGCTGCAGCAGTGGGCAACGTTATAAGGAATTATGAACGTGGAGAACATTAGCAGACTGTAATGAAGCATTAAACAAAGAAACACGTTAACAGCATCAAGTACTAGCAAGTTAAAACTCATCACAAACTTCTATTCTGAAGTCAAAACTGTAATTCCAAAACAAATTGGTTTAGAAGAGATGAGTCAGCAATCCAATCAAGACCCATGTCAAGTCATTGACTGACAATCCATCTAGTTCAACAACCTTTAATACCTAACAAAGACAACAATCAAGCCATGCTAAAAATGGTCTCTGCACTACGAAATGACATATATCCAAGGGAATCTATCCAGCTACAAGAGCTTTTGATAAAAACTTCATAAGGGCAAAATGGTAAGATCAACCAATCTATGGAAGCGCAGAACTAACAGAAGATAAGGGTTTGACCGTATATGAGTAATAGACTACAGAGAGATATTCTGAAGTATATTCCTTTCCCTGAGTTAAATAACAAAGAGAAAAAATACTGATGTGCCATAAGTAGCAGAGAGCAAGCTATTTCCAATGCTAACTTTTCAACATTACATATTTTGCTCGGGAAGAGAGGAAGAAAGGAAAGGGAGGTGGTGTACCTTCTCAAGAATATCTTGGCCAGCCAATGGAAGCCCAAGCAGGTATCTTCCTTGTCGAGCAAAGCTAGCAAGAAGTGACAAATTAGTCTGAGTTGCATCACGGTCCTTCAAATGTTCAACACTCGTGAGGTCCTTAACAATGTTCACAAAGATGCCAGTATCTTCAACAACTCCAACAAAGTAAAGTTCCAAAAGAAGTTTTAAAGTGCTACGCTTTTTCATAGCCCTCGCATTTCTGTCCACATCTACATCCTCTGCAGCTTTTCCAGGAAAGAAGATTTTCACAAGACCTTGAACTAGACTTGGTGAAAAGTCCTTGTACCGCTGATGAAGCAAAGAACAGATCTGGGATAGGAAGAAGATGCATCAACAGAAATAGAAAACAATGTATGTCCAAAAGAGAAACACAAAGCTTAGATACATCAACAGAAATAGAAAACAGTGTATGTCCAAAAGAGAAACACAAAGCTTAAACTTCACCTTTTTTTTATTTATATTATAAGCTTGTCTTAGGCGAGAACGTAAGAAGTCCTTTTTTACAAGACTCTAAAGAGAGAATATGTGCTAATTAAGAACCATAAAACCAAAAATACATGTCCTCTAAAGCAGATATCACTTCTAAGTTGACAGCCATGTGGGATACAATTTGAGTAAGTCAGCTAAGAAGCTTACTCTAATATGACTTTCTAGTTTCTACTGCCACACACGTGATGGGTATGGTGTGTGTATTCTAATTCACTCTTAGTACATTTTATTTTAAACTGATATTGCTTAGTACATAGGTAAGCTAAAGATTCCTTCTGGCTCTTCCCGTAGGGATTCTATACAGTTGGTCCCCATGGTTCATATCCATGCCAAATTGAGTTTGCCAAGAACGTTAGGTGTGTCTACTATATGATACTTAGCAAAGGTTAGCCTCCATGGTTGTACGGCCTATGTACCGGTAAAAGTAGTTGGTACAATATAGTATTGATACCAGCAAATACTGAGTAATGTTTCAGATTTTTACCACAAAAAGTATTCAGGCAATGATAATTAAAGGGAATCTAGAGTAGGGTAGATTGTCATGAATGACAAAACAGAACCAGACTCCCAAGAATGAAGAGACCAAGCACAAAAGAAAAGATGATCTGAAGTCTGGATAGAAAAACTTAGTTCATCGTCAGCTACAGGACCATGTCACAACAGAGAAAAAGATGAGTCTCACCAAAGAGAAATTGCAGAAGTTAATGGAGAGTGACAATTCCTGATATCACTTCTGACAGCAATTAACAACAGAAAACAAAGGTGAAGTTTGAGGGTCCAATAATCTCAGTGTTCTGAGTAATTCTCGTTAAATCACAATTTTTCCAAGGAGATTTAATAAACCCTAATCTTCGATTTGACAAATTTCTCCTTCAATTCTTGTCAAACTTCGGACAAATTTCTCCTTCAATTCTTGTCAAACTTTGGACAAACTTAACCACCTTTTGGCCAAGAACTCCATTCTCAGCAAATATCATCAGCAGCAGGAACAACAAGATTTTGGAACACAGTATTCACCCCTAAAGCTATTATAATTTGTTTTGACCACACTTCCCGCATTTTACAGGCCCGGTATAGTATGAAGACTTAAACTATATTTATTGTAGGCATAATCTAACAATTCCAGCAAGAGCAAGGCAGAGCAAACTTGTTAGAAAAAATAAACGGTTCAAAAATTAAACTAAATCAGAAATCAATTGAGTAGGTACCAGCACTGCAGCTTGTATGTCTGCAGCCCGAAGCTTTGCATCACAAATAGCAGTCACTGCTTCACTTACAAACTTGCTTAAGTTGACACTGCGCAACTCTTCCATCAAACCTTCTCGCTGCTCTTCATTAATCTGTTTTAGTTTTTTAATAACTGCAGTATTGCGCTTAATACTAGAATCCAATGTCCTTAGAAAACCGGTGTCTGAAATTAAAAAAAAAAAAGCAGGTCAGCCTCAACAAAATGCGCCGATATGTTCAACGAAGAATATACATATTCCATATCAAGCCAAATTCCCAACTTCTGAGTAGCTACGTATGTGTTAGCAAGTGCTAACATAGGAGTAGAAAAAATATAGTCATTGACCTTGAGAAAGAATTGCCTCATAGAAAACCAAAACCAAGTAGAGGGGGAAAATATTGAATCAACAACAACATAAGTTACAAAAACCACTTTTATTCTTGTTACCCCTTATGACCATGAAAGAAAAACAAATAGATTATGTATGAAATGAAGTGTAATTTAAAATTGTTTGAGTCTATAAACTACTTCATCCTGGGGCCAAACTTCTGAGACCAATATAGCAAATCAAATAGTAACTTTTATCTGGTTATTCCTACATGACATGTAACTTTCCAATAAGGATTAAAGATAGTATTGTCAATATTCAGAGTTACCTAATTGTTACATGTCAATTCTCATGTTTATCACTTACAAGTTCATGAAAACTAAAATGAAGGTAAAGGGAATGGAGAAATGGAACGAAAAAGAACTGGAGTGAGGAAAAGAATGGAAGAAATGAATTCACAAATAAATATAAACACTCAGACCAACCTGGTCGTTCTGGATTCAAATTATTCTGCCTAAGAGCTATCTTTGACTCAACAGATTTTTTGAATTCCTCATGACGAGCCACAGCTTCCTGTATGAAGATACCAGCATAAATAATTGGAAGAGCAACTTAATTTCAGTAAGAAAAGGAAGGAAACACTAAAAATGTTATTGTAATTTTATCAAAGCTGTTGATTAACCAAAGAAAACTAAGAAATCGTCTCTTGAAAATATTGGCATTACCTCATCTTCATGTTTCTCTGGGTGTTCCACTCCAACACGACATTCATCCTCAGGATGTTCCATTTTTGTCTATATGACTGTCTGCAGTCTTACGTTATTGAAGAAATAATTCATTAGCAGGAATATTGACGATCATATTCTCTTTAATTATAACAATCATGGTAAACACAAAAAAGTACTATTACAGATATTGAACATCTTCTGCATTTGTCATTAACTGAAGAGCCCTACAGAACAGACTTTCATCATAAAAGAACTTATTTTTATCCTTATCAAAAAGAAACCTTACAACTTCAAGTTAACCTAATGTCTAAACTTAAGATAGTTAAAACTTAGAATTGAAGCCCGTAGTCCGGTTAATTGAAAAGAATTTACAAATTACTTCGAAACAGTGACTGGGAATTCATAATACAAATAACTATTTAAAAAATTTCACCTACTTTTACAAACAAGGGAGGGCTCAACCCTAAAAAATAAGGGCCTCAAAAACCCCTAAGAACCGAAAAGCCCCAAATTCAGTTCAAACACACACCGATACATCATGCATGAGAAAAACGAAGTTGAAATACAAACATACATACAACGGAAGACGCCAAATCGCAGAGAAAAGAAATAAATTCGACTAAAACGCAATATCAATTAAACGAAGAAACAGAAGTCGAGATCAAACCATCAGACCCAATAGCAGAGCAAGCAGTGAGTACAACAGAGAGAGAGAGAGAGAGAGAGAGAGAGAGAGAGAGAGAGTAAATCGAGAAGATGAAGGAGATACATACATATGTGAAGAGAATCAGAGCTGAACAAATCTTAGATGAAAATTATGTGTAATGTTAATGGCGTTCCTAGGTGAGAAGCACCGTACTAAGAATAGCAGAAGGAACGATAAAAGTGAAATTGTTTTTCTTTTTTGGAAAAGGGGTAAAAATTCTCTTAAATTAGTAAACATACAACTATTGTCTCGTAATATAATATTTGAATAGATTGTATTGTTATCCATCATTATATAATATTCCACGTCAATAATTTAAAGAGAAAATTACGCGGATAAGCAAACTTTTTTATACTATTTAATTACTCATAATAGCTATAGTTTGCTATAATTACCACTCGCAACTAACATTATACATTAATTACGTGGGATGATTTCGAGTTTGTATAATTAGTCATGTTTGTATATGTATAATTCGCCAGAATATACAAATAAATATGTATGATATATAATTTTTTAGCCTATATACATATACAATTCACCATTCTCCCACTCTCTGCCCTCTCTCGCTCGCCTCTCTCCTCCCTCTCTCAATCTCGCTCGCCTCTCTCCTCCCTCTCCCAATCTCGCTTGCCATTTATATAAATGTATATGTATAGTATACAGTTATAGACAATTATATACATATACAATTCACCTCTCTCCCACTCTCTGCCCTCTATCGCTCGCCTCTCTCCTCTCTCTTCTAGTCTCTTTCGCCTCTCTCCTCCCTCTCCCAATCTCTCTTGCCATATATACAATTAAATATATATAATATACAATTATATAACCAATATACATATACAATTCACCTTTCTCCACTCTTTTCCCCCTCTCTCTCGCCTCTCCTCTCTCTCCCAGTCTCGCTCGCCTCTCTCCTCCAAATAATCTCCTCTCTCTCCCAGTCTCGCTCGCCTCTCTCCTCCAAATAACATGTTCCCTAATTTAAATGAGAAACATACAAGAAAAGTCGGGTATGGAGTAGAGTTACTATGCAAAAATAGGGTAAACGATGAAATATAATTATTAAATAATAAATAGACAAAATGTGAAAAAAATATTAAGGATTGATCGCAACAAATCGGTCATTACATAAAATGGATCTTTTGATCGTACCCAGGGACGACTCTATGCTTGGGGAAAGCCAATTTGGGGGCCTCAAATTTCTATCAAAAATAAATTATGTGTTAAAATTTTTATAGAATAAATTAATTATTAATGATAAAAAATATATATTTTAAAAAATATATTATTTTACCCACTTTAATATTTTTTGTACTTTGTTAAAAATAAGGCGAAGTGGTCTGATGGGATATTATACTTGTATCTGTTTGTATTTTGGACCCATCTACTTATCATTTTGTCATGTGGACCCTTGAACTCATTCAAACACAATTTTTGATGTGGTATGATGTGAGTTGCACAAACACGTACACGTTGGACAAAAAAATAATAAAATAATCCACGTATGAATATTAATATTAAAAACATTAAAATTTAAAAGATAAATAAATGGAAAAAAAAAAAGGGTGGGGGAGAGTCATCTTCTTCAAACCCATCTGCCCCCTCCACTCCAATCGTTGCCCCCACCCCAACCAAATTCACCAAATTCACCCACCATTTTTCTTGTTCTTCTTTTTTCTCAAAGTTCATTCTTTTTGCTGCAAATCAATTTTCCTTACAGTTCTTTTTGTTTTGTTATATTTATTTTTTCAAAATCTCGATTTTGTGTGTATTTTTTGGTGATTGTGGGTATAAGATATTGAAAAATGAAAAACTCCATTGATAAGCTTGATAAAGCTTCAAGAATAACAATCCGTCTCCACCGCTTAATCGTCGAAATCGACATTGAATGGTGCCCTAACATCAACTTGGGTGACGGGCCAAAACTGGGTTGCAACACTCCGACTCTGGAGTCAGAAAATTCTGTTTGATTTACCAAATCATTCACGCCCCAAATATTCCCTGAAAACTTCGTAACTTCCTGAATAACGACGATTCAGGTTTGCTGGTGTTGGGGTTGAGAATGATGTGAGGAGATTGTTGAATGATTGGGGAACTGGAGTGTCGAAGACGGTTGATTTGAGGGAGTGGGTGATGGAGGAACTTGAGAATGAGAATCTTTGGAGTTGTGGGCTTAAGGATTTAGTAAAGGAAATTGTTGGAATTGAGATTTACAAGCTGAAATTGATAGCTAAATACTTTTGTTAAGATTAGATTGACTACATCGAGCCGTCATTGTGAAGACAATAAAACAAAGATACAATACAATCAACACAAAAAATAAATGAGTAGATCGAAGGAAAAAATAAAAGAGAAGAAATTTGAAGAGAAAAAATCGAGAAAAAGACAAGAGAAAAGCTCAAATTTGTCCAACAATGGAGTTGAGTGAAAATAAAGAAGAAGAGATGGTCTTTAAAGGTAAAAATATGATCTTTTTAAGGTGTCTCACGCTCTAGTTTTGTGTGTATCACACGCTCCATGTGGAGTCTTTCCACATAGGATGCCACATCAAAAATTGCGTTTAAAATAATGTGTTTGGATGAGTTTAGGGGTCCAGATGACAAAAGAGTAAGTAGAAGGGTCCAGAAAATAAACAGATACAAGTATAAGGGTCTACCAGACCATTTCGCCTAAAAATAACAATTAACAGTGAAAAGTGTTGAACGAAGTGCATTATAAATTCTTTTCAAATTTTAGTTTCAAGCATTACTACAAGTATATTAAAATGGGGTATACCAAGTCATCAACTTTTTGAGTCAAATTTTATGGTTCTAACTCTTATCGTTATTAATATTTGTCAACTTATTACTTATAAAATTATGTTAACAATTCATATAATGATTGCTTCATGAAATGATGTTTTCAATGTTGAGTTGATAAAATCTTAGATAAACTAATAACTGAAAAAATTATATTAAATACTAATTTTCATCTAAATAGTGTAAGAAAATTAATTTTTGAATAAATATAAATATGATATATATATATATATATATATATATATATATATATATATGCCTCGAACTGAAATTTTACTTTAGGACTCCAATAACTTTGAACTTCCCCTGATCGTACCTACAATGGATTTAAATGATACGATAAAGTAAAATATTTAAATAACAACATTGTACTTAAACTAACAATATATTACAATAGGTAACAACCATTGTTTTAAAAAGCGAAGGCGTGAGGCGTGGCATTTTATACAGTATAGGGAGAGGCTAAACCCCGAGACACGGCACGTAAGTCTCATGGATCTACGAGGCGTAGTCTTATGTATATTCAATTTCATAACTTTATTACTAATAAATAAGCAAAAGTAAACCTTTTAATGATTTATGATTTTTATTTGAGATAAATATGAATAATCAATAATGAAAAAAAAAATATTATGATTACTATTTGAGAAATATCATTACACCAATAGTAAAAATATGATTTAAAACAAAAAAGTTTTGAAAAATAAATTAAAAACGCCCTGTTGTACGTTTTTACGCCCAAGAGTTACGTTTTTATTCTCAGGGCTTACGCCTCAAACTTTTGGACTTACGCCTTATGGATCTACGTCTTTTATTTATGCCCCAGAGCGTTTTTGATACGCCCCACCCCAAGACTCGCTCTGGAACTCGCCCCAAAAACGTTTTTTAAAACACTGGTAACAACTACCCAAACAAGGTATTAGGGGCTTTTTCAGAGTTGAAATAAAGATAAAGTGAATTCTGTTTTTAGAAGAAAAAGAAATTTCTCTTAAAGTGGTATCAAAGTGATCACAAATATTATTTATTATATTTTGGGATTAAAAATATCATTGCTACGAATTTAAGAGACGACAAATATCCTCAGAAGTTAATAATTTAATTTTCTAGTGATGTGGCAAAAAATGTGGGACTTATTCCTCCACCTAAGCGTGGCCAACTAGGATTCACTATAAGAAATTAGACCTTTAGCCGCGTGATAAGAGTCACCACAAAATTTAAGAATATCGTCACTAAAGGTGTACACCCAGGAAAATTTTTGAGCTAAGACTTGAACCATCCTTCAGAGTGAGTAAGCTTTTGCCAAAAAAATTAAAATTTCTTTAGAATTAAGGCCAGTTCACTAAATGTATCACCTTGAGTTCTAAAAGAACTAAATTGAAAATAACAAAAATCTGAAATTTGGAGAGTTAAGCTAAGTATGAGTTTCTGGTCAACTTCAAACGACCATAACTCCTAGCACAGGATGATGTAGGTGTACTACAAGATACCTTAGGAAAGATCTTTCAATTATCTTTCCAACACCACCGAGTTTGTTATGTTTCAAGTTCGGAGAGTGAGATATGACCTTTTGAAGTTAGGTTTTACAGTTAAGAAAGGTTACCCGAAAATAATAAGGGGTATCTTGGTCTTTTCCTTACCCAATCAGAGTTAATTTATTTTTAGTAATATTTTAGGGATCTAATCCTATTAGGTTTAGTTTTATAATCCTAATATACGCCTTGGGTTTTAGTTGAGAGTTCAAGAAAAGAAAAAAGGAGAAAAGAGAAGAGAATCAAGCGTTCGTCAAGATTCTTGCGTCTTATTGCGGAATTTCATCATGAGTTTAATCCCTAAGAGGTATGTAAGCTTCCATAGTATTGGTATTGTTCACCCACGCGCCAAACATGTTATTTTCGACGTATATTTTTTCTTGAAATTTAAGGATTTAAGTTCTTGATGAGTTCTTGAAGTTTTCTTATCGATTAAGTTTTGATATAAGATTCTACTTGGGTCAACTTTAAACAATCATATCTCTTAGAATATTTAAAGTTACCTGAGTCATAACCTATCCACTTACAAGTAACTGAATCTATTTTCCAACGCCACCAATTTCGCGTCAATCCAATTTCTTAGTAAAACGTTATGACTATTTTAGTAACCTATACAGTGTTGTTACGAATTAGCTGACGGAAAAATAATAAAATGGTTGTTTTTGTCTTTTTACCTCCAAGAAAATCATAAACGAATTTCTTAACTAATAAAATGTTCAAAACAATCAGATTTTCATGTTCAAAAATGAAAATCATAATTCTTGTCCATAGAGATTTCAAGAAACTAATTCAAGAATCTCAAGAAAGGTTTTTTTTTATTGTTAACCTTCAAGTTAGGGTTTCAAGGCTTCTAATCACGTTCTTCTTCAAGATTCTTTAAGGTTGAAGAATCCTGTTCTTCTATGTACGTAAGACTATCATAGTGTTCGACTAGTTCGTTCTCACACCCTAGATCTACTTTCAGATTAGTAAAAGAGTAATCTATGATACTTTTCCTATATTTGGGTATTCTTGTGATAAGTTGATTTTGAGTTCTTGAATTCATGTTTCTTTTAAAAGTTTTATTCCTGATTATCAAATTGCTATATTGTTATTGAGATCCTTCATATCATGAATCATAACTCTTGAATTCATGATTCACATTCAAAAAGAGAGAGTTAAGTATCGAGTTCAAAAAAGTGTTCGAGTTCAATTGTGAATTCTTTGAGATCAACTATCGATTTGAGCTAACTTTTGAGGAAGTATGAGAATGAGAAGAGCAGTATACATGATTTCCTTATTGATGTTTTGACCCTTAAGTCGACTCTTTCGTGCTCATAACTTCTGCATGAACTCCATCAGTTGAGTACCTTTGAGAGGAGTAGTATATTCAAGTTCTAAGTCTTGATTATTGAGTTCTTAATCCCTTATGAGATTATATTTATAATAATGTCACTATTATATGTTACTCATGAAGTCCTTGAGTTGAGTAGTTCATGCCCATAATTCTGCATGAACCCTATAAGTCGAGTAGTCTTGAGATGAGAAGTATCTTTGAGTCCTTAAGTTAAGTCGTTCATGCTCATAATTCCGCATGAACCCTTTGAGTTGAACATTATTGAAATGAGTAGTATCAGTGAAGTTCTTGAGTTCCAAGTATTGAGATCTATATATCTATGGTTATTGAAAACCTTGCATCGAGTCGTTCACGTTCATAATTCAGCATGAACCATATTTTAAGAAGTCTTTTATAAATGTTTTAACTCTGTTTTAAAACTTAAGTTTTGAGTTGAGTAAAGAGTAAGAGTGAAGTTCATTTTCTTTAAAGTGATATATGGGACTGAATATTTCCAAGAGTAAATGTTTTCACACTTAAGATAAGAGGAAACTAAGATTCCCAAAAGAGTTTTGAGCAACAAAGGGAACATCGATTCTAAGAGAGCTTTTAAGCTAAGTTTTTGAGTAATTATCTCAAACCAAAAAAAGAGTTTTGTACTTACAAACATATGAGCTAAAATATATTTTGGGACTAGTATTGAGCACCGATATGGGGGGAGAGTTCAGATAACTCACAACCCCATAAATCATGTAACCATCATAGGTAGTAAAGGATCATACTTTTTAGATGACTCCTTAAGATGATTTTAGCAAGACTAGTGGATCCACTTAGTTAAGGCGTTCTATATGATGACAAAGTATAGACAGTTTTGACAGCGTGAGCAAGACGTTGTATCATCACTTACGCTCATAGTGGTGGTTGTTAGTTAGAGAAACTCACACAGAAATTATATTACTTTATTATATGAGTTGAGTTTGTTATTGCATTTTCTTTAACGAACTCAGTTGTTTTCCACTGTTTTAAAAACTTTCATTATGTTGCATGTGTATTGTTGCTTTATATTAAGTTGAGTATCCAGAGTTGAGTACCCAGAGTCGAGTATCATATCTTTGAGTTGAGTATCTAATCTTTGAGTTGAGTTATCTTATATTCTTGAGTATTCCTTGAGTTTAGTAAGTAGAAAAGAGGTAAGTATGTTTTGTTTTTATCAAGTTCAAGCTTATGTTTATACTTTAGAATTCCCCTTATATGCTCATATATTTCATGTACTGAGCCATTTGACTCAGGTATTCAGGATTATCAACAGGAATTTCGTTGATACATCCGAGAGTTTGAGTTAGCTATGGTGAGCCTCTTTGCTTTGAGAGGATTTCATTTACGATGTCGTTGGTCTTGTCCCGACTTCCATATTTATCATTTAGAGGTTTCATAAATAGTTGGTATAATTGAGTAGTCTGTATCATTTATTTTATAAAATGTTTTAAAGACTTAAGTTGCCTATTTATGGAGAGTTGAATATATTATTTTTATTCAGTGTTAATCTTTTAAGTTAAAGCTTTGTATTTGAGTTATTAATTTTATTCATTTTTTTTAAATATTTACATGCTTGAATTAGTTTTCCGCTTGTAGTCATCCAGGATGAGGATTCGCCTGAGGACCATCAATGGTTCTCGAGTGTCGTCCACGTCTAGGGTATAGGCTCGGGCCGTGAGAAAATATTTTCACTAATTTTTAGTATTAGATTATAAAAATGATTTTATCTTTTTTTCTTCATAACCGGGACATTGTTATTTTTTTTAAAATCACAAATGACGTCGATTAAGGTGGAGTTTAAAAACACTATACATTTTATTTCTACGACATATGAAAATGCATAAAATATGCAATAATGTATTGTTTAGTAGGCTGAGAAGTAATTTTGATATTTTTTCGTAATAATATGAGATGTTTTTAATATTGATTTTAGAAAAGTAGGTCGTAACCGAAAATAAATTATCATTTTTTGTGTTGAAAAAATAGGTTTTAGTTGTCACTAAAAATCAATGGCTATTGCAATCTTTAGTCAATGTTAAAAATGAGTGAAAATCTCCCTTGGCAATATTATAAAATTTTGTGGTGACTTTTATCGCCGCTAAAGGTTCAGTTTCTGATAGGGAACCATAGTTGGCAACACTTAGGTGGAGATTAGTCTCATGTTACGTGTTACATCACTAAAAACTTAAGTTATTAACACCTTGGGGTATTTGTGACCTTTTGAGATAACCATAAGATATTTTATATCCCAAACTATAATAGAGGATATAAGTGTCCTATTTTCCATAGTTTATGAGCAATTTTGACTCTTTTTCATTTTTATTATTATTGTTATTATTTTCATAAGTTATTTTTAATTGAAAATGAATTTATTTTGTTGATTCAAGAAAGAAATGATATTAGTCCTGAGAATATTAATAACTCACCTATAATTGTGCTTGAAAGGATCAAAATATTCGAATTGAAGCAAACATATTGTCCAAAATATGCTTATTTATATACTAACTAAAGCATAAATAATTATGCATATTTGTTAGTAATAATTGAAGTATTATTAATATTTTGTTGGAAATTTCTTTTTAATTATTATATATCTATTTTTAAAGTTTTTATTATTTTTAAAATATATGAATGACATAATTATAAATAAAAGTTATAGGCAATTAAATTAGCAATCACTTTCTACTCCTAATTTTGTCTAATTTATTTTAATTTGAATTAATCATGTTTTAATATTAATTTTACAAAATTGTCTTCAATTATTTTAAATGTTTTCTTAGATATTTCAAATTTAAATGAATTTAATTATCAAATATTTAAATTTAAGAAAATCTTATCTTAATTTTGAATGTCTTCTAAAGATAACAATCGCTACAATATTGATGATATAGACCTATTTTGTTTTTAATTAAAAGTGATATGAAATGTATTACAATAAAAAGTGATATCAAGTGAAGTAATAATTTCATTTTAACACTTATAAATAGTTTATGTAATAATTGACTCATTTTGAAAATATTTTAAAATTATAATCAATAAGAATCCACCTAAGATCTAAATATTTGTAATGTTATATAACGTACAAAAATTCAAATATGCATATTTGTGTGTTAAAATATTATAAAAATGGTATACTGCTAATTGCAATTTTTTTATTATTGTTATAAATATATTATTATGTTATAGTGAATGTCTTTGTTGTTTCTTTGGGGAAAAAAATTAGGAACCTAGTTAGGATCAAGTCAATTTTCCCTATAAATAAGAAAATTCTCTTAATGCTAAAGAATCCTTCTAAGAGAAATAAGAATACTACTTTCTTCCCATTATTATTTTATTTCTTCTTATTTTATAGTGTAATAACACGGTAACATGAAATTCTAATCGATTGAGAGATTAAATATTAATGTAAATGTGCTAAATGTTTTTCATCTGTTATGTATCGTTCCAAAAATATTATATATTTTATTAAAAACTTATCTTTTGATCTTACAAATCATATTTTTCTTGTCTGTTATGTATCGTTCCATAAGTATGATATATTTTTTTTATTAAAAAAATTGTGAATTAAGAATTGCATCTGAAAACAATAAAAAAATTTCATTTTACAAATGGCGACGAAACAATTTTGTGAATTAAAAATTATATTTTGAAAACAAGTTGCAACTTATAGATGACTATGAAAAAGAATGATGAGTCTGTATGATAAATATATGTTAAATTCACAAACGACCTATATAAGGTTTGATTATGATATCTCTTAAAAAAGATCTTACAAAAACAACTTTCATTCATTTGACAATAACTTTTTGGACAAAATTGTCCTCCTAACTTACATACATCGAATGTCTTCCTATTTCTAAAGAAGAAGGCGATAGAGTCGATTTAACTGTGAGAATATGTTGAGGTCTAAATACTCAATTCAATTCTCGTAATCGCGGCTTAACATAAGGTAACATTCTCCTCTTTTTATTTTTTCTTCTTTGATTATATAATTTGTTTTGCTTAAATTATCACTAATTTTTTGAGTTAATATTTTGTATATGATTTATGTGTTGTTATTGTTACTCTTTCTCTAGGCGTACTTATTTGACTTTGATATCATTTTTTGTACAATATAATTTAAAATCATGTTATAAGAAAACTCATTGTAAAGAGTTTTTGAGTTTTATAATTTGTTTTGTTTAAATTATCAATGGTCTTTTTGGGTTAGTGCTTGTTTATGATATTTGTGTTGTTATTATAACTCTTTTTTAAAAGATGTGCATGTCTTTATCTTGATGAATGATATTTGCACAATTTAATTTAAAATTCTTTTATAAGAAAATGGATTGTAAAGAACTTCTAATGTTCGAGGGATCTGTATCATTCTTTTTCTCGATGAACATGCTTATGATATTGTTGTTCCTCCTTGTGTATTGTTACTGTTGATTTCAAGATTAACTATTTTTCACTGTATAACTGATATTCACGAGTGTAAATTACAGTGTTAATTCTATTTATTTTTTACTGTATAACTGATATTTACAAGTATAAATTAGAGAGTTAAGTCTATCTTTATGCAATGTGAAGCATGAGTTATCTCTTTGTTAGAGCCACATTGAGTCTGCTAAAGCGTTAAATGCATTGATTTGCAGAATAACCCATTTAGAGTTTAAGAAAAAGATTTAAACATTTAATAATATTTTTAATTATCATCCTTATTTTTTAAATCATTTACTCTTTAGAGTAATCAATATGATTTTTTTTTGAATTTTAATATATTTATCTTACTATGAGAACCACTAATTGATAATAAATGCTCCTATATTAAAGTATTCATACGTGTTTACTATTTTTAAGCGGTTCTTCTTATTCATTTTCATGAGTTGAATCAATTTTTTTATGAATTGAATAACTTTACAACATAAATGGAGAGAGAAACATGATACTTTTATTTTGTCAAAAAATACATAAATGTTATCTAAAAAAATAATTTATTTTGTAATACTTGAAATATCTTATTATCTATAAATAGATATCAATAAGAAAAGTTTAATTTGAAAATTTAATTGTTATATTTTGTCCAATCATCCACAAAATAACGG